>LR738713.1:564625533-564680068 GCA_902687465.1 Secale cereale | reverse complement strand
TTATCATTTGAAGCACAAGAGCAAGGAGTTCATCATCATCTACAACATCTATTACCTTTTGGAGGGTGGTGCCTCCTAGATTGGTTAGGTGTCGCTTGGGAGCCTCCGTCATCGAGATGTGGAGTTGAACCAAGAAGTTTGTAAGGGCAAGGAGATCGCCTACTTCGTGAAGATCTACCCCGAGTAAGGCTAGTCCTCCGTGGGCGTAGGCCATGATGGAATAGACAAGGTTGCTTCTTCGTGGACCCTTCGTGGGTGGAGCCCTCCGTGGACTCGCGCAGCCGTTACCCTCCGTGGGTTGAAGTCTCCATCAACGTGGATGTACGATAGCACCACCTATCGGAACCACGAGAAAAATCTCCGCGTCTCCAAATTGCGTTTGATCTTCTCCACCTCTCTTTACTACATGTGCAATTTACTTTCCGCTGCTTATACTCTAGAATTGCATGTGTAGGGTGATACTTGACTTGATCATAATTGTGAAACTGTCAAAAACTGTTCATGATCAAAAGGCAGAATTTTTATATTTACAAGTAGTCTAATCACCCCCCCTCTAGACATACTTTCGATCCTACAGATATGCTTAAATTGAAACCTTTTGATTCTTGTTCTTTTGGTGTTCGTCTCGTTGATTCTTCCATAAAGAAACCTTTGGGGAGGATCGACGATGTTCTTATCATTGTCAATGACAATTACGTTCCCGTTGATTTTACCATTATGGACATTGAATGTGAACCTTCTTGTCCAATTATTTTGGGACGTCCTTTTCTACGCACCATTGGTGCTATCATTGACATGAAAGAGGGGAATATAAAATTCAATTTCCTCTCAAGAAAGGGATGGAACACTTCCCTCGAAAGAAGATTAAGTTACCTTTTGAGTCCGTTATACGGGCTAGCTATTCTTTTACTCTTGATAAAACTTGATCTCTTTGCATTATGCCTAGCTTAAAGGCATAAAAGAAAGCGCTTTTGGGAGGCAGCCCACATGAATAAAATTTTTATTTTGCTTTTGTCGTGTCTTGATGTTGTTACTACAGTAGCATCATCATTGTATCTTTGCTTTTCAACTTTGTGCCAAGTGTTGCCTCTGATTGCAAGAAAGTTCAAAAGTTGTGACTTGCTGTCCAGGAAACAGATTCTGTCCTTGGATAGAAAAATTCGTATAAAATCACCAGATCATCTTTTTGGTCTGAATTTTTTCGACAGCGTGTTCTATACAATTGTCTTTCGTGCGTTTGTTCTGAGTTTTTTTGATTAGAGTTGCAGAAGTGCCCCGAGAAAATCATTTACTACCTGCGGTTCTGTTTTTCACAGATTCTGTCCTATTTTGCCTTTCCTTCATTTTGCAAACCTTGAGCTTGCTTTTTCTTTGCAAAAACCTTTTGGCAATCTTGAGAAACAATAGACCTTCAAGAATATCCTTATTTCCAGCAAGGAACAATTATTTTATTATGGGTACTAACCTCGCTAATCAGATTATGATGAGTTATGTATGAAGGGAGTTTCAAGTGTGCGAGGGAAGATGATAAAAAGATTCAGGAGTGTCAAACGCTCAAGATTGGGGATGCCCCCATGCACCCCAATAAATATTCAAGGAGACTCAAGCGTCTAAGCTTGGGGATGCCCCCGTGCATCCCCTTCTCCATCAACATTATCAGTTCGTCTTTCGTTCCACTATATTTTTAGCACTTCATGTGTTATGTGCTATGCTTGGAGCGTCTTGCTTTTAGTTTCCTTTTTAGTTTTCTTTAGCTTTTCATAACGAGTCGGAACTCAGCTTTCTTTGTGTGGGAGAGAAACACGCTCCACTTCTACCTAGAACATAACATAGAATTTTCATGTCTATCTTTGCTGTGTGTGTTCTTTGTCTTTCAATAGCTACTATCATGCTTAGCTCTTAGTTTTCATGCTTATCTTTTTAAAGAGCTTCTGTTTAGTTGATTGCTTGAACTCTCTTTAGTTATCATGCTTATCTTATTAAGAGAGTTTGCTTCTGTTGCATGGTTGGTATGTCTATGATAACAATGCTACGTGCATAATGGTGCTTAGTAGTTCATGTTTTCTTATGGTTAGTCTCAAATAGCTGGGGGGTTCCCAATGAGTTATTGGAGTACCAACATGATTTGTTTGCCTATGATGTGGTATGGTTTAGTAATATCTTCCTTCAAGAATTTATTTTGATTGACTTGGCGTATGCTCACGCATATTTAAGACTATAAAGAAAGTCTGTCAAGCCTTGATGATCTTTTATTTCTGAGTAGCGATATAACTTCCATGCCTGATTCACTATTGCTTTGTCGCTCTGCATAATTATGATCGTCATTGCTCTCTTAGTTGGTCGCTCCCAGTCTTTTGCTAACCTTCGCCTGTACTAAGCGGACTGACTGGTTGTGCATCCAAAATCTTTTAAACCAGTTATGCCATACAAGTCCACCATACCTTCCTATACATGGTATTTACCTGCCATTCCTAACGGAGACTTTCATGTACCATCTCGAAATTATTCAAAAAAAATGCATTACTGTTTTGTGCCTCTGTTTTAGTTCATGAGGAAGTAGTAGTTAATTCATGATCTTTTAAAGTTGGACAAGCTTCACCCCGGGATTGCATGTCTAATGTGCAAACCCATAATACGAGAAGGAACTGGCGTTGAGTGCGCCCGGCTCAAAAATAATATAACAAACAAACCCTCCTTCACGCTTTGTTCATGAGAAATCAGAAAACTTTGGCAGTGATAAACAAAGGAGATTAAGAGGATGTGATCGTCCTCATTCGGGAGCCGTTCCTCAAAACTTGTCCATCTCAAGAAGTGATTGAGTTGTCTGCTAGCATTCGTTGACGGAACATGCATAATCTAAAAAAATATTATTACTTCTGTTTTTAAAACCAAGAGCTCTGGTACATGCTTTGTCTTTGTTTCCGACTACGGGTTTTCAACCTTGCCAACAAAAGCCACGGTTCGAGAGTCTCCACCTTCTTTTAAAGCACCAACTACTGAGAGCATGATTGTCATTCTGAGTGTAATGTGCATTGTCCCAAAGTAGCATTGTCTTTCGCATGATTATGATATCGTTTATTCTGAAATCATTGTATCTAGTCATCACTTAAACCTTGGAGGTGCCCCTGCATTTATGTTTTGCTTCACTAAAGGGGGCAAGCAAGATATCACTTTATCATATTTGCACACCATGCTCATTACAAATCTATTTGATGTTTCAGTATCATATTGTAAAACTTTCAGTTCTTTGTGATTTTCTCATGAGGCAACTTAATTACTACAGATTCATTGTCTCAGTAAGCTTTTGTCATATGACTATGAAAAATCTTTATATGGTTAATAGCATGTCACCACAGAAATTATTCTTGTTATCATTTACCTACTCGAGGACGAGCAGGAATTAAGCTTGGGGATGTTGATACGTCCAAAACGTATCTATAATTTCTGCTTGCTCCATGCCTCTTTTGGGTGATATTGCTATGATATTTATACACTTCCATACACTTTTGATCATATTTGGACTAACCTATTAACTCAGTGCACCCCAGTGCCCGTTTCTGTTTTCTGCTGTTTTTGTATTTCAGGTTTTCCCATTACAAAAACTGCCAGAAAAATCCCGGAAAAATTATATAAAAAATCAGCGTTCCAGAAGCTTCCCGGAAGCCAAAGTAGAGCCGGAGGGGCGTCACCAGGGCTCCAGGCGCCCTAGTGGCGCGGCCCCCCTCCTGGCCGCGCCGGGGGGGCGCCTGGGCCCCCCAGGCCTCCGCTGATGCCCCCCTTTGGAATATATTTATATCGCGTCCCGAAACCCTCGAGACGGGAACCCTTTTTCGCGATCTCATCTCTGTTCCGCCACCGCCGCGCTTCCAAGATCGGGAGCACCAGGAGAACTCTTCCCGGCACCCTGCCGGAGGGGAGGATCACCACCGGGAGCCTCTCCACCACCATGGACGCCTCCCGGATGAGTTGTGAGTAGTCTCCCTTGGACCATGGGTCCATGACTAGTAGCTATGTGATGTTCTCCTCCCCTTCTTGTGCTTCACTAATTAGACCTCGTGAGCTGCCCTACATGATCGAGGCACATATGTAATCCTTATGCTGTTGCTATGATGAGTTTGCTGGGATCCGATGGATTGTGAGATTATGTTCAGATTGTGATTGAGTAATATATTTGATTCACCTCTTTTATATTTATGTTCGTAAGTAATTCTTGCATGTTCTCCGTTGCTATTTATTGCTTTGGCCAAGTAGTAGGTAGTGACTCCAAGAGGGAACGTTATGCTTGATTGTGGGTTCATGCCCCTCGATGACTAGCTTGAGTGACAGAAACATGAGTCTAGGGGATGTGCTGTTGCCACAAGGGGGAAAACAACGGTGCTTGTGCCCGCGGGTGCAAGGATTGTTTACTTTACGCAAAGTTCTTTTAATGCAGTTGTCTGTTGCTTTGAGTTTACACTATGGGTGGGACTCGCAACTTAATACCAGCGAGATGTTCTGGATAGATATCTCAAGGTGGATGATTAGTAGTAGATGCAGATGGATTTCGGTCTACTTGCCTTGGCGTACCGCCCATGCTTTGAACCTCTACCTTTCTTGCAACATAGTTAGCATTGGTTTGCGCACATAATTCTGTCAATTGCCCAGCTATAATTCGTTTACCTCACATAGCTGTTTTATCATCTTTTGGGAGAGAGACATCACTAGTGAACATCATGGGACCCTGGTCCATATTACCATCACTGATCACATCCGCTATTTACTTTCTATTTTTACTTACTATTTGCAGCAATACCTATCACTATTATCACTTGCGTTTGATCCTTTGTAAACGACAAGGCCGGAGGGATTGACAACCTCTCTGTACTCGTTGGGAGCAAAGTTATTTGTATCTGCGTGCAGGTCCACGTTGATTGCTAATATCTGGCACCATTAGCAGTTGACACCTTCTTGTTGAAACTGGGAGTCTCAGGGGAAATCGATCCTTGGTATCTTTGCCAAGGGAAAACTTCCGCTACACTGCTTCTCAAACCTTCCACTTGGGGTAACCAACGAGGGGCGAGAAGCCATCAAGCACTAAGCACCATTATGCACATAGCATTTTTATCATAGACATATCAACCAGTGCAACAGAAGCCAACTCTCTTAACAAGATAAGCATGATAACTAAAGAGAGTTCCAGCGACCAACTAAACAAAAGCTCTTCAAAAAGTAAAGCATGAAAACTAAGAGCTGAACATGATAGTAGCTATTGAAAGACAAAGAACACACACAGGAAGGATAGACATGAAAATTCTATGTTATGTTCTAGGTTGAAGTGGAGCGTGTTTCTCTCCCACACAAATAAAGCTGAGTTCCAACTCGTTATGAACAGCAAGCAAAGCTAAAGAAAACTAAAAAGGAAACTAAAAGCAAGACGCTCCAAGCATAGCACATAACACATGAAGTGATAAAAATATAGTGGAATGAAAGACGAACTGATAATTGTTGATGGAGAAGGGGATGCACGAGGGCATCCCCAAGCTTAGACGCTTGAGTCTTCTTGAATATCTCTTGGGGGTGCACTGGGGCATCCCCAAGCTTGAGCGTTTGACACTCCTGAATCTTTTTATCATTTTCCCTCGCACACTTGAAAACTCCCTTCATACATAACTCATCATAATCTGATTAGTGAGGTTAGTACCCTTAATAAAATAATTTTTCCTTGCTGGAAATAAGGATATTCTTGAAGGTCTACTGTTTCTCAAGATTGCTAAAAGGTTTTTGTAAAGAAAAAGCAAGCTCAAGGTTTGCAAAACGAAGGAAAGGCAAAACAGGACAAAATTTGTGAAAAACGGACCAGCAGGTAGTAAATAATTTTTTCGGGGCACTTCTGCAACTCAAATCAAAAAACTCAGAACAGACGCCCGAAAGCCAATTGTATAGAGCACGCTGTCGAAAAAATTCAGACCAAAAAGATGATCTGGTGATTTTATACGAAATTTTCTGTCCAAGGACAGAATCTGTTTCCTGGACAGCACGTCACAACTTTTGAACTTTCATGCAATCAGAGGCTACACTTGGCACAAAGCTGAAAAGTAAAGATACAATGATGATGCTACTGTAGTAACAACATCAAGACACAACAAAAGCAAAATAAAATTTTATTCATTGTGGGCTGCCTCCCAAAAGCGCTTTCTTTTATGCCTTTAAGCTAGGCATAATGCAAAGAGATCAAGTTTTATCAAGAGTAAAAGAATAGCTAGCCCGTATAACGGACTCAAAAGGTAACTTAATCTTCTTTCTAGGGAAGTGTTCCATCCCTTTCTTGAGAGGAAATTGGAATTTTATATTCCCCTCTTTCATGTCAATAATGGCACCAACGGTGCGAAGAAAAGGACGTCCCAAAATAATTGGACAAGAAGGTTCACATTCAATATCCATAATAGTAAAATCAACGGGAACATAATTGTCATTGACAATGATAAGAACATCGTCGATCCTCCCCAAGGGTTTTTTATGGAAGAATCAACAAGACGAACACCAAAAGAACAAGAATCAAAAGGTTTCAATTTAAGCATATCATATATTCTTTTGGGTATAACAGAGGTACTAGCTCCAACATCACATAAAGCATAGCAAGAGAAGTTATTGAACTTAATTTTAATCATAGGATCCCAACCATCTTCTAGCTTTCTAGGTATGGAGGCTTCTACCCTAAGTTTCTCCTCCCTAGCTTTGATGAGAGCATTAGTGATATGCTCTGTGAAGGCAAGGTTAAGTGTGCTAGTGCGGGGATCTTTAGACATCTTGTGAAGGAAATCAATAACTTCGGTAAGGGTGCAATTATCAAAATCAAGGTCACTACTATCAAGTAAAGTGGTAGTGGTGTCCTTTAGGCTCACTTGTTTGGTAGTTTCTATGGTCATAGCATCACCATTAATAGGTCCAACGGGACCAGGAGTGCATTGGGTGCTAAGAGTTTGGATATCCTCAACAACTTGGATAGTAGCAACAGTGTGGTGGGTAGGAAGGTTCTTAATTCTATCTTCTTCCTCCTTTTCTCTAGCCCATCTCTCTTTAAGTTTAGCCAACATCCTAATGTTTTCATTAATTTGCACTTGAATAGCATTCATACGAGTGGTCTTCCTCTCCTCAAGAGGGGAAGTTCTAATTTTAAGCAACTCTACCTCATGGGCTAAATTGTCTACCTTCAAAGAGAGATTATCTAGTTTGTTTAGTTATTCTTCTACACTATTATTGAAGGATTTTTGGGTAGTGATGAAATCTTTAAGCATAAACTCTAGTTCAGAAGTGGAGTTCTTGGTGCTAGGATAAGCATTGTTGTCCCCATAGGAATTAGAGGGAAACGGTCTATGATTGCTACCAAAATTACTCCTATAAGCATTGTTATTGAAATTGTTTCTAGAGATAAAGTTCACATCTACTTGTTCTTGAGCAATCAAAGAATTTAAAGGAACATCACGAGGATCAATAGAAGATTGCTTGGAAAGTAGAGACATGATCGAGTCAACTTTTTCATTTAGGGAGGAAATCTCCTTGACAGAGTTTACCTTCCTACCTGTTGGAGCGCGTTCGGTGTGCCATTGGGAATAATTTGTCATCATCTCATCGAGAAGCTTCGTGGCAGCACCAAGTGTAGTTGACATAAAGGTTCCTCCCGCGGCCGAATCTAACAAGTTCCGCGAGGTAAAGTTCAAGCCTGCATAAAAAGTTTGGATAACCATCCAAGTAGTCAAACCATGAGTAGGGCAGTTCTTGACAAGAGATTTCATGCGTTCCCAAGCTTGGGCACTGTGTTCAATACCCAATTGTTTGAAATTCATTATGTTACTCCTTAGTTGGATAATTTTAGCAGGTGGATAGTACTTTCCAATAAAGGCATCTTTGCACTTGTTCCAAGAATCTATGCTATTTCTAGGCAAGGATTGAAACCAAATTTTAGCTCCTTTTCTCAAGGAGAAAGGAAAAAGCTTAAGCTTAACAATATTACCATCTATTTCTTGGTACTTTTGCATATCACAGAGTTCAACAAAATTATTTAAGTGTAAAGCAGCATCATCTCCAGCACCGGATAATTGATCTTTCATAACTAGGTTCAGTAAAGCAGGTTTAATTTCATAAGAAGGTGCTGAAGTGGCAGGTGTAGTGATAGGCGTGCAGATAAAGTCATCGTTGTTATGACTAGTGAAGTCACACAACTTGGTGTTCTCGGTGGAACCCATAGCAGCAAGCAAGCAAGATAACTATTTTTGTGATTTTTGATAAAGGATACTAAAGCAAAAACTGAAAAGCAAATCTAACAAGACTAAAAAGCAAAGGTAAAAGATAGCGTGCAACTCCCCTATCTTGAAGAGTGGAGTCCCCGGCAACGGCGCCAGAAAACTTTGCTTGATGGCTTCTCGCCCCTCGTTGGTTACCCCAAGTGGAAGGTTTGAGATGCAGTGTAGCGGTAGTTTTCCCTTGGCAAAGATACCAAGGATCGAATCCCCTGAGACTCCGAGGTTCAACAAGAAGGTGTCAACTGCTAGAGGCGCAACTAGCGATCGACCGGACCTGCACACAAATACAAATAACTTTGCTCCCAACGAGTACAGAGAGGTTGTCAATCCCTCTAGCCTTGTCGTTTACAAAGGATCAAACGCAAGAGATAATAGTGATAGGTATGACTGCAACTAGTAAGCAAGAACTGAAAGTAAATAGCGGATGTGATCAGTGATGGTAATATGGACCGGGGTCCCATGATGTTCACTAGTGATGTCTCTCTCCCAAAAGACGATAAAACAGCTAAGTGAGGTAAACGAATTACAGCTGGGCAATTGACAGGATTATGTGCGCAAACCAATGCTAACTATGCTGCAAAGAAAGGTAGAGGCTCAAAAGCATGGGCGGTACGCCAAGGTAAGTAGACCGAAATCCATCTGCATCTACTACTAATCATCCACCTTGAGATATCTATCCAGAACATCTCGTTGGTATTAAGTTGCGAGTCCCACCCATAGTGTAAACTCAAAGCAACAGACAACTGCATTAAAAAAACTTTGCTTAAAGTAAACAATCCTTGCACCCGTGAGTACAAGCACCGTTGTTTTCCCCCTTGTGGCAACATCACATCCCCTAGACTCATGTTTCTGTCACTCAAGCTAGTCATCGAGGGGCATGAACCCACAATCAAGCATAACGTTCCCTCTTGGAGTTACTACCTACTACTTGGCCAAAGCAATAAACAGCAACGGAGAACATGCAAGAATTACTCAAGAACATAAATATAAAAGAGGTAAATCAAATATATATTACTCACACACAATCTGAACATAATCTCATAATCCATCGGATCCCAGCAAACTCATCATAGCAACTGCATTAGGATTACATATGTGCCTCGATCATGTAGGGCAGCTCACGAGGTCTAATCGGTGAAGAACAAAGAGGGGAGGAGAACATCACATAGCTACTGGTCATGGACCCATGGTCCAAGGGAGACTACTCACAACTCATCCGGGAGGCGTCCATGGTGGTGGAGAGGCTCCCGGTGGTGATCCTCCCCTCCGGTAGGGTGCCGGGAAGAGTTCTCCTGGTGCTCCCGATCTTGGAAGCGCGGCGGCGGCGGAACAGAGATGAGATCGCGAAAAAGGGTTCCGTCCTCGAGGGTTTCGGGACGCGATGTAAATATATGCCAAAGGGGGGCGTCAGAGGAGGCCAGGGGGGCCAGGCGCCCTGGAGGCGCGGCCAGGAGGGGGGGCGCGCCCTCTGGCCGCCTGGAGCCCTGGTGGCCCCCCTCCGGCCCTACTTTGGCCGCGTGGAAGCTTCCGAAACGCTGATTTTTTATATATTTTTCCCGGAATTTTTCTGGCAGTTTACGTAATGGGAAAACCTGAAATACAAAAACAGCAGAAAACAGAAACTGGCACTGGGGTGCACTGAGTTAATAGGTTAGTCCAAATATGATCAAAAGTGTCAGGAAGTGCATAAATATCATAGCAATATCACACAAAAGAGGCATGGAGCAAGTAGAAATTATAGATACGTTTTGGACATATCAGGGTGGTCCTGCTTCTTCTTGTGGTGTATGTTGCCACTTCATCATCGTCGTCATGTTCGATCCTCGGGTCGCCGTACTTGTCGAAGTCTTGCTAATTGGCTACTCCATCCATTCCGATGATCTTCCTTTTGCCTCTCCTCACGACAACACGACTGGGCTTTGACGGGTCGGTAATGAAGAAGCATTGGTCAACTTGGGAAGCCAGTACCCATGGCTCATATTTCGCGGTGACGTTTGCGCCCACGGTCTTGGATTTGGCTTCGGGTATAACCATGGTGGTGAAATACCGGTCTTCTTTTAGGACGCTCTTGGCCCATCTGACACGGAACATCGGGACCTTCTCTCCAGCGTAGCTCAGGTCCCAGATCTCCTCGATCCTTCCGTAGTATCTGTCCTTGTCGTTACCGGTGTAGGATTCCATCGTTACCCCGGAGTTCTGATAACCATCGCTCTTCATGTCCTTGGCCTCGGTGTAGAATGTGTAGCCGTTGATATCGTACGCCTCATAGGTCATCAGGTTGTGCTCCGCGCCCTGTGACAAGGCGAATATAAGTTGTTCTTCCGCGGAAGAATCCTCATGCAAAGGGTACGACAGAAGCTTCTGCTTGAACCAACGCGTGAAACATGAGTTGTGCTCTTTGATTATATCTCCGTCCGTCCTCTGTTGGTCTCGGTCATTGTACGTCTTCTCAATAAAGGTTTTGTGCTCTACCACCCAAGGATCGACCACGTCTATGTGTTGTAGCGCGACTAGGTTTGCTCTTTCAAAGTCGGCGAGTCGACCCTCGAAGTCGACATGCATTTCGCGGCGACCCTCACGGTGACCCCATCCAGCGAGCCTGTCGAGGTGCCTGTTGACGGGCAGACCAACGGGGTTCTCGATGCCTAGATAATTCGTGCGGTAGGAGATGCACTCTTTGGTCAGAAAGCCCCTGGCTATGCTTCCCTCTGGACGTGACATGTTGCGAACGTATCCTTTGATGACACCATTCATCCTTTCAAACGGCATCATGCTGTGCAGGAACCTATGTTGGGGATATCGCTTATCGGAAACTTATCGGTCGACCCATGATAAGGGGTAAATCGGCCAGTTTATCGGCATATCGGCCGATTTATCGCCATATCGGCTAATTTATCGACTGATTTATCTTATCGGTTAGACAGTGGTAAGCGATAAATCGGCTGATTTATCGGCATTTCGGAAGATATCTTGAACAGTGGCAGGAACGTCGGCCCGAGTTGGATGATATCGTCCACGATATGGACCAGCAGATGCACCATAACGTCGAAGAATGCAGGCGGGAAGTACATCTCAAGCTCGCATAGTATCACCACGATCTCTTCTTGTAGCCTTCTGAGTTGCCTCACGCCAACCGACTTCCGAGAGATGACGTCGAAAAAGTTGCATAGGCCAAATAGCGTTTCACGGACGTGCGCGTCCATGATCCCACGGATTGGAACTGGAAGTATCTGCGTCATCAGCACGTGACAGTCGTGAGACTTCATCCCGCTAAACTTCAGCTTCACTGGGTCTAGGTATCTGCTTATCTTCCCCGCGTAACCGTAAGGAAGTTTTACTCCTACGAGGCAGGTGAAAAACTGCTCGATCTCCTCCTGACTTAGAGTGAAGCACGCGGGAGGGTAGTCATTTCCGGTCTTCTTGGCCTTTTTGCCTTTGCGACGAATTTCCGTGTCCTGCCTCGCCTCATCATCATCATCATCATCATCATCATCATCATATATAGCGTGAAGCTCCTGCCTGATGCCCATTGATTTCAAGTCTGCCCTTGCTTTCGGCCCATCTTTGGTCCTCTCTGGCATGTTGAGCAGGGTACCAAGCAGACTCTCGCACACGTTCTTCGTGATATGCATGACATCAAGGCTGTGAGGCACACGGTGGATCTTCCAGTATGGCAAGTCCCAAAAAACAGACCTCGTTTTCCATACCTTTAGCAGCGGCTCTGGCGCCTTTCGCTTCTTTCCCGGCTCTGGCGCCTTTTGCTTCTTTCCCGGCAGTGGGCAATCTTTCCAATTTTTCAACAGCTCGTCTATTTCATCGCCGCTACTCGTACGCGGGCGTCATCGGCGTTCGGTTTCACCATCGAACAGATCCTTGCGTTTTCTCCACAGGTCATCGTCGCGAAGCCACCTTCGATGTCCCATGAACACGGTTTTCGAAGACCCGGGATCTCTATCTAGCTGGCGATACGTTGTGTCATCCATGCACCTGACGCATCCAGAAAATCCGAGGACCACCTGCCCCGCGACATATCCGTAACGGAGATAGTCGTGCATCGTCGTGAGCAGCGCGGCTCTCATAGGGAACATACATAGATCTAGCTAGGCCATAAAAAGTGCATTTGCACATTGTTGTAGGGAGAACAACATAAATATAGCTTCCCCCCTTACTTACTTATCAAAACAAGGTAATTTAACCACTTAATTTGAATGAATCTATGGTGAAAATGAGGTGACAAAGAGGAGGTACCCGAGACAAGGAGGAGGTGGAGAAAATGAAGTGGGGAGAAAGTGAGTGTGGGTAGGAGTGGTTGTCCAAAATATCTTGTTGGTACCCACTTACTAATGGCGCACCATCTCAAAATGCGCCATTAGTAACCCAGGTTACTAATGGCGCACCTTCTGGTGGTGCGCCATTAGTAGTTTTGCAAAAAAAAACATACTAATGGCGCACTGTCCCAAAGTGCGCCATTACTAGTTTAAACTAGTAATGGAGCACTGTGGAACAGTGCGCCATTAGTAGTTTTGCAAAAAAAAAAGAATAAAAAATATAATAAAAAAACAATAGTAGTGGCGCACTTTGTGACTGGTGCGCCATTACTAGTTACAACTAGTAATGGCGCACTGTGTCTGGATGCGCCATTAGTATGTTTGGAAAAGGAAAAAAATTGATACTAATGGCGCACCCTGAGCCAGGTGCGCCATTAGTGTATTCAACTCTAATGGCGTACCAGAAGGTGGTGCGCCATTAGTATATACTAATGGCGCACCGCTTGTCTGGTGCGCCATTAGTGTCAATCCCATCTATAGCCCTTTTTCTAGTAGTGACTAAGGAGTTAGTCACGAGATGATGGATTACGGAACGAGTAAAGAGACTTGCCTTGACGAGATTGAACAAGGTATCGGTATACCGACGATCGAATCTCGGGCAAGTACCGTACCGATAGACAAAGGAAATAGCATACGGGATTGAGTTAATCCTTGACATCGTGGTTCATCCGATGAGATCATCGAGGAACACGTGGGAACCAACATGAGTATCCAAATCCCGATGTTGGTTATTGACCGGAGAGTCGTCTCGGTCATGTCTACGTGTCTCCCAAACCCGTAGGGTCTACACACTTAAGGTTCGGTGACATTAGGGTTGTAGAGATATATACACACGGTAACCCGAATGTTGTACGGAGTCCCGGATGAGATCCCTGACGTCATGAGGAGTTCCGGAATGGTCCGGAGGTAAAGAATGATATATAGGAAGTCCAGTTTCGGCCATCGGGAGAGTTCCGGGGGTCACCGGTAGTGTACCGGGACCACAGGAAGGGCCTCGGGGGTCCACCGGGTGGGGCCACCCATCCCGGAGGGCCCCGTGGGCCGTAGGGGGAGGGGGACCAGCCCTTAGTGGGCTGGCGCACCCCCCATGGGCCTCCCCCCATGTGCCTAGGGTTGAAACCCTAGGGGTGGGGGCGCCCCCTAGGCTTGGGGGGCAAGCCACCCCCCTTGGCCGCCGCCCCCTAGGAGATTGGATCTCCTAGGGCCGGTGCCCCCCTGGCCCCCTATATATAGTGGGGGGGGGAGAGGGCAGCCGCACCTCAGCCCCTGGCACCTCCCCCCCGTTACATCTCCTACTCCTCCCGAAGGGTCTCGGCGAAGCCCTGCAGCTTTTCCCGTTGCATCCACCACCACGCCATCGTGCTGCTGGATCTCCATCAACCTCTCCCCCCCCTTGCTGGATCAAGAAGGAGGAGATGTCGCTGTACCGTACGTGTGTTGCGCTCGGAGGCGCCGTCCGTTCTGCGCTGGGATCATCGGTGACGAGTATCACGACAAGTACGACTCCATCATCCACGTTCCTTCGAACGCTTCCGCTCGCGATCTACAAAGGGTATGTAGAAGCACTCCTTTATGCTCGTTGCTAGATGACTCCTTAGATTGATCTTGGTGAAGCGTAGGAATTTTTTTGAATTCTGCTATGTTGCCCAACAATGATAGTAATGAGATCCAAGGTGACGGTCATCTTGCCTGAGATCCCGCTAGGAAGAAGAACGAGTCCATGAAGAAGAAGAAGCCACGAAGATGAACCAAGTGTAGACGAGCGAATCCTCACGACCGCAACGAAACAGGAAGTACCGAGAAGGAGCAAACAACATGGTAAACACACCACACATAAAGAAGACAAGATGCTCAACCAAGTATGATGCATGACAAGGCTACATGATGCAAATCATGGCAAGAGATGATGCACAACCAAGCAAGTTTAAATGAGGCCGGAAACAACCTATAACAAATACGGTAAGTCCTCATATGAAAATTTCGAAATTGGTCCAGATCTGAACAAACCTTAAGTTTAAGTTGTTAAACAGCAACTTAACATGCACCATGATGATCTACAAGAAATTCTAGACAAGTTACATATAAAGTTCATTTAATTCGGAGCTACGGTCTAGAAGATATGAGCAAAACAAGTCAAGCATGGCATCGATGCAAACTGCATTCGAACATCAAGCACAACACTCAAAATATGGATACAACATGACATGATGCATCTACATTCAAAACCAAGAAAGTTTCATATAGAGCACGTTCAAACGGAGCAACGGTTCAACACATACACATGAAACAAGTTTAAAGGGCAAGCTGTCCAAAACAGCAACTAGTCACTTTGCAATCATCAAAACAACATGCTACAGGAACATTGCATGGCATCAAAAGGCATGGAAAGCATTTACATGTCAAGCATTACAAAACATGATTACTGAGCTACTCCTATAAATCACTAGAACATGCTCAAAAAGTCATGGCAAGATTGAAAAAGGTAACAGATTCACTGACTTAGTGAAATAAACTGAACATGGCAGGAGCAACAACAAGTAGACATGTTTGCAAGCTTATGCAACTCATCTCAAAGCATATCATGGCATTGGAGTATAACCAACAGCAAGAAGACATGTTTATGCAGCTACTCATGTCAAGAACATGGTCATAGGATGCATAGAACTCTAGCTATTCACATGGCAAAAATGAACTTACTGTTAACAGGGTGACAGAAACATTATTTAGCAATTTGAGAACAAGGTAATGACAAGCTACAGCAGGCCATAATTTCAAACAAGGGAATGGATGGATAGAGCATTACATGGACAACAAAACATGATCACTGAACATCTCCAGATTATGCATGGATTTGACTGTCGCATCAAGCAAACATGGCATCATAATATAACAGTTTCAGACTTAGCAGTTTGTAAGTGATATGCACCACAAGGCATATCATGAAAAGTGGATTGCACCACAGCAAAGATGACATGATTGTGCTTCTAAAGCATGTTGACATGATGCTCAAACAAAATTCACACAAAAAGATATGAAGAAGAAATTCAGCAAGTTTGTAAGTGCATCTAGTGCCCCTTAGTGATTTTGGTGTATTGAAGACTTATAGGTTAAGGGACTAATGTGTTTGTGTGTATACACAGGCCTATAAGTCTATGAGGAGTTTTATATTTACAGAGAAAGTCGACCCCTAAAAATATATGTCTTCAACTGAAGACTTCGGATTTCTGAAGACTTTTTGCAGATTTTGAAAGTGAAGAAATTGGTGTGACCTTGAAGACTTGGATAATCATTCGAGAATTATGAAGCATGAAGACTTTTGTTTTCGTAGTTTCATTTTCTCTTTCTTGAGTCATAGGAAACACCGTACTATTAAAGGGGGTCGAGGAAAAACTAAGGAAACCTATTTCCAAGTGATGCTCAACTCAAAGCCTACACTACCCAATCCTTTCGAATGAAGCCATTGGAAATCTCATTCAGTTCAGTCAGTTTCTTTAGTGACAGAGACGAAGTTCTTCTGGTCTCTGAGGAATTTGTTCTGACTGAGGAGTTAGGAATTCGCTAGTGCGTATTTCCTACAAGTGAGGAACATGATAACCTTGAGGAATCTGATACTCAAAATTCCGACCATTGCAGTGCTATGCACCAGCTGTCCCAAAATATCCACCTACCTAACGGTCATATCATTGAAGGGCATTTATGTCTTATCATGTCAGGCTGCTCCCTAGTCTATAAATAGCTGCCCCATCAACCACTAGTTGGTTGGCTGCTCCGAGAGAAACTGACACTTGTCATTAGAGCAACCCATCCTCCGAGGACTTTGAGCAAAGATCATCAAGTGAGGAAAAACCCAAAACCGAAACACCTAATATCCCAAAGCGATTGAGCATCACTGAAGAGAGTGTTCATGTGTGGAACCGATGCTTGTTACCTTTGTAGACTGTGATCTTCCAGACGTTAGGCGTCAATGGTCTAGAGCATCCAAGAGGAATTGTGGATCGTCGGGTGACCGAGTTTGTGAAGGTTTGGAAGTTACCTGTGAAGACTTCCGACGAGTGATTGGGCGAGGACTGTGTGACCTTTGCTCAAGGAGAATACGGTGAGGACTTGGTGTCCTGGACTGTGTGTCCAGGACTGGGTGTCCGGGACTGTGTGTCCTCAGGTTTAAATACCTAGCCGCTCCAACCAGACGTACAACTATCACAGCAGATGGAACTGGTTTACCAAATCATTGTCTTCATCAAGCCTACTGGTTCTATTTCCTCAACTCTTCCATTTACTCATTCATGTGTTGTTGAACTTGATCTGTACTGTTTGAAGACTTTGACTGAAGACTTTCTCAATTTCCTCAAACCTATTTCTTAAGTCCTAAGTCCTCAGCCTGCTTATCCTGTTTACACGCTACTTTACTCTGTGCTTATTTTCATTTCATCATGATGACCATGCTACTGTCTTGTTATGCTTGCATCTGAGTATCTATTCCGCTTCTAAGTAGTTTGTTGCTTAGGAAATTCCTCAGTTTGAATTTCCTCAGAGACGAATTTATAAAAATCGCCTATTCACCCCCCTCTAGTCGATATAACGCACTTTCAATTGGTATCAGAGCAAGGTACTCCCTTGTTATGTGTGATTTTGGTTTAACCGCATGGAGTTTTTAGTTATGTCGACTGCAGGTATGATCAAAGTCTCGGCTGGGTGTCCTACCTTTGATGGGATGGACTACCCCTACTAGAAGAACAAGACGTCCATGCATCCTGAGGCAATTGACAACGATCTGTGGTACGTTGTGGAAACTGGTGTTCCCTCTGTCTCACCTTCCGTCAACGCTACTGATGTGAAGAGATTCAAGCAACTCGACTCACAAGCGAAGAATATCATATGTGGCCATCTGAGCAAAGGGCAGTATGGCAGAGTGAGTGCTTTGAAGACTGCAAAGCTCATCTGGGACAGGCTGTCCAAGGCCAACGAAGGAGTCTCAACTCAACATGACTCTCGAGTTGATGTTCTTCGCAATATCTTCAACCGCCTCAAGAGACTTGACAATGAAAATGTTCAACAAACCTTCTATTGCCCCACTGATATCTCAAACGAGCTACAAGCGCTTGGTGCTACACACAGCACTGACCACGAGGTGGTGAAGAAACTGCTGAGATCACTTGACTCCTCATTCGACACTCTGGCACTGATGATTCAAGAGCATGGAGACTACAAGTCACTTGATCCTGCTGACATTCGGGAGAGGCTAAATACTCATGAGTTCCAACTTGCTGGAAAGAGGGATCTCTATGGTCCAAACTATGGTAGATCTCGTGCACTGAAGGCCAAGGAAATTTCCTCCTCTGAAGATGAAGAATCTGACATCACTCTTGGTGATCCTGAGGAACTGAGTGAGGTGCTAGCAACGCTGGTGAGGAAATTTCAGAAGTTCTCTAGATGTGGTCCCTTTGTGAAATCTTCAAGAGGTGATGACTTAAGATCAGATTCTTCATCTCGCGATCCCAAGAAGAGGACCTGCCACAAATGCAAGAAACCTGGTCACTTTATCACTGATTGTCCTCAGTGGGCAAAGGAATCGAAGAAGAAGAAATACAAGGACTACAACTCAGACGACTCGAAGAAAATGAAGAAATCTTCAAAGTCCTCATCATCAAAATCCTCAAAGTCTTCCTCTAACAAGAAGAGCGGTGCCAGGAAAGCTCGGGCATTCATTGGCAAGGAAATGGACCCAGCTGAATCTGAAGAAAATGAGTAAGAGGAGGAATCTGAGGAATCAGACTCTGGTGTGGCAAGCCTGGCTCTCGCTACCGCATTCGTCAGCAAGTCCATCTTCAACCCTGAGGAAAAAGACTTCCCCGACACTGCTGATGACGACAACAATGACTACTCTCCCTCCTACTGCTTCATGGCAAAAGGTGCTAAGGTTCTCAACCCGTTCCACGTTTGATTCTAGTGAAGATGAATCTGATGAAAACCTCAAACCTAGCTATTCCAAACTTGCTAAAATAGCCATTAAAAGGCAAAAAGCTTTTGATAAGGTCAAAATATGCTAGAAAGAAGTGATGATATGTTGGGTGAAGAAATGGATTGATCCAAAAATCTTGACTGTAAATCTTCAGAGACTCCAGTCCAAGTATGATAACCTTCAGGATAATCATAATGCTCTCTCATCTGATCATGAGAAGCTTTCCTATGAATTTCTTCAAATAAAGTAAGATCTCGTGAATCTAAGGGAGAGTTATGAAGATCTTCAGAAGGAACGTGATTCATTGCTTGCTCAATAGATCAGCGCTGCTCAGGAGGAATTCATTCCCCCATGCCTTAAATGCATTGAACCTGAAACTGCAAATTCTTCACCTGAAAGTTCAAATGCTTCTACTGTTACATATTCTTCAACTGTTTCTGTGGTGATAAATTCTTCAATCGAGGAAAACACCGATGCTACTGACGAAAATGCAGGGTTGAAGGAATTGTATATGACAGGCATGTACAAAAGCCTCAAAGGTCATTAGACTCTTTGTGATGTGCTTAAAAAGCAGATTTTGAACAGGAACCCTAGGAAAGAGGGTATTGCCTTTGAGAGGAAACTCAATGTTGATGGGACCTACTGGAAACCTGAGCAGTATCCCAAAACCTCTTGGGTTGCTGCAAAAGGACCTCGAGTAGATCCATCTACCTTATCTGACTTTATTTGTGAAACTTCACTTTCTTCTGATGAGTCATTTGACTCCAACTATAAACTGTTCAAAAATCAGAATGGTGAAGTATTTGCTAGATATGTTGGAACTAACTGCACGAATGGTCTCCCTATGAGAAAATCTGGGTTCCTAAGAGGCACCTTGAAAATCTTCAAGTGAATGTCCTCATGACACCTCGTGTGAGGAATAGGAACCCCAGATCAAATTCTTCATATGGATCAAAATCTTCAGATGGATCCAAATCCTCATATGAAACAAATTCCTCAAGTGGATCAAATTCCTCATATGATCATCATAGTTCTAACACATCGGTTTCACAGGGAAAGAAGGGTTATGAATATGTGCATTATTCTTCAAATCATTATGTTCATAAGTCTTCGAAGAATTTCTCTGCTTACTCATATTCATACTCTAACCCCTCTCCTATGAAACGAAGTGCACTTGCTTCAATGCCACCATTCTCAATTGGAGCTCGTCGATTGATGAACTCTTTTCTACCCCTCCAGATGTGGGTGGTGAAGAAAAAGAACTAATCTCTTATGCAGGGTCAGGTATCCAGACGAACTTAAACGTCTGAAGAATTTGCTGGAGACCCGAAAACTGCTTGAAAGGACGCAAGCTAATCATGTAGAAATGATTCGTTCATTTCTCACGTCCTCATTCTTCATATATTGCTCTTACTGATGAAATTCATACTGATGAAATTGATGTCATATTCTTCACAATGAAGCATATGAGTTGTAAGATGTACTAATTCTTCTAAAGGGTGACTCTCTCAAAGCTACTGAGTGGGTCCTCGATAGTGGATGCACAAATCACATGACTGGTGACAGGAACCTACCGATGGACTCTGCATTATCTCCATCTCACCTGAAGCATATCACCTACGCCGAAAATGGAAAACACAAGGTATTGGGTCTAGGTAAGGTTGCAATCTCAAAAGATCGACACATGGACAAAGTCATGCTTGTCGAGTCTCTTGGATTCAACCTCATGTCTGTCTCAATGCTTTGTGACCCTGATATGGTGGTTGTCTTTGGCAAATATCGCTGTGTTGTAGTTTTAGAATTTGACAATTCCGAAGTCTTCGATGGCTTTAGGAGAGGAGTGATATCCCACAAGTGTAGGGGATCAGTTGTAGCCTTTTTCGATAAGTAAGAGTGTCGAACCCAACGAGGAGCTAAAGGCAGAACAAATATTCCCTCAATTTCTATCAACCACCGATACAACTCTACGCACGCTTGACATTTACTTTACCTAGAACAAGTAAGAAACTAGAAGTAGTTTGTAGTTTTTGTGGATAGGTTTGCAAGAATATAAAGAGCAGGCAAATATAAACTAGGGGCTGTTAAGATAAAGACACAATAAAGTTAATGATAGCGAGTGTGGAAAAGTGGTGGTAGGAGTTGCGGAATTTCCCCTAAGCAATTGACTATGTTACTAGACCAATTGCGGAGAGGTCACTGCTAGCATGTCATCCCTTACTTGGAATTCTATGCACTTATGACTGGAACTATTAGCAAGCATCCGCAACTACTAACGTTCATTAAGGTAAAACCCAACCATAGCATTACGATATATTGATCCCCCTTCAATCCCGTATGCATCAATTTCTATGCTAGGTTGAAGTTTCTGTCACTCTTGCCCTCCAATACGTAGTCCTATCAACATACAACTAACCCTATGGTGTGATCCACGCGCGCGCTCATTTGATGGGCACCAAAGGACAGAAACATAACCACAAGCAATTTAAATCAATCATAGCAATTCACCAATCACCGATAGGACACCGATAATCTACTCAGACATCATAGGATGGTAACACATCATTGGATAATAGTATGAAGCATAAAGCATCATGTTCAAGTAGAGGGTACAGTGGGTTGCGGGAGAGTGGACCGTTGTAGATAGATGGGGAAAGGTGATGGAGATGTTGGTGAAGATGACGGAGGTGTTGGTGTAGATCGCCGTCACACGATGATGGCCCCGGTGGCACTCCGGTGCCACCGGAAGCGAGGGGGAGAGATCCCCCCTCCTTCTTCTTCTTCCTTGACCTTCTCCCTAGGTTGGAGAAGGGTTTCCCCTCTGGTCCATGGCCTCCATGGCGGCGGAGGGGCGAGAGCCCCTCCGAGATTGGATATGACTCCCTGTCTCTCTCTATTTCTGCGTTCCCAGATTCTGGCCCTTCACCGTTTCTTAAATTCCTGGAGATCCATAACTCCGATTGGGCTGATTTTTTGACACGAGTTTTATCCGGATATTAGATTTCTTGCGGCGAAAGAATTGGATCAACCGCCTTACGTTGTGGCCTCGAGGGCCCAGGGCGCGCCCTGGGCAGGGGGGCGCGCCCCCCGCCCTCGAGGCCCACTCGGGCATCGTCTCGTGTGGGTTTCGCCTCCCAAAATTCACATCTATTCCAAAAAGATCTCCGTCCGTTTTTATTCCGTTTGGACTCCATTTGATATGGATATTGTACGAAACAAAAAACATGCAACAAACAGGAACTAGCACTGGGCACTGGATCAATATGTTAGTCCCAAAAAATAGTATAAAAAGTTGCCAAAAGTATATAAAGTTGTAGGATATTGGCATGGAACAATCAAAAACTATAGATACGACGAGACGTATCAAGGAAACTTGCATGGCAATATATCTCGGAATGGCTATGGAAATGCCATAATAGGTAGGTATGGTGGCTGTTTTGAGGAAGGTATATGGTGGGTGTATGGTACCAGCAAAAGTTGCGCGGTACAAGAGAGGCTAGCAATGGTGGAAGGGTGAGAGTGCGTATAATCCATGGACTCAACATTAGTCATAAAGAACTCACATACTTATTGAGAAAAATCTATTAGCCCTCGAAGCAAAGATACTACGACGCATGCTCCTAGGGGGGAGGTTGGTAGGAGTTAACCATCGCGCACCCCCGACCTTCACGCAAAGATAAACAATCAAAATACAATGCGCGCCAATTTGGTTACATAGTTAGGAGACCATACGTGCATGCTTCGGGAATCACATACCTTAACATAAATATTTTTACTAAACCATAATCATTCACTAGTTCCTCCCCCTTATTAGCATCTCTATATCGCAAAACTATTGCAAAGAATCAAACATATCATATTCAGCGATCTAAAAGTTTATGTAGGATTTTATGACTAACCATGTGAATGACCCATTCCTATCAACTCTCTAAATAGATATAAGTGAAGCAAGAGAGTTTTAATTCTTTCTACAAAAGTTATGCCCAGGCTCTAACAATTATAAGTGAAGCAAAAGAGCATTCTACAAATGGCGGTTTTCTATGTGAAGAGAAACCGGCAATCCAAACTTCAAATGATGTAAGTGAAGCACATGAAGTATTCTATAAAGCCATACTCAAAAGATATAAGTGAAGTGCAAAGAGCGTTCTATAAATCAACCAAGGACTATCTCATACCAGCATGCTGCATTTATTAAAAGGAAAAATAGAAATAACACGACGCTCCAAGAGTTGCACATATCACATGAATGAAACGAATCCGAAAACATACCGATACTTGTTGAAGAAAGAGGGGATGCCTTCCGGGGCATCCCCACGCTTAGACGCTTGAGTCTCCTTGAATATTTACATGGGTTGCCTTGGGCATCCCCAAGCTTGAGATCTTGCCTGTCCTTCTTCTCCTCACATCGAGACCTCCTCGATCTTCGAACACTTCATCCACACAAAACTTCAACACAAAACTCGGTAAGATCCGTTAGTATAATAAAGCAAAATCACTACTCTAAGTACTGTTGCAAACCAATTCATATTTTGTTTTTGCATTGTAGCTACTGTAATATAACTTTTCCATGGCTTAATCCACTGAAATAAATTGATAGTTTCATCAAAACAAGCAAACTATGCATCAAAAACAGAATCTGTTTACAACAGAACCGTTTGTAATAATCTGAACATTCATCGTACTTCTGATACTTGAAAAATTCTGCCAAAATTAGGAAAAATAAAAAATTTGTAAGTAAAGACAGTGCAAAAAGTTTCAGAACCATTTGACGTTCCAGCAAAAAATATAAAATCGCGCACTACAGCCAAAGTTTCTGTCCTGCACCGCACAAACCAACAAGCATTGTAAACATCCAAAAGGGAAACCTTGGCACATTATTTTTATAATACAATGGAATTGTACAAGATGATAATTATTTTTGATGAAAAGTTTATGTAATTCAAGATTTGCAAAGTTTCCATGGGCATGAACAAAGTTCAAGGAGCTCCCTCATTTCAACAGTGCTCGTCCTTCTTACTTTCACTTTTCCTTTTGAAAAAGTTTTAGGTTCCCCTCTTTATTTATTTTGTTTTTAAACTTTATAAAAGCACACAATAGAAATAAATGACTCTCTAAAACTTCTGGGTTGTCTCCCTGGCAGCGCTTTCTTTAAAGCCATTAAGCTAGGCATATAGTGCTCAAGTGATGGATCCACCCGGATCCCAAGGTATATCAAAGCCAATTTTAATTAACAATGATTTGGCATTTAGTAGTGAGCATAAAGTGATATATATCATGCAATAACGAAGTATAACTCTCTTCCTATGCATCGGCATGTCATACAAGGACAATTCATGCACATCAAGTAAAGGCCAATGCATAGTATAAACAGTTTCTTGCAATTTTATCATGTTGGAAACATAGAGAGGCGGAGATGTAGTTCCTCTCTCATAATAATTGCAAGTAGGAGCAGAAAGCACATGCATATTATACTCATCAAAATCATCATGTGCAACGGAAAAAGGAAACCCATCAATATAATGCTTAATAAGTGCAAACTTCTCCGATATAGTGTAGTTGGGAGAATACAAAAAATATAATAGGACTATCATGTGTGGGTGCAATAGCAACTATCTCATGTTTAACATAAGGAACTATAGAAATTTCATCTCCATAAGCATAATTCATATTGGCATCTTGGCCACAAGCATAGCAAGCATCATCAAAAAGGGATATTTCAAAAGAATCAACGGGATCATAGAAAACATCATAGAATTCATCCTTCGGTAAGCACGAAGGGAAATTAAGCAATGTATGAGATAAAGAGTTACTCTCATTAGAAGGTGGGCACGGGTGATCAATCCGCTCTTCTTCCTTTTGTTCTTCACTTTCCTCCTCATCTTTTTCATCCCATGAGCTCACAATGTCATTAATTTCTTCTTCCATAGACTCCTGCAAAATATTAGTCTCTTCTTGGACAGCGGAGGAGTCCTCAATATATGGTTAACATAGGCATTAGAAGCATAATTATCATAACAATATTTAAATATGGCAAAATTTTCAGATTTATAAAGAGTAGCATCATACTTTTCAATCAAAGAAGCAATTTCATAAGCACCCTTAAAAGCAACAAATTCTTCAATTTGTTGAATATCATAGTAACTATAAACACCCTTAGCATACGAAGATACGATTCCATTATTACTAAACTCACATTGGTATGGAAGGTGTTTCTTATGGTCTTTAGAACAACAAGAAAAATCATATATTTCACATAAATTCCAAGCATAGCATTGCAAACGATGAATTTGATCCAGTAAAAGTTTCCCTTTTTCAGATATGCGGTGTCGCACATACCAAGCATACTCATCTAAAGATTTTCCCTCAACTAAGCTAGTTGGGGTTTCAGCACGAGCACATAGGGATCGAAGATGATCGAAGTAAAAAGCTTCAGGAGTGTGATAGATTTTGAGTGGTTCTTCAACCATTGGTTCAGCAGGTACCACTATTTTTTTTTGTATTTTGCCTTTCCTACCCATAACTAAAGATAGAAAACAACCTAGGACAGCAAATAAAATATACTTAGTGATAAAGCAAACAAGCACACACGAGAATATTCACCCCACGCTATTGCTCCCCGGCAACGGCACCAGAAATAGGTCTTGATAACCCACAAGTGTAGGGGATCAGTTGTAGCCTTATTCGATAAGTAAGAGTGTCAAACCCAAAGAGGAGCTAAAGGCAGAACAAATATTCCCTCAAGTTCTATCGACCACCGATACAACTCTACGCACGCTTGACGTTTACTTTACCTAGAACAAGTAAGAAACTAGAAGTAGTTTGTAGTTTTTGTGGATAGGTTTGCAAGAATATAAAGAGCACGCAAATATAAACTAGGGGCTGTTAAGATAAAGACACGATAAAGTTAATGATAGCGAGTGTGGAAAAGTGGTGGTAGGAGTTGCGGAATTGCCCATAAGCAATTGACTAAGTTACTAGACCGATAGCAAGTTTTATGTGGGAGAAGCCACTTCTAGCATGTAATCTGATACGTCCAAAACGTATCTATAATTTCTGCATGCTCCATGCCTCTTTTGGGTGATGTTGCTATGATATTTATACACTTCCATACACTTTTGATCATATTTGGACTAACTTATTAACTTAGTGCACCCCAGTGCCAGTTTCTGTTTTCGGCTGTTTTTATATTTCAGGTTTTCACATTACGAGAACTGCCAGGAAAAATCCAGAAAAATTATATAAAAAATCAGCGTTCCAGAAACTACCGTGCGCCCGAAGGACAGCCGGGGGGGGGGGGGCACCAGGGCTCCAGGCGCCCTAGCGGCGCGCCCCCCCTGGGCCGCGCCGGGGGGGGCGCCTGGGCCCCCCAAGGCTCCTCCGATGCCCCCCTTTGGCATATATTTAATGCGTCTCGAGAAACCCTCGAAACAGGAACTCTTTTTCTCGATCTCATCTCTGTTCCGTCGCCGCCGCCGCTTCCAAGATCGGGAGCACCAGGAGAACTCTTCCCGGCACCCTGCCGGAGGGGAGGATCATCATCGGGAGCCTCTCCACCACCATGGACGCCTCCCGGATGAGTTGTGAGTAGTCTCCCTTGGACCATGAGTCCATGACCAGTAGCTATGTGATGTTCTCCTCCCGTTCTTGTGCTTCACTAATTAGTCCTCGTGAGCTGCCCTACATGATCGAGGCACATATGTAATCCTTATGCTGTTGCTATGATGAGTTTGCTGGGATCCGATGGATTATGAGATTATGTTCAGATTGTGCTTGAGTAATATATTTGATCTACCTCTTTTATATTTATGTTCATAAGTAATTCTTGCATGTTCTCCGTTGTTATTTATTGCTTTGGCCAAGTAATAGGTAGTGACTCCAAGAGGGAACGTTATGCTCGATTGTGGGTTCATGCCCCTCGATTACTAGTTTGAGTGACAGAAACATGAGTCTAGGGGATGTGTTGTTGCCACAAGGGGGAAAACAACGGTGCTTGTGCCCGCGGGTGCAAGGATTGTTTACTTTACGCAAAGTTCTTTTAATGCAGTTGTCTGTTGCTTTGAGTTTACACTATGGGTGGGGCTCGCAACTTAATACCAGCGAGATGTTCTGGATATATATCTCAAGGTGGATGATTAGTAGTAGATATTGATGGATTTTGGTCTACTTACTTTGGCGTACCGCCCATGCTTTGAACCTCAACCTTTCTTGCAATGTAGTCAGCATTGGTTTGCGCACATGGTCCTGTCAATTGCCCAGCTGTAATTCGTTTACCTCACATAGCTGTTTTATTGTCTTTTGGGAGAGAGACATCACTAGTGAACATCATGAGACTCCGGTCCATATTACCATCATTGATCACATCCGCTATTTACTTTTCGCTTTTACTTACTATTGCAAACAATATATATATCACTACTATCATTTGCGTTTAATCCTTTGTAAACTTCAAGGCCGGAGGGATTGACAACCTCTCTGTACTCGTTGGGAGCAAAGTTATTTGTATCTGTGTGCAGGTCCACGTTGATTGCTAATATCTGGCGCCGTTAGCAGTTGACACCTTCTTGTTGAACCTAGGAGTCTCTGGGGATTCGATCCTTGGTATCTTTGCCAAGGGAAAAACTTCCGCAACACTACATCTCACACCTTCCACTTGGGGTAACCAACGAGGGGCGAGAAGCCTAGCAAGAGTTTTTCTGGCGCCGTTGCCGGGGACTCCACTCTTCAGGATAGGGGAGTTGCATGCTATCTTTTACCTTTGCTTTTTAGTCTTGTTAGTTTACCTTTCAGTTTTTGCTTTAGTATCTTTTATCAAAAATCACAAAAAAATTATTTACTTTTCTGTTAGTAGTCCTTTCTGTTTAGCCAAACATGTTAGGATTTGGTGCTTTGAGGGAATCAGAAGTTCTAGATTTCCATCAAAGGGATGGAGAAAATATGAAGAAGGCATGGGACAGAATTTCTGATGCACATAGGAGAATTATGCCTTGGATACCTATAAAAATTGTGCTTAGGAATTTTTACCATGGTCTTTTTAAATGGTGTAAACACTCTCTTGACATTATAGCTGAGGGAGATTTCCTAGAATGTGATGAAGCTAGAGCTCTTGAAATTATACATGGTCTATCTAGTTACTTTGTTTATGATCATAATTTTGATACTATCATAGATAGACTTGTGACTATTGAAAAGAGAATGGATGCTCTAGACTTAATGAAAGTAGAGAAACCCAAACCCAATAAGAGAGATATTTTGGAAATAGATAATGATTGGGAGCCTCTTGTTAGGATTGGTATCTCTAATCAAGACTTCCTTGCTTATTGTGATATTGGATCTATGGTTTCTACTATGCCAAAAAATTGTTCATGATTCTTTAAAATTTAACATGGATAGATTACCATCTTATCATGAACACACTAATGGAGATATTTCTGAAATCCAGGGAAGAATAAAAGACGTGCCAGTTAAATTCTGTCGGGGGAAACTGTCCACCACGAACACCTATGGGACCGGAGCCCCTTGTACGTTGCGGTAAGGGAGCGGAGGGAGCACAAAGAGCGGATCGAAGAGCACACGCGGGCAATTTACCCAGGTTCGGGCCGCGCGGACGCGTAAAACCCTACTCCTGCTTGATTTGTATTGAGTTTGTGAGCTCGGGAGCTTGAAGAGCTAGCTACACCGAGCAAGAGAGCTATCTAGATTCCGAACCTCCTCTACGTTGTGCATGGGCCTCCTTTTATAGCCCAAGGGGTCACCGACAGGTGTCAACGTAGAGGAGGGTAGAAATGTAACTTTGGTGGTAGTTGTAACAGTGCGAGAACAGTGCATGAACAGTTGATAAACAGTGGTCTTCACCTAACATAGACAGTGGGGGACAGGAGCATTAAATGCCCGTCACAGTCGACCCCAAAAGCACCCGTCCATGCGTCTCCGTTCGCCACGGTGGTAACCTCGTCACCGTGTTGTGCCACCGTGTCCCCCAGGCTGCACAGCCATCCGCCACGCGTCCCTGGAAGGGCCCCAGGGCGACGCGTGGGCCGATGAGCTGGAGCGTGGGCACACAGCGCAGGCTTCCCCCGGCAAGCACCTTGCCGGGGGCTTGATCTTGCCGGGCCCGGGAGCTTGTCGCTCCCCGGGCCCTGCCGGGGCGCAGGGTGCGCCGAGGCATGTCTTCTGAAATGCAGTCATCTGGTCTTCCTGGCAAGCTCCTCTTACCAGGGTCTTGTGTTAATGTGATAATCTTGAGCCTGGGATGGCCTTCCTGGCAAGCTCCACTTGCCGGGGCCTTGATCTTCTGTCTTGTATACTTTGTTTTTGAGTGGCTTTATATGGATCAGAAAGGTCTCCGGCGAGCACGTGGTGAGCCCTGCCGCGGGAAGCTGCTACTGCCCGTGCACAAGTTGGGGTACTAAGGTACCCCTATCTTAGTACACCGACAGGAGCCCCCGGGCCTGGGCCACACACGGTGCCGAGCGCTGTTGGGCCAGGCCCAAAACAGTGCACGGGCACACGCGGCCCACGGCACGCCGAATCCCCTTCCGCATCCGCCGCGACCCTCCCTAACGGCACGCGTCGATTGCGGCGTCGTGGGAGAGATCGTGGCCTCGTTCTTTAATGGGAAATGCGGAGCGTCCCCCACCTCCCCCTTAAAAGCAGAGGAAGCAGGGGCAGTTTCCCTCCTTCGTCTTCATTGCGTCTTCAACCTCCAGAAAACTTCCGCGCTCTCTGCTTCCACCCCTCCTCCGCCGCTTTCCGCATCCGCGGCGCCGTCGAGCTCCTCGCCTCTCCCCTCGCCACCTCCGCCATGGCTCCGAAGAGCGAGAAGGCGAAAGCGGAGAAGACCAAGAAGGAGAAGTCCGAGCAGGCGGCGAAGCTTGTCGCCCTGCGGAAGAGGAACGTGGTCTTCGCGCCGAGGCTCAGCGCGCGGGAATTATGGAACAAGTACTACCTCTTCTGGTCCGGGGAGACCAAGGCTCATCCCCGCACCAGAGTCTTCCCCGCCATCGCCAAAGATGTGGTTCCCGGCGGGTATTTCTTCTTCGCTGCCTTCTTTCACTGTGGGTTGTGCCCTCCGTTTTCGGAGTTTTTCTGTGACATTATGAACACGTACAACCTCCACCTCCTAGACTTCACCCCCAATGCCATCCTTACGATGGCCGTTTTCGCACATCTGTGCGAAAACTACATAGGGATCCATCCAAACGTAGCACTCTTTCGCCATTTCTTCATGCCTAGAGTAGAGGCTGGCGCTCCCCTCTCCGGCGGAATCTCCTGGATCTTCCGTTTAAACAAAAAGGACTCGTATCTGAAAGGAGAACTCCGCGGCAAGTGGGAAGAATGGCGTGCAGACTGGTGCTGGGTAGTAGAGGACCAGCCGGAGCCCTTCACCGCGCCGCGCACAACTACCATAGTGCGCGGCAGAGACTGGAGCGAACTGGCCCCGGAAGACAACAAGCTTAGTATTGCCCTTGTTAGAATCATCCGTCTCCGGGTAGCCAATCTGACCATCGGAGAGGTTGGCGCAGATTTCCTCCGCCGCCGCATTGCCCCTTTACAAGAGAGGAAAAGGCCCGCCTGGGAATTTGGCAATGCAGCGGATATCATGAGGTTGCGCTGCGGATTGAACTTCAATTTCACCGCTTTGGAGCTGAAAGGAATGGTGCGAGAACTCTTCAAGCATGACCCGGCGCATCTAGAGTGGTTCAGACCCGCCAAGGGAGTGGTGCCGCTATGCAACAGCACTGCCCGCGACTCTCTGCGCGCAATGATGCCGGAGTGCGACTCCCACGGCATCGTCCCCACCTGGATCCAGCCTCCGGGAGATGCCATTCTGAGCTTCTTTGATAACTTGGTTGAGGTGCCGAAGAACACCGAGGAGATCAAGGGCCTCACCCAGGCCACCACGGAGCGGGATATTGCTTATATTGCTTCCCGGATGGAAGAGGCCGCCGCAGCCGCAGCGGCAGGAGACTTCGGATTCACCGTCGACGAGGCAGAGGCTGCGGATGCGTCGTGCAAAGCCGAGGAGGCAGAGATCCGCAGGCTGCTTAAGCTTCCACCCGACGAGCTTGCCGGGGTTCCTTCCCTGAGGCATGCCGGGATTCCCGGGGTTGTGAGCGAGGCCGCCGCGGGGGGCGAGGTTGCCGGAGGGAGCAGAGGTGCCGGAGGGAGCGAAGCCACCGGAGGAAGCGGGGCCGCAGGACAAGATGCTGGACCCAGCGGGCCCGCCGGGGAGGGAGAGGAGGACGCCGAGGCCGATGAAGACACCGGTGGGTCTCTGGGGCTTGACGACGACGCCTCCTCGTCCTCGGAGAACTCCCCGCCTCGGGCAAGTCCCAAGCGAACACCGTTGAAGCGCCTCCGCAAGGCGGCTACAGCGACAAGGACGCAGGCGCCCCGACAGCAGCCTACTCGCCGGGCGACGCGCGTCACCAGAGCGAGCCAAGCCGCGACGGAGGCGCCCCGCGCAATAGCGCCAAGCGGAGGGGGATCCTCCCGGAGCGAAGCGGCCGCTCCGCCTGCTCCTCGGGCCCCGGCGCCAACGGAGGCTGGGTCTTCGCAGCCCCCAGCCCCGGAGACCGCCAAGCGCCCGAGGGAGCCTTCTCCTCCTGCTCCTCGCGCGGGAGCAACTCAGGTGGAGTTCGATTTCTCCGCCCTCAGATCCGACGACGACGAGGAAGAGGAGTAAGTATTTGTAATTTCTTCGATTCTGTCTTGATTCTTTCCTTGATGATTCTGATCTTGTTCTTGCTTGGCTTGCAGGACCTTGACCCAGCGGCTGGTGAAGAGGGCCAAGATCCCCGTGGTTGAGGTCGAGGACGACTCGCCCGCCGCGGCGACCGGAGACGCGCCAGCGACAGGCTCGTCGGACCAACCTGCTGCTCCGAGGAGCAGCCCCCAGCGCAGCCCCCAGCGTAAGTCTGGGTTTTGGATTTTTTTTGTTCGTCGGGCGCGCTTGAGGTTTTAACTTGTACTAACATCTTGCTGCTTCATTTGTCTTGTGCAGAAGTGGAGCCGCAGCCGCAGGAGCGCCCGGAGACTACTCCCGAGGAGCCACAGGTTCCACCCTCCCCGCCAAGGGTGAGCTCCCCGGCGAGGGAGGACGCTCCGCCAAGGACGGGCACCCCGCCGAGGGCGGGCACCCCGCCAAGGGCGAGCAGCCCGACGAGGGTGGCCACCCCGCCAAGGGAGGGCGCGGGCGGCCCTCCGCCAGCAGGAGCCACCGCTCCACCGCCAAGGGAGGACTCCCCTGCGAGGGAGCCTGTCGTCGAGGAGGTCCGCGAAGGTGAGTCTTGTAGCTTCATCTTCTTGGACTTGTCTTTTTGGATATTTGCTTGAACTTTCCTTTTCTTCTTCTTCTGTTAGATCCTCCTCCCCCGGAGCGGATGGAGACGGAGGTCACCGTCGAGGAGGAGGCGCACGGCGGCGACGGCAACGCCACTGCCACTGAGGGCATGGCTGGAGCCGGCGATCCTGCCGCTGGGGAGACCGCGCCGACCGCAGACGCCGCGGGCGAGGAAGGGACCGGCGACCGCACTGCTGACCCGGAGGCAGCAGGAGCGTCAAGCGCTGTGCCGGCCGCCGACCCCTCCGCATCCATGGAGCGGTCGGGCGTCTATCTCGAAGCGCCCAACGGAGTCTTCATACAAGTTCCGTGGGCATCTTCGTCGCGAGCCCCCGTGGAGGGAGAGACCTTTGATGGAGAGGTCCTCGCCTCCGCGGGTTTGAAGATTGTTGAAGCGCCTGGCGGGAGCGACGAGCCCGAAGAGGAGAAGCTACTTCACCGGCTCCTGGCCCTTTACCGGGCCAGGCAGGCAAAGCTGGACTCCCGGGAAGCTCTCACCGCCAAGGCCGGAGCAGACTTGGAGAAGCGCGCCGCGGAGCTCCGCGCCGCCAACCAGGCGGCCCTCCGCGACCTGGCGGAGGAGCGCGAGAGGCTTGCTGGAGAGCAGCAAGAGTTCCTCCTAGAGAAGGCTGAGGCCGAGGAGCAGCAGCGACTGGTCGGTGAAGAGCTGTCCCGGCGAGAAGGAGCGCTCAACCAGCGGAAGGTCGACCTCGACGCTCACGAGGACGACCTTACCGCCCGGGAGCAGGCCCTTGGTGGGGCCCTAAAGGAGGCGAAAGCTGCCGCTGCCACCACGGAAACTGCCTAGAAGGATCTTGAGGCTAAGGTGGCGTAGCTGGAACAGTACCTGAAGGCGAGCACGGACCGGATCACCGCACTCAATATGGAGCGGGAAAAGGACGCCCATACCAACTCTGACCTTCAGGTACGCCTCTCCAAGCAGGGCGATGAGCTCAAAGCCGCCAAGGATTCAATTGCTGATCTGGAGCTGAAGGTCTCCACGTTGACTGGCTCGCTTGACGCCGCCCGGGATCGCGAGACGAAACTGAAGGCCGAGCTCCGCAAGGAACGAGGTCTGGTGGAGAGCGCCGCCGTCTCAGCGAACAACTTTACTCGGGCGGTGGAGCAATGGACGGACGATCTGGTCGCTTCTGCTGCCAGCATCGACAAGGAGCTGATGGCGCTGAGGGTGGAGCACCTCGTGTACTCTCCGGACCAGAATCTCCCCCACAACGCCAAGCTAAGTCTTTTCTTCAGGGGAATCGCGCCGGCGCTTGCACGGCTGCAGGAGAAGCTTCCCGCGCAGCTGGCCGAGGAGTCGCGCCAGCTCTGCGCGGGCACCTTGGAGCGCGTCTTGACGAAGATAGTCTACCGCAACCCTGGCATCAATCTCGTCAACGTCCTCCGCAGCTTGCCGGCCGATGCAGATCTGGAGGCGCTGAAGGCGCAGGTCGCCCACATCATCGCCAAGGTGGACAAGATCTCCAGGCGTGAAGGCGACCGCGTAGATTAGGCCTCTTTCTTTTTATTTCCTTTGCTGCTGCAAAGTGTGCCATGAACATGAATCTATCAGTCATTGCGACAAGTTATCTCTGTAATATATTATCTTATTTCCGAGCAATTGACGCATTGTTATCTCCCTTGCTTTTGGTCCTTTACTTTGTATGCTTTTTACCCTACGCTTTTAGGGAACTTGCCGGCAAGGGACCCTTGCCGCGAGCGCTGAGTGCTGGACTCTGAGCAGCCTGCTGGCAAAGGCCTTATCGGCAAGCAACCTTGCCGCAGCTAGTCGCAACGCACTTAGCTTGCTGAGCGAACTCGAAAACGAAGTAAGGGCGCGACACTTGTCGTAGCTCACTTAAGCCGTTGAGCGTACTCGAAAACAAGGTAAGGGGGCGGCTAGCCACGGTTAGGTTCCTCCGCGCACAGGTTTTCCATACAAAGTGTGGTTGTTCAAGGAAGATAACTGAAATTTAAAAAATTTTGAACTGCTCAAATTCTGGTAACTTAGCTTTCATAATCTGTTCATTCTTCGGTAAGCTTCTCTTTCTTGAACAGCACTTGGTTCGTCCTCCACCTCCTTCCCCCCGGCAAACTTGTGCGCGAGGAATGTTTCTTCTGCTTAAGAGGGAAAGAAAAGGAGAAGATGAAACAAGTATAGGGTTTCTCGGCGTGGTAATGCTTACCGGATATGTGTGTTGCACAAGATGCCAAACAATGCATGCAAATAACGAAGAAAGGCATGTAAAATGGCAAATGGTGCGAAACACAAAAGCTTTACTGATGCACGGGATCTGCGCCCGGCTTTGTACAAAGGTTTACATGCGACAGCGGCAAAACTCGTACAAAAGGTGGTTGCCGGAGCGGATCACGGCAACCGCGCCTTATGGGTGAAACTTGCGAAGATGCTCTATGTTCCAGGAATTGCTCACCGGTAAGCCTTCTTCGGTCTCAAGGCGGACAGCGCCGGGCCTTGTGACTTGTCTCACCCGATAAGGGCCTTCCCACTTCGGCATCAACTTGTTGGAATTCTTGGCGGACTGAACACGCCGAAGAACAAGGTCGCCTTCCTCGAGACTCCTGGCCTTAACCTTGCGGCTATGGTAGCGGCGCAAGGCTTGCTGGTATCGAGCAGCTCGTACAGCAGCCTGGAGACGTTCCTCCTCGAGGAGCAATGCATCATCTTGTCGCAGCTGCTCTTGCTCGAGTTCATCATAAGCGAGCACTCGAGGAGATCCGTATACGAGTTCCGTGGGGAGAACTGCCTCTGCCCCATAGACAAGGGCAAAGGGTGTCTGCCCGGTGGCTCGACTCGGTGTCGTTCTGACTGACCAAAGAGCCGCCGGCAACTCCTCTATCCAGTTTCTTCCGCACTTGCGTAGCCTGTCGAAGGTTCTTGTCTTGAGCCCGCGCAGCACTTCAGCATTGGCCCTCTCCGCTTGACCATTGCTCCTCGGGTGAGCAACAGAAGCGAAGCAGACCTTGGCGCCAAGGTCTTGGACGTACTGCATGAAGGTGCGACTAGTGAACTGTGTGCCGTTGTCGGTGATGATCCTGTTAGGGATTCCGAAACGGCAAACAATCGCTCTGAAGAACCTGACCGCTGAATGTGCTGTCACCTTTCTCACCGGTTCCACTTCTGGCCACTTTGTGAACTTGTCGATCGCAACGTACAAGTACTCAAAGCCCCCGACAGCACGGGGGAAGGGGCCGAGGATATCGAGCCCCCAGACCGAGAAGGGCCAGGACAAAGGGATCGTCTGGAGAGCTTGAGCTGGCTGGTGAATTTGTTTGGCATGGAACTGGCACGCTTCACACTTGGTTACTTATGCAGTTGCATCTTGGAGAGCTTCTTGCCAAAAGAACCCTTGCCGGAATGCCTTCCCGGCAAGCGCCCTTGCGCCAATGTGATGACCACATATGCCTCCATGTATCTCTGCCAACAGCTTCTGCCCATTTGAAAGTGCAACTAATCCCCGGGTGGTTTTGGTAATTAATAACAACATATATATCATTGAACTAATATTTACTTGAGAATCATTTCAGAGAAGTTCGATGATATGGGTATGGAAATGTCTGAAGAAGTGGACCCCTCAAAATGCTAAGACAAGCATTGGCAAAAGCTCAAGACTCTATTTTTGGTTTAGTGATCAAAGATCACATTGAGTCCATAGGAAAAGCCAATACTATTAAAAGGGGATGAGGTTGTGTTGATGATCTGGTTGCTCAAGTGCTTGGTGATCTAGCTCCCTCAACTATCAGCACCTTTCACTACTTAACACACTCATAAGTAATCTCGGACAAACCGATTCTGCAAACTCAGTCCCACCGAGATGAACCACCTCAGTTATTCTTCCAAACCCTAATTTCTCGGTCCATCCGATTTTGAGTTTCGGTCTCACCGAAACTGGACTGCCAACCTTCTGTAACCAATTGACATCACTTCGGAATATCCGAGTTGTTAATTTCGGTCCCACCGAGAATGGCAAGCTCCTACCTTTGACTCACTTCGGACACACCGAGATGGTATTTTCGGTCCCACCAAAAATCCCAACGTTCACTATATTTGAACTTTCGGTCTGACCGAGTTTTCACTTCGGTCTCACCGAGATTGCTCAAATATGTGTGTAACGGTTGGATTTTGTGTGGAGGCTATATATACCCCTCCACCCCCTCTTCATTCGAAGAGAGAGCCATCAGAAAGTCTACCACTCCTACCATACACTTTCTGAGAAGAGAACCACCTACCCTTGTGTTGAGATCAAGCCATTCCATTCCTACCATATGAAACTTGATTTCTAGCCTTCCCAAGTTGCTTTCCACTCAATCCTTTCTTCCACCACAGCCATATCAGTGAGGAGAGTTGAGTGTTGGGGAGATTATCATTTGAAGCACAAGAGCAAGGAGTTCATCATCATCAACAACATCTATTACCTTTTGGAGGGTGGTGCCTCCTAGATTGGTTAGGTGTCGCTTGGGAGCCTCCGTCTTTGAGATGTGGAGTTGAACCAAGAAGTTTGTAAGGGCAAGGAGATCGCCTACTTCGTGAAGATCTACCCCGAGTAAGGTTAGTCCTCCGTGGGCGTAGGCCATGATGGAATAGACAAGGTTGCTTCTTCGTGGACCCTTAGTGGGTGGAGCCCTCCGTGGACTCGCGCAGCCGTTACCCTCCGTGGGTTGAAGTCTCCATCAACGTGGATGTACGATAGCACCACCTATCGGAACCACGACAAAAATCTCCGTGTCTCCAAACTGCGTTTGATCTTCTCCACCTCTCTTTACTACATGTGCAATTTACTTTCCGCTGCTTATACTCTAGAATTGCATGTGTAGGGTGTTACTTGAATTGATCTTAATTGTGAAACTGCCAAAAACATTGCATGATCAAAAGGCAGATTTTTTATATTGTCAAGTAGTCTAATCACCCCCCCTCTAGACATACTTTCGATCCTACAAGTGGTATCAGAGCTTTGGTCTCCATTGTTTTGGTTTCCATTGCATTGGACTCCATAAGCTTGGTTTCACAACCTAGGCGAGTATGGCGTCTAGTGAGGGTAATTATCGTAGAGGTCCTTACTTTGATGGTACAAATTTTGCTAGTTGGAAGCATAAAATGAAAATGCATATTCTTGGTCATAACCCAGCCGCATGGGGCATTATTTGTGTTGGTATGCAAGGTGATTTCTTCGAGGAAGGAAAAGTTCCGGATCGCGAAGCTACACCGGAAGAGTTGCGGATGTTGCAAAACAATGCTCAAGCTTGTGACATTCTCTTCAATGCTTTGTGTCCCGAGGAGTTCAACAAAATCAGCCATCTTGAGAATGCTAAAGAGATTTGGGATACTTTGGTTGAAATGCACGAAGGTACTGAATCTGTGAAGGAATCAAAGTTAGATATTCTTCAAGGTCAACTTGACAAGTTCAAGATGAAGGATGGTGAAGGAGTCGCTGAAATGTACTCTAGGCTTGCTCTCATCACAAATGAGATTGCCGGCTTAGGAAGCGAAGAAATGACCGACCGATTCATCATTAAGAAGATTCTCAGAGCTTTGGATGGAAAGTATGACACCGTGTGCACTTTGATCCAAATGATGCCAAACTACAAGACTCTCAAGCCAACTGAAGTCATTGGAAGAATTGTTGCTCACGAGATGACACTTAAGGATAAGGAAGAGCTTCACAACAAGTCAAGTGGTGCTTACAAAGCTACAAGTGATGCTCCTACTACCTCAAGTGACAAGCTAATTTCCAATGAAGAGATAAGCCTAATGGTCAAGAACTTCAACAAGTTCTACAAGAATAGAGGCAAAGAAAGAAGCTCAAAGTCTAGATCATATGATGAAAAGAGATCTTCTAGTCGTGATCGAAACTGCTACAATTGTGGAAGACCCGGACACTTCTCAAATGAGTGTACGGCTCCCCACAAAAGAAGAGAAGAATCTCCAAGAAGAAGAGCAAGAGATGAGTCACCTCGGAGAGAGAGAAGGAGCAGAGATGATCGTTATGAACGAAGACCCTCTCGGAGAAGCAAAGATTCGGAGAGGAAAGACAAGTCATCAAGGAGCTACACAAGAAGAAGACATCAAGCTCATGTTGGTGAATGGGTCTCCGGCTCTGACTCTGACAATCAATCCGATGGAAGCTATCACTCCGACTCCGACTATAGTCAAGATGAAGGTGTTGCCGGACTTGCACTCGTATCCTCCAACTCCAACTCCTACGACTTATTTGATTCACCAAATGAGGGAATTGGAAGATGCTTCATGGCTAAAGGTCCCAAGGTAACACACCCTGAATTCATTGACTTTGATAGTGATGAGGATGACTTGCTTGGTGAAGATGAGCTCTTGCATGATAAATCTAGTGAGCTTAGTAATGATGAAAATGCTAGTAGTCTCTATAGTCGAGAAGAGTCGAATGACAATGCTATGAAGGAGATTGAGCGTCTAACTAAAGAACTAAACACTCTTAAGTTAGCTCATGAAACAACTCAAGAAGATCATAGAGAGCTCCTAAGATCTCATGAGAAGCTACGCTTCGAGAAGCTCACTCTAGAGCAAGAACATGAGTTTCTGAAAGCGATCAATGACGATCTTCGAAAGAAGAGTTCTTCATATCTTGCCAAACGACTTCTCTTGTCTAATTTCTTGCCACCTATTAAGACTAAGCATGACAAGCATAAGAAAAATTCTTCCTCTAGTAGTAACGATAACAATGACAATGTTAAATCAAATGTTGTTACTTCTAGTAGTTCTCTTGATTCCACTAACAATGTTTCAAGCCAAGTTACACTTGAGCAAGAAAATAGCCTATTGAAGGAAATCATAGAGAAAGGTGTCTACAAGAGTCTTGCCGGAAGCAAGAACTTTGAGGAGATTGTTCGCAAACAAGGAAGACACCGGAAGAATCAAGGGATTGGTTTTGAGCGAAAGTTCAATGCCAAAGGTGTTGAGTGGGAAGAAGGTCAATACCCTACTCCACAGTTTGTTTCACAAAAGGAGAAGTATGATCCTACTTCTTCCAATGTGGAACAAGCTCAAGATGACCTTCCACCACAAGACCACAAGCTAAAGGCCAAGGACAAGCTTCAAGAGGAGATTGATGCATTCATTGAAGCACCTCAAGCCATGGTCAAGTGGGTTCCCAAGGACACATCAAGTTCTACTTTGTCAAGCTCAACTACAACACCAAGGATTCCCATCAAGATGATGTGGATCCCAAAGAAGAAGAACTAGAAGGTTCTTGAGGGTGACTCCGCCAACATACTTCACTCATATTCATTTTGGCAAGAACTTGTGCAATCAACTTCCACATCATGCACTAGTTCATGGAGTCACAAACCCTCTTGTTGGTAAGTCAAGGGACAAGGTAATCATTGCTTTCATGGACATCATCTTTTGTGAACTTCAATCTATGTCTATGGATATTCTTGTTTGTTACTTGTGGGCTAACCCATGTAGGTATTGAAAGTGCCCTAATCCAAAGGATAGCTCCCAACTCTTGATGATCTACATCAACATTGAGCATCCACATCTTCAACATCTACATGAAGTCTTCTACGACAACCCAAGGTTAGTTTGACCCTTTAAAAGGGGTTCTCACATCTAGGGGGAGCTTTGCTCTAAAAATTGAGCTAAAGCATCTCCAAATGATGTGAACACATAAATGCTTTATGTAAAAGTGGTAACCCCACTTGTGCTTAAACGATGAGTATGACCTATGATCAAATGTTCTCATTTGGCTCCTAAGTCAAAATACTCATATATAGATGACCTAGTCATCGACAAATTGTGTGCTAGTAGCTAGAGTGTTGGTTGTGCATGTTTGACACATATTTCAGTTGCTATCTTATTGTGTGAGCATGTTGAATGCATGATTTTATCCATTCAAGGACATCCATTTGTTGTTTTGATTGTTTTGATTCTTCTGGCCAAATGGATGGACAAGAATGCCTAAGCACCTTCCCTTGCTATATATGCTTTCTTGTCTCAAATTCTATTCATGCTCATATCACAACTTTGAACAAGTCATTTTCGGACTCTCCGAGTGAGGAGCACTCGGAGCCATCGATCCGTCTAAGGCTGACTTCCAAAACCTTCTAAGTCCATTTCGGTCTGACCGGCTTTTCCATCTCGGTCCAACCAAAACGCTTAGACTGATCTAGGTTTCATCTCGGTGAAACCGAGTTCAAAATCTCGGTCTGACCGATATGCGTAACTGCACAGCAGTTATACATTTCGGTGACACTGAGTTTTTCAACTCGGTCCCACCGACAGTATGGGGATATATATACCTGAGGGCTGCGCGTGATTTAACTCTTCAAACCGTTCGCCCCCAAGTCCCCTGCTGCCGTCGCCCTGGTCTACGGATCGTCGCCGTCGTCGCCTGTGCGCCCTCGCCGCAGGTCTCCGCCGCCGTCAACGGTAATCCTCTCCGCGCCGTTGCCACCGTAGAGGGACTCCACCAAGTTAGGGTGAGTCCCGATCCCTTTCGTGCTCCCCATCTGACTCTTGCACGAATGGCTTGCCATGAATCTATCCACGTTTTAGATATTCCCTAAACATCAGATCAGATCCTCTAGTTTCGAGTGAAATTCTTAGGTTTAGGTTTCCACGCAACGCATCTCGGTGAAGCCGATTTTGAAACTCGGAATGACCGATTTGGCCTCTGGCCATTGCACTGCATCATTCGGTCTAACCGAGTTGTGCAAATCGGTGTGACCGAAACTTAGTTTCAGTGAAACCCTAGGTTATCGGTAGGACCGAAACCCATTTCGGTCTGACCGAAAGTGGTGTGTAGGCCTCTGTATACACTTCGGATTCACCGAAACTTAAAATCGGTTTGACCGAAATACATTCTGTGAAAACTCAAAACTAAGTTTTAAACTCATTTTTTTTTTTGCAAAAACCTCTGCAGTTGTGATAACTCTTCTACTCTGCCTATACCTTATCTTTTCACAGGTTGTCAGCCATGTCAGATGTCAGTGACAGCCAGAACAGGTCTGAGTCACCTTTTGCTGAGATTCCAGAGGCAGATACAAGTCCTGAGGCTAGCAGTTCCAGTGATGATGGTGAGAGGAGCACCCCTAGTGGTTTGCCTCCTGCAGCCACCAGAACCAGGAAGAAGAGAAATTCTGATGATGAGGACTCTGACTTCGTTGCTGAGGAAGTTACCTCCAAGCCAAAGAGGAATGTTGTTGCCAAAGAGCACCAAGGGCAGCAGTCATGGAAAGGCACAAGCAAGGTAAAGCAGTCAGCCGTTGCAAAGAAGCTCAACTTGGAAGAGCCAGCTTCAAGTAAGGTGAAGAAAACTTCCAAGAGGAAGAGGGTAGTATATGCTGAACCTCAAGTTGATGCAGCTGCTGAAGAAGAAGAAGAAGAAGATGCACCCCAGCCTCCTCCTCAGAAAGCTAAGTTCATGGGTGATGCTATTCGGGCTCAAGCCTCCTCTAAGCCCAAGAAGCCTGCTCAAGCAAAGGCAGCTCCAGCCAAGCCCAAGAGAACAACCAGGAGCATTCCAGCTTCTGAGAAGAACAAAGGTGAGATGCCACCGTCTGAATCAGATGAAGAGCATGTGTTGCTTAAGCTCCGTCCTAAGTTGCCACTCCACAACGATGCTCATCCTCAAGCTGAGGACATGAAGGCAAGGAAGGATAAAGGTCTCAGGCTATGGAGACAGTCTGATCCATATGCCGTGAGGAGAAGGACTGCTGTGGACCCCAGATTCCACACCAGAGAGCAGCAGGACTTCTATGAGACCGTGCTGATGGATAAGAAGCCCATTGTTGCTGACACCAGGTATGTTGACTGGAAGTACATTGACAGTGAAGAGCACCGAGACTTCTTTCCCCATGTGCATGAGAGCTTTACTGCATGTGGAGTTGCTGATTTTGTGGGTCAAGAGCTGACAGCTTGGAATGACGAGATGATCATGCAGTTCTACGCCACAGCCCACTTCTATCCTGATGGCAAGATCACCTGGATGACTGAAGGTCAAAGGTTTTCTTCGTCTGTTGAAGAATGGGCAGAACTTCTGAATGCTCCAGTGCAGAGAGAGGACGACATTGATGTCTATGGGATTCCTAAGAAGAGTCATGATTCCATGAAGAACATGTACAAGGAGATCCCCGCTGCTGATTTGGAAGGGTGGAAGCTAGGCTCAGTGTACTATCTCCAGGCAGGTCTGACCACCACTAACACTATTTTGAGGCATACCTTGATGCCCAAGTCTGGAGACCACCGCATGATTCGAGGCTATTCTATCAACATGCTGCACATTCTCGATGAGAAGGCACCTTTCAAGGTGATGGACTTAATGGTAGAGACCATTAAGAGGACTGCAGCTGACCAGAAGCGGTCATGTGGGTTTGCCCCGCAGATTCAGATGCTCATCAATGCCAAGTTTGGCACGGGCAAATTCATGTTGGATAGGAAGCACTTGCCACTGCAGCCAGAGCATGAGGACAACGTAGTTGTGATGGATGAGGAGGATCCAACCTCAGTTGAAGGACAAGCCAAAATCGAAGCTGCGAAGAAAGCTAAAGCTGACAAAGAGGCAGCAGCAGCAGCAGCAGCTAAACCAAAGAGCTTCGGAGAACAGATTCTTGAAGCTACCCAGAGGATTGAACAACGCCTGGCCAGCATTGAGCAATCTCAGGAGAGCCTAGAGAGGATTGTTGAGGACAAGATCCACGCTCTGGACGTGAAGCTGACAGAGATTCAGGTGTCCGTCAACAAGCTTGAGGCAGACATGGAGGAAGCAAGGCAGGAGAGAGCAGAACTCATGCAGGATGATCTAGTCCAGGACTCTCATCGCCAGACTGCTCAGGTTCCCAGAGGATCCAGATCTGCAGCTATCCCAGTGACTGACTCCAGGGCTACCACTTCAGCACCAGCCACAGCTCCAGCAGTTACTCCAGCTCCAGCATCCACTCCTCCAGCGCAGACATCAGCAGAAGTCTTCGCCGATGCAGTCATTTCTACACCGACATCTACCCAGATGGGAGCCGCCAGCAGAGCCCGCAGTGACGCTTAGCTCTATACCTTTTCGAACTTTTTGGTAACTTGTTGCCAAAGGGGGAGAAATTGTATAGATCATAGGGCTTCGAGAGAGAGAGTGCTCTTTCGTTCTTTTGCCGGTTTCTTTGAGATACATTGGTTTCTTTTGGTCTTTCGAAACTTTCAGTGTGCTTGCTACTACGTTTGATGCTACCTTAATGAGTGTTTGGTCATACTATGCTTTAATGTGTGCTTAATGCTTATCATATGCTATTCCTTATTGTATGGCCATTTACTCTTGTCTTGGTGATTGAGTGCATGTTATTCATTCTTATCATTTTGTGCGCTCCACCAAGATGTATGTGACATGGAAGAGTGACCCATAATCCTAATCGATTGTGCATTTGCATTCAAACGCAAATTTTAAATAATGCACAAATTTAGGGGGAGCTCTTGTTTATCACATACTTCTCAAAGCGACGATATTATTCATTGATTATATCTTTTGTCGAAGCTTTGATCTATATGTTGTCATCAATTACCAAAAAGGGGGAGATTGAAAGTGCAACTAATCCCCGGGTGGTTTTGGTAACTAATAACAACATATATATCATTGAACTAATATTTACTTGAGAATCATTTCAGAGAAGTTCGATGATATGGGTATGGAAATGTCTGAAGAAGTGGACCCCTCAAAATGCTAAGACAAGCATTGGCAAAAGCTCAAGACTCTATTTTTGGTTTAGTGATCAAAGATCACATTGAGTCCATAGGAAAAGCCAATACTATTAAAAGGGGATGAGGTTGTGTTGATGATCTGGTTGCTCAAGTGCTTGGTGATCTAGCTCCCTCAACTATCAGCACCTTTCACTACTTAACACACTCATAAGTAATCTCGGACAAACCGATTCTGCAAACTCAGTCCCACCAAGATGAACCACCTCAGTTATTCTTCCAAACCCTAATTTCTCGGTCCATCTGATTTTGAGTTTCGGTCTCATCGAAACTGGACTGCCAACCTTCTGTAACCAATTGACATCACTTCGGAATATCCGAGTTGTTAATTTCGGTCCCACCGAGAATGGCAAGCTCCTACCTTTGACTCACTTCGGACACACCGAGATGGTATTTTCGGTCCCACCGAAAATCCCAACGTTCACTATATTTGAACTTTCGGTCTGACCGAGTTTTAACTTCGGTCTCACCGAGATTGCTCAAATATGTGTGTAACGGTTGGATTTTGTGTGGAGGCTATATATACCCCTCCACCCCCTCTTCATTCGAAGAGAGAGCCATCAGAAAGTCTACCACTCCTACCATACACTTTCTGAGAAGAGAACCACCTACCCTTGTGTTGAGATCAAGCCATTCCATTCCTACCATATGAAACTTGATTTCTAGCCTTCCCAAGTTGCTTTCCACTCAATCCTTTCTTCCACCACAGCCATATCAGTGAGGAGAGTTGAGTGTTGGGGAGATTATCATTTGAAGCACAAGAGCAAGGAGTTCATCATCATCAACAACATCTATTACCTTTTGGAGGGTGGTGCCTCCTAGATTGGTTAGGTGTCGCTTGGGAGCCTCCGTCTTTGAGATGTGGAGTTGAACCAAGAAGTTTGTAAGGGCAAGGAGATCGCCTACTTCGTGAAGATCTACTCCGAGTAAGGCTAGTCCTCCGTGGGCGTAGGCCATGATGGAATAGACAAGGTTGCTTCTTCGTGGACCCTTCGTGGGTGGAGCCCTCCGTGGACTCGCGCAGCCGTTACCCTCCGTGGGTTGAAGTCTCCATCAACGTGGATGTACGATAGCACCACCTATCGGAACCACGACAAAAATCTCCGTGTCTCCAAACTGCGTTTGATCTTCTCCACCTCTCTTTACTACATGTGCAATTTACTTTCCGCTGCTTATACTCTAGAATTGCATGTGTAGGGTGTTACTTGAATTGATCTTAATTGTGAAACTGCCAAAAACATTGCATGATCAAAAGGCAGATTTTTTATATTGTCAAGTAGTCTAATCACCCCCCCTCTAGACATACTTTCGATCCTACACCATCTTCTCTGGAAATGCACTTCAACCTGACACCATTGAGCCTTCTTCTGTACAGTTCATTGTCCACGAACTGGTACATACTTGACTGCCTGGTTATTTTCTCTATCTCTGCTGGGTCGTCGGGAAGTTCTCCAGTTTGCAGAAAACAGATGATCTGCTGTGCCCATGCCGGAGCCCGAGGCTCAACGGCAAGGACTAAAGGCATGAGGGCCGCTGCGGGAACCCCAGCTTCTACGGCAAGAACCTCTGGTTCTGCCGGAGCTGATGGTCCCCCGGCAAGCCTGCCGGAGCAAGGCTCGTCGGGAACGTTTGCTTCAACTGTACAGACCCTCGGATCTACAGGAGCAAACTGTTCTTCAGCGTTTTGATTGTTGATCTTGGGGACCTTGGCGGCGGCCTCAGGGAGATCCGCCGGCAAGTAGTCGCCGGAGACCAACTTTCTCTTCTTGGGCTGCCCAATTGATGGTGTAACGGATGGCTGAGTTAGCTTGAGCAGGAAGGTCCCTGGTTCCACAGGTAACTTCATTGCAGCACACTTTGAAAGGCCATCTGCTATATCATTCTGAGCTCTCGGGATGTGCTCCATTTGCAGACCTTCAAAGTGCTCTTCAAGCTTTCTCACTTCATCTACATAAGCTTCCATCAAAGGGCTCTGATAACTTTTGTTCACTTGTCGGACCACCAACTGAGAATCTCCCCTCACAATCAATTTCTTGATCCCAAGTTCAGCTGCAATTCTGAGGCCGGCAAGCAGACCTTCATACTCTGCAGTATTGTTTGTCGCTTGTTCCCTGGGAAAGTGCATCTGGATAACATACTTGAGGTGCTCTTCGGTGGGCGCTATGAGTACCACGCCGGCACCGGCGCCTTGCAGCGAGAAAGCACCATCAAAGTACATTACCCATTCGCTTGTTGCTTCTTGCACGGGGACGCTAGTCTCTGGAACTTCTTCATCCGGCGTTGGGGTCCATTCAGCTATGAATTCTGCCAAAGCTCTGCTCTGTATGGTTGAAGTACTTTCAAACATGAGGCCAAAGCTCGACAGTTCCAGTGCCCACTCGACGATCCTGCCTGTTGCTTCTGGATTTTGCAGTATCCTCTTCAACGGAAAGCGAGTGACCACTGTTATCTCGTGTGCTTGGAAGTAATGGCGCAGCTTTCTCGAGGCCATGAGGAGGCCGAAAAGCAACTTCTGCACTCCGGAGTATCTTGATCTAGCCCCCTGCAAGAGGGAACTCACAAAATACACCGGGCGCTGCACCATCTTCCTTCGCACTTCTCCTTGCTCCTGCGCAGAGTTGTCCTTGTCGGGGCCAGAGCTTGCCGGTGGAGCCCCCTGTTTGTCGCTGGACTCGCTCGCCGGAGGTGTGGGCTCTTCCTCTGCCTCCCTTTCCGCTACCAACGTAGCACTAACCACTTGATTGGTTGCCGCTAAGTACAGCAGCAACTTCTCTTGTGGTTTAGGTGCGACAAGTATTGGAGTGGAGGATAGGTATCCTTTCAAATCCTGCAGCGCTGCCTCCGCTTCCGGAGTCCACTTCATAGGACCTGCCTTTTTCAAGATTTTGAAGAAAGGCAGGGCGCGTTCTGCAGATTTTGAAATGAACCTGCTGAGGGCAGCCACACAACTAGCAAGTCTCCTTACGTCCTTGACGCGCTTCGGGGCTTCGATCTGCTCGATGGCTTTTATTTTGTCGGGATTGGCTTCAATCCCCCTCTGGGACACAAAGAACCCGAGAAGCTTGCCGGAGGGGACTCCGAAGACGCACTTCTCGGGGTTCAACTTGAGCTGGATCTTGCGCAGATTTGCAAATGTTTCTTCTAAGTCTTGGATCAGGGTATCTTTGCTCTTGCTCTTGACCACTATGTCATCCATGTAAGCTTCTACATTTCTGTGGATCTGTGGCTCAAAAGCAGTGTGCACCACCCTTGCAAATGTTGAGCCTGCATTCTTCAATCCAAAAGGCATGCGAATGAAGCAATATGTGCCACATGGAGTAATGAATGCAGTCTTCTCTTCATCTTCCTTGGCCATAAAAATCTGGTGGTAGCCTGAGTATGCATCAAGGAAGGAGAGCAGCTCACATCCAGCAGTGGAGTCAACAATCTGGTCAATACGCGGCAAGGGAAATGGATCTTTGGGACATGCTTTATTCACATCAGTGAAGTCTATACACAACCTCCACTTCCCGTTAGCCTTACGCACGACAACTGGATTTGCTAACCACGTCGGATGGATCACGCCTCTAACCAGGCCCGCTACTTCTAGCTTCTTAATCTCTTCGGCAATGAATTCTTGGCGCTCCGCGGCTTGCTTCCTGACCTTCTGCTTGACGGGCCGCGCATGAGGACAAACAGCAAGCTTGTGCTCAATTACCTTCCTGGGAACGCCGAGGATGTCAGATGGTTGCCACGCAAACACATCGACATTCGCCCGCAGGAAAGCAACAAGCGCGCTTTCCTATTTGTTATCAAGTGTAGCACTGATGGTGAAAGTACCACCAGTGCCGTCCTCCTTGGCGGACACCTTCTTGGTTGCCGGTGGAGCGGCCATCCCTTTCTTGTACTTGCCGGTGGAGCTCGATGGAACGTCCTCGACGGCAGCGCAGCACTCCGAAGAGGTGCGTTTGCCGGAGTCGGCCCCAGAGCACTTGCCGGACTTGGTCTTGGTCTTCTTCCCCCCGGGAGTTTCAGCGGCAAGTGTGTTGCTCTCCACCGCGGCTGCTGCATCCCGGTATATCTTGTCGGCGCAGATAAGCGCGTCCTTCTTGTCGCCAGGGACAGAGATGACGCTTATCGGCCCCGGCATCTTGAGTACGTTGTAGGCGTAGTGGGAAGCTGCCATGAACTTGGCGAGGGCAGGACGTCCAAGTATCCCATTGTATGGCAATGGGATATCGGCCACGTCAAAGGTTATCCTCTCCGTCCTGAAGTTAAGCTCCCCGCCAAAGGTCACTGGCAGAGTAATCTTGCCCTTCGGCTTGCTCCTCCCCAGGTTTATTCCTTGGAATGAACCGGTTTCTTCGAGCTCGCCGTCTGGGATCTGGAGTTTCTTGATCACAGCCGAGGAGATCAAGTTCAGGCCGGCCCCGCCGTCAACCAACATTTTGGTGACCTTGAGGTTGCGGATGGTTGGTGAGACCAACATCGGCAAGCACCCGACCGCCGTGGTGCGGTCAGGGTGATCCTCAAGATCAAAAATGATGGGCGTGCTGGACCACTTCAGGAGTCTGCGTGACTCGACGGGCGGCTCTGCTGCGTTTACTTCCCGCACCCACTGCTTGAGTTGGCGGTGGGAAGCGTGCAGAGAGGCGCCTCCGTCGACACACAGAACTTCTGTGGCCTTCTGGAACTCCTGCTCGCTGTTATCACCTTCCTCCATGTCGTCGTCGTCTTCCTCCTCATCCTTGTCGCGGCCCCGGGGAGGTCGATCACCTTGCCGCTGCTTGGCCTTGCCGCGGCGTCCTCCCCGGCCGTTGAATGGCCGCTTCTTGCTTGGCTCTCCTCCGCCACCTTGAGCCTTCTCCTTGTCGCGCCGCTCGTATTCAGCTTTCTGCTGCTCTACGAGGTACTCGACTCGCTTGCAGTTCGAAAGGTCGTGGCCCTTGGTGCGGTGGATCTTGCAATATTGCTTGTCGGAGCCGTCCTGCTTGTCGGCTGCCGCCACAGGGGCAGGCTCCTTGCCGGAGCCGCCAGCCTGTGCTGTCTTGGCGGGAGCCTCCTTGCCGGACTTCTCGACGACCAGCACTTCCTTGCTCTTCTTCTTCCTGTTGTTCCGCCGCCGGCTCTTCTTTGCCGGGGCGGCATCCTCGCTGTCGCTTCCCCCTGCGCCAGCATCCTCTCCGGGGAGTCTCCTCCCCTCTTCGGCGCGCGCGCACTTGTCAGCCAGAGCGTAGAGCTCGCTGACATCCCGTATCTTGGTCATGGCCATCTCTTCCCGCATGCGACGGTTACGCACGTTCTGGTGGAACGCGCTGATAACCGCGGCGGGGTGGACGTCGGGAATATTGTGCTGCACGCGGCTGAACCGTTGAATGTACTTGCGCATGGATTCTCCTTCCTTCTGGGCCAAGATGTGGAGATCACTCTCCTGGCCGTGGGGTTTGTGGCCGCCCGTGAAGGCGCCAACAAATTGGTGGCACAGATCTGCCCACGAAGAAATGGAGCCTTCCGGCAAGTGCATAAGCCAAGAACGGACGTTCGGCTTAAGCACCAGCGGGAAGTAGTTGGCCAATATCTTCTCGTCGCGTCCCCCGGCAGCCTGCACCGCGATGGTGTAGATGCTGAGGAACTCCGAGGGGTGCGTCTTGCCGTCGTACTTCTCGGGTACGTCGGGCTTGAAGTTTTTCATGCTGGGCCACTGGACGCGCCGCAGCTCACGGGTAAACGCAGGGCAACCTGCCGCGTACGGCAAGTCGCCTGGTTCACCGGGCGCGTGCGTGTCGACAGCGGTCCCAACACGTTGATCCGATTGTCGCCGGGCTTCTCGCCGGCACTCGATCGTCGTCCGAGCATCTTCTTGTCGCCGATCGTCGAGGACTTGGCGCTGGTCCCGACGGGCCCGCGGATCCGACGCCGCCGTGGAGTCGTCGTTGACGTTAATCCGGCGGGGAGGCATCTTCTGCTTCCGCGGCGGGGAGTGCACGGTGGTTGCACCCCCGGCGGTCTTGTCGCCGTCGGCCCTCGCTTGGTCGACTTGCCGTGGCCGCGATGTCGCCGGCTGCTGCGGCGTGTCGTTGTTGGCGAAGGCGATGAGGCTTTGGATTGTTGCCCTCCAGTCTTCGGCCTTGTCTGCCGCTAGAGGGAAATCGAGGAGCAGTTGCGCTCTTGCGAGAGCTTCTGCTGGAGAGGAGGGGAGCGGTGGCGAGCGGTGCGAGGAGCGAGATATGCTCGGACTTCTAACAGGGTTAGAAGGAGCAGTCTCTCGCCCCGGCGACCGCGCCTTGCTCGTGCCAGGACGATGGCCTTGAGCATCCCGCGAGCCTCCGGTTTGTCCTTGGCCCAGCAAGCGGATGGTACCTCCTGTACCACGGCGCTGCTGGCCTGTCATCTGCTGAGATGGACGTGGCGCGTCTACGGACACCGAGGCCTTGGAGTTGGTCCGGTCATCCGCCTTGTCCTTGGATTTGGCGGTGCCGTGAGTTTCCTCGCCGGCGACCACCCTTCCGCCGGCGTCTCCTCCACCCACCGTTGGTTCTGGTGGCGGGGGAATCGACGCAGACGGGCCTGCGACCTCCGAAGCCTTCTTCTTCGGGGCCATGTTGCTGCTGCTGATGAAGTTGACGAAGTTGGAGAGGTTGATGAAGAATGCGCCCGCGTGAGCGCCGGATCAGGTTCGCACAACCTCGACGCCCCCTACCTGGCGCGCCAAAGATGTCGGGGGAAACTGTCCACCACGAACACCTATGGGACCGGAGCCCCTTGTACGTTGCGGTAAGGGAGCGGAGGGAGCACAAAGAGCGGATCGAAGAGCACACGCGGGCAGTTTACCCAGGTTCGGGCCGCGCGGACGCGTAAAACCCTACTCCTGCTTGATTTGTATTGAGTTTGTGAGCTCGGGAGCTTGAAGAGCTAGCTACACCGAGCAAGAGAGCTATCTAGGTTCCGAACCTCCTCTACGTTGTGCATGGGCCTCCTTTTATAGCCCAAGGGGTCACCGACAGGTGTCAACGTAGAGGAGGGTAGAAATGTAACTTTGGTGGTAGTTGTAACAGTGCGAGAACAGTGCATGAACAGTGGATAAACAGTGGTCTTCACCTAACATAGACAGTGGGGGACAGGAGCATTAAATGCCCGTCACCGTCGACCCCAAAAGCACCCGTCCATGCATCTCCGTTCGCCACGGTGGTAACCTCGTCACCGTGTTGTGCCACCGTGTCCCCCAGGCTGCACAGCCATCCGCCACGCGTCCCTGGAAGGGCCCCAGGGCGACGCGTGGGCCGATGAGCTAGAGCATGGGCACACAGCGCAGGCTTCCCCCGGCAAGCACCTTGCCGGGGGCTTGATCTTGCCGGGCCCGGGAGCTTGTCGCTCCCCGGGCCCTGCCGGGGCGCAGGGTGCGCCGAGGCATGTCTTCTGAAATGCAGTCTTCTGGTCTTCCTGGCAAGCTCCTCTTACCAGGGTCTTGTGTTAATGTGATAATCTTGAGCCTGGGACGGCCTTCCCGGCAAGCTCCACTTGCCGGGGCCTTGATCTTCTGTCTTGTATACTTTGTTTTTGAGTGGCTTTATATGGATCAGAAAGGTCTCCGGCGAGCACGTGGTGAGCCCTGCCGCGGGAAGCTGCTACTGCCCGTGCACAAGTTGGGGTACTAAGGTACCCCTATCTTAGTACACCGACAAATTCCTTAAAGGGATTACAATGGTTGATTTCTTCATCATGGAGCCAAACCAAGGAAATATAGTGCTTGGAAGGGACTTCCTCCGAGCAGTTAAAGGCTTCATCGATATAGGTAAGGGACAAATCCGCTTACGCGGGAAGGCAAAAGGTGTGTACCCCTTTCCTAGAAGGAACAAGAATGAACTTGTTGAGGAACCATTTGAAGCAATCTATAGCTCCGATTATTATGATGGTTATTGATTCCTCTATGCATTATGCCTAGCTTAAAGGCATAAAAGAAAGCGCTTTTGGGAGGCAGCCCACATGAATAAAAAATTTATTTTGATTTTGTTGTGTCTTGATGTTGTTTACTACAGTAGCATCATCTTGTATCTTTGCTTTTCAATTTTGTGCCAAGTATAGCCTCTGATTGATAGAAAGTTCAAAAGTTGTGAGGTGCTGTCCAGGAAACAGATTCTGTCCTTGGATAGAAAAATTCGTATAAAATCACCAGATCATCTTTTTGGTCTGAATTTTTTCGACAGCGTACTATATATAATTGTCTTTCGTGCATCTGTTCTGAGTTTTTTGATTTGAGTTGCAGAAGTGCCCCGAACAAATCAATTACTACCTGCTGTTCTGTTTTTCACAGATTCTGTCCTGTTTTGCCTTTCCTTCATTTTGCAAACCAAGAGCTTGCTTTTTCTTTGCAAAAACCTTTTGGCAATCTTGAGAAACAGTAGACCTTCAAGAATATCTTTATTTCCAGCAAGGTACAATTATTTTATTATGGGTACTAACCTCGCTAATCAGATTATGATGAGTTATGTATGAAGGGAGTTTTCAAGTGTGCGAGGGAAGATGATAAAAAGATTCAGGAGTGTCAAGCGCTCAAGCTTGGGGATGCCCCCGTGCACCCCCAAGAAATATTCAAGGAGACTCAAGCGTCTAAGCTTGGGGATGCCCCCGTGCATCCCCTTCTCCATCAACATTATCAGTTCGTCTTTCGTTCCACTATATTTTAATCACTTCATGTGTTATGTGCTATGCTTGAAGCGTCTTGCTTTTAGTTTCCTTTTTAGTTTTCCATAACGAGTCGGAACTCAGCTTCTTTATGTGGGAGAGAAACACGCTCCACTTCTACCTAGAACATAACATAGAATTTTCATGTCTATCTTTGCTGTGTGTGTTCTTTGTCTTTTAATAGCTACTATCATGCTCTGCTCGTAGTATTCATGCTTATCTTTTTAAAGAGCTTGTGTTTAGTTGGTTGCTTGAACTCTCTTTAGTTACCATGCTCACCTTATTAAGAGAGTTTGCTTCCGTTGCATTGGTTGATATGTCTATGATAAAGATGCTACGTGCATGATGGCGCTTAGTAGTTCATGTTTTCTTATGGTTAGTCTCAAATAGATGGGGGGTTTCCAATGTGTTATTGGAGTACCAACATGATTTGTTTACCTATGATGTGGTATGGTTTAGTAATATCTTCCTTCGAGAATTTATTTTGATTGACTTGGCGTATGCTCACGCATATTTAAGACTGTAAAGAAAGTCTGTCAAGCCTTGATGATCTTTTATTTCTGAGTAGCGATATAACTTCCATGCCTGATTCAATGTTGCTTTGTCGCTCTGCATGATTATGACCGTCATTGCTCTCTTAGTTGGTCGCTCCCAGTCTTTTGCTAACCTCCACCTGTACTAAGCAGACTGACTGCTTGTGCATCCACATCCTTTTAAACCAGTTATGCCATATGAGTCCACCATACCTACCTATATGTGGTATTTCACCGCCACTCCAAGTAAATTTACATGTGCTACCTTTAAAACCTTCAGTTTTTGCAATACATAGCTCATGGGAAAGTAGCTTAAAAACTATTGTGGTAAAGAATATGTCGCTTATGTATCTTATTTCTTATAAGTTGCTTGCTGAGCGGTATCCATGTTTCTGGGGACGCCATCAACTGTTACACTTTTGTTGAATATCATGTCAGTTGCTATGCATGTTCGTCTTGTCTGAAGTAAGGGTGATTTGCCATGAGTTGAACGGTTTGAGTATGCATATTGTTAGAGAAGAACATTGGGCCGCCAACCAAAGCCATGTATCATGGTGGAAGTTTTAGCTTGGACATTAATCCTCAATCTCTTATGAGAATATGCTTAAGCATTAAAGAGGAGTCCATTATCTATTTTCTATGTTGTCCCGGTATGGATGTCCTCAAGTTGAGATCTATCAAAAACGAGAAATCAAATGCGATCTATCTCCTTGGACCTTTGTACAGGTGACATAGAGGTACCCCTTTGTGACACTTGGTTGAAACATATGTAATGCAATGACAATCCATGGAAATCCGAGCTAATTAGAACAAGGTGCGAGCACTATTGGTATTCGATGCATGAGGCTTGCAACTTATAGGATGTCTTATGCATAACACATATGAAGTACTACTACCGTTGACAAAATTGTTTCTATGTTTTCAAAATAAAAAGCTCTAGCACATGAGTAATCCCTGCTTCCCTTTGCGAAGGGCCATTCTTTTACTTTTATGTTGAGTCTCCACCTTCTTTTAAAAGCACCAACTACTGAGAGCATGATTGTCATTCTGAGTGTAATGTGCATTGTCCCAAAGTAGCATTGTCTTTTGCATGATTGTGATATCGTTTATTTTGAAATCATTGTATCTAGTCATCACTTAAACCTTGGAGGTGCCCCTGCATTTATGTTTTGCTTCACTAAAGGGTGCAAGCTAGATATCACATTATCATATTTGCACACCATGTTCATTACAAATCTATTTGATGTTTCAATGTCATGTTGTAAAACTTTCAGTTCTTTGTGATTTTCTCATGAGGTAACTTAATTACTACAGATTCATTGTCTCAGTAAGCTTTTGTCATATGACTATGAAAAGTCCTATATGGTTAATAGCATGTCACCACAGAAATTATTCTTGTTATCATTTACCTACACGAGGACGAGCAGGAATTAAGCTTGGGGATGTTGATACGTCCAAAACGTATCTATAATTTCTGCTTGCTCCATGCCTCTTTTGGGTGATATTGCTATGATATTTATACACTTCCATACACTTTTGATCATATTTGGACTAACTTATTAACTCAGTGCACCCCAGTGCCAGTTTTTGTTTTCGGCTGTTTTTGTATTTCAGGTTTTCACATTACGAGAACTGCCAGGAAAAATCCAGAAAAATTATATAAAAAATCAGCGTTCCAGAAACTACCTTGCGCCCGAAGGACAGC
>LR738713.1:564557251-564610164 GCA_902687465.1 Secale cereale | reverse complement strand
TGATTTAAGTCAAAAGGACTTGAAAAGATGGAAGAGATCATAACTTGGCTGTGTTGATATCTGTAACCTATATTTCTTACGATGCATGCCTCAAATAGCTCATGTCATTGCACTCACAAACTTTGCTTTTTGCAAACATATCCTATCAAGTATTGTTTCATACCTTGTCATACTTGTTCCAAAAACATGGGTTGCTTGCGAGTACATTCAAAGTACTCATTGGCTTGCCACTGGTTATTTAATTAGCCAGGCATGGAAGAACATGAATTTGAAGAAGAATTCTATGGAGACGAACATGCGAACTAGGACGATTTCCCAGTCAGAAGGCCTATAGGGTTAAGGCAGATGGCATGGGTTCTACTTATCTACGAAGACTTCCGCTATTCAAGTTTATTTGCTATTCAGCCCATGAGGCTTTATCTATGTAAGACTTGGCCATAATGGTCATAATTTCTGTAAGACGGTATGTATGGATGTAAGACTCTTGTTATTTAGCTTATGTGTGTTCAGTGAGCATTGATCTCTGGGATCACTGTACACGTGCATTCGGTAATCTCAACTCTTAAGTCGAGGTCCCCACAACGTGGGTGACACATGTCACACGGATGAGAAGGGTCGGGGGCACGTTCGTCCATTTTCCTCGGGCAAAAGGTTTTTTACCTCAGCTATAAATACCACCTCACCCTCCTCACTTCAGTTTTACCCCGCTCGACCTCCACTCCCTCGCTCAAGCTCTTGAAACCTAGCGCCGCCACTACTTCCATCGTTGCCGGTGAGGAAGAGCTTTGCTACCTCGACCTCGTCGCCGTCATACTTACGCCGGACGCGGATTTCTTCACTCCGCCGCCGCCGTAGCTGTCTTCCTTTGCCAAGTTAGGGCGTGGAAGATCTGAACTGACGAGCTTCAAATATTCTACTCACAGTTCATCGTGTTCTTTGTCAAGGGTAATTAAAAGCTACTTTTACTGCCCTTGTCTATTCTAGTGATTCCTACAAATCTTCAAAAAGGTGTTTATTCCTCATTCTTCATACTCTAAACACCTCACACAAACATCTGTTCTTGATCTGTTTCTCTAAGCAACATTTTCCTCAATTGTGTGGATTTTCAATCTGCACAACTCTGGAACCTAAGTCAAAGAATGCTTAGTGAAATTCTTCAAGATACACTGTTCAAATTCCTCAAGCTTGTTCCTTTGGCAAAAACTGCTGAGAACGCATATGACCCCTTCAAATTCTTCGCACTTATACTTTGTTCATAGGTACAAATGTCTACTGCTGAATCTCTAGGTTCTCATCAACTTAACTCATTTGAAACATTCCTCGAAGAAAAATTGCATACCTCCTCAGAGAACTCAATTGTTAAAAATCCTCGGCTGAAGAAAATGGCTGATGACAAGAAACCTCAGAAAGGAAGGAAGAAATTGGAAGTCAACACTGCTTTTGAATTTCCTGATGATATCTATGAAGAATACTGCACTCCTGATGAAGCCAAGTATGGCAAGGAGACCAAGAATCAGCGCAAGGCGCGCATACAGAGGATTGAAAGAAGATGGGTTAGAGAATTGAGGGAATACCTCTATGTCACACCCAAGTACATGAAGAAATTCGCTGTACACCCTCCATGCCCAAGACCTCCATTGGCACCAGGCCTAATTGCTGATCCCTCTAGCATTAGAAGAGGTGAAGAATTTCTCAAGGAATGGGCCAAGCGTCAAGCCAAGTTGGCTGGGATGGCCAAAGAGGCAGTGAGAAAATTAATGAAGATTCTTCTTCTGCTGCTGCTGAAGCCTCTGCTAGCAAGCCTAAAAAGGCTATGCCCAAGAAACCTGCTCGCAATCCAAGCTCCTCAGCAATGCCCTCACGGCCCAGCTCTGTAAATCCCTCACGGCCCGTTCCTCAAGCTGCTCCAGCTCCACCAAAGTCCTCAGCGCGTGTGCATCTCGCCACGTGCCAAAGACAACTAGCATATCTATTGCCTCAGGAGCCTCTGCAAGTTCTTCAGCTCCTCCAAATTCCTCAACTGGCCCCACTCTGATGAAATCTAAGGCCACTACAGGATGTGGCGCTAGACCAGGTCCTCACAAGAAGCAAGTCGCCTTCCATATGCCGTCAACTGATGACGAAGCTGATGATGAGGAACTCGCCAAAATCATCAGAGATAGACAGGAAAGGGCCGCTAGAGCCAAAGGCAGCAATGTGCCACTGATGCTGGATCCCAAGTTGATACTTGATTTTATTGACCTATGGCACAAGGACCCCAACACTCCTTTACCTGAGATGAACCTCGCACCTGGCCAAAGTCATATGTTGGCCGCCTAAATTGGAGAAGGAAAATGGAAATTTGAACAGGCCAGAAAGGCAAAGAAGGATCAGTACAAGAAGGAAAGATTGCTGAAGAACAACATAGTGAATATGTCTTTTGAGGAACTTGTGAAGCTGCAAGCTGAGATCAAAACCCTCAATGATGAATTTGAGAGCTATCGTGCTGATTGGCTGGGAGCCAAAGTCAGATTCGTTAATCTGACCAAGGGATTTACCTCAAACGTTGCAGCACCAACACAACATGAAACTCCTTAGGCTGAAGCATCTTCCTGACCCACTGAAGGACATGCCAGCACCGCCGATGAAAATCAAGCTGCTGAGGAACTGAAGTTACCAGGGCTGATGACTCTATTCCAGCCGCTGAAGAAATTGCCAGGGCAACCTCTAGTGTTGCGCCTGAGGAACAAGCCAGGCCAGCTGAAACTTCAACCGATGTGCCTGAAGAAACTGACCAAGCGAGGCAAACTGCAACAGTTATGCCTAAGGAAACTGCACCAATTTCCTCTACTCCTCCTGTACCAACACCAAGTTCAGTTCTTCCTTCTGCATTAGAAGTGAGGAAAACAAAGGCTGTGGAACAAACAGCAGTGAAGAAAAAGAAAGCATCTTCTTCTTCAAAGTCTGTTGCCCCTAAGAAGCTGAAGAAATTGACTAGTTTTGTCAACAATCCCATTGATGATGTTCCTCTCTCAATCATGCCATCAAAGGAAATCATACCTTTTGGCAAAGAATATGTGATACCAAGCGGATCTGATGAAGATGTTCCTTCTGCTGCTTCTTCAGAGCAGTTGGACAAAGAAATTGAAGTGGATAACATCCCTTCAACCCCAGTGATCTCATCGCATATGCCTCAGTTCACAGCTGAAGAGGCAGACGTTGAAGAAATGAGTGACAATGATGAAGATGTGGACATTGGGAGCACAACTCCTGTGCTGAACGATGACTTTTGTGACAGTCTTCACCCCAACTCTCCATTGTTCACGCCTTTGCAGCAAATTCCTCAGTCCCCAGAGCGCATTGAAGTTCAATCGGGCTCTAAAGAACCTTGCACCACTCCCTTCGTCCATGAAGAAATTCCAGCCACTAGTGCTGATAAAAAAGTTGCTGAAGAAATGAAGTCTCAAGCTGTAGCTGAAGCAGAAACTCAAATTCCCCAGCCTGTGATTCCTGAGGCTGTGATGAAATTAACTGATAATACTCATCCCAAGCCAAAGGATCCCTTCTCTAAGAAGCAAAACTTTAAGGCTGGTGACTTCTTCCACGAGCATGTGTTCTTCACTGACTTCAACCCATATGACTCTCCTCGTTTTAGAAGGAAGCGTTTCTAGAGTGCCAGCCAAGCAAACTTCTATTCTTTACTGCTCTTTGGTAAGGACAAATTCTTCGACGATGCGCATATCCATCATGTGGATATGGAATCCCTGCCTTGCTTCACGCCGGTGCTCAGCGTTCTCTACGATGCTAGATTGATCACCCTCTGCATAGACATATGTGATTGGAATTAAGAGCTCATTCTTCAGTTCTATGCAACATTGCACATCACCGGAAAGGCTGAAGATGTGAACTCTTGGGTGATGGACTGGATGACCGAAAACACTCATCTCAAGGCACCGGCCTCTGAATTGCTTCAGGACCTGCCTCTCAGTCCTCCCCTTGATGGTGCATGGTGTGTATATCATGTACCTGAACTTACTGATCATTATATGCAAGTATTGATGAAACTGCAGAAGCCTGGTCAAGCACCAAGAACCAAACTCCTCATGAAGGAATTGCTATATGTGCCTCAGACTGCCTATCGCATTCTGACAAAGACATTGAGTCCAATCAAAGTCCACGACTCGAATGATGAAGAAATCGTTGGTATCCTGAAGAATCTGCTGTTCTATATCATGCATGGGATCCCCATCAACTATCATGATTTCTTCATGAGGACTCTGGCAAATGTTGCACTGTCTCCTTTCAACCTGAAGCCTTATGCTCCCTGGATCATGAGATTCATCAGAACAAGGTCTTCTATTGCTTACAAGGATGACTTTCAGAATCGTCTCAGCTATCTGCCTCCACTTGAAGTCATAAAATGAACATATTCCTCAGTTGACGGAAAAGGCAAAGCTGTAATCATTGATGAAGGAATTCGTCCGTTGGATGGTCAATTCCACAAAGCTTCATCCTACTCTACCAATGATGACTCTACCACTCATGACTCTGCCGCCAATGCCTCAAAGCAAAATCCTCAAGGCACAACTCCAAGGGTGATGACTGATCGTGAGCTTCTCCTCAGTCTTCACCAGAAGGTCGATATCAACCATAAATGAGTCAAGAGGCAGTTTGGTTCAATTCTTCACAACATGACTGCTACATACAATGAAGTGAAGAAAAACCACTACTACCTCCATGAAGTTTTCAATCGCACCTGAGATGTTATGTCTCATCTCTATAGTGAAGAAGATCTAAAGCAAATGGGCTTCAAGGAAGACTTTGACTGGTCTCAGCCTCCGGCGAAGAAATTTAAGAAATTCAAAGTTCCTTCCCTGGTGGCCACCTCATATTCTTCATCACGCGAGACTGACGAGTATGAAGATTTGGACGACACTACTGCAGGCCCTCCTCCAACAACCGACCCCAACAACACTGGTGCTCCTCCATCGTCTTCGTGATATTCTTTAGGGGCGTTAGTCCTCATTTTTCGTCCCTTTTGGTCATTCGATGACAAAGGGGGAGAAATTTGAGTTAGTCTTCAAGTGGGTCTTTATATATGGGCATTTTTTTGCTATGTTACAACTCTCGTTCTTTTGCAGACTTTGTTGGATCGAGTTGTAAACTTAAACCCGATGGTGGTCTGATACTTTTGCTATGTTCTTCTGCATGTTATTTCCTCATATATGTTAATGCACGCATGTTGAATCACACCAGTCACCATATTTCATCATGCATTTCAAATTCTTCATATCATATGTTAAATGCGTGTATGAATTACAATATATAGGGGGAGATCTCCATGATACTACTCTTCAAATGTGCATTGCTTCAAAAGCAAATTCCTCACTATGCACAACTTCAGGGGGGGTTCTTCTATATCTAGCAATCAAATTCCTCAATATCAGTATTTATACTTCATATGTTTATCCCCGTTGAAAACTTAACCTATATTGTCATCAATCACCAAAAAGGGGGAGATTGTAAGTGCATCTAGTGCCCCTTAGTGATTTTGGTGTATTGAAGACTTATAGGTTATGGGACTAATGCGTTTGTGAGGATACAAAGTACTATAAAAATGAATGTCTTCAACTAAAGACTTTGTATTTCTGAAGACTTTCTGAAGATTTTGAAAGTGAAGAAATTGGTGTGACCTTGAAGACTTGGATAATCACTCGAGGATTTTGAAGTGTGAAGACTTTTGTTTTCGTAGTTTCATTTTCTCTTTCTTGAGTCATAGGAAACACCATACTGTTAAAGGGGGTCGAGGAAAAACTAAGGAAACCTATTTCCAAGTGATGCTCAACTCAAATCCTACACTACCCAATCCTTTCGAGTGAAGCCATTGGAAATCTCATTCAGTTCAGTCAATTTCTTTAGTGACAGAGACGAAGTTCTTCTGGTCTCTAAGGAATTTGTTCTGACTGGGGAGTTAGGAATTCGCGAGTGCGGATTTCCTACAAGTGACGAACATGATAGCCCTGAGGAATCTGATACTCAAAATTCCGACCGTTGTTGTGCTATGCGCCAGCTGTCCCAAAATAGCCCTGAGGACTTTGAGCAAAGATCATCAAGTGAGGAAAACCCCAAAACCCAAACACCTAAAACCCCAAAGTGATTGAGCATCATTGAAGAGATTGTTCCTGTGTGGAACCGACGCTTGTTACCATCGAAGACTGTGATCTTCCAGATGGTTAGGCGTCAATGGTCTAGAGTATCCAAGAGGAATTGTGGATTGCCGGGTGACCGAGTTTGTGAAGGTTTGGAAGTCACCTGTGAAGACTTACCATGAGTGATTGGGCGAGGACTGTGTGACCTTAGCTCAAGGAGAATATGGTGAGGACTTGGTGTCCTGGACTCTGTGTTCAACATTGGTTGTTCGGGACTGTGTTTCCTCAGGTTTAAATACCTAGCCGCTCCAACCAGACGTACAACTGTCACAGCAGTTGGAACTAGTTTACCAAATCATTGTCTTCATCAAGCCTAATTGTTCTATTTCCTAAACTCTTCCATTTACTCATTCATGTGTTGTTGAACTTGGTCTGTATTGTTTGAAGACTTTGACTGAAGACTTTCTCAATTTCTTCAACACTATTTCTTCAGTCCTAAGTCCTCGGCCTGCTTATCCTGTTTACACGTTACTTTACTCTGTGCTTGTTATCATTTCATCATGGTGACCATGCTACTGTCTTGTTATGCTTGCATCTGAGTATCTATTCCACTGCTAAGTAGTTCGTTGCTCAGGAAATTCCTCAGTTAGAATTTTCTCAGAGACGAATTTATAAAAATTGCCTATTCACAGAGAGATCGGATGGACCAGGCAACTACGAACAGATGCAAGTTTTGAAAACTATGAAGATGCGATGCACATGATGACATGGCAAAATGCAACACCTAAGCAATGACATGGCAACGACGGCTAATAACTGGAAGACACCTGGCGCATCGCTCTCGGGGCGTCACAACAATCCCCTACTAACAAGAGATCTCGTCCCGAGATCTTAGGAATGAGACAGAATAGGAATAGGAAGAAACAAAGTTCTTCTTGGAGAAAAGAGTGAAACGAAAGAAACTTGAGAGGTTAAACAACTTGAAAGAAGAACACAACATAGATGAACGAGATTGAGAAGCTCTGTTAGAAAAGAGGAACAATGAAGAGAACGAGAGCATTGACGGTTGAAAGACAAGAAACAAGAGCTTAATGACGGAGAAGGAATATGAAACCACACAGATATAACGAGATAGCCAAGGTACAATAATGAAAGAATTGAGACATCACTCTGACTGAAAATGGAAGGAATAGAACATGATCTTCACAAGATGGAACGATATTTGACGAGAGGAACAACACAATGCCTCCAAAAAATGAAAGAATGGAATGAAAAGAATGGAGAAGAGAATAACAACTTCCAGCATGAATGAATTAGAAAGAAACCTTATAAGGAAGGATTGAACAGTGTTGTTGAGAGAATCAACAACATAAGAATAAGCTTGGTGTGGACTTATGGAAGACATCTTAAACTTGAGGTGAATTTCCGCCACTACTAAAGATTGATTAGCTGAGAAAAACGAGGAAATTGAAAACTCCACTTTAAAAGAATACGGAGAATTAATTGCATCTTGAGGTGCAAGAAGAAGAATGCTTGAGCTTCTCCACAAGAATTTGATGAACACTTGAAGAATAATTTGAATGACGATGAACCAACCTGAAGAACTCTGATAACAAAAGGATGATGATGACGGATGAAAAGAATAAGATTAAAGCTTTGCGATGATTTAGACGGGGGTTCTGACGAGATAGCCGAGAAAAACTTCGAACTCCGGAAAAGAAAAGATGGAATCACTTCGAATTAGAATTTATTCATCATGAACAAATTCCGGAGGAAGGGATTACTTAACTTGATGAAAGAAGAATAAGAATTATGTTATGCTTATGCCTCACCAATTAATTGATGAGAAGCAATGGATTTTCATAACACTTATTCTCATTGACAAACATTAAGAGGAGATATAGCGCAAACCTGAGAAAGTCTTATGAACCACCGGTAGTATTGGAAAGAATGAATGAATTAACATGAATAGAGAAAAGTATTCTGAGCGAACCACTGTAAGAATTTCAACCGAGCGATGAAGGAGGACAAACCACCCATGAAGAATTGAAATTGAATGAAGGAAATAGAATGAATCGCCGGAAAGAATTGGAAAATGAATAAAGAGCTTGAGGAAATTAGATAGAAAATGAATAGATCGTGAATTGTTTAAAGAATGCTTGAACGAAGCACCGAAAGAATATGGAGACGAACGAAGAGGCATTAATTGAGAATAGTTGGAGGACGAAGTTGAAAACTGAGAACGAAGAAATCTTGTGAAATGATGGCCTCCGAAGGATCGAAATGGAAAACAATTCCTGAAATACTCCGGATGTAACATCCCAATTTTCCTAAATTAGCATGTTGTTAGATCATCCATATGCATATCATATTTTTATTGCATTATTTGTCTTTCTGCAATATTCGGATCATTATGCAACTAAAGGCAATTTATTGGAGTGGAGATAACATGAATTCTCTCCTGTATTTAAAAATGTTCATAATGTCCAGAATATTATTTCCAATTCATTTGTTATGTTCTGGTATTTTTCTTATCTCAAAAGTATTTTATTTGTGAGTTTTATTTGCTATTTGAGTGTCCTATTGCATCAAAATGATTTTACAAAATTGCATTAGTTTTGGAACAATTGTTCCTGTAGTTTATATTGATAGGGCTATTTTTACTGATTGTCTAGGTATTTTTGTTTGTATTTTATATTATGTTGTTGTATTTTATTTATTTTGGTTTTGCTGCTGGTTGTTTAACAAAAAGATGCAGCGCAGCGCAGGGCACTGCGCGGCCCAGCAAACCAGCCAGCCAGCCGGCCCAGCTAACTCCCGCGCCACCCCGCGGCCCAGCCCACTTCCCCAGCCGTAGCGGTATGCCACCGCATCGCACGCCCGCACCTGACCCATACCGCACCCGACCCACCGTCGCTCCTTTCGCTGACCAGTGGACCCCACACCACTTCTCCTTCCCCGTGCCGGACTCGACCGCGCCGAGCGCGCATGCCGAGGCCAAGCCGATTCGCCCTCTCGCCTGGTCCATACCGGACGCGTCCAAGGCGCCAGATGCGAGCTAATCCCTAACGCACTCGATCGAAGTCCTCCACTTCACGTTTCTTCCTTCCCACACGCCGCCTGGACGATTTGGATCTCGCGGAGGAGCTCCGCCGTCCGCCGCCGTTCGCCGAGATTTCTGTCACCGTAAGAGCTTCTGCCGCCGCTCCGCTTGTTCCACTAGAACCTTCTCTCGTCTGTGCATATGTCTGACATGGTTTGGTGAGCAGGAGGCCACCGTAGACGCGTTGCCGGAGCACACCCACCGACGCCGGAGCTGACGCCATCACCGCCGCCAGTGCAGAGCACGCCACCGCTTTCCGACACCACCACCGCCTCCACAACTCCAAGCCGCAGCCGCCCATCCCTTCACCTTCACCGGAGACCCACCGGAGAAGCCCCGCCGTCGACGTCCGACCGCCGCCGCCGTTTCTTTTGTCGCGTGGTGAGTAAAAATCCTGGGCCAACCACGAACTGCCATGTGGCAGTTGCTACAGGAGATCCAACAGGAGTTCCGCACAGTACCACGCGATTTCTGTTGTTTTTTTTTACTTTTTCTTAGTTTTTCTCAAATCTTCATATAGCTGTAGTTTTTATTCTGGAAATCCTTTTTAGGTGATTCTTTTTCCTGTGCACTCACAAAATTCATCTCTTCATCACAGTACCAATTTTGCACATGTTTGCACTGTTCAAATTTGAATTCATTCAAATTCGAATCAAATCTTCCGGAGGCCGTATCTTTTAAACCGTTTATCGGAATCAAGTGATTCTTTTTGCATTGTGACCATAGTGCTATGTAGGTGATCTGTACATGTTTTTTTGCTTCTATTTTTAATTTAAAATGATTTTCTTGCTGTTGGCTTTATTTTGGTTTTATTTGAGTTTCGGTGATTGGTTTGTTGTATTGTGTGAAACGTGTAGATTGTCCGGAGTGCGACGTGAGCTATTGTCAGGAGTGTGACTTTTTGAATCAGAACCAAGGCAAGTTACATGTTGATCATCCTTTACCTATTGTTTTTCTATGCATTTGTAGGTTATGCCACACTATAAATTTATGCATTATAGGATTGTTATATAATTTGAGCTATATTATTGAGCTATCTTCCGTCTTTGCAAATCGTGGTAGGTATAGTTTTGCTATGCTTGTAGACGGGGTTGGTTCCTGTATACACTGAGCTTATGTGAGGATTATTAATATTTAACAAACTGAGTAGTAATTCAGGGCTTAACTCACCTTTGGGCGGAAGTGGTATTGATGGGTGGTCTTAAGAACATCATGGTTTATACCCTCTGAATGTAAGTGGACGGCTACCCAGGCTCAAAACGATTAGACAGACTTAATGACTAGAAGCTTCCATGCGCGACCACTAGCTAAATGGGCTCTGGCTTAGTTGAGTAGGTTGTGGGATCCTCGCCCAGGTATGCTAGCAGATGTAGATATGGATAGGTGTACCGGCTGCCGGGGGTGGAGGTGACTACTTCTGAAAGGCTTCGTCTCAATCTTCGGGTTGAGTCTAGTGGGTAAAGTGTGCAAAACTCTGTAGAGTAATAAAACTAATCATGATTAGCCGTGTCCCCGGCTATGGATATTTTGAGCCATTATGCCATTACAGTTGTTGGATGATCTTGACAGATGTGACACTTAATTATATTTGTGGGCAACTTAATAAATGGGTAGGTTGGAGTTGATTTTGACAACTCAACCTTGTGCAATTAATGGTAGTAATAAAAGAACTAAATGAAAAATTGACTATTAGGTAGTTATGAGGACAAAATCAGCTTTCTGCAAAATAAACCCCCATGCCTTCCTTTGTTGTTCTATGCATATACATGTAGGTCTGCTTTATTACTTCTCCTGTGTAACTCAATACATTCAATGTATTGACCTATATGGCTGCAACGTCTCATGTTGCAGGATTTTCAGACAAGGAGTAAGGTATCGTTAGGGTCGCGAGTCTGCACTCAGCATCGCCAGTTAGGCTATGATGGGACTCATCGTTATTTTTTGCTACTTTCTGCTGTGTGATTGAATAATAGCTAGCCATGAGCTATGCAGATTCTTTTATTTTATATACTCTGGATCATACGTTGTAATAAATGATGCACTTGTATTCTGGTATTCATCTATACCGTGTGTGCTAGCGAGTTCGATCCAGGGACTAGGACGGTAAGCATAGAGACTCAAATCCTTCGAGGTTTGGTCGTTAGACCGGATGGGTAAGGAAAAGAATTTATGACATTCGAGAGGATAACATGAAGCTAGAACCCTGATTCTTCACAAGAACGGACAAGATTTAGAGTGGAAATCTTCTTCGGTCTTCAAATGTTGAGAATGACGACGAGAAACAACACCAAAATTGTTGAGATACTCCGGACAAATGAAAAGAGGGAAGATTAAATCGAACATGAAAGAATTGAAAGCGATGTTGGATAAGGCATATGACTCATGGAATCCATACTTACGTCACACTTGAAAAGAATTTGGGAATCACTCCGGAAATAATTAAAAGAGTCAGGTAAGATCCTGGAAAAAGTCCCTTGGGTTATGAGCCCACTGAAAAGAAAACACTGTTTGAAAGGGATTATACGAATGATAAATGATGCATCGAAACGGTTAAAGACTCAAATGAGGTAACAACCTCGAATTAATTGCAACACAGACAAATCTCCTCAGATGTCTTCGGCACTCTGGAATGATTAAATAGCGAGTGGCGAATGAGAAAGGGGAAACATCTGAGCCGAGGGAAAGAATGTGAAGAACACCAAAAACTTGTATCGAATCCACCAGAGAAGAAAATGAGATGAAGAATGACGAACTAGACGAGAATTCACAAGTTGAAACAATTGAGGAAAAAAAACAAAGCATTCGCGTGAGTAGGATGGATACTCAATTAAGGACACCGGCTCCGAGAAGAAAAATGGCGGGCGGGTGGGAAAAAAGAAAGACCACATCGGACGGGAGAAACAACGCCGATTTGGAAAGAACTAAGGATAGAACTCGCAAAAGACAAAGAGGAATGAATCAACTGGACGAGAAATGCACCGGATGAAAAGAACTGACATCGCAACGAACGAAAACTAACTGTGTGATCCTAAAAAAAGTTTGAAGGGGAAGAGGAGTAATTCAAAACACCTATGTCAAGATTCCTCACCAGAGCGACGAAGGGGTTGAGGAGGAAAAAGAATTCCTACCCTCCGATATAACTAGACCCCGAAAGAGTTTTCTTCTAAACTCGACAACGGCCAAACTACGATCAATCAAGGGGGCTCCTATGGTCGGTCGAGGCTCTGATACCAACTTGTCACGCCCAAGATGCGATTCTATCCTGATCACATGGTGAACTCGTGATTGGGGCACAACCGCATTTCGGGCGCTTAGCAAGATGGATACCATTACATCGTACCATTATATAAATAGATGTGGATACATACAAGTCATACAATAGTCACATGTATACAACATCATCATACACAAGGCATCCGACTATGGATGAAACGCATGAAGAGCACACGACATCCATCCTGCTATCCCAGGCTTCCGACCAGGAGCCTATCCCAAGATCGACAAAGAAGAAGAAGAAATAACTTCAACAGAAGGAAACATCGCTCTCACGTCAATTTATCAGAAACCTGTACCTGCAACTGTTGTTGTAGTATCTGTGAGCCACGAGGACTCAGCAATCCCATAACCATGGGTATCAAGACTATCAAAGCTTAATGGGTATGGAGAGGATAAGTGGTGAAGTTGCAGCAACGACTAAGCATTGTATGGTGGCTAACTTACGAGTATAAGAATAAGATGAACATCTACGCAAACGGTCGCAAACTAGTAATGATCGCTAAGTGATCATGAACTACCTGCGAGTCAAACATAACCCCACTGTGTTCTCTTCTCAAATTGAAAAGAGACGGTCACGGTTACTCACGAGGTTGGTGTATTTTATTTCGGATACTCTGCCAAGCAAGGTTGTCAGAATCGCGATTCTATTATACAATTCTACGACTTTACGATCCAAACTAACCCCTCTGATTCTACGATTTTAGTCACTAGAATCTACGTTTCTACGATCCTGATAGTGAAGATTCTACGATTTGCGATCCTACCATCGAAGCTCCGATTCGATTCATAATCACGATTCTAACAACCTTGCTGCCAAGTTCTCTACAACCAGACATTAACAAATTCCAATCTGCCACATAACCATGGGCATGGCTTTCAAAAGATCATAAACCTGCAAGAGTGTCCCAACTTAGCTCATCACAAGCTCTCATAATCGGCAGAGGTAGAACCTCTTATCTTATCGACAACCCGATCACACTCGGAATCCCGGTGCACAATACATTTCGACAATGGTAAAACAAGTCCAGCAACACCTCCCGGCGTGCCGACACCCTGATAGTAGCCGTGCGTATCTTGTCTCAGGCCACGACCGGATGAGCTAGGCATACAGCGACCAAATACCCCAAGTTGCCGAGGGACGGCGCCGCAAGGTGATCTAGTTTGGACCAACACTCATGAGGAGCACTGGCCCGGTTTGTAAATCAAGTCCGTGGGTAGCGCTAACTCCCTATGCAAGTTTTAGTTATGAGGCAAATGTTAAAACCAATGTTGGGCCTTGCTGGAGGAGTTTTATTCAAAGCGAACTATCAAGGGGTTCCCATAAACCCAACCGTTCTAGGAACACAAAATCAAGGAACATAACACCGGTTTATCGGTTCTTAAGGCGGCATGAGCGGAACAAAACACCGAGAAAAAGTCCAAGCCTTCCACCCATTGCCAAGTATATATGTGCATTAATTTCATTAAGAGATATTGTGATATTTCCAACATATCCAAGTTCCGACATGGAGCAAACTTCATCTTCACCAGAAACTAACAACCCTATAAGAGGGGCTGAACAAATGGTAACATAGCCATTCAATGGTTTGCTGGGATGGTGTCAAAGGTTAGAGGTTTCATGGCAACAAAGAGAGGCTGACAAACAAATGGTGGGTAGCACGACATATAATGATAGCTAGCAATTATAGTAATGAGATCCAAGGTGACGGACATCTTGCCTGAGATCCCGCTAGGAAGAAGAACGAGTCCATGAAGAAGAAGAAGCCACGAAGACGAACCAAGTGTAGACGAAAGAATCCTGACGATCGCAACGAAACATGAACTACCGAGAAGAAGCAAACAACATGGTAAACACACCACACATAAAGAAGACAAGATGCTCAACCAAGTATGATGCATGACAAGGCTACATGATGCAAATCATGGCAAGAGATGATGCACAATGAAGCAAGTTTAAATGAGGCCGGAAACAACCTATAATAAATCTGGTAAGTCCTCATATGCAAATTTCAAAATTGGTCCAGATCTGAACAAACCTTAAGTTAAAGTTGTTAAACAGGAAGTTAACATGCACCATGATGACCTACATGAAACTCTTGAAAAGTTACATATAAAGTTCATTTAATTCGGAGCTACGACCAAGAAGATATGAGCAAAACAAGTCAAGCATGGCATCGATGCAAAATGCATTCGAACATCAAGCACAACACTCAAAACATGAATACAACATGACATGATGCATCTACATGCAAATCCAAGCAAGTTTCATATAGAGCACGCTCAAAACGGAGCAACGGTTCAACACATACACATGAAACAAGTTTAAAGGACAAGCTGTCCAAAAAAGCAACTAGTCACTTTGCAATCATCAAAACAACATGCTACAGGAACATCTCATGGCATCAAAGGGCATGGAAAGCATGTACATGTCAAGCATTACAAAACATGATTGCTAGGCTACTGCTAGAAATCACTAGAACATGCTCAAAACATCATGTCAAGATTGCAAAAGATAATAGATTCACAAAATTAGTGAAATAAACTGAACATGGCAGGAACAACGACAAGTATGCATGTTTGCAAGCTTGTGCAACTCCTCTCAAAGCATATCAGGGCTTGCAAATATAACCAACATCAAGACGACATGTTTATGCAGCTACTCATGTCAAGAACATGGTCATAGGATGCATAGAACTCTAGCTATTCACATGTCAAAAATGAACTTATTGTTAACAGGCTGGCAGAAACATTATTTAGCAATTTGAGAACAAAGTAATAACAAGCTATAGCAGGCCATAATTGCAAACAAGGGCTTGGATGGATAGAGCATTACATGGACAATAAAACATGATCACTAAATATCTCCAGATTATGCTTGGATTTGACTATAGCATCAAGCAAATATTGCATCATAATATAACAGTTTCAGACTTTGCAGTTCCCAACAAGTCTCAGGAAACAACAAACAACGAGTTGGTCACATAGCAAGCTTGTTTCACTCACCACAAGGCATATCATGAAAAGTGGATTGCACCACAGCAAAGATGACATGATTGCGCTTCTAAAACATGTTGACATGATGCTAAAAAAATCACACAAAAAGATATGAAAAAGACAAATTAGCAAGTTGTAACAGTTTTTAGCACCTAACATCAACATTCGCATTTGCAACATGGATTAACATGTCAAAATGCATCATACCATGAATGCAAAGCACACCATCATGTAGAGCATCAAGAGGTGAACATTTTGACATATTATATGATCAATTTGGATCTACATGCCCAAAGTTACAGCCACACGAACATGCACACATGATATGAGTTTTCAGGGACTTAAGAAAAATTTCACCTCGAAGAAAAACTGGGACGGAGCTGTACAGGGACAAGCGGGTGCAACAGGGCAGACGTTTGGATGGGGGGTCGAGGATGTCCCGGGATGGAGCCATCCAGGGGATGACGCCGAGCGGGACGGGGTCATCCCGAGGTCGTTTGGCTCGGGGGATCCTCGGATCTAGGCGTCTGGGTGGACGAGGCCGTCCCGGCCGGCAGAGGTGGCCGGACCGGCGCGGAGGAGCTCGCCGGTGAGGCGAGGGGGCGGCCGAAGGTCGGGATCCGGGCAGAGCCGCCGGATCTGGGGGTCTCCGGTGACGAGGCGTGGGCGCGGAGGCACAGGCCTCGGCGGCGGGAAAGACATGACGGCGGCGGGGCAGGGAACAAGGCGGGGCTCGGGACGCTGGAGGCGCGGGCTCGTTCGTCGACGAGGCAAGCTCGGCAACAGGCGGTGGCGGGCAGAGCACGCATGGCGTCGGCGCTCGGGCCCGAGGTGAGGGAGGCAAGGCGCCTCGGGCGCGGAAGGTAGGCGGCGGCGGCTGCGGGCTCGTGCGGGCCCGCGATGGGCCTGGCGGGCCGCTGCGGTGGGAGGCACGGTGGAGGCGACGTGGCCGCGTGCGGTTGGCTGCGGGCGGTGGCGGGCTGACGTGGCGGCCTCAGATTTGTCGGGCGACGTGGCAGGAGGTGGTGGACGCGTCCAGCGGCGGGGCGGACGTGTCCGGCCGCGCGAGTTGGAAGAAGACTAGGGTTTTTACCCGAATTTTCGGAGGGGGTGGTTGGTTTATAGGTAGAGGGAGCTAGGTGAGGGCTATTGATTTGCGGTTTTCGCCCACACGATCATGATCCGACGGCGAAGAGCATAGAGGGGGTTTAGATGGGCTAGTGGGCTGTTAAGGAGGGGTGCTGGGCTAAAAGAGAAAGGGCTTCTAGCGGTTAACGCGGTTAACCGTTGGGACATCAAACGACCTCCAAATGGAACGAAACTTGATAGGCGGTCTACCTACACTATAATAAGACCACACGCCCAGTTTCAACCCATTCCTAGAATGTTTTTTGTCCACTTACAAAATACGGTTATGGAGGTGCCGCAGGCACGGGAAAATGTGTTCTGGGCTCAGAACGGACAATAGAGAGATCGGACGGACCGGGCAACTACGAACGGATGCAAGTTTTGAAAACTATGCAGATGTAATGCACATGATGACATGGAAAATGCAACATGCAAGCAAATGACATGTCAATGATAGCGAATAACTGGAAGACACCTGGCGCATCGGTCTCGGGGCATCACAATCTCCCCCTTTTTGGTGGATTGATAACAACACGGGGTTTGCATAGAGATAAGACAAGAGAGTAAGCAAACCCCAAAGACTACAAAATATAGACAAGCTCCCCCTAGATGTGTGCACTTAATTAGTAGTGCCTTTGGAATGCAAAGGACACACATTAGGATCAACACTCTCCCTATGTTTTATAGCCTCACAACACTTGCATCTAGAAAAAAAACATATAAGCTAGGATGCAAGCAGGTAGTTGCTACTTCTCGAGCTTGCGTTGTATTCCCACGAAGAGGAAAGGGAGATGCAACACACTAGCGTAAGTATTTCCCTCAGTTTTTGAGAACCAAGGTATCAATCTAGTAGGAGACCACACGCGAGTCCCTCGCACCTGCACAAGCAAATAAGAACTTCGCAGCCAACACGATAAGGGGTTGTCAATCCCTTTACGGTCACTTACGAAAGTGAGATCTTATAGAGATGATTGTTTGAAATTTTTGGTATTTTTGGTTATAAGAACAGAAAGTAAAAGAGGAAAAGTAAAGTAGATTGTAGATTGATATGTTGAGAATAGACGCGGGGGCCATAGTGTTCTCTAGTGGCTTCTCTAATGATAGCGATATTCTACGGCGGGTAAACAAATTACTGTCGAGCAATTGATAGAAAAGCAAATAATTATGAGACTATCTAGGCATGATCATTATATATAGGCATCACGTCCAAGACAAGTAGACCGAAACGATTCTGCATCTACTACTATTACTCCACACATCGACCGCTATCCAGCATGCATCTAGTGTATTGAGTTCATAAGAACAGAGTAACACCTTAAGCAAGATGACATGATGTAGAGGGATAAACTCAAACTTAGTGATGTAAACCCCATCTTTTTATCCTCGATGGCAACAATACAATACGTGCCTTGCTGCCCCTACTGTCACTGGGAAAGGACACCGCAAGATTGAACCCAAAGCCAAGCACTTCTCCCATTGCAAGAACTATAGATTTAGTAAGCCAAACCAAACCAATAATTCGAAGAGACTTGCAAGGATATTATAATCATACATAAAGAGTTCAGAGAAGAACCAAATATTTCTCATAGATAATCTTGATCATAAACCCACAATTCATCGGATCTCGACAAACACACCGCAAAAAGAGATTACATCGAATAGATCTCCTCGGAGACCGAGGGGAACTTTGTATTGAGATCCAAAGAGAGAGAAGAAGTCATCTAGATACTAGCTATGGACCCAAAGGTCTATGGTAAACTACTCACAACTCATGGTGAGGCGATGATGATGATGTAGAAGCACTCCGTGGTAGATCCCCCCTCCGGCGGAGCTCCAGAACAGGCCCCAAGATGGGATCTCATGGGAACAGAAGGTTACGGCGGTGGAACTAGGGTTTTCTCTGTTGTTCTGATGGTCTCGGGGTACATAGGTATATATAGGAGGAAGGAGGGCACCGGGGGCCAAACGTGGGGCCCACGAGGCAGGGGGGGCGCACCCCCACCCTCGTGAGCGCCACGTGTGCCCTACTCCGTGGTTCTCAAGTCTCCCGTGAGTGATTTTCTCCAAAAATATCTCTCCCGAAGGTTTCATCCCGTTTGGACTCCGTTTGATATCCCTTTTCTGTAAAACCCTGAAACAGGCAAAAACAGCAATCTGGACTGGGCCTTTGGGTTAGTAGGTTAGTCCCAAAAATAATATAAAAGTGTATAACAAAGCTCATTAAACATCTAAAACATCATAAATAATAGCATGGAACAATAAAAAATTATAGATACGTTGGAGACGTATCAAGCATCCCCAAGCTTAATTCCTGCTCGTCCTCGAGTAGGTAATTGATAAAAACAGAATTTTTGATGTGGAATGCTAACCAACATAGTTTTTCAATGTAATTCTCTTAATTGTGGCATGAATGTTCAGATCTGAAAGATTCAAGATAAAAGTCTATATTGACATAAGAAATAATAATACTTCAAGCATACTAACAAAGCAATCATGTCTTCTCAAAATACTATGGCTAAAGAAAGTTATCCCTACAAAACAATATAGTCTGGCAATGCTCCCTCTTCATCACACAAAATATTCATATCATGCACAACCCCGATTTCAGCCAAGCACTTGTTTTCATACTCTATTCTTTCAAACCTTTCAACTTTCACGCAATACAAGAGCGTGAGCCATCGACATAGCACTATGGGTGGAATAGTTAGGTGGTTGTGGAGAAGACAAAAAGGAGGGAGATAGTCTCACATCGACTAGGCGTATCAACGGGCTATGGAGATGCCCATCAATAGATATCAATGTGAGTGAGTAGGGATTGCCATGCAATGGATGCACTAGAGCTAAAAATATATGAAAGCTCAACAAAAGAAACTAAGTGGGTGTGCATCCAACTTGCTTGCTCATGAAGACCTAGGGCATTTGAGGAAGCCTATCGTTGGAATATACAAGCCAAGTTCTATAATGAAAATTCACACTAGTATATGAAAGTGACTAAACAATGAGACTCTCTATCATGAATAACATGGTGCTACTTTGAAGCACAAGTATGGAAAAAGATAGTAGCAATTGTCCCTTCTGTCTTTCTCTCTTTTTTTGGAGGGGCTTTCTCCCCTTTTTTATTTATCCCCTCTCTATTTTTTCGCCATATCCCTTTTTTTATTGGCCTTTCCTCACATGGGACAATGCTCTAATAATGGTGATCATCACACTTTTATTGATTACAACTCGATACTAGAAGAAAGTATGACTCTATATGAATGCCTCCGGCGGTGTACCGGGATGTGCAATGAATCAAGAGTGACATGTATGACAAATTATGCATGGTAGCTTTGCCACAAATACGATGTCAACTACATGATCATGCATGGCAATATGACAATATGATGTGTGTCATATGAACGGAACGGTGGAAACTTGCATGGCAATATATCTCATAATGGCTATGGAAATGCCATGATAGGTAGGTATGGTGGCTGTTTTGAGGAATATATATGGTGGCTGCTTTGAGGAAGGATATATAGTGGGTGTATGGTACCAATGAAAGTTGCGCGATACAAGAGAGGCTAGCAGTGGCGGAAGGGTGAGAGTGCGTTTGATCCATGGACTCAACATTAGTCATAAAGAACTCATATACTTATTGCAAAAATCTATGAGTCATCAAAACAAAGCAATCAACGCATGCTCCTAGGGGGGAGATTGGTAGGAGTTAACCATCGCGCGCCCCCGACCTCCACACAAAGGTTGACAGTTTACAAATACCTCATGCTCTAACTTCATCACATAGCGGTTCACCATACGTGCATGCTACGGGAATCACTAACCTTAACACAAGTATTTCTCAATTTCATGATAACTCCACTAGCATGACTCTAATATCACTATCCTCATATCTCAAAACAATTATCAAGCATCGAACTTCTCATCATATTCAATGCACTTAGTGTGAAAGTTTTTACTACATTGATATTGGATGTCTATCATGTGAAGACTAGTTTTAATAGCCTAAGCACATTACCATGCTGTTTTAATAGACTCTAAAAAGGATATAAGTGAAGCACGAGAGTTCAACAATTTCTTCAAAATATTATCACCTCCGTGCTCTAAAAGATATAAGTGAAGCACTAGAGCAAAATTATTCAACTCAAAAGATATAAGTGAAGCTCATAGTGTTCTATCAATTCCTAGGAAATATTTAACTCTCTAAAATAGGTGTGTCCAGCAAGTATAATTGTGGAAAACTAACAAGAAAAGACTCAAATTATACAAGACGCTACAAGTAAAACACATATCATGTGGTGAATAAAAATATAGCTCCGAGTATAGTTACCGATGGATGAAGACGAAAGAGGGGATGCCTTCCCGGGGCATCCCCAAGCTTAGGCTTTTGGTTGTCCTTGGATTTTACCTTGGGGTTCCATGGGAATCCCCAAGCTTAAGCTCTTTCCACTCTTTGTTCCATATTCCATCAAAGCAAAACTCAAAACTTGAAAACTTCACAACACAAAACTTAGACAAAAATCTCGTGAGCTCCGTTAGTATAAGAAAGCAAACCACTACTCAAAGGTACTGCAATGAATTCATTATTTCTTTATATTGGTGTTAAACCTACTGTATTCCAACTTATCTATGATTCATACTTCCCAATACTACTCATAGATGCATTGAAATAAGCAAACAACACACGAAAAACAGAATCTGTCAAAAACAGAAGAGTCTGTAGTAATCTGCATTTTTCGCATACTTATGTAACTCCAAAAAATTCAAACTAAATTGGTAAACGTGAGGCATTTGTCTATTAATCACCTGCAGAAAGAATCAACTAAATAGCATGCTCCAGTAAAATCTGGTGACCATTCTAGCGAGCGCTAACGATTCTGTTTTTCACAGCAAGATCACATAAACTTCACACAAGTCTTCCCAAAGATTCTACTTGGCACAAACACTAAACAAATCACAAAACCACATCTAAAAAGAAGCTAGATGCAATATTTATTCCTAAACAGACGCAAAAACAAAAAATATAAAATTGGGTTGCCTCCCAACAAGCGCTATCGTTTTACGCCCCTAGCTAAGCACGATACGTGGATAGATATAGGTATTGCCATCCTTGGAAGGCAATCCATAAGTGGCTCTCATGATAGATTCATATGGTAATTTGATTTTATTTCTAGAAAAGTGTTCCATGCCTTTCCTTAATGGAAATTGGAATGTAATATTTCCTTCCTTCATATCAATAATTGCACCAATCGTTCTAAGGAAAGGTCTACCAAGAATAATAGGACATGAAGGATTGCAATCTATATCAAGAACAATGAAATCTACGGGCACATAATTCCTATTGGCAACAATAAGAACATCATTAATCCTTCCCATAGGTTTCTTAATAGTGGAATCCGCAAGATGCAAATTCAAAGAACAATTATCAAGCTCATGGAACCCTAGCAAATCACACAAAGTTTTTGGGATAGTGGAGACACTTGCACCCAAATCACACAAAGCAAAGCATTCATGATCTTTAATTTTTATTTTGATAGTAGGTTCCCACTCATCATAAAGCTTTCTAGGGATAGAAACTTCTAACTCAAGTTTTTCTTCATAAGATTGCATCAAAGCATCAACTATGTGTTTGGTGAAAGCTTTCTTTTGACTATAAGCATGCGGAGAGTTTAGTACGGATTGCAACAAGGAAATACAATCAATCAAAGAGCAATTATCATAATTGAATCCCTTGAAATCCAAAGTAGTGGGTTCATCACTATGCAAGGTTTTAATGTCTTCACTCCCACTTTTAACAATTTTAGCATCAAGATCTAAAAACTCCGAATCATTGGGACACCTTAAAGTAGAATTATCTCCAATCCTATATTCATCAAGATTTATACTAGAAAACAAGGATCTAATAGGAGACACATCAATAACTTTTAGATCTACATATTTATTTTCATGATAACTAGAAGAACGATTTTATATAATTATGTCTTTTAGCACGCATCCTAGTGGTTCTTTCTTTGCATTCATCAATGGAAATTCTCATGGCTTTGAGAGACCCATTGATATCATGCTTAGGTGGGATAGATCTAAGTTTCAAAGAATCAACATCAAGAGTAATTCTATCCACACTTCTAGCCAATTCATCAATCTTAAGCAATTATTCTTCAAGCATAGCATTGAAATTCTTTTGCGAAATCATAAACTCCTTAACACTAGTTCCAAATTCAGAAGGCATCTTTCCATAAGAGTTGTTGTAGGTATTACCATAATTATTAGAGGAATTACTAGGAAAAGGCCAAGGCCTAGGATTAAAGTTCCCTCTATAAGCATTGTTACCAAAATTATCCCTACCAACAAAATTCACATCCAAAGATTCATTGTTATTTTCAATCAAAGTGGACAGAGGCATATCATTAGGATCAGAAGAAGCACTCTTAGCAGCAAATAATTTCATAAGTTCATCCATCTTTTCACTCAAAACACTAATTTCTTCAATAGCATGTACTTTTTTACTAGTAGATCTTTCGCTGTGCCATTCAGATTAATTAACCATAATATTATCTAGGAGTTTGGTAGCTTCTCCTAAGGTAGTTGCCATGAAAGTGCCTCCTGCGGCCGAATCTAAAAGATTTCTAGAAGCAAAATTCAAGCCAGCATAAAAGTTCTGAATAATCATCCATAAGTTCAAACCATGTGTAGGGCAATTACGTATCATTAATTTCACTCTCTCCCAAGCTTGTGCAACATGCTCATGATCCAGTTGCTTAAAATTCATAATATCGTTTCTAAGATAGATGATCTTAGAAGGAGGGAAATACTTAGAGATAAAAGCATCTTTGGACTTATTCCACGAATCAATACTATTTCTAGGCAAAGAGGAAAACCAAGTTTTAGCACGATCTCTAAGTGAAAACGGAAATAACTTCAGTTTAACAATATCATTCTCTGTATCCCTTTTCTTTTGCATATCACACAAATCAACAAAGTTGTTTAGATGGGTAGTGGCATCTTCACTAGGAAGGGCGGAAAATTGATCTTTCTTGACAAGATTCAACAGAGCAGCATTGATCTCACAAGATTTAGCATCGGCAATAGGAGCAATCGGAGTGCTAATAAAATCATTATTGTTGGTATTGGAGAAGTCACACAATTTGGTATTGTTCTGAGCCATAGTGACAAGCAAGCAATCCAACGCACACAAGCAAACAAGAGGCAAGCGAACGATAAACACACGGCAGAAGAAGGGCAAATAAAACGGCAAGGGTGAAGTGGGGAAGAGGAAAACGAGAGGCAAAAAATGTAATGCGAAGGATAAGTGTTTGTGATAGGTACTTGGTATATGACTTTTATGTAAGCCTCCCCAGCAACGGCGGTAGAAATTCTTCTTGCTACTTCTCGAGCTTGCGTTGTATTCCCTCGAAGAGGAAAGGGAGATGCAACATAGTAGCATAAGTATTTCCCTCAGTTTTTGAGAACCAAGGTATCAATCCAGTAGGAGACCATGCGCGAGTCCCTCGCACCTGCACAAACAAATAAGAACTTCGCAGCCAACACGATAAGGGGTTGTCAAACCCTTTACGGTCACTTACGAAAGTGAGATCTGATAGAGATGATAGTTTCTTATTCTTTGTATTTTTGGTTATAAGAACAGAAAGTAAGAGCAGAAAAGTAAAGTAGATTGTAGATTGATATGTTGAGAATACACCCGGGGGCCATAGTGTTCTCTAGTGGCTTCTCTCATGATAGCGATATTCTATGGCGGGTAAACAAATTACTGTCGAGCAATTGATAGAAAAGAGAATAATTATGATACTATCTAGGCATGATCATTATATATAGGCATCACGTCCGAGACAAGTACACCGAAACGATTCTGCATCTACTACTATTACTCCACACATCGACCGCTATCCAACATGCATCTTGTGTATTGAGTTCATAAGAACAGAGTAACGCCTTAAGCAAGATGACATGATGTAGAGGGATAAACTCAAACTTAGTGATATAAACCCCATATTTTTATCCTCAATGGAAACAATACAATAGGTACCTTGCTGCCCCTAATGTCACTGGGAAAGGACATCGCAAGATTGAACCCAAAGCCAAGCACTTCTCCCATTGCAAGAACTATAGATCTAGTAGGCCAAACCAAACCAATAATTCGAAGAGACTTGCTAGGATATTATAATCATACATAAAGAGTTCAGAAAAGAACAAAATATTTCTCATAGATAATCTTGATCATAAACCCACAATTCATCGGATCTCGACAAACACACCGCAAAAAGAGATTACATCGAATAGATCTCCTCGAAGATCGAGGGGAACTTTGTATTGAGATCCAGAGAGAGAAGAAGCCATCTAGATACTAGCTATGGACCCGAAGGTCTGTACTAAACTACTCACAACTCATGGTGAGGCGATGATGATGATGTAGAAGCACTCTGTGGTAGACCCCCCCTCCGGCGGAGCTCCGGAACAGGCCCCAAGATGGGATCTCACGGGAACAGAAGGTTACGGCAGTGGAACTAGGGTTTTCTCTGTTGTTCTGATGGTTTCGGGGTACGTAGGTATATATAGGAGGAAGGAGGGCACCGGGGGCCAAACGTGGGGCCCACGAGGCAGGGGGCGCGCCCCCCGCCCTCGTGGGCGCCACGTGTGCCCTACTCCGTGGTTCTGAAGTCTCCCGTGCGTGATTTTCTGCAAAAATATCTCTCCCGAAGGTTTCATCCCGTTTGGACTCCGTTTGATATCCCTTTTCTGTAAAACCCTGAAATAGGCAAAAATAGCAATCTGGATTGGGCCTTTGGGTTAGTAGGTTAGTCCCAAAAATAATATAGAAGTGTATAACAAAGCCCATTAAACATCCAAAAAATCATAGATAATAGCATGGAACAATAAAAAATTATAGATACATTGGAGACGTATCAGTAGTAAGTGAGTAAAATAGTATCATAAGATGAGCATGCAAACTCACATACTGCCTAGGTACTAGACACGCATAAGATATAATAAGATAGCATAGCATATGTCGTACACCATATGATAGGATAGTCAGGTCTCACAAGCACACACAAACAACTGATAAAAGAGTTCACGAGAGAAAAGCAAAGACAAGGCAAATAAGACATGACAAATCCATAAACGCTCTCCCCCTTTGGCACCGAGACACCAAAAAGAGAGAGAAAACACCAACGGTAAAAGGTGATAGAAATTCCAGAGGGCACCCTCCTCACAGCCCCGCGTGGTCGTCCGCAGCTCCATCATCGGCAAAGGCAGGCTGGTCAGTCTTTGAATCTGTCCACGGGCAGTGCTGAGCGATCCACGCTTCCTCATATGTGACTCTATCCTCAGATCCACTGGTAACATCAACACAACGCTGGCGCATAAGCTTCTTCTGACGACTGCGAGACTTCTTCTCATACACATGAGCCATATACTGCCCATGGGACTCCATGCAGAACAACTTCTTCATCTTGAGCTTGCGCTTTTTAGCCCAAGATGGCTCGGCACTAGGAGGCACATAATCATCATCATCTTCGGCCTCAGCCGCATCAGCTCTAGAAGGAATCACAGACTCAGGAACGGGAGTGTTCCAGTGCTCCTTATGCCTCAGACGCTTGACCTCATGAGAGACCAAGTCACCGGTCTCCAGCCTGACAGATGGATATGTGTGTTCCCATGCCTTTTCAATAAACAACATCAGGTAGGGGCCATAGATGGGGCACTTACGGTCAGTAATGGTAGAGAGTAGTCCAGACCACATGACATGAGAGATATCCAAAGACTCTCCTGTGGTGGCCTCCTTCTCATGTTGGCAGAAGAGCAACATGTCCACTAAGTAGGAATGAACCATATACAAGTTCCCAATGCGAGGAAAAATGGTGTTCCTGAAGATGCGATGAAGGATATCCACAAAGGGAAACAACTCATAAGTCGTCTTTTATGTCTCGGGGTTTACCTTCACAGTACCGTACTCCCAAAGAGCTTGCTTGTGAGTGGAAGTAGCTTTTTGATGAGGACGAAAGCCAACTGGGTTGTCAAGCCCCTCATCTTCAACACCCAAAAGTTCCATGAATGCCTTCCACTTGACTGAGAGAAGTTTGCCATTTGTCATCCAAGTAAGAGATCTTTCTTCATCAGTGCCGAGATGGGCCGTGGCATAAAACTGAGCCACCAAGTCCGCGTCAAAATACTTGTTGAAAGACATGAGCTCAAGGATGTTTAACTGTCTACACATGTCAAGAGCCACGCCAAAATAGGCCATATCCTTCTTTAAGTACTCAATGTCGATAGAACGAACATCAACATAGAGATTCTTCTAAGCTTTGAGCACATCGAAGTACACAGACCACTGAAACATGTTCCAGAAGGGGCGGTTCATAAGAGTTGGATCTTGATCTTGAGCATATCGGTTGCGGCGACGAGCCACATAGAACTCCTTGGAGGACATCTCTGTCATAGACTTGATCTTCTGCCTGGGCTTGCTGGCAACTTGCTTGGACGACTACAGTGGTTGAGATGAAGGAACACTCGAAGATGCACCTGCTGCCTTAGAAGTGCGATAGCGCTTGGACCCGGTATGCCCGGGGTTGAGACGCCAAACGGGGGGCTCAGAAGTGTCATCGCGTGGAACAACACAGGACAAAAAGAAAGCAATAGAAACACAAGCATAAGCCAGCAGAAAAAGCAACAAAGATCAAAGTTTTGTAGGAGGAATACGGATACTGGCATCCCAACTGTAGTACTATGACAAGGCAGCGGTAGTATGATACGTCTCCAACGTATCTATAATTTTTTATTGTTCCATGCTATTATTTATGAAGTCTTGGATGTTTAATGGGCTTTATCTTAAACTTTTATATCATTTTTGGGACTAACCTACTAACCCAAAGGCCTATCCCAGATTGCTGTTTTTGCCTGTTTTAGGGTTTTGCAGAAAAAGAATATAAACGGAGTCCAAATGGAATGAAACCTTCGCGAGAAATATTTTTGGAGAAAATCAAGCACGGGGGACTTGAGAACCATGTCAGGGGAGCCTCGGGGTGTCCACGAGGGTGGGGGGCGCGCCCCCCTTCCCTGGGCACGCCCCTTGCCTCGTGGGCCCCTCGAGCACCCCCCCCGGTGTCCTCCTTCCTCCTATATAAGTCTACGTACCCCGAAACCTTCAACAACAAAGAGAAAACCCTAATTCCACCGCCGTAACCTTCTGTTCCCGTGAGATCCCATCTTGGAGCCTGTTCCGGAGCTCCACCGGAGGGGGATCCATCACGGAGTTCTTCATCATCATCATCATCATCACCCTCACCATGAGTTGTGAGTAGTTTACCACAGACCTTCGGGTCCATAGCTAGTACATAGATGGCTTCTTCCCTCTCTCTGGATCTCAATACAAAGTTATTCTCGGTCTTCGAGGAGATCTATTCGATGTAATCTCTTTTTGCGGTGTGTTTGTCGAGATCCGATGAATTGTGAGTTTATGATCAAGATTATCTATGAGAAATATTTGGTTCTTCTCTGAACTTTTTATGTGTGCTCATAATATCCTCGCAAGTCTCTTCGAATTATTGGTTTGGTTTGGCCTACTAGATCTATAGTTCTTGCAATGGGAGAAGTGCTTGGCTTTGGGTTCAATCTTGTGGTGTCCTTTCCCACTGACAGTAGGGGCAGCAAGGCACGTATTGTATTGTTGCCATCAAGGATAAAAAGATGGGGTTTATATCATATTGCTTGAGTTTATCCCTCTACATCATGTCATCGTGGTTAAGGTGTTACTCTGTTCTTATGAACTTAATACACTAGATGCTTGTTGGATAGCGGTCGATGTGTGGAGTAATAGTAGTAGATGCAGAATCGTTTCGGTCTACTTGTCTCGGACGTGATGACTATATACAATGATCATGCCTAGATATTCTCATAATTATTCGCTTTTTTATCAATTGCTCGACAGTAATTTGTTTACCCGTCGTAGAATATCGCTATCATGAGAGAAGCCACTAGAGAACACTATTGCCCTCGGGTCTATACTCAACATATCAATCTACATCTACTTTACTTTTACCGCTTTTACTTTCTGTTCTTATAAACAAAAGTACCAAAAATATAAACTATCATCTCTATCAGATCTCACTTTCGTAAGTGACCGTAAAGGGATTGACAACCCCTTACCGTGTTGGCTGCGAAGTTCTTATTTGTTTGTGCAGGTGTGAGGGACTCGCGCGTGGTCTCCTACTGGATTGATACCTTGGTTCTCAAAAACTGAGGGAAATACTTACATTACTGTGCTGCATCTCCCTTTCCTCTTCGACGGAATACAATGCAAGCTCGAGAAGTAGCAAGAAGAATTTCTGGCGCCGTTGCCGGGGAGGCTTACGCAAAAGTCATATACCAAGTACCTATCACAAACCCTTATCCTTCACATTACATTTATTTGCCTCTGGTTTTCCTATCCCCCACTTCACCCTTGCCATTTTATTTGCCCTTCTTCCACCGTGTGTTTATCGTTCGCTTGCTTCTTGTTTGCTTGTGTGCTGCTTGCTTGCCTGATTGCCCTCATATCTGAGATGGGGGGCGACTTTATCGAGAAGGGTAGTAATGTCGAGGGCAACGTCTATGTTGACCCCCCGGATGAAGCTACCACTTTACATATTAAGAAGTTCCGGGTTGGTAGTGGTAATATCATTGGAAAAGGAGTTCTTCAAGACTTCTTTACTTGTGTCGGTGCTTTGCCCACTATGGGTGGCTCCATTCTTCATAGAACTAGCAGCCTTGCGGATGCTGTATCCATGCTTATAGTAGAAATTGCAAGGCAATTTATCCATATGCATTCATGTATTCACAGAATCTTTTTGGAGTTTTCCAATATTGAGCATTCTTCTGTTAAGCGTGCAGTCACTATCTTTTTGGCTCATGAATTTAGATTTATCATGAAAGAGGCCAAAGAAATATTTGCTCATTACGGAGTAGATGCCGGTCGACCTCCCATAGAGGCTATCTTGTTCAATCAAGAAGACATAATGCGGTTCCTTATCATGTTGCTTTTAATGAAAACCTTAGAAAAAGGGTTCCTATTGAGGTCTTGATTGATAGAATTTCTGAGATGAACGATGATTTTGCTGTTCAAAATAATGGGTTAGGCTTCTCCCTTGAGCGAAGGCTTATGACCTTCTGCCAGAAGAATGCCTACAATGATGAATTGGTTGTTCACTACAAAGGGCCAAAAGAGGGACCTATTTCTCCTGAGATTGATGTAGGGGAATTTTGTCCCATTAAATTTAGCCCTTTTGATTACTTTTGCTTGCCACAAAGGAAGCTTGCTGCTGAACGTAGGGAATATGAGATGAGCTTTCGCGACATATCGTATCACTATGGCATTCCCTAGATTTATCTTGTATCGTGCCTAGCTAGGGGCGTAAAACAATAGCGCTTGTTGGGAGGCAACCCAATTTTATATTTTTTGTTTTTGTTGCTGTTAGGGAATAAATATTTCATCTAGACTCTGATTAGATGTGGTTTCATGTTTTGTTTAGTGTTTGTGCCAAGTAGAACCTTTGGGAACATGTGTGTGAAGTTTATGTGATCTTGCTGTGAAAAACAGAATCGTTAGCGCTCACTAGAATGGTCGTCGGATTTTACTGGAGCATGCTCTTTAGTTGATTATTTTTGAAGATGATTAATAGACAAATTCCTCACATTTACCAATTTAGTTTGAATTTTTGGAGTTACAGAAGTATGCGAAACCTGCAGATTACTACAGACTGTTATGTTTTTGATAGATTCTGTTTTTCGTGTGTTGTTTGCTTATTTCAATGCATCTATGAGTAATATTTGGAGGTATGAACCATAGAGAAGTTGGAATACAGTAGGTTTAACACCAATATAAACAAAGAATGAATTAATTGCAGTACCTTTGAGTAGTGGTTTGCTTTCTTATACTAACGGAGCTCACGAGAATTTTTGTCTAAGTTTTGTGTTGTGAAGGTTTCATGTTTTTAGTATTTCTTTGATGGACTATGGAACACAGAGTAGCAAAGGCCTAAGCTTGGGGATGCCCATGGCACCCCAAGTAAAATTCAAGGATAATCAAAAGCCTAAGATTGGGCATGCCCCGGGAAGGCATCCCCTCTTTCGTCTTCATCCATCGGTAACTATACTTGGAGCTATGTTTTTATTCACCACATGATATGTGTTTTGCTTGGAGCGTCTTGTATAATTTGAGTCTATGCTTGTTAGTTTACCACAATCATCCTTGCTGGACACACCTATTTGAGAGATTTAAATATGGCCTAGGAATTGTTAGAACACTCTATGTACTTCACTTATATCTTTTGAGTTGAATAGTTTTTGCTCTAGTGATTCACTTATATCTTTTAGAGCACGGTGGTGGTTATATTTTGAAGAAATTGTTGAACTCTCATGCTTCACTTATATCTATTTGAGAGTCTATTAAAACAGCATGGTAATGTGTTTAGGCTATAAAAACTAGTCTTCACATGATAGACATCCAATGTCAATGTAGTAAAAAAAATCACACTAAGTGCATTGAATAGAATGAGATGTTGGATGCTTGATAATTGTTTTGAGATATGAGGATAGTGATATTAGAGTCATGCTACTGGAGTTATTATGAAATTGAGAAATACTTGTGTTAAGGTTAGTTATTCCCGTAGCATGCACGTATGGTGAACCGCTATGTGACGAAGTTAGAGCATGAGGTATTTGTAAAGTCCCAACCTTTCTATGGAGGTCGGGGCGCGCGATGGTTATCTCCTACCAATTGCTTTGTTTTGATGACTCGTAGATTTTTGCAATAAGTATATGAGTTTTTATGACTAATGTTGAGTCCATGGATTATACGCACTCTCACCCTTCCACCATTGCTAGCCTCTCTTGTACCGCGCAACTTTCGCCGGTACCATAAACCCATTATATATCCTTCCTCAAAACAGCCACCATATTATTCCTCAAAACATCCACCATACCTACCTATCATGGCATTTCCATAGCCATTCCGAGATATATTTCCATACAACTTTCCACCGTTCCGTTCATATGACACGCATCATATTGTCATATTGCCATGCATGATCATGTAGTTGACATCGTATTTGTGGCTAAGCCACCATGCATAACTTTTCATACATGTCACTCTTGTTTCATTGCACATACCGGTACACCGCCGGAGGCATTCATATAGAGTCATACTTTGTTGTAGTATCAAGTTGTAATATCGAGTTTTAATGAAAGTATGATGATCATCATTATTAGAGCATTGTCCCATGAGAGGAAAGGCTAAATCTATAAAGCCCCTCTGCAAAAAAAAAGTCCAAAGAAAAGAAAAATAAGAAAGGCCCAAAAAAAGAAAAAAAGAAAAGAAAAGAGAAAAGGGACAATTGCTACTATCTTTTTTCCACACTTGTGCTTCAAAGTAGCACCATGTTCTTCATTGTAGAGAGTCTCATGTTTAGTCACTTTCATATACTAGTGGGAATTTTCATTATAGAACTTGGCTTGTATATTCCAACGATGGGCTTCCTCAAATGCCCTAGGTCTTCGTGAGCAAGCAAGTTGGATGCACACCCACTTGTTTCTTTTGTCGAGCTTTCATTCATATTTAGCTCTAGTGCATTCGTTCCATGGCAATCCCTATAAACTCACATTGATATCTATTGTTGGGCATGTCCATAGCCCGTTGATACGCCTAGTTGATGTGAGACTATCTCCCTCCTTTTTGTCTTATCCACAACCACCTCTATTCCATCCTTAGTGCTATGTCCATGGCTCACGCTCATGTATTGCGTGAAAGTTGAAAGGTTTGTAAAGATAGAGTATGAAAACAAGTGCTTGGCTGAAATCGGGGTTGTGCACGATATGAATATTTTGTGTGATGAAGAGGGAGCATAGCCAGACTATATGATTTTGTATGGATAACTTTCTTTAGCCATGGTATTTTGAGAAGACATGATTGCTTTGTTAGTATGCTTGAAGCATTGTTATTTCTTATGTCAATATAGACTTTTATCTTGAATCTTTCAGATCTGAACATTCATGCCACAATTAAGAGAATTACATTGAAAAACTATGTTGGTTAGCATTCCACATTAAAAATTCTTTCTTTATCATTTACCTACTCGAGGACGAGCAGGAATTAAGCTTGGGGATGCTTGATACGTCTCCAACGAATCTATAATTTTTGATTATTCCATGCTATTATTTATGAAGTCTTGGATGTTTAATGGGCTTTATCTTACACTTTTATATCATTTTTGGGACTAACCTACTAACCCAAAGGCCTAGCCCAGATTGCTGTTTTTTTGCTTATTTCAGGGTTTTGCAGAAAAAGAATATCAAATGGAGTCCAAACGGAATGAAACCTTCGCGAGAGATATTTTTGGAGAAAGTCACGCACGGGGGACTTGAGAACCACGCCAGGGGAGCCTCGGGGTGTCCACGAGGGTGGGGGGCACGCCCCCCTTCCTCGTGGGCCCCTCGAGCACCCCCCCGATGTCCTCCTTCCTCCTATACAAATCTACGTACCCCGAAACCTTCGACAATAGAGAGAAAACCCTAATTCCACCGCCGTAACCTTTTGTTCCCGTGAGATCCCATCTTGGAGCCTGTTCCGGAGCTCCACCGGAGGGGGATCTATCACGGAGTTCTTCTTCATCATCATCATCATCGCCCTCACCATGAGTTGTGAGTAGTTTACCACAGACCTTCGGGTCCATAGCTAGTATCTAGATGGCTTATTCTCTCTCTCTCTCTCTCTCTCTCTCTAGATCTCAATACAAAGTTCTCCTCGGTCTTCGAGGAGATCTATTTGATGTAATCTCTTTTTGCGGTGTGTTTGTCGAGATCCGATGAATTGTGAGTTTATGATCAAGATTATCTATGAGAAATATTTGGTTCTTCTCTGAAGTTTTTATGTGTGCTCATAATATCCTTGCAAGTCTCTTCGAATTATTGGTTTGGTTTGGCCTACTAGATCTATAGTTCTTCCAATGGGAGAAGTGCTTGGCTTCGGGTTCAATCTTGCGGTGTCCTTTCCAGTGACAGTAGGGCCAGCAAGGCACATATTGTATTGTTGCCATCGAGGATAAAAAGATGGGGTTTATATCATACTGCTTGAGTTTATCCCTCTACATCATGTCATCTTGCTTAAGGCATTACTCTGTTCTTATGAACTCAATACACTAGATGCATGCTGGATAGCGGTCGATGTGTGGAGTAATAGTAGTAGATGCAGAATTGTTTCGGTCTACTTGTCTCTGACGTGATGCCTATATACAATGATCATGCCTAGATAGTCTCATAATTATTCGTTTTTCTATCAATTGCTCGACAGTAATTTGTTTACCCACCATAGAATATCGCTATCATGAGAGAAGCCACTAGAGAACACTATGGCCCCCAGGTCTATTCTCAACATATCAATCTACATCTACTTTACTTTTACCGCTTTTACTTTCTGTTCTTATAAACAAAAATACCAAAAATATAAACTATCATCTCTATCAGATCTCACTTTCGTAAGTGACCGTAAAGGGATTGACAACCCTTATCGCGTTGGCTGCGAAGTTTTTATTTGTTTGTGCAGGTGCGAGGGACTCGCGCGTGGTCTCCTACTTGATTGATACCATGGTTCTTAAAAACCGAGGGAAATACTTACGCTACTATGCTACATCTCCCTTTCCTCTTTGAGGGAATACAATTCAAGCTCGACAAGTAGCATAGTACCGCCTCAAACGGTAGTACCGCTCCAGGAGAGCGGTAGTACCACCCGAGGCAGAGGACGCAGGTATGACTACTGCCGCGGCCAAATCCAGTACTATGGGGGGGTCCCAAATTCAAAATTACTCCTACCAAACTCCAATCCAATAGTCTAGCCGCCTATAACATCCTACTTAAGCCTCGTTGGGCAAGAAAATCGATGAATGCTAAGTCTATTGCCCCAAAAACCTAGATCTGAAAACTACAAGCAAAGAAGAGAAGAATGGGGGCAATACCAGCATCCATGGCAAGAGGGAGAGGTGGGGATCGATTCCATCGGGCGGGGTAGCAAGGGACGACCCGGAGAAGGCGGCCCGATGGGGACCTCCCGCGGCGAGTTCGTCGCTGGGAAAGAGAGGAATGGGCAGGAGAGGCGAATGGGTGTGTGTGTGGGGGGGAGAAAACTCCCCCTACCCGACATAACCCTCCACAGTCCCGCCTCGCAGCGGTAATGCCACTCGGGCGGGTGGTAGTACCGCTTGATGCCACTAAGCGGTAGTACTGATGTCGCTTAAAGCTACGTTGTTATTTCCCCAAAGAGGAAGGGATGATGCAGCACAGCGGCGGTAGGTATTTCCCTCAGATGTGAAACCAAGGTTATCGACCCAGTAGGAGAACCAAGCAACACAATGTAAACAACACCTGCACACAAATAACAACTTCTCACAACCCGATATGTTAAAAGGGTTGTCAATCCCTTTCGGGGTACGGCGCCTGAAGATAGGCAAAACTGACGTGAGGAATTTGTAGTAAATTGATAGATCGAACGCCAAATAAAATAAATAAGAATAAATTGCAGCAAGGTATTTATATATTTTTGGTTTAGTAGATCTGAAAATAAAAGCAAAGGAAAATAGATCGCAAAGGCAAATAATGTGAGAAAGAGACCCGAGGGCCGTAGGTTTCACTAGTGGCTTCTCTCGAAAAAAATAGCAAATGGTGGGTAACAAATTACTGTTGGCAATTGATAGAACTTCAAATAATTATGATGATATCTAGGCAATGATCATTATACAGGCATCACGTCCAAGATTAATAGACCGACTCCTGCCTGCATCTACTACTATTACTCCACACATCGACCACTATCCAGCATGCATCTAGTCTATTAAGTTCATGGAAAACAGAGTAATGCATTAAGAACGATGACATGATGTAGACAAGATCCGTTTATCTATGGCGTTAGATATGGATCTCGTCGTTTTAACCTTAGTAGCAATGATACATACGTGTCGGTTCCCTTTCTGTCACTGGGAAAGGGAACCACCGAGGCGGGAGGCCACCGAGGTGGCCACCACCCACCTGGGTGCGCCAGGGGGGCCTGGCGCGCCCTGGTGGGTTGTGCCCCCCTCGGGGCACCCCAGGTGCAGCTCTGGCCCATCAGGTGCCTTCTGGCCCATACAAATTCTCCAAAAAGTTTTGCGGTGTTTGGGCTCCATTTGATATTGATTTCCTGCGATGTAAAAAGCATGCAGAAAACAGCAACTGGCACTTGGCACTATGTCAATAGGTTAGTACTAAAAATGATATAAAATGACTATAAAATGATCGTAAAACATCCAAGAATGATAATATAACAGCATGGAACAATAAAAAATTATAGATATGTTAGAGACGTATCAAGTACCGCCTAGAACGAGCTCGACAAGATAGAAAAGAGTCTTTGGAAAAATAAAATACCGAGACGAGACGAGGGTGCAACATGAAAGCAAAGGCACAAGAAGGAGCCAGAAAAACACCCAGGGAGAGACAAGAGACAAAACCTGTCGGTGTACTAAGGTAGGGGTACCTCAGTACCCCAACTTGTGCACGGGCAGTAGCAGCTTCCCGCGGCAGGGCCTACCACGCGCTTGCCGGAAACCTTCCTGCTCCATATACAACCATTCAAAAACAAAGTATGCAAGACAGAAGATCGAGACCCCGGCAAGTGGAGCTTGCCGGGAAGGCCGTACCAGGCTCAAGATTACCTCACTAGCACAAGGCCCTGGCAAGAGGAGCTTGCCAGGAAGACTAGAAGATTCCATCATAGAAGACACGCCTCGGCGCTATATGCGTCCCGGCGAGGGCCCGGGGAGCGGCAAGCTCCCGGGCCCGGCAAGATCAAGACCCCGGCAAGGTGCTTGCCGGGAGAGTTGCGCTGTGTGCCCGCGCTCCAGCTCATCGGCCCACGCGTCGCCCTGGGGCCTTTCCAGGGACGCGTGGCGGATGGCTGTGCAGCCTGGGGGACACGGTGGCACTCCACGGCGGCGGAGCCATCGCCGTGGCAGACGGAGACGCAAGGGCGGGAGCTTTTGGGGTCGACGGCGACGGGCATTAATTGCCCTTGTCCCCCACTGTCAAAGTAGGTAGCGACCACTGTTCGCGCACTGTAGCTCCACTGTTCCCGCACTGTTACAACTACCACCTCTTTTACATTTCTACCCCTTTCTCCTACGTTGACACCTGTCGGTGACCCCTTGCACTATAAAAGGAGGCCCATGCACAACGTAGAAGGGGTTCGGAGGTTCGGAACCTAGATCGCTCATACGCTCGGTGTAGCTGCTTCTTCAAGCTCCCGAGCTCTCCAACTCAATACACAACTAAGCAGGAGTAGGGTTTTACGCATCCATTGCGGCCCGAACCTGGGTAAACTGCCCGCGTGTTCGTCTCGATCTGCTCTTCGTGCTCCCTCCGCCCTCTTACCGCACGAACAAGGGGCTCCGGTCCCATAGGTGCTCGTGGTGGATAGTTTCCCCCGACATCTTTGGCGCGCCAGGTAGGGGGCGTCGAGGTTGTCCGAACCTGATCCGGCGCTCACGCGGGCGCATTCTTCATCAACCTCTCCAGTTTCATCAGCAACTTCATCAGCAGCAGCACCATGGCCCCGAAGAAGAAGGCTTCGGAGGTCGCGGGCCCGTCTGCGTCTCATCCGCCGCCACCAGAGCCAACGGTGGGCGGAGGAGACGCCGTCGGAAGGGTGGTCGCCGGCGAGGAAACTCGCGGCGCCACCAAGTCCAAGGACAGGACGGACGACCGAGCCTCGGTCTCCGTGGACGCGCCGCGTCCATCTCAACACACGACAACCCAGCAGCGCCATGTCACAGGAGGTGGCATCCGCTTGCTGGGACAAGGGCAAACCGGAGGCTCGCGGGATGCTCCGGACCACCGTCCGGGCACAAGCAAGGCGCGGACGCCGGGGAGGGACCCTGCTCCTTCTAACGCTGTTAGGAGTCCGAGCATATCCCGCTCCTCGCGTCGCTCGCCCCCGCTCCCCTCCACTCCGGCAGAAGCGCTCGCAAGGGCGCAACTGCTCCTCGACTTCCCTCCAGCGGCAGACAAGGCCGAAGACTGGAGGGCAACCATCCAGAGCCTGATCGCCTTCGCCAACAACGACTCTCCACAGCAGCCGGCGACCTCGCGGCCGCGGCAAGCTGAAAAGACGAAGGCCGACGGCGACAAGACCGCCGGGGGTGCGACAACCGTGCACTCCCCGCCGCGGAGGCAGAAGACGCCGCCCCGCCGGAACAACGCCGACGACGGCTCCACGGCGTCGTCGGATCCGCGGGCCCGTCGGGACCAGCGCCAGGTCCTCGACGACCGGCGACAAGAAGACGCTCGGACAACGATCGAGCGCCGCCGAGAAGCTCGGCGACAATCAGACCAGCGAGCTAGGAACGCTGTCGACGCGTGCGCGCCCGGTGAACCAGGCGACTTGCCGTACGCGGCAGGTTGCCCTGCGTTTACCCGTGAGCTGCGGCGCGTCCAGTGGCCCAGCATGAAGAATTTCAAGCCCGACGTACCGGAGAAGTACGACGGCAAGACGCACCCCTCGGAATTCCTCAGCATTTACACAATCGCCGTACAAGCTGCCGGGGGGCGCGACGAGAAGATTTTGGCGAACTACTTCCCGCTCGTGCTTAAGCCGAACGTTCGTTCCTGGCTTATGCACTTGCCGGAAGGCTCCATTTCTTCTTGGGCAGACCTTTGCCACCAGTTTGTTGGCGCCTTCACGGGCGGCCACAAACCCCATGGCCAGGAGAGCGATCTCCACATTCTGGCCCAGAAGGAAGGAGAGTCCCTGCGCAAGTACATCCAACGTTTCAGTCGAGTGCAGCACAACATCCCTGACGTCCACCCTACCGCGGTTATCAGCGCGTTCCACCAGAACGTGCGTAACCGCCGCATGCGTGAAGAAATGGCCATGACCAAGATACGGGATGTCAGCGAGCTCTATGCTCTGGCTGATAAGTGCGCACGCGCAGAAGAGGGGAGGAAACTCCCCGGGGAGGATGCTGGCGCAGGAGGAAGCGACAGCGACGACGCCGCCCCGGCAAAGAAGAGCCGGCGGCGGAACAACAGAAGAAAGAACAAGAAAGAAGTGCTTGCCGTCGAGAAGTCCGGCAAGGAGGCTCCCGCCAAGCAAACACAGGCTGGCGGCTCCGGCAAGGAGCCCGCCCCTGTAGCGGCAACCGACAAGCAGGACGGCTCCGACAAGCAATACTGCAAGATCCACCGTACCAAGGGCCACGACCTCTCCAACTGCAAGCGCGTCGAGTACCTCGTCGAGTAGCAGAAAGCTGAGTACGAGAGGCGCGACAAGGAGAAGGCCCAAGGTGGCGGGGGAGAGCCAAGCAAGAAGCGGCCATTCAATGGCCGGGGAGGACGCCGCGGCAAGGCCAAGCAGCGGCAAGGTGACCGACCTCCCCGGGGCCGCGACAAGGACGAAGAAGACGACGACGATGATATGGAGGAAGGTGATGACAGCGAACAGGAGTTCCAGAAAGCCACGGAGGTCCTGTGCGTCGACAGTGGCGCCTCTCTGCACACCTCCCACCGCCAGCTCAAGCAGTGGGTGCGCGAGGTGAATGCAGCAGAGCCGCCCGTGGAGTCGCGCAGGCTCCTCAAATGGTCCAGCACGCCCATCGTTTTTGATCTTGAGGATCACCCTGACCGCACCACTGCGGTCGGGTGCTTGCCGATGCTGGTTTCACCCACCATCCGCAACCTCAAGGTCACCAAAATGTTGGTTGACGGCGGGGCCGGGCTGAACTTGATCTCCTCTGCTGTGATCAAGAAACTCCAAATTCCAGATGGCGAGCTCGAAGAGACCGGTTCTTTCCAAGGAATCAACCCGGGGAGGAGCAAGCCCAAGGGGAAGATCACTTTGCCGGTGACCTTTGGCGGGGAGCTCAACTTTAGAACTGAGCGCATCACATTTGACGTCGCCGATATTCCATTGCCATACAATGGAATACTCGGCCGTCCCGCCCTCGCCAAGTTCATGGCGGCTTCCCACCATGCTTACAACGTACTCAAGATGCCGGGGCCGATAAGCGTCATCACTGTCCATGGCGACAAGAAGGATGCGCTTGTCTGCGCCGACAAGATCTACCGGGACGCAGCAGCTGCGGCAGAGAAGGACACACTTGCCGCTGAAGCTCCCGGGGGGAAGAAGACGAAGACCAAGTCCGGCAAGTGCTCTGGGACCCACTCCGGCAACCGCACCTCTTCGGAGTGCTGCGCTGCCGTCGAGGACGTTCCATCGAGCTCCACCGGCAAGTGTAAGAAGGGAATGGCCGCTCCTCCGGCAACCAAGAAGGTGTCCGCCAAGGAGGACGGCACTGGTGGTACTTTCACCATCAGTGCCACGCTTGACAGCAAATAGGAAAGCGCGCTCGTTGCCTTCCTGCGGGCGAATGTCGATGTGTTTGCCTGGCAACCATCTGACATCCCCGGTGTTCCCAGGAAGGTAATTGAGCACAAGCTTGCTGTTTGTCCTCATGCGCGGCCCATCAAGCAGAAAGTGAGGAAGCAAGCCGTGGAGCGCCAAGAATTCATCAACGAAGAAATCAAGAAGCTAGAGGCAGCAGGCCTAGTTAGAGGTGTAATCCATCCGACGTGGTTAGCAAACCCAGTCGTCGTGCGCAAGGCCAACGGGAAGTGGAGACTGTGTATAGACTTCACCGATGTGAATAAAGCATGTCCCAAGGATCCATTCCCTTTGCCGCGCATTGACCAGATTGTTGACTCCACTGCCGGATGTGAGCTACTCTGTTTTCTTGATGCATATTCAGGCTACCACCAGATCTTTATGGCCAAAGAAGATGAAGAGAAGACTGCATTTATCACTCCATGTGGCACTTATTGCTTCATACGCATGCCATTTGGATTGAAGAATGCAGGCTCAACCTTTGCAAGGGTAGTATACACTGCTTTTGAACCACAGATCCACAGAAATGTAGAGGCTTATATGGATGATATCGTGGTGAAGAGCAAGAGCAAGGATACCTTGGTCCAAGATTTGGAAGAGACATTTCAGAACCTGCGCAAGATCCAGCTTAAGTTGAACCCCGAGAAGTGCGTCTTTGGAGTCCCCTCCGGCAAGCTTCTCGGGTTCTTTGTGTCACAGAGGGGGATTGAAGCTAACCCTGACAAGATTAAAGCCATCGAGCAGATCGAGGCCCCGAAGCGCGTCAAGGATGTCAGAAGGCTTGCAGGTTGTGTGGCTGCCCTCAGTAGGTTCATTTCGAAGTCTGCAGAACGCGCCCTACCTTTCTTCAAAATCCTGAAGAAGGCAGGTCCCATGAAGTGGACTCCGGAAGCGGAGGCAGCGCTGCAGGATTTGAAACGGTACCTATCCTCCACCCCAATACTTGTCGCACCTAGACCACAGGAAAAGTTGTTGCTATACCTAGCGGCAACCAACCAGGTGGTTAGTGCTGCGTTAGTAGCGGAGAGGGAGGCCGACGAGGAGTCAGCACCACCGGCAAGCTAATCCAGCGACAAGCAGGGGGCTCCTCCGACAAGCTCTGGCCCCGACAAAGGCAACTCTGCGCAGGAGCAAGAAGAAGTGCGGAAGAAAATGGTGCAGCGCCCAGTGTATTTTGTAAGTTCCCTTCTCCAGGGGGCTAGATCAAGATACTCTGGTGTGCAAAAGTTGCTTTTCGGCCTCCTCATGGCCTCGAGAAAGCTGCGCCATTACTTCCAGGCACATGAGATAACAGTGGTCACTCGCTTTCCGCTGAAGAGGATATTGCACAATCCAGAAGCAACAGGCAGGATCGTTGAGTGGGCACTGGAGCTGTCGAGCTTTGGACTCAAGTTTGAAAGCACTTCAACCATACAGAGCCGAGCTTTGGCAGAATTTATAGCTGAGTGGACCCCGACGCCCGATGAAGAAGTTCAAGAAACAAGTGCACCCGTACAAGAAGCGACAAGTGAATGGGTAATGTATTTTGATGGTGCCTTCTCGCTGCAAGGCGCCGGTGCCGGCGTGGTACTCATCGCGCCCACCGGAGAGCACCTCAAATATGTTATCCAGATGCACTTTCCCAGGGAGCAAGCGACGAACAACACTGCTGAGTATGAAGGCTTGCTTGCCGGCCTCAGAATTGCGGCCGAACTTGGGATCAGAAAGCTGATTGTGCGGGGAGATTCTCAGTTGGTGGTCCGGCAAGTTAACAAGAGTTACCAGAGCCCTTTGATGGAAGCTTACGTAGATGAAGTGAGGAAGCTTGAAGAGCACTTTGAAGGTCTGCAAATGGAGCACGTCCCGAGAGCTCAGAATGAGATTGCAGATGGCCTTTCAAAGTGTGCTTCGATGAAGTTACCTGTGGAACCAGGGACCTTCTTGCTCAAGCTGACTCAACCATCTGTTACACCATCAATTGGGCAGTCCAAGAAAAGAAAGTTGGTCTCCGGCGACTACTTGCCGGCGGATCTTCCTGAAACCGCCGCCAAGGTCCCCAAGATCAACAATCAGAACGCTGAGGAACAATTTGCTCCTGCAGGTCCTCGGGTCTGTACAGTTGAAGCAAGCGTTCCCGACAAGCCTCGCCCCGGCGAGCTTGCCGGGGGACCATCAGCTCCGGCAGAACCAGAGGTCCTTGCCGTAGAAGCTGAGGTTCCCGCAGCGGCCCTCGAGCCTTTAGTCCTTGCCGTTGAGCCCCAGGCTCCGGCATGGGCATAGCAGATCGTCCGTTTTCTGCAAACTGGAGAACTTCCCGACAACCCTCAAGAGATAGAGAAGATAACCAGGCAGTCAAGTATGTACCAGTTCGTGGATAACGAGCTGTACAGAAGAAGACTCAATGGTGTCAGGTTGAAGTGCATCTCCAGAGAAGATGGACAAAAGCTGTTGGCAGAAATCCACGGAGGCATATGCGGCCACCACATTGGCGCAAGGGCGCTTGCCGGGAAAGCTTTCCGGCAAGGGTTCTTTTGGCAAGAAGCCCTCCAAGATGCAACTGCACTAGTAACCAAGTGTGAAGCGTGCCAGTTCCATGCAAAGCAGATTCATCAGCCAGCTCAAGCTCTCCAAACAATACCTTTGTCCTGGCCCTTCTCGGTCTGGGGGCTCGATATCCTCGGCCCCTTCCCCCGTGCCGTCAGGGGCTTTGAGTACTTGTACGTTGCAATCGACAAGTTCACAAAGTGGCCAGAAGTGGAACCGGTGAGAAAGGTGACAGCACAGTCAGCGGTCAGGTTCTTCAGGTCGATTGTTTGCCGTTTCGGAATCCCTAACAGGATCATCACCGACAACGGTACGCAATTTACTAGTCGCACCTTCATGCAGTACGTCCAAGACCTTGGCGCCAAGGTCTGTTTCGCTTCTGTTGCTCACCCGAGGAGCAACGGTCAAGCGGAGAGGGCCAATGCTGAAGTGCTGCGCGGACTCAAGACAAGGACCTTTGACAGGCTGCGCAAGTGCGGAAGAAATTGGATAGAGGAGCTACCGGCGGCTCTTTGGTCAATCAGAACGACACCAAGTCGAGCCACCGGACAGACACCCTTTGCTCTAGTCTATGGAGCAGAGGCAGTTCTCCCCACGGAACTCGTATACGGATCTCCTCGAGTGCTCGCTTATGATGAGCTCGAGCAAGAGCAACTGCGGCAAGATGACGCGTTGCTCCTTGAGGAGGGACGTCTCCAGGCTGCTGTACGAGCTGCTCGATACCAGCAAGCTTTGCGCCGCTACCATAGCCGCAAAGTCAAGGCCAGGAGTCTCGAGGAAGGCGACCTTGTTCTTCGGCGTGTTCAGTCCGCCAAGAATTCCAACAAGTTGACGCCGAAGTGGGAAGGCCCTTATCGGGTGAGACAAGTCACAAGGCCCGGCGCTGTCCGCCTTGAGACCGAAGAAGGCTTACCGGTGAGCAACTCCTGGAACATAGAGCATCTTCGCAAGTTTCACCCATAAGGCGCGGTTGCCGTGATCCGCTCCGGCAACCACCTTTTGTACAAGCTTTGCCGCTGTTGCATGTAACCCTTTGTACAAAGCCGGGCGCAGACCCCGTGCATCAGTAAAGCTTTGTGTTTTGCGCTATTTGCCTTTTTCCATGCTTTTCTTCGCTATTTGCATGCGTTATTTGGCATTTTGTGCAACATACACATCCGGTAAGCACTAGCACGCCGAAAGGCCATATACTTGTTTCCCTCTTCTTTTTCCTTGCCTCTTAAGCAGAAAGAATGTTCCTCGCGCACAAGTTTGCCGGGGGGGAAGGAGATGGAAGAGGAACCAAGTACTGTTCAAGAAAGAGAAGCCTTACCGGCGAGCAAGCAATATATGAAAGCTAAGTTATTAGAATTTGAGCAGTTCAAATTTTTAATTTTAAGTTGTCTTCCTTGAACAATCACACTTTGTATGGAAAACCTGTGCGCGGAGGAACCTACCCGTAGCTAGCCGCACCCTTGTCTTGTTTCCCAATACGCTCAACGATTTAAGTGAGCTGCGACAAGTGTCGCGCCCTTGCTTCGTTTTCGAGTTCACTCAGCAAGCTAAGTGCGTTGCGACTAGTCGCGGCAAGGTTGCTTGCCGGTAAGACCTTGGCCAGCAGGCTGCTCAGAGTCCAGCACTCAGCGCTCGCGGCAAAGGCCCCTTGCCGGCAAGCTTCCCGGGAGCGTAGGGTGAAAAGCATACAAAGAAGATGACTAAGACAAGGAAGATAACATTGCACTGATTGATCAAAATGAGATAAATATCTTACAAAGGATAGCTTGTCGCAATGGACTAATGAGTTCATAACACCCTGTGCAGCGACAAAAAGAAATAAAGAAAATGGAGGCCTAATCGACGCGGTCGCCCTCGATCCTGGAGAGCTTGCTCACTTTGGCGATGATGTGGGCGACCTGCTCCTTCAACGCCTCCATGTTTGCGTCGGCCGGCAAGCTGCGGAGAACGTTGGTGAGGTTTATGCCGGGATTGCGGTATACAATCTTCGTCAGCACACGCTCCAAGGTCCCCGTGCAGAGCAGACGTGACTCCTCGGCCAGTTGCACGGGAATCTTATTCCGAAGACCTGCAAGAGCCGGCGCAATCCCTCTGAAGAAGAGGCTGAGTTTGGCGCTGTGCGGGAGATCCGGATCCGGGGAGTAGATGAGATGTTCAACTTTCAGCGCCAGCAGCTCCTGGTCGATGTTGGACGCAGAAGATACCAAGTCCTCGGTCCATACCTCAATGGTATGGCGGAAGTTCTCGGACGCCTTGTTGACGCTGTCCGCCAAGGCTCGCTCCTTGCGGAGCTCCTCCTTCAACTTGGTCTCCCGATCCCGGGCAGCGTCAAGCGAATCCTTCAGTGTGGAGACCTTCAGCTCCAGATCCTCGATGGAGTCCTTGGCGGCCTTCAACTCGTCGCCCCTCTCAGAAAGACGCACCTGGAGTTCTGAGTTAGTGTGGGCGTCCTTCTCGCGCTCTATATTGAGCGCGGCGACCTTCTCCACGCTCGCCTTCAGCGACTCCTCCAGCTGCGCGACCTTGGCGGCAAGCTCCTCCTTGGCGGTCTCCGCGGTAGCCGCGGCAGCTCTCGCCTCCTTCAGCTCCCCGCCAAGGGCCTGCTCCCGAGCGGCAAGTTCTTCCTCGTGGGCGTCGAGGTTGACCTTCCGCTGGGCGAGTTCTCCTTCTCGCCGGGACAGCTCCACCCCGGCGAGCTGCTGCTGCTCTTCGGCCTCGGCCTTCTCCAGCACCCACTCTTGGTATTCTCCGGCGAGTCGCTCGCGCTCCTCCGCCACCTCGCGGAGGGCCGCCTGGTTGGCGGCGCTGAGCTCCGCCGCGCGCTTCTCCATCTCCGCGGCGGCCTTGGCGGCGAGGGCCTCCCGAGAAGCAAGCTTCGCCTGCCTGGCCCGGTAAAGGGCCAGGAGCTGGTGAAGCAGCTTCTCCTCCTCGGGCCCTTCACTTCCGCCGGGCGCCTTGACAATCTTCAAGCCCGCGGAGGCGAGGATCTCCCCATCAAAGGCCTCGCCCTCCGCGGGGGCTCGCGACGAAGAACCCCACGGCACCTGGATGAAGACGCCGTTGGGAGCTTCAAGGTAGTAGCCGGCCTGCTCCTTTCCGGCGGAGGGGTCGGCGGCCGGTGCAGCACTTGATGCTCCTGCCGCCTCCGGGTCGGCAGTGCGGTCGCCGTCCCCCTCCCCGGTCGCTGCATCCGCAGCCGGAGCGGTCTCCTGCGCAGCTGGCTCGGCGGCTCCCGCCGTGTCCTCGGCGACAGGGGCGTCACCGCCGCCGCCCTGCGCGCCCTCCTCCTCCTCAATGTTGATGACTTCCGTCTCCATATGCTCGGGGGGAGGAGGATCTAGAAGAAGAAGAAGAAGCAAAAGAAGATCAAGCAAATATCCAAAAAGAGACAACGCCAAGAAGACAAAGTTATAGAACCTACCTTGGCGGACGTCGTCAGCGGCGGGCTCCCTCGCCGGGGAGCTCTGCCTTGGCGGAGTGGCCGCCCTCGCCGGGCTGCTCGCCCTTGGCGGGGTACTCGCCCTTGGCGGAGTACCCGCCCTTGGCGGAGCGCTCTCCCTTGCCGGGGAGTTCGGCCTTGGCGGGGACGGCGGGGCCTGCGGCTCCTCGGGGGCGATCTCCGGACGCTCCTGAGCTTGCGGCTCCACCTCTGCACAAGACAATCAAGACAACAACAAGAACAACAGATATCAGCATAAACAAGATCCTAAAGCGCACCCGACGAGCGGAAGGCTGGAACCCAGACTTACGCTGGGGGCTGCGCTGGGGGCTGCTCCTCGGAGCAGCGCTCGGGTCCGGCAGACTTGGCTCCGGCACGTCCCCAGTTGCCGCGGTAGGCAAGTCATCCGCGACCTCGACCACGGGCACCTTGGCTTTCTTCGCCACGCGCTGAACCAAGGTCCTGAAATCAAAGCAACAAACAAGATTAGCATCAACAATAATCAAGACGAAATTTGAGAAGATATAAGATCTCGAATACTTACTCCTGATCCTCCTCGTCGTCCTCGCTCAAGGCGGAGAAGTCAAACTCCACCTGGGGCGCGTCTGCACGAGGAGCGGAAGACGAAGATTCCCTCGGGCGCTTGGCGGACCCTGGGGCTGGAGGCCGTGAAGACCCAGCCCCTGTGGTAGCCGGAGCCCGGGGAGCGAGCGGAGCCGCCGCTCCGCTCCGTGAAGACTCCTGTCTACTTGGCGCCGACCTGCGGGGCGCCTCTGCCGTGGCCTGCGCGCGGGCCGCCTCTGCCGTGGCTGGTGCGCCGGTCGCCCCCGGCGCAGCTTGGCTTCCCCGGGAAGCTTGCGCTGCCCGGCGAGCTGGTTGTTGCCGGGGGGCCTGCGCCCTCGCTCCCGTCGCCGCCTTGCGGAGACGCTTCGGTGGAGACCGCCTAGGGCTTGCCGGGGGCGGGGAGCTCTTCGACGAGGAGAGGTCGTCGGCGTAGAGCTCCGTAGACCCGCCGGAGTCCTCGGCGGCCTCGGCCTCCTCCTCCTCCTCCTCCCCGGCTGGCTTGCTGGACCCAGCGCCTTGCGCTGCGGCCTCTTTTCCTCTGGCGCCTCCGCTCCCTCCGGCGCCTCCGCTCCCTGCGGCGCCTCTGTTCCCTCCGGCAGCGCCACCTCTTGCCGCGGCCTCGGCCACGATTCCGGGGATCCCGGAGTGCCTCAGAGAGGGGACCCCGGCAAGCGCGTCGGGAGGAAGCTGCAGCAGTCTGCGGATCTCCGCCTCCTCCGCTTGGCAGGACGCATCCGCAGCCTCTGCCTCCTCAGGTGTATATCCAAAATCTCCTGCCGCTGCGGCTGCAGCGGCCTCTTCAGCCCGAGAAGCGATGTATGCAAGCTCTTGGTCGGTGGTGTCTCGCGTGTGCTCCTTGATGTCATCCTTGTTCGTCGCCACCTCCACAAGGTTGTCGAAGAAGTTGAGGACGTCTATTGGCTTGGGCGGAATCCATGTGCGGTCCACGCCGTGCGAGTCACACGCGGGCATCATGGCGCGAAGACGATCCCGGGCCGTGCTGTTGCAGAGGGGCACCACTCCCCGGGGAGGTCTGAACCACTCTGGGTGGGCCGGGTCATATTTAAAGAGTTCCCGGACCATCCCCTTCAGCTCCAGCGTCGTGAAGTTGAAGTTTAGCCCGGGGCGCAGCCTCATTATATCCGCTGCGTTGCCGTACTCCCAGGCCGGCCTTTTCCTGTCTTGGAGAGGGGCAATGCGGCGGCGGAGGAAGTCTGCGCCTACTTCTGCGACAGACAGCCTTGCTACCCGAAGACGAATAATCCGGATGAGGGCGGCGTCGAGCTTGATGTCGTCCGAATCCAGCTCGCTCCAGTCCCTGCCGCGCACGATGGGCGTTGTGCACGGCGCGGTGAAGGGCTGCGGCTCGTCCTCAACAATCCAGCACCAATCTGCACGCCACTCCTCCCACTTGCCGCGGAGCTCCCCCGGCAAGTACGACTCCTTCTTGTTCAGATGAAAAACCCAAGAAATTCCTCCGGAGAGGGGGGCGCCGGCCTCTGCTCTAGGAGTGAAGAAGTGCCTAAACAGCGCTACGTTTGGGTGTATTCCTATGTAGTTTTCGCACATGTGTGCGAAAACCGCCATTGTGAGAATGGCGTTGGGGGTGAAGTCAAGAAGGTGGAGGCCGTAGGTGTGCATAATGTCACAGAAGAAGTCGGAAAAAGGAGGGCAAAGACCGCAGTGGAAGAAGGCTGCGAAGAAATAGTACCCGCCGGGGTAGTTGTCCTTGGCGGTGGCCGGATAAGCTCGAGTGCGGGGGTGCGCCTTGGTTTCCTTGGCCCAGAACAAGTAATACTTGTTCCAGAGCTCCCGCGCGCCGAGCTTCGGCGGAAAGACGAGGTTCCGCTTCCGATACGCGGTGAGCCTCGCCGCTTGCTCCGATTTCTCCTTCTTGGCCTTCTCCGCCTTCGCCTTGTCGGTCTTCGGGGCCATGGCGGAGGCGGCGGAGGAAGGAAGGACGAAGAACCCGGCGGTGCCGGAGATGCAGACGGCGGCGGCGGAGGTGTGGAGGCGGAGCGCAAAGGGGATCTCTGGAGGAAGAAGATGCAATGAAAGCGAAGGAGGGGAATCACTCCTGCTTCCTCTGCTTTTATGGGGAAGTGGGGGGGCGTTTCGCTCTTTCCATTAAAAGAACGTGGGCACGTCCCATCCCACGACGCCGCAATCGACGCGTGCCGTTGGGGGGGGATGCGGCGGATGCGGAAGTGGATTCGGCGCGCTGTGGGCCGCGCGTGCCCGTGCACTGTTTTGGGCCTGGCCCAACAGCGCTCGGCACCGTGTGTGGCCCAGGCCCGGGGGCTCCTGTCGGTGTACTAAGGTAGGGGTACCTCAGTACCCCAACTTGTGCACGGGCAGTAGCAGCTTCCCGCGGCAGGGCCTACCACGCGCTTGCCGGAAACCTTCCTGCTCCATATACAACCATTCAAAAACAAAGTATGCAAGACAGAAGATCGAGACCCCGGCAAGTGGAGCTTGCCGGGAAGGCCGTACCAGGCTCAAGATTACCTCACTAGCACAAGGCCCTGGCAAGAGGAGCTTGCCAGGAAGACTAGAAGATTCCATCATAGAAGACACGCCTCGGCGCTATATGCGTCCCGGCGAGGGCCCGGGGAGCGGCAAGCTCCCGGGCCCGACAAGATCAAGACCCCGGCAAGGTGCTTGCCGGGAGAGTTGCGCTGTGTGCCCGCGCTCCAGCTCATCGGCCCACGCGTCGCCCTGGGGCCTTTCCAGGGACGCGTGGCGGATGGCTGTGCAGCCTGGGGGACACGGTGGCACTCCACGGCGGCGGAGCCATCGCCGTGGCAGACGGAGACGCAAGGGCGGGAGCTTTTGGGGTCGACAGCGACGGGCATTAATTGCCCTTGTCCCCCACTGTCAAAGTAGGTAGCGACCACTGTTCGCGCACTGTAGCTCCACTGTTCCCGCACTGTTACAACTACCACCTCTTTTACATTTCTACCCCTTTCTCCTATGTTGACACCTGTCGGTGACCCCTTGCACTATAAAAGGAGGCCCATGCACAACGTAGAAGGGGTTCGAAGGTTCGGAACCTAGATCGCTCATACGCTCGGTGTAGCTACTTCTTCAAGCTCCCGAGCTCTCCAACTCAATACACAACTAAGCAGGAGTAGGGTTTTACGCATCCATTGCGGCCCGAACCTGGGTAAACTGCCCGCGTGTTCGTCTCGATCTGCTCTTCGTGCTCCCTCCGCCCTCTTACCGCACGAACAAGGGGCTCCGGTCCCATAGGTGCTCGTGGTGGATAGTTTCCCCCGACAAAACCCAACTACAACACAAACCAAACCAAACACACACCTCTCAAGGAAAGGGCGGTGGCCGAGACCACCTATGTTTGAGTCAAGTGGTGGAGCTCATTGTTCGACGATTCCCCAATGATTCCCTTAGAGCTCTTCTTGGAGCCAAACTTCCTAAAGATGCTCATCTTATTCTTATAAATAAAATTCTGAAAAAAATAGTCCACAAAATTTTTGTCAACAAAACTTTGCAAGATTGATAGCAACTACTCATAAGCATGCATAGAGGCTATATTGAGCACTCAAACTATTTAGAACTCTAAGAATTCAACATGCAAGCTCATCTAAGGTAGCACCATCTCCCAGAACAGTTTTGGAAACAGAACTTCGAGCAAAGAGATTGAAATCCACGGGTTTGAGAGAAAGAACATGAGAGAGAGAGAGCAATGGTGATTTTTTTCTGGAGGTAGGTGATGACATGGGCTAAAGAGATAAGTGAGGGGGCCCACGTGGGGACCACAACCCACCAGGGCGCGCCTAGGGCTGCTGGCGTCTCCAAGTGGATTGTGCCCACCTAGTGCACCCCCCCTCTTATGTTATTTGCACTAAAAATTCAGAAATAATCAGAAAACAATCGTATTAAAATTTCAGGACATTTTGAGAACTTTTATTTTTGGGTTATTTTTTGTTGCACGGAAAATCCAGAAAACAGGATAAACATGGCATTTTATTTTTCTTAAGTAAGAAAAATATAAAATACAAAGTAAGGACAGAAGGTAGTGCCTACTAAATTTATCAACTTCATACCTCTCAAAAACGATCCATTAATAAGGTTGATCAAGTTTTATTAATAAGCACCTTCGATTAGCATGAAACCGAAGAACTTCCGTAAAACACTAAGTTACCTCAACGGGGATATGCATGTCCCCAACAATAAGTATATCATATTTCTTTTTGGCAGTATGTAGAGATAGTTGAAAACTTCCAATAGTGATTGTTGGAGATTTTCAATAACATTATTACCATTCACTTGAAATTGTTTCTACGGAAAGTGCACCGTATGCTCATTACCATTGTTATGAATAGTGACCTTGATTTTATTGCAATCAATAACATCCCCTCCAGTATTCAAAAAGGATCTAGCAAGGATAATCGACATGTTGTCATCCTCTGGCATCTCAAGTGTAACAAAGTCAGTTAAGATGGTAACATTTGCAACAACAACGGGCACATCCTCACAAATACTGATAGGTATGGCAGTCGATTTATCAGCCATTTGCAAAGATATTTCAGTAGGAGTGAGTTTATTCAAGTCAAGTCTTTTTTATAAAGAGAAAGGCATAACACCAACACGAGCTCCCAAATCACATAAAGCAGTTTTAACATAGTTTCTTTTGATGGAGCAACACTAGTACGCGTCGGTGCTATACAAACGGTTTTTAACCCCTTTCCGCGACGACATTTGGAACCGTCGCCAAGTGAGTGTCGATGATAGGGGTGTCCTTCCCACACGAGCCAGAAATCGTCGAGGATAGGCCCTCCTGGGACACCAAATGAGCTCGTATGCGATCGGGCGAGACATCGAAACCCAATCATTTCCGTAAGTATGTACATCCCACACAGTGAATCCTAGAAAAACATTTCTATAGGTATGTACATCCCACACGGTGAATCCCAGAAAAACATTTTCGTAGGTATGTATATCACACACAGTGAATCCAAGGAATATATTTCCGTTCTTATGTACATCCCACACAGTAAATCCAGGGAAAACATTTCCGTTTGTATGTACATCCCACACAGTTTTATGTATACGCTCGTGTGTGAAAGGTGTAACTATCACACACACTCTGCCTTGGTTAACTGTTTGCTTTTATGAACTACATCACACACGATTTGATGTAGAAAACTATGTGGCATTGGGCTATCCATCACAAGCGCTTTTACTGTCAGAACCGTTTGCAAAGTTCCATGACAGTATGTTCTCTTTTTATTTTTGCCTATAATTTATTATTCGATTTAGAAATTTTGAAATATGAAACGTGCAATTCAAATTCTCGGCACAATGGTTCAACAACGAATCCATAAAAAAATTGCTAGTACAATATGTTCAGTAATTACAGGATTAGGCAGCAATTAACTATGATGAACGACAATATTTAAAGGCGGTAAAGTTGAAGAGACAAGTGTAAATCATTTTGACTGCAGACGGTGTTGAAGAAGAGGAATTCCCGTAATGTGCCTTCATGCATGCCATAGGCACGAACCACTTTTGTCCAACCCCTAGTGGGGATCGCCCTCCCATCCTTCACCGCCTTCAGGAAGACTTCTAGAGCATTATCATGGTAGCATGAATTATATACTTTAACCTTAGTAGCCTCCACTCTGGTCATGTAGTTTGCAAGGTAATCATCAATAAATAGCTTCGGAAACCACTGAAAAGAGAAAAATATCATATACTGAGTTCTAATAGAGTAACTTGTTGTGGGCAGGGGGAAAAGGCAACACACTACTTACCATCCTACACACTACAAAAAAGACACATCCATGACATTTTGGGCCGAACAAAAAAAATCAGTCATACTTATGACAATTCTATGACAATAATTGTGACAAAACCCGGTATCATCATAGATGTGGTGGGGTCCTACTTCTATGACAAAACTTATAACAGAAAATGGGCTTTTCATCCTAGGTGGGCCGGAGACGCAGCTGCATGACATTCTTTGGGCCATCCATGACAGAAAAAACTATGGTAGAAGCGAGGGCGAGGAAAATATCAGGGTGACCCGGTTACGATGGGTGGTCGGGGCCGAGCGATGTGCATTTCTCTCGTACACGCACGCGCGTGGGTGTGAGGCGTTGGGCTCTAACTAAACCCGAGCGAGGCATTGGGCTCCAACTGAACCCGAGTGATTGCACTGCAGGCTACGCGTTACTGAACCTGAGTGATCGATCGATGGCTGTTAGCGAAACCCGATCGAGCGATTCCTTCGCTACTGTTGCTAACTGAAGCCGATCGATGATACCTCTGGATGAACAATGAAGTTGTGGGGGG
>LR738713.1:564530456-564557110 GCA_902687465.1 Secale cereale | reverse complement strand
TCCCGGTGGGGGTGGCTGAACATGACCCCGTGGTGTTGCCTCTGGATGAACAAGACCCCGATCGATCGAGCCAGTTGGGGCTAGATGAACAGGACCCCGTGCAGGGCTGGATGAACAGGACCACCCCGTGGAGGGCAGGATGAACAGTAGATGGTGGAGGGCTGGATGAACAGTCGCTCGTGGAGGGGTGGTTGAACAGGAGCCCGTGGAGAGGGCTGGTTGAACAGTAGCCGGTGGAGTAGCGCGCGGTGGAGGCGGGATGAATAGGAGCCCGTGGATGAACAGTCGCGGGTGGAGGTTGGAGGAGGTCGACGGTGGACGAACAGTAGCCCCTGGAGGCTGGAGGGGGTCGACGAGGGAGATGAACAGTATCCCATGGAGTCCTGTTTTGTGGTACGCCACACCCCTCCCGATGAACAGGACCCCCATTTCGACCGTAGCGCTCCAACACAAGTCTGTTTCCTCTGTTTTGCGGTACGCCACACCCCTCCCGATCAACAAGACCCCCGTTTCGGCTGTAGGAGGTCTGTTTCCTCCATTTTGCGGTACGCCAATCCCCTCCCGATGAACAGGCTCCCATTTCGAATGTGGCAGGTCGAACACAAGGCCGTTTCCTCCGTTCTGCGGTACGCCAGGCCTCGTTTCCATCGGATGTTCCGTCCAAGCCCTCCCGATGAACACGACGACTCATTCCGTTCCGACCCAGCCGGCTGGCTCCCCATGAAAACGACGACGACGCTGTTTCTTCGTTCTGACCCAGCCATGTACACGAGCCCTGGCCGTACGTACGCGCGAGTAGGCGTTCCAGACCCCGCCCGTATGTACGTACATGGCCGTATTTACTTTCTTGCACCCTGGCCGTTGTACATACGTGTACATGCTACGTGTGTGCCTCTGCTACGACACGTGCACGCCTCTACATCGACCAGTATGTATGTACACATTCACGACCAGAATGACAACGCTACATACGCTTGGACCAGGTGGGTCCCGACTGTCAGGCACTTCCTTGCCTACGAAGATGTAGCTGGTGGGTCCCAGCAGTCAGGGGGGCGAATCGTTTTTTTCCCGGGCGCACTTCCTTGTGTGCGAAGATGTAGCTGGTGGGTCGCAGTAGTTAGGGGGAAACGTTTTTTCACGAAATACGGTGGTCCGTCCGGTGGGTCCCCGCTGTCAGGTGAAGGAATATTTATTTTGCGCGTAATAAGGAGGCCCTTCCTTACTGCGGCTGTGGACCCAGCTATCAGCCTCTCCACGTATAGTACTCTTCCGATGGAAGTCGTTCCTTGACCACGTTGACCACGCCGCGCCGGGAGCACTAGGGCGGTGGACGACGGCGAGGCCTAGGAAGGGGATGACGCGGAGCCGGGGAAGACGCGGCAGTGGAAGCCCGCATGGAGAGGAGTACGAGGGTTCACTAGTTCGGCTGTGGTGTGAGGCTGCCGTCGCCGCAAGGCCTGGCCAGTGGTGGGAATAGTAGGGGGCGGTGAGGCCTCCGCGGCGGCACAGCCGGCCATGGGAGGCAGGAGCATCCGGCACGACCGGCACTGCTTTGGGCGGTTGGAGCAAGAAGACCAGAGGTTGAAGAAGCACTACGGCCGTTGGATGGACATCGTACGGTCACTGGAGCTAGAATCATTCATATTGACTAAGTTGACAAAGCACTCCGTCCACGTCAACTTAGTAGGCCCACAAGTCAGCCACCCACCAAGGTGGGTCCCAACTAGCAGGGGGACTATTCATTTTTTTCTGCGTAATAAGGAGGCACTTCCGGTGGGTCCGAGCTGACAGCAGGGGGAACATTTTTTTCGAGAAATACGGTGGCCCGTCCGGTGGGTCCCAATAGTCAGGGGGACGTTTTATTCGCCAAATACGGTGGCCCGTCTGGTGGGTCCCTGCTGTCAGGTGGAGGAATAATTATTTTCCGCATAATAAGGAGGCACTTCCTTGCGGCAGCCGTGGACCCAACTGTCAGCCTCTGCACGTATAGTACTCTTCCGATGGAAGTCGTTCCTTGACCACGTTTACCATGCCGCGCCGAGAGCACCCGGGCGGTGGACGACGGCGAGGCCTAGGAAGGAAACGACATGGAGGCAGGGAAGACTCGGCGGTTGTTTCCCATGCGGAGGGGAGTACGATTGTACGAGGGTTTACTGGTTCGTCTACCGTCATCGGAGAATGTCGGGACCCCGATCCTATGTCACACCGATCTAGCATGTAACACATCATATCACTTTGTAGCCTCACGCACGGTATCCCCACGGGTGCCACCTTACCTGGCCTGGGACCGTTTGCATATTTTGGCTCACGTATATGATAGTGTCGCTAGCATCCATATGACAGAGAACCCAGGCTGACATGACTAGTTGTAAACCAAAAGTGGTGCTAAATTACAGGGACAGGCATACATGACCCAGCAACGAACGTGTCAGTCATCAACGTATGAACCCAAGTTGTAGCAAGCTACAAGGACTTACAGGAACAACGCGTGGCATTTCCCTAAAGGGACAAACACATGAATGAAGGACACATGCCGGCCAGCCTAAGTGTTCCGGAGTAGTAGCAAGCTACCAAGGCTCAGTGGAAGCACTAGGAGGCATTTCCCCATAAGATAAGCTACCAAGGGTAAAAAACTAGGTGTCGGATCCCACGCATACCAAGCATTTCAAATCATACACACAATATGCTTGATATGTGCAAATACAACATGGCATCACAACAAAACTCTACAACTCACAATATTTATTCATTAGGCTCCGAGGAGCCAAGTATTACAAACATGGGTCTCATGACCCAACATACAGAGCATACAAGCAACAAGCACATGCAGAAGCTTAACTTGTCTGAGTACAGACAACTACAAATGAAAAAGGCTAAGAAGCCTGACTATCTACAAGACCCTCCCAAGGTAGAAGCTCGTAGCTGAGGTTACAAGCTAAACATCGAAGTCCACGCAGAACTACTAGTGAGACTGAAGTCTCTCTGCAAAAACATAAATTAAGCAAATGTGAGTTCAAATGTACCCAGGAAGACTTACATCAGAACTATCTACATATGCATAAGTATCAACAAAACGGGTGGTGGAGTTTAACTGCAGCAAGCCAGCTTTGACTCAGTGGCTAACCTAAACTATGACTGCAAGTAACACTTTGAGGTGGCGCACACGATTCCACATAATCACCAATCAATACACCACTATGGATCCGCTCCCGTCTGCTAGGCTTCTCGCCCCTCGTTGGTTACCCCAAGTGGAAGGTTAGAGATGCAGTGTAGCAGAAGATTTCCCTTGGCAATACCAAGGATCGATTTCCCAGAGACTCCCAGTTTCAACAAGAAGGTGGCAACTGCTAACAGCGCCAGATATTAGCAATCAACGTGGACCTGCACACAGATACAAATAACTTTGCTCCCAACGAGTACAGAGAGGTTGTCAATCCCTCCGGCCTTGTAGTTTACAAAGGATCAAACGCAAGTGATAATAGTGATAGGTATAATTGCAATAGTAAGTAAATAGCGGAAAAGTAAATAGCGGATGTGATCAATGATGGTAATATGGACCGGAGTCTCATGATGTTCACTAGTGATGTCTCTCTCCCAAAAGACGATAAAACAGCTATGTGAGGTAAACGAATTACAGCTGGGCAATTGACAGGACCATGTGCGCAAACCAATGCTGACTACATTGCAAGAAAGGTTGAGGTTCAAAGCATGGGCGGTACGCCAAAGTAAGTAGACCGAAATCCATCAGTATCTACTACTAATCATCCACCTTGAGATATCTATCCAGAACATCTCGCTGGTATTAAGTTGCGAGCCCCACCCATAGTGTAAACTCAAAGCAACAGACAACTGCATTAAAAGAACTTTGCGTAAAGTAAACAATCCTTGCACCCGCGGGCACAAGCACCGTTGTTTCTGTCACTCAAACTAGTCATCGAGGGGCATGAACCCACAATCAAGCATAACGTTCCCTCTTGGAGTCACTACCTACTACTTGGCCAAAGCAATAAATAACAACGGAGAACATGCAAGAATTACTTACGAACATGAATATAAAAGAGGTGAATCAAATATATTACTCAAATACAATCTGAACATAATCTCATAATCCATCGGATCCCAGCAAACTCATCATAGCAACAGCATAAGGATTACATATGTGCCTCGATCATGTAGGGCAGCTCACGAGGACTAATTAGTGAAGCACAAGAACGGGAGGAGAACATCACATAGCTACTGGTCATGGACCCATGGTCCAAGGGAGACTACTCACAACTCATCCGGGAGGCGTCCATGGTGGTGGAGAAGCTCCCGGTGGTGATCCTCCCCTCCGGCAGGCTGCCGGGAAGAGTTCTCATGGTGCTCCCGATCTTGGAAGCGGCGGCGGCGGCGGAACAGAGATGAGATCGCGAAAAGGAGTTCCTGTCTCGAGGGTTTCGGGAGATGCTTTAAGTATATGCCAAAGGGGGGCATCGGAGGAGCCTCGGTGGGCCCAGGCGCCCCCCCGGCGTGGCCCAGGGGGGCGCGCCGCCAGGGCGCCTGGAGCCCTGGTGGCCCCCCCCCCCCCGGCTGTACTTCGGGTGCAAGGTAGCTTCTGGAACGCTGATTTTTTATATAATTTTTCTGGATTTTTCCTGGCAGTTCTCGTAACGTGAAAACCTGAAATACAAAAACAGCCGAAAACAGAAACTGGCACTGGGGTGCACTGAGTTAATAGGTTAGTCCAAATATGATCAAAAGTGTATGGAAGTGTATAAATAACATAGCAATATCACCCAAAAGAGGCATGGAGCAAGCAGAAATTATAGATACGTTTTGGACGTATCAACATCCCCAAGCTTAATTCCTGCTCGTCCTCGAGTAGGTAAATGATAACAAGAATAATTTCTGTGGTGACATGCTATTAACCATATAGGACTTACTCATAGTCATATGACTAAAGCTTACTGAGATAATGAATCTGTAGTAATTAAGTTGCCTCATGAGAAAATCACAAAGAACTGAAAGTTTTACAATATGATACTGAAACATCAAATAGATTTGCAATGAACATGATGTGCAAATATGATAAAGTGATATCTAGCTTGCCCCCTTTAGTGAAGCAAAACATAAATGCAGGGGCACCTTCAAGGTTTAAGTGATGACTAGATACAATGATTTCAAAATAAACGATATCACAATCATGCAAAAGACAATGCTACTTTGGGACAATGCACATTACACTCAGAATTACAATCATGCTCTCAATAGTTGGTGCTTTGAAGAAAGAAGGTGGAGACTCAACATAAAAGTAAAAGAATGGCCCTTCGCAGAGGGAAGCAGGGATTACTCTTGTGCTAGAGCTTTTTATTTTGAAAACATAGAAGCAATTTTGTCAACGGTAGTAGTGCTTCATATGTGTCATGCATAAGACATCCTATAAGTTGCAAGCCTCATGCATCGAATACCAATAGTGCTCGCACCCTGTCCTAATTAGCTCGGATTTCCATGGATTATCATTGCATTACATATGTTTCAACCAAGTGTCACAAAGGGGTACCTCTATGTCACCTGTACAAAGGTCCAAGGAGATAGATCGCATTTGATTTCTCGTTTTTGACAGATCTCAACTTAAGGACATCCATACTGGGACAACATAGAAAATAGATAATGGACTCCTCTTTAATGCTTAAGCATATTCTCATAAGATATTGAGGATTAATGTCCAAGCTAAAACTTCCACCATGATACATGGCTTTGGTTGGCGGCCCAATGTTCTTCTCTAACAATATGCATACTCAAACCATTCAACCCATGGCAAATCACCCTTACTTCAGACAAGACGAACATGCATAGCAACTCACATGATATTCAACAAAAGTGTAATGGTTGATGGCGTCCCTAGAAACATGGTTACCGCTCAGCAAGCAACTTATAAGAAATAACATACATAAGCAACATATTCTTTACCACAATAGTTTTTAAGCTAATTTCCCATGAGCTATGTATTACAAAAACTGAAGGTTTTAAAGGTAGCACATGTAAATTTATTTGGAGTGGCGGTGAAATACCACATATAGGTAGGTATGGTAGACTCATATGGCATAACTGGTTTAAAAGGATGTGGATGCACAAGCAGTCAGTCCGCTTAGTACAGGTGGAGGTTAGCAAAAGACTGGGAGCGACCAACTAAGAGAGCAATGACGGTCATAATCATGCAGAGCGACTAAGCAACATTGAATAAGGCATGGAAGTTATATCGCTACTTAGAAATAAAAGATCATCAAGGCTTGATAGACTTTCTTTACAGTCTTAAATATGCGTGAGCATACGCTAACTCAATCAAAATAAATTCTTGAGGGAAGATATTACTAAACCATACCACATCATAGGCAAACAAATCATGTTGGTACTCCAATAACACATTGGGAATCCCTCAGCTATTTGAGACTAACCATAAGAAAACCTGAACTACCAAGCGCCATTATGCACGTAGCATCCTTATCATAGACATATCAACCAATGCAACGGAAGCAAACTCTCTTAATAAGGTGAGCATGGTAGATAAAGTGAGTTCAAGCAACCAACTAAACAAAAGCTCTTCGAAAAGATAAGCATGAATACTAAGAGCAGAACATGATAGTAGCTATTAAAAGACAAAGAACACACACAGCAAAGATAGACATGAAAATTCTATGTTATGTTCTAGGTAGAAGTGGAGCGTGTGTCTCTCCCACATAAAGAAGCTGAGTTCCGACTCGTTATGGAAAACTAAAAAGGAAACTAAAAGCAAGACGCTCCAAGCATAGCACATAACACATGAAGTGATTAAAATATAGTGGAACGAAAGACGAACTGATAATGTTGATGGAGAAGGGGATGCACAGGGGCATCCCCAAGCTTAGACGCTTGAGTCTCCTTGAATATTTCTTGGGGGTGCACGGGGGCATCCCCAAGCTTGAGCGCTTGACACTCCTGAATCTTTTTTTATCATCTTCCCTCGCAAACTTGAAAACTCCCTTCATACATAACTCATCATAATCTGATTAGCGAGGTTAGTACCCATAATAAAATAATTGTACCTTGCTGGAAATAAGGATATTCTTGAAGGTCTACTGTTTCTCAAGATTGCCAAAAGGTTTTTGCAAAGAAAAAGCAAGCTCTTGGTTTGCAAAATGAAGGAAAGGCAAAAACAGGACAGAATCTGGGAAAAACAGAACAGCAGGTAGTAAATGATTTGTTCGGGGTACTTCTGCAACTCAAATCAAAAAACTCAGAACAGAAGCACGAAAGACAATTATATAGAGAACGCTGTCGAAAAAATTCAGACCAAAAAGATGATCTGGTGATTTTATACGAATTATTCTATCCAAGGACAGAATCTGTTTTCTGGACAGCACCTCACAACTTTTGAACTTTCTAGCAATCAGAGGCTATACTTGGCACAAATATGAAAAGCAAAGATACAATGATGATGCTACAGTAGTAAACAACATCAAGACACAACAAAAGCAAAAAAAAAATTTATTCATTGGGCTGCCTCCCAAGAGCGCTTTCTTTTATGCCTTTAAGCTAGGCATAATGCATAGAGATCAAGTTGTATCAATTGAACCATCATCAAGATCATCAAAAAGCTCTTCAATAATACAACTAGTCTTAAGAGGACTTTCAAATAAAGGCCTCATAGAGATACTTCTAGGTAGAAGACCAAGAGGATAAAAGTCAAGGGAAGATTCATTTATAAATTCATCAAAGACAGGTGTTTCTTCCAAAGTCTTTACAGTTTCAACCCCTTTGGCAATAGGTGGATTACTTTTAGAGCGGGGAGCCTTTGGAACGTGAACGAACTTAGGCTCCTTCTTTGCCGGAGTTTCTACCTTTTTGGTTTGATTGAGGAGAAGGTGGTTCCTAGAGTATCAAGATATCCTCAATCTTGTCTATCCTAGAAGAGTCCAAGTCATGGAATTTGACGGTCTCCAAAATTTTGAAAATTTTATGCATGGAGCTATCAAGTCTATTCAAATTCCCTTGGATCTTACGATCCAACTCATTTATCTTATTAATGCTTGGCATCTCTAGCTCTATCTTTTCAAGTTTTTTCATAATGTGAGCTAGGGTGATGTCCTCTCGAATGCTAACAACAGGGAGATTCCCAACAAGATTTTCAATAATACTAAGAGACTCCCAAACTGGGGCCTCTAAGAAATTCCCATTGATAGCTGTATCTAGAATAAACCTATTCCAAGAAGTAATTCCAACATAAAAATTTCTAAGCAAGATAGTAGCAGGTTGCTTCTTGGTGGCTCTTTTTTGTGAATCATTAATTCTATACCAAGCATCTTTCAAACATTCCCCACCTCTTTGTTTAAAGGTGAGAACTTCTGCCTCGTCAAAGACCAAAGGACCCGACATAATGACAACTAAAGAATAAGATAACTATTTTTGTGATTTTCGATAAAAAGGTACTAAAGCAAAAACTGAAAGGTAAACTAACATGACTAAAAAGCAAAGGTAAAAGATAGCATGCAACTCCCCTATCCTGAATAGTGGAGTCCTCGGCAACGGCGCCAGAAATTGCTTTGCTAGGCTTCTCGCCCCTCGTTGGTTACCCCAAGTGGAAGGTTAGAGATGCAGTGTAGCAGAAGATTTCCCTTGGCAATACCAAGGATCGATTTCCCAGAGACTCCCAGTTTCAACAAGAAGGTGTCAACTGCTAACGGCGCCAGATATTAGCAATCAACGTGGACCTGCACACAGATACAAATAACTTTGCTCCCAACGAGTACAGAGAGGTTGTCAATCCCTCCGGCCTTGTAGTTTACAAAGGATCAAACGCAAGTGATAATAGTGATAGGTATAATTGCAATAGTAATTAAATAGCAGAAAAGTAAATAGCGGATGTGATCAATGATGGTAATATGGACCGGAGTCTCATGATGTTCACTAGTGATGTCTCTCTCCCAAAAGACGATAAAACAGCTATGTGAGGTAAACGAATTACAGCTGGGCAATTGACAGGACCATGTGCGCAAACCAATGCTGACTACATTGCAAGAAAGGTTGAGGTTCAAAGCATGGGCGGTACGCCAAAGTAAGTAGACCGAAATCCATCAGTATCTACTACTAATCATCCACCTTGAGATATCTATCCAGAACATCTCGCTGGTATTAAGTTGCGAGCCCCACCCATAGTGTAAACTCAAAGCAACAGACAACTGCATTAAAAGAACTTTGTGTAAAGTAAACAATCCTTGCACCCGCGGGCACAAGCACCGTTGTTTTCCCCCTTGTGGCAACAGCACATCCCCTAGACTCATATTTCTGTCACTCAATCTAGTCATTGAGGGGCATGAACCCACAATCAAGCATAATGTTCCCTCTTGGAGTCACTACCTACTACTTGGCCAAAGCAATAAATAACAACGGAGAACATGCAAGAATTACTTACGAACATAAATATAAAAGAGGTGAATCAAATATATTACTCAAACACAATCTGAACATAATCTCATAATCCATCGGATCCCACCAAACTCATCATAGCAACAGCATAAGGATTACATATGTGCCTCGATCATGTAGGGCAGCTCACGAGGACTAATTAGTGAAGCACAAGAACGGGAGGAGAACATCACATAGCTACTGGTCATGGACCCATGGTCCAAGGGAGACTACTCACAACTCATCCGGGAGGCGTCCATGGTGGTGGAGAAGCTCCCGGTGGTGATCCTCCCCTCCGGCAGGGTGCCGGGAAGAGTTCTCATGGTGCTCCCGATCTTGGAAGCGGCGGCGGCGGCGGAACAGAGATGAGATCGTGAAAAAGAGTTCCCGTCTCGAGGGTTTCGGGAGACGCTTTAAATATATGCCAAAGGGGGGCATCGGAGGAGCCTCTGGGGGCCCAGGCGCCCCCCCGGAGCGGCCCAAGGGGGCGCGCCGCCAGGGCGCCTGGAGCCCTGGTGCCCCCCCCCCCGGCTGTACTTCGGGCGCAAGGTAGCTTCTGGAACGCTGATTTTTTATATAATTTTTCTGGATTTTTCCTGGCAGTTCTCATAATGTGAAAACCTGAAATACAAAAACTGCCGAAAATAGAAACTGGCACTGGGGTGCACTCAGTTAATAGGTTAGTCCAAATATGATCAAAAGTGTATGGAAGTGTATAAATAACATAGCAATATCACCCAAAAGAGGCATGGAGCAAGCAGAAATTATAGATACGTTTTGGATGTATCACCGTCTCCCTACGAGAAGGCCATCAATAGCACTCACACTTGTCTTGAGCATTTTAGAGTATCCATTTCAAGTTGTCTATGTACCACATAAGCATCCAAGAAGTCCATAACCGCGGACCCGGCTATCCAAATATATCATTTTAACCCTATAGGGGTGTACTTCTTCACAAATTCTCTCACCACTTACCGCCATGTACACGTCGTGTATCTCGGCGAACTTCAAGCGAAAGCCTGGCGATGGTGTCGGCCACGACCTGACTAACCACACAAGACTCTAGTCCAGGTTTATTGCCTATTCGGGTTCCATCCGCAAGGAGATCCGGCCGGGGTGTCGCTCATGGACCCAAACGATGTGTACAGGGTTCCCAAGCCCACCAAACGGGCGACGCTTGGTACACCGTGCCACGGTGCCTAGTCTGTCCCAAGCCCACCTATACCGGGGGCCACTTGGTAAACTACTAACACTACTTACAAACACCAGAAACTAGTTGCAACTCCTGGACAGAGACCGAGTTGATTAATAAGTCGAGATGGGCACTTAAGCATTCCAATGCATGGTAGTAGCTAGTCATTGGACAGCTTACACAGAATTCAGTTCTTAAGAATGGTTCCAGTGAGACAACCCACCATATACTCCTACATGGCCTCTCACCGCTACCTTTACCAAATCATGTTCACACACTTAGCTCTCAACATTAGGACATGATGACCACACTCCAATTCATCCCCGATGAATCAGACCTGACACAACTCTAAGCAATAGCAGGCATAATATGCAGGCATGGATGAGTAGGCACAACATGGCTCAAACAACTCCAACTCATGCTAGTGGGTTTCAACTATTTACTGTGGCAATGACACGTCATGAATCATTCTGAGCTACAATTGATTTTCTATGATTTTTAGAAGTTTAGGAATTTTTCTGAAATTCATGAATCATTTCTGATTTACTAAATATCCAGAAAACATTTATGACGTCAGCACTGCATCATGCTTACGTCATCCGGTCAACAGGGTTGGACCAGGTCAAACCTTACGAGTGGGACCCATAGGTCAGTGTCACATTGCTGGGTTGAGTCACTGACGGGTGGGGTCGGTCAAGGGCCACGTCAGACAGGTCAATGCTGACGCATGGGGCCACTGTTATTAATTTAAACTAAACACGATTTAAGCCGTGGTTAGTCAATGGCGTGGGGCGCATGTATCACTGGGCCAGGTAGTTAGTTAGTGGGGCGATTAGCCCCTAACCGTGGTTGTCACCGACAGCTAATCGCCGGCGAGCACACAGACGCTGCGAAGTCACCCTTCCGGCCAACTCCGAAGACAGATGAATGCGTGGCTGGGCTCTACGGGAAGCTGGCATCAAGGCACGTCCGGCGGTGGTCTCAGGGAGGCCTTAGGTGGACGGTAGCAACGACGGGACATCAGCAGTGGCGGTGGTGCTACGGTGGCGCACAGCATGAGGCCTCTGGGGTGCTGGCGACCACAAGGAATGTCTGGGCGGCATCACCTGGGCACCCGAAGCACGACGGGCAGAAGTGCTAGGTGGACTGAGCTCGACAGCAAGAAGAGCATTAGCAATGGCGGACGGTGAGCTTTGGTCACGGCGGGGCACGACACTAGGGCGAGTTATAGGCCACGGGGACAGGGGGAACGGCGGAGGAGCTCACTAGGAGGTCGAAGCGCAGCTCAGTGGGCTCGGGGAAGTCCAGCGGGCGGCGAATCGACGATGGCGTCCGACGGGTCCTGAGGTTGAGGACGGCGACGATGGCGGCGTTGCAGGCACTCCATGGTGCGTTTCTCGGCGAGGATGAAGAGGAGGATGGCGCGGAGCTCGTGGGCACGACAGTGGGGTGAGGGGGTCGATGTGGACGCGCCGGTGCACGGCGGCGCTCTCTGACGCGTTCGGGTCCGGGCGGGAGAGAGAGCAGAGGGGAGGGAAAGCACGGGGGATTGAGAGGCGGTCGAGGAGGTTGTGTGTCACGCACGGAGATGTCCAGTGCGTCGAGGGAAGGGGCAGGCAGGTGTCATGGTGCCCTCGCGCGCGCGCCGTGCCCTCCCTCGCCTCTGCCTTCTGGCAGATGTTGGGGATGACTCGCAGCTGGGCTGCACAGCACTGGGCCGGCCAGTGGGCTACGGAAAGTGGCAGGTGATTTTTTTTCCTCTGTGTTTTTTTTATTTTGTTTCTATTTTCTATTTTGTTCTTTTTGTTTTGATTTAGTTTAGGCACTAAATCATTTTAATAAATGCTTAAAATTATTGTGGATGTAAGCCGACTATTCCAGAGCTCCACAAAAAACTTCAGAATATTTGGACCATTTAAAATATATATAGCATTTAATCGGCTCCAGCTTAAATATTTTTGTGTTAATTCAAGAATCCAAATATGACCTAAAAATATATTCATCAAATTTGGCAAAGGTTTCCACCTTAGCCAGAAATCATGAACTTTTCTTAGAGCATTTTCGGTTCATTGAAAAAGATTTAATTTGAACCTATTTGAATTGCATTTGTGCTAGGGTTTAACAACCCCATTTCAAATTTCTTGAATTTAAACATGATGACATGAATGCTTTCAGTCAATTACTTACAAGCAATTCTAGCGCTGTGACAACTCACCCCTAGTAAACAAGAATCTCATCCCTAGATTCAAGCGTAGGGTAAGGGGAAAAGGGGACACAAAGCAAACACAATCTTCACGGTCCAACTTCCCTCATCATAGACATTGATTCATTGCATCATTTTGGTCTTGATGTCTTTGCTTTCAAGATCTTTGTCCAACACTTTGACGACAAAAAGACGCTCTACAAGAATCGATCTTCTCGAAGATTGAGCACTCAAAATCAACTCATGGAGTGAGACATTGAAACATCTCTTGAGCTGAGACACAAAACACACATCAGGGGGATGGAAGGAACAAACGACGAAGGTTGAAAGAAACAATTCCCGCTTAAGAAGACGGTGAAGGAGTCTCAAGGTATCGAGGAGATAACTGATACGTCTCCAACGTATCTATAATTTTTTATTGTCCCATGCTATTATTTATGAAGTCTTAGATGTTTAATGGGCTTTATCATTCACTTTTATATCATTTTTGGGACTAACCTACTAACCCAAAGGCCCAGTCCAGATTGCTTTGCCTATTTCAGGGTTTTGCAGAAAAGGAATATCTAACGGAGTCCAAACGGAATGAAACCTTCGCAGGATATATTTTTGGAGGAAATCACGCGAGATAAACTTCAGAGCCAAGCCAGAGGACAGGGGGCCCACCCTCGAGGGTGGGGAGTGCGCCCCCCTGCCCTGATGGCAGGCCCGGTGGACCCTGGTGCCCATCTCCCTCCTATATATGCCTACGTACCCTAGAAACTCCATACGCAGAGAGAAAACCCTAATTCCACCGCCGTAGCTGCTGTTCCCGTGGAGATCCCATCTTGGAGCCTGTTTCGAGAGGGGGATCCATCACGGAGGCCTTCATCATCATCATCATCATCGCCCTCACCATGAGTTGTGAGTAGTTTACCACAGACCTTCGGGTCCATAGCTAGTATCTAGATGGCTTCTTCTCTCTCCGGATCTCAATACAAAGTTCTCCTCGGTCTTCGAGGAGATCTATTCGATGTAATTTCTTTTTGTGGTGTGTTTGTCGAGATCCGATGAATTGTGAGTTTATAATCATGGTTATCTATGAATGATATTTGGTTCTTCTTTGAACTTTTTATGTGTGCTCATAATATCCTTGCAAGTCTCTTCGAATTATTGGTTTGGTTTGGCCTACTAGATCTATAGTTCTTGCAATGGGAGAAGTGCTTGGCTTTGGGTTCAATCTTGCGGTGTCCTTTCCCAGTGACAGTAGGGGCAGCAAGGCACGTATTGTATTGTTGCCATCGAGGATAAAAAGATGGGGTTTTCATCATATTGCTTGAGTTTATCCCTCTACATCATGTCATCTTGCTTAAGGCGTTACTCTGTTCGTATGAACTCAATACACTAGATGTATGCTGGATAGCGGTCGATGTGTGGAGTAATAGTAGTAGATGCTGGTAGGAGTCGGTCTACTTTTCTCGGACGTGATGCCTATATACAATGATCATGCCTAGATAGTCTCATAATTATTCGTTTTTCCATCAATTGCTCGACAGTAATTTGTTTACCCGCCGTAGAATAACGCTATCTTGAGAGAAGCCACTAGAGAAAACTATGGCCCCCGGGTCTATTCTCAACATATCAATCTACATCTACTTTACCTTTACCGCTTTTATTTGTTGTTTTATTAAACTAAAAATACCAAAAATATAATTATCATCTCTATCAGATCTCACTCTCATAAGTGACCGTAAAGGGATTGACAACCCCTTATCGCGTTGGTTATGAAGTTCTTATTTGTTTGTGCAGGTGCGAGGGACTGGCGCATGGTCTCCTACTTGATTGATACCTTGGTTTTCAAAAACTGAGGGAAATACTTACGCTATTGTGCTGCATCTCCCTTTCCTCTTCGAGGGAATACAACGCAAGCTCAAGAGGTAGCAAGAAGAATTTCTGGCGCCGTTGCGGGGGAGGCTTACGCAAAAGTCATATACCAAGTACCTATCACAAACCCTTATTCTTCGCATTACATTTATTTGTCTCTCGTTTTCCTCTCCCCCACTTCACCCTTGCCGTTTTATTCGCCCTTCTTCCGCCATGTGTTTCTCGTTCGCTTGCTTCTTGTTTGCTTGTGTGTCGCTTGCTTGCTTATTTTCCCCCATGTTTGAGATGGGGGACGATTTTATCGAAAAGGGTAGAAATGCCGAGGGCAACACTCATGTTGACCTCCCGGATGAAGCTACCACTTTACATATCCAGAAGTTCCGGGTTGGTAGTGGCAATATTATTGGAAAAGGGGTTCTTCAAGACTTCTTTACTTATGCCGGTGTTTTTCCCACTATGGGTGGCTATATTCTTCATAGAACTAGTAGCCTTGCGGATGCCGTATCTATGCTCATAGCAGAAATCGAAAGGCAATTTATCCATATGCATCCTTGTATTCACAGAGTATTTTTGGAGTTCTCCAATATTAGGCATTCTTCCGTTAAGCGTGCTTCTACTATCTTTTTGGCTCATGAATTTAGATATATCATGAAAGAGGCCAGAGAAATCTTTGCTCATTACAGAGTAGATGCCGGTCGACCTCCTATAGAGGCTATCTTGTTCAATCAAGAAGACCTTATGCGTTTGCAATCTCCTGATCATGTTTCTTTTAATGAAAACCTTAGAAAAAAGGTTCATGTTGAGATTTTGATTGATGGAATTTCTGAGATAAACGATGACCTCGCTGTTCAAAATAATGGGTTAGGCCCCTTCCTTGAACGAAGGTTATTGGCTTTGTGCCAAAAGAATGCCTATAACGATGAATTGGTCATCCACTACAAAGGGCCAAAGGAGGAACCTGTTCCTCCCGAGATTGATGTAGGGGACTTTTGTCCCATTAAATTTAGCCCTTTTGATTACTTTTTTTGCCACAAAGGAAGCTTGCTGCTGAACGTAGGGAATATGAGATGAACTTTCGCGACATATCATACCACTATAGTTATCCCTAGATCTATCTTGTATCGTGCCTAGCTAGGGGCGTAATACGGTAGCGCTTGTTGGGAGGCAACCCAATTTTTTGTTTATTGTTTTTGTTGATGTTAGGGAATAAATATTGCATCTAGCCTCTGATTAGATGTGTTTTCATGTTTTGTTTAGTGTTTGTGCCAAGTAGAACCTTTGTTAGAACTTGTGTGAAGTTTATATGATCTTGCTGTGAAAAACAGAATCGTTAGCGCTCGCTAAAGTAGCCTTAAGATTTTACTGGAGCGAAATTTTTAGTTGATTCTTTTTGCTGCTGATTGGTAGGCTAATTTCTCAAATTTACCAATTTAGTTTGAATTTTTTGGAGTTCCATAAGTGGGATAACCCAGCAGATTACAACAGACTGTTCTGTTTTTGACAGATTCTGTTTTTCGTGTGTTGTTTGCTTATTCCGATGCATCTATGAGTAATATTGGAGGATATGAACCATAGAGAACTTGGAGTACAGTAGGTTTAACACCAATATAAACAATGAATGAATTCCTTGATGTACCTTTGAGTGGTGGTTTGCTTTCTCTTACTAACGGAGCTCACGAGAATTTTTGTCTAAGTTTTGTGTTGTGAAGTTTTCAAGTTTTGAGTATTGCTTTGATGGACTATGGAACAAGGAGTAGCAAAGGCCTAAGCTTGGTGATGCCCATGGAACCCCAAGTAAATTCAATATAATCAAAAGACTAAGCTTGCGGATGCCCCGGGAAGGCATCCCCTCTTTCGTCTTCATCCATCGGTAACTATACTTGGAGCTATATTTTTATTCGCAACATGTTATGTGTTTTGCTTGGAGCATCTTGTTGTTGGGAAACGTTGCATGGAAAACAAAAATTTTTCTCTACGTTCACCAAGATCAATCTAGTAGATGCAACTACGAGGGGAGAGTAGGATCCACATACCCTTGTAGATCGCTAAGCGGAAGCGTTATGAACGCGGATGATGGAGTCGTACTCGCCGCGATTCAGATCGCTGAAGATCCTAGCACCGAAGCAACGGTGCCTCCGCGTTCTTCACACGTACGGCTCGGGGACGTCTCCTCCTTCTTGATCCAGCAAGGGGTGGAGGAGAGGTTGATGGAGAACCGGCAGCACGACGGCGTGGTGGTGATGGTGGAGAGGAACTCCAGCAGGGCTTCGCCTAAGCACCGCGGGAGAAGAAGATATTGTGGGAGAGGGAGGGCAGCACCGAGGCACGAACTTGTGTTGGCTGCCCTCCCTTTGCCTCACTATATATAGGGGGGGTGGAGAGGTGAGGGCGCCCTAGGGTTTCCCCCTAGGGGCCGGCGGCCAGGGCAAGGAGGGGTGGCGGCCAAGGCAGGGGGGGGGGGCGGCGGCCAGGGCCAGGCCCTAGGGTTTCCCCCCCTAGGTGCCTTGCCCCCCAAGGCTTAGGGGGTGCGGCCACCCTAGAGGGGTCCACCCCCCTTGGCGCACAAGGAGAGGGCCCAGGGGGGGCGCACAGCCCCTTGAGGGCTGTGGTGTTCCCCCTTGTGGCCCAATAGGCCCAGAACTACTTCCGGACCCCCCGAAACCCCTTCCGGTACTCCGCCGATGCTCCCCGGAACACTTCCGGACTCCGAAACCTTTCATCCTATATATCAATCCTCGTCTCCGGACCATTCCGGAGACCCTCGTCATGTCCGGGATCTCATCCGGGACTCCGAACAACCTTCGGTAACCATGCACTCTTCTCACTAACAACCCTAGCGTCACCGAACGTTAAGTGTGTAGACCCTGCGGGTTCGGAAACCATGTAGACATGACCGAGACACTCCCAGGTCAATAACCAATAGCGGGATCTGGATACCCATATTGGTTCCCACATGTTTCTCGATGATCTCATCGGATGAACCACGATGTCAAGGATTCAGGCAATCCCGTACACAGTTCCCTTTGTCTCGTCGGTATGTTACTTGCCCGAGATTCGATCGTCGGTATCTCTATACCTAGTTCAATCTCGTTACCGGCAAGTCTCTTTACTCGTTACCGTAATACATAATCCCGTGACCAACTACTTAGTCACTTTGAGCTCATTGAGATGACGTATTACCGAGTGGGCCCGGAGATACCTCTCCGTCACACGGAGTGACAAATCCCAGTCTTGATCCATGTCAACTCAACAGACACCCTCGGAGATACCTGTAGAGTACCTTTATAGTCACCCAGTTACGTTGTGACGTTTGGCACACACAAAGCACTCCTACGGTGTCAGTGAGTTACATGATCTCATGGTCATAGGAACTTATACTTGACATGCAGAAAACTATAGCGCTAACTGACACGATCAAAAGCTATGTTTAACGTTTGGGTCTCGTCCATCACATCATTCTCCTAATGATGTGATCCCGTTATCAAATGACAACTCATGTCTATGACCTGGAAACCGCGGTCATCTTTGATCAACGAGCTAGTCCTGTAGAGGCTCACTAGGGACACAAAGTCTGTCTATTCATCCACACATGTATTTGAGTTTCCAATCAATACAATTATAGCATGGATAATAAACGATTATCATGAACAAGGAAATATAATAATAACTCTTTTATTATTGCCTCTAGGGCATATTTCCAACAGTCTCCCACTTGCACTAGAGTCAATAATCTAGCATTACAAGGCAATGAATCTAACACCCATAGAGTCTTGGTGTTGATCGTGCTTAGCCCGTGGAAGAGGCTTAGTCAACGGATCTGCAACATTCAAATCCGTGTGTACTTTGCAAATGTTTATGTCCTCCTCCTTGACCGAATCGCGGATGGAATTGAAGCGTCGTTTTATGTGTCTGGTCCTCTTGTGAAACCTTGGTTCCTTGGCTAGAGCAATGGCACCAGTGTTGTCACAGAACAGAGTCATTGGGTTCAGTGCACTAGGCACAACTCCAAGATCTGTCATGAACTCCTTCATCCAGACACCTTCCTTTGCCGCCTCCGAGGCAGCTATATACTCCGCTTCACATGTAGAATCAGCTACCACGCTCTGCTTGGAACTGCACCAGCTAACCGCTCCCCCGTTGAGAATATATACGTATCCGGTTTGAGACTTAGAGTCATCCGGATCAGTGTCAAAGCTTGCATCGACGTAACCCTTTACGACGAGCTCTTGATCACCTCCATAAACGAGAAACATATCCTTAGTCCTTTTCAGGTACTTTAGGATATTCTTGACCGCTGTCCAGTGATCCATACCAGGATTACTTTGAAACCTTCCGGCCATACTTATGGCAAGGCTGACATCTGGTCTTGTGCACAGCATTGCATACATGATAGAGCCTATGGCTGAAGCATAGGGGACGACACTCATCTTTTCTCTATCTTCTGCAGTCACTGGGCATTGAGTCTTACTCAACTTTGTACCTTGCAATACCGGCAAGAACCCCTTCTTGGATTGATCCATTTTGAACTTCTTCAAAACTTTATCAAGGTATGTGCTTTGTGAAAGTCCTATCAAGCGTCTTGATCTATCTCTATAGATCTTGATGCCCAATATGAAAGCAGCTTCACCGAGATCCTTCATCGAAAAACTCTTGTTCAAATACCCCTTCACGCTATCCAAAAATTCTATATTGTTTCCAATCAGCAATATGTCATCCACATATAATATTAGAAACGCTATAGAGCTCCCACTCACTTTCTTGTAAATACAAGCTTCATTGTAAACTTGTATAAACCCAAACGCTTTGATCACCTCATCAAAGCGAAGATTCCAACTCCGAGATGCTTGCACCAACCCATAAATGGAACGCTGGAGCTTGCATACTTTGTCAGCATTCTCTGGATCGACAAAACCCTCCGGTTGCATCATATACAACTCTTCCTTAAGAAAACCGTTAAGGAACGCCGTTTTGACATCCATCTGCCAAATTTAATAATCGAAATATGCAGCTATTGCTAACATGATTCGGACGGATTTAAGCATCGCTACGGGTGAGAAAGTCTCATCGTAGTCAATCCCTTGAACTTGTGAAAAACCCTTTGCCACAAGTCGAGCTTTATACACGGTGACATTACCGTCAGCGTCCGTCTTCCTCTTAAAAATCCATTTATTCTGAATGGCCTTCCGCCCTTCAGGTTATACTTCCAAAGTCCATACTTTGTTTTCATACATGGATCCCATCTCGGATTTCATGGCCTCTAACCATTTGTCGGAATCCGGGCCCACCATCGCTTCTCCATAGCTCGTAGGTTCACCGTTGTCTAACAACATGACCTCCAAGACAGGGTTACCATACCACTCAGGTGCAGTGCGTACCCTTGTCGACCTACGAGGTTCGGTAGTAACTTGATCAGAAGCTTCTTGATCATCATCATTGGCTTCCTCTTCAACCTCTGCAGGCTCCACAAAAACATCTTTCTGTGCTGCGCTACTCTCTGGTTGAAGCAGAGGTTCAATAACCTCATCAAGTTCTACCTTCCTCCCACTCAATTCTTTCGAGAGAAACTCCTTCTCGAGAAAGGACCCGTTCTTAGCGACAAACACTTTGCCCTCGGATCTGAGATAGAAGGTGTACCCAACAGTTTCTTTTGGGTATCCTATGAAGACACATTTGTCCGCTTTGGGTTCGAGCTTTTCTGGCTGAAGCCTTTTGACATAAGCATCGCAACCCCAAACCTTGAGAAAAGACAACTTCGGTTTCTTACCAAACCATAGTTCATACGGTGTTGTCTCAACGGACTTAGATGGAGCCCTATTTAAAGTGAATGCAGCTGTCTCTAACGCATATCCCCAAAACGATAGTGGCAAATTGGCAAGAGACATCATAGAACGCACCATATCTAATAGGGTTCGATTACGACGTTCGGACACACCATTACGCTGTGGTGTTCCAGGTGGCGTCAACTGTGAAACAATTCCACATTTTCTTAAGTGATCACCAAACTCATAACTCAGATATTCTCCCCCTCAATCAGATCGTAGGAACTTGATCTTCTTGTTACGATGATTTTCAACTTCATTCTGAAATTGCTTGAACTTTTCAAAAGTTTCAGACTTATGCTTCATCAAGTAAATATACCCATATCTACTTAAGTCGTCAGTGAAGGTGAGAAAATAACGATATCCACCGCGCGCCGTTACACTCATCGGACCGCACACATCAGTATGTATGATTTCCAATAAGTCACTTGCCCGTTCCATTGTCCCTGAAAACGGGGTCCTTGTCATCTTGCCCATGAGGCACGGCTCGCATGTGTCAAGTGATTCAAAATCAAGAGACTCCAAAAGTCCATCAGCATGGAGCTTCTTCATGCGTTTCATGCCGATATGACCCAGACGGCAGTGCCACAAGAAAGTGGTATTATCATTATCTACTCTACATCTTTTGGCATCAATGTTATGAACATGTGTATCATCATTATCGAGATTCAATAAGAATAAACCCCTAACTTCGGGTGCATGACCATAAAAGATATTACTCATATAAATGGAACAACCATTATTCTCTGACTTAAATGAGTAACCGTCTCGCAATAAACAAGATCCAGATATAATGTTCATGCTTAACGCAGGCACTAAATAACAATTATTCAGGTTCATAACTAATCCCGATGGTAATCGAAGAGCGAGCGTGCCGACGGCGATCACATCAACCTTGGAACCATTTCCCACGCGCATCGTCACTTCGTCCTTCGCCAGCCTCCGTTTATTCCGCAGTTCCTGTTTAGAGTTGCAAATGTGAGCAACCGAACCGGTATCAAATACCCAGGCACTACAACGAGAGTTGGTAAGGTACACATCAATAACATGTATATCATATATACCTTTGTTGTTGTTGGCCCCCTTCTTGTCCGCCAGATACTTGGGGCAGTTCCGCTTCCAGTGGCCATTCCCCTTGCAATAGAAACACTCAGTCTCTGGCTTGGGTCCAGCCTTGGGTTTCTTCACTGGATTAGCAACTGCTTTGCCACCCTTCTTAGAGTTACCCTTCTTGCCCTTGCCATTCTTCTTGAAACTGGTGGTTTTATTGACCATCAACACTTGATACTCCTTCTGAATGTCTGCCTCAGCGACTTTCAGCATCGAAAACAGCTCGGCGATGGTTTTGTTCATCCCTTGCATGTTATACTGCTGCACGAAGCTCTTGTAGCTTGGAGGGAGTGACTGGAGAATTCTGTCAATGATAGCCTCATCCGGGAACACAAGTCCCAGATCAGCTATGCGGGTATAGTACCCAGACATCTTCAGCAAGTGCTCACTGACAGACGAATTCTCCTCCATCTTGCAAGCGAAGAATTTATCGGTGGTCTCATACCTCTCGATCTTAGCATTCTTCTCAAAGATGAACTTCAACTCCGTGTACATCTCATATGCACCATGACGTTCAAAACGCCTTTGAAGTCCTCCTTCCAAGCCGTACAACATGGCACACTGCACTATCGAATAGTCATCCGAACGCGTCTGCCAGACGTTCATAACGTCCGCAGAGGCTCCAGGAGCGGGGGGGGGTCACCTAGCGGTGCATTTAGGACATAAACCTTTTGGGCAGCTGTGAGGATGATCCTCAGATTGCGGAGCCAGTCCACAAAGTTGCTCCCGTCATCTTTCAGTTTAGCTTTCTCTAGGAACGCATTAAAATTCAGGGGAGCTACTGCGCGAGCCATCTACAACCAAAATTTGCAAAGACATTTTAGACTATTGTTCATGATAAGTGAGTTATTACCTAATCAAATTAATTATAACTCCCACTCAAATTGACATCCTTCCGGTCATTCGAGCGTGACATGATCCAAATTCACCAACCCAAGTCCGATCATCACGTGAGATGAGGTGGTGTCAATGGTGAACATCAACATGTCGATCATATCTACTATATGACTCATGCTCGACCTTTCGGTCCTCCGTGTTCCGAGGCCATGTCTGTACATGCTAGGCTCGTCAAGTCTAACCCGAGTGTTCTGCACGTGCAAAACTGGCTTGCACCCGTTGTATGCGAACGTAGAGTCTATCACACCCGATCATCACGTGGTGCTTCGAAACGACGAACCTTCGCAACGGCGCACACTCGGGGGGAACACAATTTTATCTTGAAATTTTAGTGAAGGATCATCTTATAATGCTACCGTCGTCCTAAGCAAAATAAGATGCATAAAAGGATTAACATCACATGCAAATCATAAGTGACATGATATGGCCATCAACTCGTGCTTTTGATCTCCATCTCCAAAGCACCGGCATGATCTCCATCGTCACCGGCGCCACACCATGATCTCCATCATCATGATCTCCATCATCGTGTCGCCATCGGGGTTGTCGGCGCCCACCATGCTCTTACTACTATTGCTACCGTTTAGCGATAAAGTAAAGCATTACAAAAGCGCTTAATGATTGACACGCAGGTCATACAAAAATTAAAGACAACCCTATGGCTCCTGCCGGTTGCCGTATGCATCGACATGCAAGTCGATATTAACTATTACAACATGATCATCTCATACATCAAATATATCTCATCATGTCATTGGCCATATCATATCACATACATACCCTGCAAAAACAAGTTAGACGTCCTCTAATTTGTTGTTGCATGTTTTACGTGGCTGCTATGGGTATCTAGCAAGAACGCTTCTTACCTACGCAAAACCACAACGGTGATATTCAAGTTGCTATTTAACCTTCTACAAGGACCGCCTTGTTCTATTCCGATTCAACTAAGATAGGAGAGACAGACACCCGCCAGCCATCTTATGCAACAAAAGTCACATGTCTGTCGATGGAACCGGTCTCATGTACGTGGACATGTAAAGTTGGTCCGGGCCGCTTCATCCCATAATACCGCTGAATCAAGAAAGACTAAGGAGGGCAGCAATTTAAACATCAACGCCACAAACCCTTTTGTGTTCTACTCGAGAAAGCATCTACGCAAGATCCTAGCTCTGATACCACCGTTGGGAAACGTTGCATGGAAAACAAAAATTTTTCTCTACGTTCACCAAGATCAATCTAGTAGATGCAACTACGAGGGGAGAGTAGGATCCACATACCCTTGTAGATCGCTAAGCGGAAGCGTTATGAACGCGGATGATGGAGTCGTACTCGCCGCGATTCAGATCGCTGAAGATCCTAGCACCGAAGCAACGGTGCCTCCGCGTTCTTCACACGTACGGCTCGGGGACGTCTCCTCCTTCTTGATCCAGCAAGGGGTGGAGGAGAGGTTGATGGAGAACCGGCAGCACGACGGCGTGGTGGTGATGGTGGAGAGGAACTCCAGCAGGGCTTCGCCTAAGCACCGCGGGAGAAGAAGATATTGTGGGAGAGGGAGGGCAGCACCGAGGCACGAACTTGTGTTGGCTGCCCTCCCTTTGCCTCACTATATATAGGGGGGGTGGAGAGGTGAGGGCGCCCTAGGGTTTCCCCCTAGGGGCCGGCGGCCAGGGCAAGGAGGGGTGGCGGCCAAGGCAGGGGGGGGGCGGCGGCCAGGGCCAGGCCCTAGGGTTTCCCCCCCTAGGTGCCTTGCCCCCCAAGGCTTAGGGGGTGCGGCCACCCTAGAGGGGTCCACCCCCCTTGGCGCACAAGGAGAGGGCCCAGGGGGGGGCGCACAGCCCCTTGAGGGCTGTGGTGTTCCCCCTTGTGGCCCAATAGGCCCAGAACTACTTCCGGACCCCCCGAAACCCCTTCCGGTACTCCGCCGATGCTCCCCGGAACACTTCCGGACTCCGAAACCTTTCATCCTATATATCAATCCTCGTCTCCGGACCATTCCGGAGACCCTCGTCATGTCCGGGATCTCATCCGGGACTCCGAACAACCTTCGGTAACCATGCACTCTTCTCACTAACAACCCTAGCGTCACCGAACGTTAAGTGTGTAGACCCTGCGGGTTCGGAAACCATGTAGACATGACCGAGACACTCCCAGGTCAATAACCAATAGCGGGATCTGGATACCCATATTGGTTCCCACATGTTTCTCGATGATCTCATCGGATGAACCACGATGTCAAGGATTCAGGCAATCCCGTACACAGTTCCCTTTGTCTCGTCGGTATGTTACTTGCCCGAGATTCGATCGTCGGTATCTCTATACCTAGTTCAATCTCGTTACCGGCAAGTCTCTTTACTCGTTACCGTAATACATAATCCCGTGACCAACTACTTAGTCACTTTGAGCTCATTGAGATGACGTATTACCGAGTGGGCCCGGAGATACCTCTCCGTCACACGGAGTAACAAATCCCAGTCTCGATCCATGTCAACTCAACAGACACCCTCGGAGATACCTGTAGAGTACCTTTATAGTCACCCAGTTACGTTGTGACGTTTGGCACACACAAAGCACTCCTACGGTGTCAGTGAGTTACATGATCTCATGGTCATAGGAACTTATACTTGACATGCAGAAAACTATAGCGATAACTGACACGATCAAAAGCTATGTTTAACGTTTGGGTCTCGTCCATCACATCATTCTCCTAATGATGTGATCCCGTTATCAAATGACAACTCATGTCTATGACCTGGAAACCGCGGTCATCTTTGATCAACGAGCTAGTCCTGTAGAGGCTCACTAGGGACACAAAGTCTGTCTATTCATCCACACATGTATTTGAGTTTCCAATCAATACAATTATAGCATGGATAATAAACGATTATCATGAACAAGGAAATATAATAATAACTCTTTTATTATTGCCTCTAGGGCATATTTCCAACACTTGTATAATTTGAGTCTTTGCTTGTTAGTTTTCCACAATCATCCTTACTGGACACACCTATTTGAGAGAGTTAAATATGCCCTAGAAATTGTTAGAACACTCTATATGCTTCACTTATATCTTTTGAGTTGAATAGTTTTTGCTCTAGTTCTTCACTTATATCTTTTAGAGCACGGTGGTGGTAATATTTTGTAGAAATTGTTGAACTCTCATGTTTCACTTAGATCTATTTGAGAGTCTATTAAAACAGCATGCTGATGTGTTTAGGCTAAAGAAACTAGTCTTCACATGATAAACATCCAATGTCAATGTAGTAAAAAAATTCACATCAAGTGCATTGAGTAGGAAGAGATGTTTGATGCTTGATAATTGTTTTGAGGCGTGAGGATAGTGATATTAGAGTCATGCTACTGGAGTAATTATGAAATTGAGAAATATTTGTGTTAAGGTTAGTGATTCCCTTAGCATGCACGTATGGTGATTCGTTGTGTGACTAAGTTAAAGCATGAGGTATTTGTAGAGTGTCAACCTTTGTGTGGAGGTCGGGGGCGCGCGATGGTTAACTCCTACCAACCTCCCCCTAGGGGCATGCGTTGATTGCTTTGTGTCAGAGATATTGACCACGGGTGTCCTCAGCGACCACCTTTGGTATTTCAAGACAATTTGTGGCCGCCTGCTACCCCCCAACAGTCCGTCATCGGGCGGCCTCCTAGGGAAGCTTGCCCTAGGAGCCGGCTGCCTGCAGGCGGCAGGGACCCAAACAGGCGGCAGCATCCCAGCTAACAGCTAGCAGACGGTCCCACGCTCCTCCCTCGGGATGCGTGCTGGGGGGCCACCACGCAGCTGAGGCATGGCTACAGATGAATACGTCCTTAGAGAATCTATAAGGGCGTGGCTACAGTGAACGTGTACCTTATGGACATCTCCAATGCGGCGAATCAATGTAGCCACACTGCTCGTGCCAAGCTTAGGTCAGAGGAAGCCACGATCCCACTACCCGCAGACGGCGGGGCCAGCAGCCGGCTGGCCCCACCGGCCAGTGGGTAAGTCATAGACCAGCCGCCCCTGGAAGGCGGCCAGGGGAGGCGGCCGCCTGGTAACAGACGGCGAATCCTGCCCTAGAAGTCTGAACCTCATCAAGACGACAAGACAGGGCATGGCGGCAGTGTACGACAGGAGACGGCGGCACTGTAGCCACCCCCCCCC
>LR738713.1:564468046-564530293 GCA_902687465.1 Secale cereale | reverse complement strand
GCTGCCATCAGCAGAAGCACGCCTACAGTGAAAGTCAATCATATGGGCCCGCAGGCAGCGAGCCCTAGCAGACAGGCGGCAAGGCCGGCACCAAAAGACGCTGACAGCCGGGGGCCACTCCGTTGAGATTACAATTGTACCCCTGGGAGTAGGCCTATATAAACCCCCCAGGGTCCTCCATGTTAGAGGGTTGGAAGATTTAACCCTTAGAAGAAGAAGACACAGAGAAAGAAAATAAACCCTAGCAACCACCCCCGATCCCTAGAGCATAGGTAGTGAGCTAGCCTTGTTCATCTTCCTCCTCTAGACGGCACAGCTCGAGGAGAAACCTTGTAGCTACCATAGTGACATTAGTCATAACGCGGAGTCCCCGCAGAGCACGACTAGGGGTGTTATCTCCTCGGAGAGCCCCGAACCTGGGTAAGATCCGTAGGTGTCCTAAGTTCCGCCTTATCCCGCTTCCAGGGCCCGGCGACGTTCTATTGTCCCCATGGATGATAAGCCATCCATTGGCATAAGTCGCCCCATTTGGCGCCCACCATGGGGCTAGGTGCACCGGCGTCCGGAGACATGTTCTGGATAGGAACTTTGTTCCTCCCTGGCGAGAGCAGCCAGCCCGGCACGCCTATAGGCGTGGAAACCGGGATGCTTCGCGGAGCTGAGGCCGCATGTGCCGCGAGCGGACTCGCCAATCTTCTCAGCGGCGTCCGCATTCATGACGAGCCCTCTCTGACGCCCGAGCCAGTGGCGCCGGATAGCTGCCTCGTCGAGCTCCTCGACAAGCTCCACATCGTCGACGGGCGCACCTCTGACGTGGAGTCAGTGGGCTCTTCTGACCCACCAGTAGACATGATCATCGACCTCAGCGCAGAGCTTGTCGATTCCTTCCCCGAGCACGTGGTGATCGTCGACGACCCCCTCCCCACTCTAACGGCCAGCGGCGCCATTAGCACTGTAACGGAGGTGCTCGTCACCAACCACGACGCACCGTCCGGCGGGGCAGACCAAGACCCGCTCTAGGCCGCTCTGTAGCACCTCGTCGCTCCTGTTGCGGCGGGGGCACACGGCGCGGTATTGGAGGCGCTCTGCGTCTCGCTCCTCGACAGCGCCAACAAGCTGGCTGCTTCCCGATGCCTCACTAAAGCCAACCGCCGCGAGATGGACCGTGCCATTTGCGGCACGCTGGCTGGTGGTGAGCCTAGCCGGGCTGGCGCCGTTCGCGATCGCGGCGGGCTGCTAGCAGACATGCTGGGGGCCCCGTGGCCTGTGTACCTCACTCCATCGGAGAACCTAAGGGCTGCCCAGGTAGCAGTCGATGAGATGGGCCACTTGGAGGGAGACAAGCTTCGTTGCGTGACTCAGCGCGCCCGCTAGCGCCTCGACGCTGCCGCCACGCAGCAGGAGGCCCGTCGCAAGGTATCAGAGGCTGGCGCGCACACTGACAACCGCCCTCTTCGGCGGGAGCAAGGAGCCACGTCTCGCTCTCCAACAGTCGGCACCCCCCAACCGGCGAGACTCAAAGCCGGCTGCTAGCCGCAGCCGGCAGACTCGTATCACCATTGAGCGCGACGAAGACGGCCACCCAAGGGCTGTAGAGCGGCGAGGGGAACATCCACCTCCTCCTAGGCGGGAGAGGCGTGTGTCTCCTCCGCCTGTTGACCACCCCTCTCTGGCAGGCTGCGTGGGCCGCCGCGAGGGGGTTGGGGAGAACGACGCCCGCCACCGCCTGGATCGACTAGCTCGATCCCAGGCGGTCGAAGAAGAAGATGACCTCGGTCCAGCCTGTTTTGGCCCCCGCATCCGCAATGAGCCTTTCCCCAAGGGCTTCTCACTCCCCAGAGATACCCCCAAGTACAATGGATCAGTGAAACCGGAGGACTGGCTGGTGGACTATTCCACAGCTGTCAGCATAGCCACCGGCAACAGGCGTGTTGCGGTGAAGTACGTGCCACTTATGCTCCTGGGCACGGCCCGGACATGGCTGAACAGCCTCAAACCCAACAGCATCAACGGCTGGTTGGACTTCACCGACGCCTTCACTCGCAACTTCACCAGCACCTACAAGCGTCCTCCCAAGCCGCGCCAGCTCTCCCTATGTGTCCAAGGCCCAGATGAGTCAGCCCGCGATTATCTGACACGTTGGACAGAGTTGCGAAACTCTTCTGAAGGAGTGCACGAAGTACAAGTCATCGAGTATTTCACGGCCGGGTGTAGAGAGGGCACCTTACTCAAACACAAACTCCTCTGTGACGAGTCGGCCACGCTGGACGAGCTGCTGAGCATAGCAGACAAGTACGCCACCGCCGACTCCTCCATGAAGACTAAGCTGCAAGTGGATGCTTCTGGCAAGATGACTCCTCCAACTCCCAAGACGCCGGCTGGAGAGTCCAGCCGATGCCAGCAGCCGAACGACCACAAATGCAAGACCCATGCGCCGGCTGCCAACAGCCGACTGGTGGCAGTAGTCGACGGCCAGCAGCCAGAAGCTCAAGCAGGACCCAAGCGCCAAAAGGGCGGCAAGCCAGTCTGGCAGCCAGCTTTCACCTTCGACCAAGCTCTGGACGCCCCCTGCAAGTTCCACAGTGGCGCGAAGCCTTCCAACCACACCACGCGAAAGTCTCATTGGCTCGCAAGAATTGCCAGGGGGAAGCTCTGCCACCGCCGCCTGTTGGGCAGTCGGCCCCGCCTTCCAATCCACCAGCTGCACATCCTGGCAGCCTAGTCCAGGACGAATTCCCAGAAAAGAACGGGGCCTATGTCGTCTTCACCAGCCAGACGGGCGATAGGCACAGCTGGCGCCAGCTGCGCAGAGAAGTCAACACCGTTGCCGTCAAAGACCCAGAATTCATGCGCTGGTCTGAGAGGCCCGTCAGCTGGAGCCGAGAGGATCACCCGGCTGTCATGCCGTTACCAGGGGCCTATGCCTTGGTCCTGGATGCTACTCGCTCCACCGACAGGCGGGCTTGTTGTTTCTCCCGAGTACTGGTAGACGGCGACAGCTGCATCAACATCCTGTACCGAGACACCATGGAGAAGTTGGGCATCAAAGAAAAGCAGCTTCAGCCTACCAGGACTGTGTTCCATGGCATTGTGCCAGGCCTCTCTTGCTCACCAATCGGCAAGGCCAAGATCGATGTCCTGGTTGGTGACAAGATGCATTTCCGGAGGGAGCCGGTCTGGTTTGAAGTGGTGAACCTGGAAAGTCCCTATCACGTGATCTTGGGCCGGCCTGCTCTTGCAAAGTTCATGGTTGTACCCCATTATGCCTACCTCAAGATGAAGATGCCGGGTCCCAGGGGAATAATTACCATAGCCGGGGACTACGAGAAGTCCGTCGCATGTGCAATAGTCAGCAGCCGTCTGGCCGAGTCCCTTGTCGTAGCTGAAGAGAAGCACCGCCTAGAACGGCTGGTGGCAATGGCTAGCGAGCAGCCAGCCATACCAGCCGATCCCAGGGAGGCGGATCCGCATGGCTCGTTCCAGCCGGCCAAGGAGACAAAGAAGATTGCCTTGGACTCATCTCACCCAGAGCGATTTGCTGTCATATGGGTCAAACCTAGACAGCAAATAGGAAAGCAAGCTCGTCGATTTCCTCCGTGAGAATCGGGACATCTTTGCATGGTCCCCTAAAGACATGCCGGGTGTCTCGGCGGATTTTGCCAAGCACAAACTCCATGTGAGAGAAGATGCAAAGCCCGTCAGGCAGCCGCTACGCCGCCTGTCAGAAGAGAAGAGAAGAGTTGTTGGGGAAGAAGTTGCCCGCCTGCTAGCAGCCGGCTTCATTATGGAAGTCTTTTATCCAGAATGGCTCGCAAACCCAGTCCTAGTACCGATGAAGAACAACAAATGGCGCATGTGCATTGATTACACCAGCCTCAACAAAGCTTGACCTAAAGATCTGTTTGCTCTGCCGCGAATAGATCAAGTGATTGACTCCATAGCCGGATGCCAGCTACTGTCGTTCCTTGATGCTTATTCCGGGTATCACGAGATCAAGCTTGATCTGGCTGACCGCCTGAAGACCGCCTTCCTCACACCATTTGGGGCCTTCTCCTACCTGACCATGACGTTCGGCCTAAGAAACGCCGGCGCCACCTTTCAGCATTGCATGTAGAAGTGTCTCATCGAGCAACTTGGCAGAAACGCCCACGTTTATGTGGATGATATCGTTGTGAAGACGAAGAAGAGAGGAACTCTTTTGCAAGATCTCCAAGAGACATTTGAGAACTTGCGCCGCTTTCGGATCAAGCTAAACCCGGAGAATTGCGTCTTCGAGGTACCAGCCGGCTAGCTCCTCGGCTTCCTGGTATCCGAACGCGGCATCGAGTGCAACCCTACAAAGATCAAGGCCATTGAGAGAATGGAGCGGCCGACTCGTGTGTGAGATGTCCAGAAATTCACGAGGTGCCTGGCATCTCTCAGCCGTTTCATCAGCCGGATGGGAGAAAAGGCACTTCCCCTGTATCAACTGATGAAGAAGACCACTTGCTTCGAGTGGAACGACCAGGCAGATGAAGCTTTCCAGCAGCTCAAGAGACTGATGTCCACCCCGCCTGTCCTGGCGGTGCCAGCATACAAGGAACCCATGTTCCTTTACATAGCCGCCACTAGCCGGGTGGTCAGCACTGTCATTGTAGTCGAGCGCCCAGAAGACGGCAGAGCCTTGCCCGTCCAGAGGCCGGTCTACTACTTGAGCGAGGTGCTGTCAGTATCCAAGCAGAACTACCCCCACTACCAGAAGATGTGCTACGGCGTGTACTTCACCGCCAAGAAACTGAAGTAGTACTTCCAAGAGCATCCAATCACGGTCGTCTGCACGGCCCCGCTTGCCGAAATCATGGGCAATAGAGATGCCTCAGGAAGAGTGGCCAAGTGGGCCATAGAGCTGGCCCCGTTCACCATCTTCTACCAGCCACGCACCACCATCAAGTCACAAGCATTGGCCGACTTCCTCGTCGACTGGGCCGAAACCCAGTACCTGCCGCCTGTTCCAGACTCAACCCATTGGAGGATGCACTTTGACGGGTCAAAGATGCGCACTGGCCTGGGAGCCGGCATCATCCTCACTTCCCCCAAGTGCGACAAGCTCAAGTACACCCTGCAGATCCACTTCGTCGCCTCTAACAACATGGCCGAGTACGAGGCACTTATCCACGGGCTCCGGATGGCCAAAGAGATTGGTATCCATCGAGTGCTGTGCTATGGTGACTCGGACTTGGTTGTCTAGCAGTCATCTGGGGACGGGGACGCCAAAGAGGCAAACATGGCAAGCTATCGTTTCCTTGTCCAGCAGATCAGTGGACACTTTGATGGCTGCGAGTTCCTCCACGTACCACGAGCCGACAACATGCAAGCCGACACCTTGGCACGAATCGGCTCCACCCGCCAAGCAATACTAGCTGGCGTGTCTCTTCAATGCCTGCGCAAGCCGTCTATCAAGCCTTCACGAAAGTCAAAGTCAATCTTCATACCAGCCGATCCTGGAGCAGACAGCCCGGCAACTCCTGGAGCTGACGGCCCAGAGACTGCTCTAGCAGGCGGCCCGGAGACTGCTCCAGCAGGCGGTCTTGATACTCCAACTCCAGCAGCCGATCCAATAGACTTTGCGCCGGTTCCTGACCCGAGGACTGCTCCAGCAGACGGCCAAGAAGTGCCAGCCCTAGCAGACGGCCCAGGGACCGCCGTAGCCGGCTCGGGGACTCTGGAAGCACAGCAGGCGGCTCAGCCCAGCCCTCCACCTCCCAGCCCAACCACCCTGGTCTCTCTGGCAGAAGCAACATGAGTCTCAGCGCCATCTTTGGCACATCCAATCCTCACCTTCCTGCTCAGAAGAGAGCTGCCAGCAGATGAAACCTTGGCACGGCAAATTCAACGCCGGGCTTCAGCATACACCATAGTCAACAAAGAACTTGTCAGAAGAAGTGCAACAGGCGTCTTCCAGCGCTGCGTAGAAGCAGAAAAAGGTCTGGTTATTCTGAAGGACATTCACCAAGGGGAATGCGGCCATCACGCGACCTCAAGATCCCTCGTCGCCAAAGCCTTCTGCCACGGTTTCTTATGGCGGACTGCTTTGGACGAAGCCAAAGATTTTGTAAAAGAAGTACAACAGCTGCCAGCGCTTCAGTTCCAAGCTACACTTGCCGGTTTCTGCACTCAAGACCATTCTGATCACTTGGCCATTTGCCGTCTGGGGGCTGGACATGGTGGGCCCCTTCAAGACAGCCAGAGGCGGCTTGACACATTTACTCGTGGCAGTGGACAAATTCACCAAGTGGATCGAAGCAAAACCAATCAAGAAACTCAATGGCCCAACTGCTGTGACATTCATCGCACACATCATAGTCCGGTATGGCATACCGCACAGCATCATCACCGACAACGGCACAAATTTTGCCAAAGGCGCACTCGCCCGTTTCTAAGCAACACAGGGCATCCGACTGGACCTAGCGTCTGTTGCTCACCCACAGTCCAATGGCCAAGTTGAGCGTGCCAACGGCCTTATCCTGTCTGGCATCAAGCCTCGGCTGGTCGAACCTTTGGAACGATCAGCCGGCTACTGGATCGAAGAGTTGCCGTCTGTCCTCTGGAGCCTCAGAACTACTCCGAACAAATCCACCGGGTTCACTCCTTTCTTCCTCGTTTATGGAGCCGAGGCCGTCATCCCAACAGATGTTGAGTTTGACTCGCCTCGTGTCACCATGTACACAGAAGCCGAAGCCAAAGAAGCACGAGAAGACGGCATAGACCTAATAGAGGAGGCCCAGCTGGTAGCACTCAGCCGCTCCACCATCTACCAGCAGGGTCTCTGCCGCTATTGTAGCCGGCGAGTCAAGCCACGCTCCTTCCGCGAGGGGGACCTTGTGCTCCGGCTAATCCAGCGAACAGCCGGCCAGCACAAGCTCTCGGCTCCTTGGGAATGACCGTTCATCATAAGCAAGGTACTAGGCAATGATGCCTACTACCTCATTGATGCCCAGAAGCCAAGAGCACGCAAGAGAGACGACTCGGGCAAGGAGTCGGAGCGCCCATGGAATGCAAACCTACTTCGTTGCTTTTATAGCTGAAAGACAATATGTGTCACGCTATCTATATTATTTTGAGAACCAATGGGACCCCCGAGGAGTTCTCAGGGATTGCCCAGCCCTTTATCTATATGATAAGAATTATGCCTGTTAATGAGTATTGTTCATTTCTTTGTCCGGCACCGGAGCCTAGCAGACGGCCCGGGGACTGGCCCCCTAGCCCTATGTTTAAAAACTTCTCCTTAAAATAGTCGGACAAGTAGTGTGATGGCATCCAAGCCCTCTCCCGCCTTCAGTCACAGACTCGCAGAACGCGGCTATCCGACTGGCAGGAGCCAAAGGCGAGAAGTGGTGCCCACATGAAAAATGGCTAAGGAAAACAAACATAGGGCAAGATGGCCCTTCATACAAGTAGCCGGCTATTACACAGCCGGCCAGCCGGCTTTGGGCTTAGCCATGCTGCCTTCCACAGGGCGGGATACTTGCCCATCCGGAAAACAGCCAAGTACCTGACCCAGCCACAGAACCAGAGAGTTGCTGTGTGGCTGGCAGGACGGCAGTTAAAGGAGACGGCAAAAGGAAATTGCCCTAAGGAACCAAGGGCGGGGCTAATCCCAGGACTCGGCAAAAGGAAATCGCCCTAAGGAACCAAGGGCGGGGCTAATCCCAGGACTCGGCACAATTGGATAAAAACCATGCAGCAATAAAAGAATATTTACATCAAACGGGCCTCAAGGGCCGCCTCCTAGTAGCAGCTTACTTATACACCCAGCGGGTGGAATTGTTCGGACTAATCCTACCAAGTCTTACAAAGAAACAGGAACCAAAAGATACAAGAGTAAAAGCTTAGGGCGCAGCAAGCGGAGCGGGCGGCACGAAGGAGCCGGCTTCCGAGGGGGCCGCCTGGCGGGTCTCGGTCTGGCCGCTTCCTGCAACAGACAGAGCCACCACACCTGGTCCGCTTGTCGAGGATCGGTCAGGCTGGTGGCCAGCAGACGGATCCGCCTCCTAGTAGTTGGCCTCCTCGTCTCTGTCTTCCTCCTCCTCGCCCTCATCGCTGGAGGCGATCTCCTCGTCCGGCTCCTCCGACACTGCCAGGTCCAGCCCGAAGTTGTTGGGTGGCACCACATGGCCCTTGTCATCCAACTCTGGGACGAAGATGGAGGTGTCGGCGTACTCGGCAAGGGCGGCGGCATGTTTGACGAGGTCCTTCTGCACCGTGGCCAGCTCAGGATGAGCCTCCACACGGAAGGTCTCCAACTGTTCGAGGCTTAAGTCCGGGTACCAGCTCTTGGCAAACTCCAGGGCAGCCAGCGCACCAGCCCTCACTGCGGCACCCTTCCAGGCCTTGAAGCAGGGGCCGGCCACCTCCAGCCAGTCGGCAGTCCGGCTGGGAGTGCGGAGTACCGAAGCACCTGGCTAGAGGGCGGCCAGCACCTGCGCACCAGCGCGCTGCAGGCGGCGAAGCAGGCGATGGACCGGCTGGATGCGCACCTTGACAGCAAGAAGCTGCTCGGCGGGGGTCCTGGGTGCGTTAGGTGCGATCACCCGGCCCGCCTTGCGCCTCTTGTCACGCTCGGCCTCGATGGCCTAGGTGGCGGCAACAGAGTAGCCCGGGAAGAACTCTGCCAAAACTAGAAGAAAAATCAGAAGAAAAGAAAGGCGGCTGTAACAGATGGCAAGTACAAGAAGAAAGGGCAGACATCTCACCGTCGACCATGTCTGCAATGGCTCCATAGCCGTCTTGTAGAGCCGCCTCCTTCTTGACCCAGTTCGAGCGCTCGGCCTCGAATTCTGCCCGAAGAAGCGCCTCGGCGTCCGACATCTTCCCGAGCTCAACCTTGTGGGCCGCCGCCTGGTCTGCCAGCTCCTTGGCCAGGCGGTCACGGTCCTGAGCAGCGAGATCCCGCTCTCGCTCCCTGGTAGCTTGCTCCGACTGGGCCTCGCCCAGCTGGTTGCGGAGGTTGGCTGCGACCGCTGGCAAGAGAAGAAGAAGAATAATAATGTCAGCAGCAGCAAAAAAGATAACATTGGAGTTCCAAGCCGCCTGCTCAGCAGTCGGCTCGGAACTCGGGGACTACACCCAGCGGGTGCGCTGACGCGCCCCCGCAAGGAGGAGAAGGAAATCACTGACCTTGGCTGTCTGCCAGGGCAGCCTGCAGTTGCGCCAGCTCCTGGCGCTGGGTGTTGTAGGAGGCCACACAGAGGTTGTGGTAGTCCTGCAACGAGACACAAGATCAGCCCACGACGTATACTTTGGAGTTCCAAGATGCCTGCTCAGCAGCCGGCTCGGAACTCGGGGACTACACCCAGTGGGTGCGCTGACGCTTCCCCACAGAAGAAATTGAAGGAATAAAAGCGAAAGAACATGAAGCCTACATACCCGAACAGAGGACTGCGCAGCCATGAACTCCTGCATCACCGTCTGCACGACGTTCCCCAGGGAGTTGAAGAGGTCGAGGACGTCCCGCGACGCGACAATCAGCGCGCCGCCGCCTCCGGGCCTCCAACCTGACGGCGCCGCTGGTGGCCTCATTCTCTGGCGCGGACGAGCTGGCGCTGCCGGCCTCCACCTGCTGCGGCACGGAGACCACCCTCGCAGGGCGCGGGCGAGCTGGGGCTCAGGGGGGCGGCTGAGGGCCTATCACCAGCACGCCCTCAGCTGGCGGCACCTCCGCCCCTGCAGGCCTACTGCCCTGCGCCCTTGCAAGCGGCTCGGGGGGTGGCGCCTGTGTCTCCATGACGACGCAGTAGTCCCCCTCGTTGTCTGGAGCCGGCTGCTCGTCAGCAGCCGGCACTTGGGCGGACAGCTCCAGAGAGCCCGTCTCTGGGAAGACGGTGCGGCCCGCTGGCTGCTAGGAGCATGCTTCCTGCTCCTGGGCTCGGGCGGCGTCTGCCTGGGCCTTCTTGGCCGCTTCGGCCTCTGCCCTGGCTGCGGCATCAGCCACCGCTCGCTCGCGGTCCGCGGCCTCCCTCTCCTCGCGCGCCTCGCGAGCGTTCCTCTCCGTCGCCTCCTAGAGCGCGGCGGCTGGATCCACGCGGCGGGGCGCAGGGGGCATCCGTGCCCCCCACAATGGAGCCCACTGGCGCAAGTGAGAGAGAGAGCGGCCCGCTGCGTGGATATCCCGAAGAAAACGGGGAGTCAGCCAAGAGGGGAACGACTGAGAAGGATAAGCATCAAACAAAAGAAGGATACAAGACACTTACCCGGATACGACCGGCCTGGCCTTGGGTACCCTGGGCACGATCGCCCTGGTGGCCGCCTCCCGGCGCCTGGTGGTGGCGGTTGATAGCCGGAGTTTCTTGGGCGGGGCACCAGACGGCCCTGAAGAGGACCGCCGCTTCACGCCGCTGGCTGCGCCAGATGGCCCCGCCTGCTGGCTGCCGTGACCAGGCGAATCCGCCACCCGGATGCGGACGGGCACTTCCTCCTCCTCCTCCTCGTCGTCTGGCCAGTTCTCGACACCGCCTCCTGGCAGGCCGCCCGATGGTTGGCCCCCGCCGCCTGTCACCTCTTCCTCCTCCATGGCGGCGGCCCCAAGATCAGGGTCGCTCGTATCACTCTGGGAGCGATCTGGTTCCACGGGGGTGGCCTGGCTGGTCAGAACCCGGCGCTGGATGGCCAGGGAAGATCTGAAGACGGCACCAGGATCAGACGGCTACAACAGTCGGACAGAAAAGAAAGAAAAACAAGAGAGGGCAGAAGAACTTACTACAGGCGGCTGGTTGTTGCGGCTGTATGGCGGCATGCCAAAGGCCCAGCCGGAGTCGGAGACCTTACAGTTAGAAATGGGGTTCACCAAGTTAGCCACCTCCCTGTATGGCATTGGCTTGGTGCATGTCCGGTTGGGATCCCGGCGCCCGTTCATGTCACAAATCAGATGAGGGCAGCGCTGCAGCGGCATCACTCGGCACTCCGCAAACGTGAGCAGCAGATCTACGAAGACCAGACCCTCGCCGTCCCTCAGCTCCCAGAGATGTTGCATCGTGATGGAAGCGCCTGCCATAAGGGAGGTATGCCGGGTCTTCCAGGAGTCGTGAGGCTCAGCAGGCGGGCCTGGCGCCCAGTCCAGCAGGCACATAAAGTTTTGGTCGGGGTCGACGTTGGAGACATAGAAGTATGTTTTCTGCCACTGTTTCACCGACGCCACGAGATGCGGCGCCGGGAAGAATTTTCTTGATCCATTGCGCTTCACTGCAATGCACCCCCCCCCCCGCACTGGGCGGCCACGCTCTGGATTGCGGTGCCGAGCTTCATGTAAAAAAGCTCGGTCCACAGCTCCATGGTGGGGAGGATGCCGAAGTATGCCTCGCATAGGACGATGAAGGAAGATAGCGTCACCACCGTGTTCGGCGTAAGGTGGTGGGGTTGGATGTTGAAGAATTCCAAGAAAGACCGAAAGAAGCCGCTTGCCGGGAGGCCGAAGCCGCACGGGAAGTGCGAGCGAAAGACGACCCGTTCGCCCAGCCGTGGGGCCGGCCTGATCTCTGCCGCCGGCGCTAGGCGCACGGCGACCTTGTCGGCGGGAGGCAGCTTCCGCGACCGATGGAGGTTGTCGATGTGCTCCTCTAGGATGACCCTGCCGTCCCACTGGCCGTGGTGGCGGACCGGCGGCACGACGGCCATGGCTTAGGCGGCAGCTCGCTGCGGAGATGGCGACAGGTGCAGATGGGAGCGAGGAAGAAGAAGAAGGAAAGCAGGGAGGGGCGAGCGGGAGAACGGTGCTAACACCTCTCCCCCGTCCTACTTATAGGCTCGGGGCGGCAAAGCCGAGGGGGCGGGCGTGGGATCAACTGCTCCACGCCCCGCACAACCCCCACCTTTTGCGCGCCTAATCCGCGCGCATTAAATGCGCGTGGGAACGGCAATCGATTATCCCTGCCACACTGGATCCGCGCGCGCACCGAGGCCCTATAGTGGCGGGCCCCGTCCCACTGTTACGTCCCGTCACGCACGTGGGCTGGAAGGCCGACGCGACGGGGCGTGGACGCGTGGGGAGCCGCCAACGGTCGGCGGGCCTGCGCGACTGCCTGCTGACCAGGCGGTGCCTTCCCCACGAAGATTTGAAGACGGAGGTCTGGCTGCCACAAGCCGGCCCCCCCTTAAAACGGGTATGGCTGCCAGCAGACGGATCTCTTCGACAGACGAACGGATGACGATGGTCCAACCTAGGGAGGGAAGCTGCTGGAATCCCGCAACCCTGCAACACAAGCCGCGGAATTCCACCAGCTTCGGGGACTACTTTCGGAGATATTGACCACGGGTGTCCTCAACGACCACCTTTGGTATTTCAAGACAATTTGTGGCCGCCTGCTACCCCCCGGCCGTCCGCTCATCGGGCCGCCTCCTAGGGCAGCTTGCCCTAGGAGCCAGCTGCCAGCAGGCGGCAGGGACCCAAACAGGCGGCAGCATCGTAGCTAGCAGCTAGCAGACGGTCCCACGGTCCTCCCTCGGGATGCGTGCTGGGGGGCCACCAAGCAGCTGAGGCATGGCTACATATGAATACGTCCTTAGAGAATCTATAAGGGCGTGGCTACAGTGAACGTGTACCTTATGGACATCTTCTAAGCGGCGAATCACTGCAGCTACGCTGCTCGTGACCAAGCTTCGGTCAGAGGAAGCCACGATCCCACTATCCGCAGACAGTGGGGCCAGCTGGCGGCTGGCTCCACCGGCCAGTGGGTAAGTCATAGACCAGCCACCCCTGGCAGGCGGCCAGGGAAGGGGGCCGCGTGGTAACAGACGGCGAATCCTGCCCTACAAGTCTGAACCTCATCAAGACGACAAGACAGGGTGTGGCGGCAGTGTACGGGAGGAGACGGCAGCACTGTAGCCACTTCCCCCCAGACGAGGCTATCGTCAGCAGAAGAACACCTACAGTGAAAGGCAATCATATGGGCCCGCAGGCGGAGGGCCCCAGCAGACAGGCGGCAAGGCCGGCACCAGAAGACGTTGACAGCCGGGGGCCACTCAGTTGAGATTACAATTGTACCCCTGGGGTAGGCCTATATAAACCCCCCAGGGTCCTCCATGTTAGAGGGTTGGAAGATTTAACCCTTAGAAGAAGAAGACAGAGAGAGAGAAAAGAAACCCTAGCAACCACCCCCGATCCCTAGAGCATAGGTAGTGAGCTAGCCTTGTTCATCTTCCTCCTCTAGACGGCACAGCTCGAAGAGCAACCTTGTAGCTACCATAGTGACATTAGTCATGACACGGAGTCCCCGCAGAGCAGGACTAGGGGTATTATCTCCTCGGAGAGCCCCGAACCTGGGTAAGATCCGTAGGCGTCCTAAGTTCCGCCTTATCCCGCTTCCAGGGCCCGGCGACGTTCTATTGTCCCCATGCATGATAAGCCATCCGTTGGCATATGTCGCCCCAAAACCCCGACACTTTGTTTTGATGACTCGTAGATTTTTCCAATAAGTATATGAGTTCTTATGACTAATGTTGAGTCTATGGATTATATGCACTCTCACCCTTCCACCATTGCTAGCCTCTCTTGTACCGCGCAACTTTCGCCGGTGCCATAAACCCACTATATATCCTTCCTCAAAACAGCCACCATATTGTTCCTCAAGACAGACACCATACCTACCTATCATGGCATTTCCATAGCCATTCCGAGATATATTGCCATGAAACTTTCCACCGTTCCGTTTATATGACACGCATCATATTGTCATATTGCCATTGCATAATCATGTAGTTGACATCGTATTTGTGGGAAGGCCACCATGCATAATTTTTATACATGTCACTCTTGTTTCATTGCACATACCGGTACACCGCCGGAGGCATTCATATAGAGTCATACTTTGTTGTTGTAGTATCGAGTTGTAATCTTGTGTTGTAATGAAAGTTTGATGATCATCATTTATGGAGCATTGTCCCATGGGAGGAAAGGCTGAATCTATAAAATCCCTCCGCAAAAAAAAAGAAAAAAAGAAAGGCCAAAGAAAAAAAAAGAAAGGCCCAAAAAAAAGGGGCAATTGCTACTATCTTTTTCCACACTTGTGCTTCAAAGTAGCACCATGTTCTTCATTGTAGAGAGTCTCATGTTTAGTCACTTTCATATACTAGTGGGAATTTTCGTTATAGAACTTGGCTTGTATATTCCAACGATGGGCTTCCTCAAATGCCCTAGGTCTTCGTGAGCAAGAAAGTTGGATGCACACCCACTAGTTTTTTTTGTCGAGCTTTCATTCATATTTAGCTCTAGTGCATCCGTTGCATGGCAATCCCTACTCACTCACATTGATATCTATTGATGGGCATCTCCATAGCCCGTTGATACGCCTAGTCGATGTGGGACTATCTCCCTCTTTTTGTCTTCTCCACAACCACCTCTATTCCACCCATAGTGCTATGTCCATGGCTCACGCTCATGTATTGCGTGAAAGTTGAAAGGTTTGAAAAGATAGAGCATGAAAACAAATGCTTGGCTGAAATCGGGGTTGTGCATGATATGAATATTTAGTGTGATAGCAAGGGAGCATAGCCAACACTATATGATTTTGTAGGGATAACTTTCTTTAGCCATAGTATTTTGACAAGACGTGATTGCTTTGTTAGTATTGCTTGAAGTATTGTTATTTCTTATGTCAATATAGACTTTTATCTTGAATCTTTCAGATCTGAACATTCATACCACAATTAAGAGAATTACATTGACAAATTATATTGGTTAGCATTCCACATCAAAAATTCTTTCTTTATTATTTACCTACTCGAGGACGAGCAGGAATTAAGCTTGGGGATGCTTACTACGTCTCCAACGTATCTATAATTTTTGATTGTTCCATGCTATTATTTATAAAGTCTTAGATGTTTAATGGGCTTTATCATTCACTTTTATATCATTTTTGGGACTAACCTACTAACCCAAAGGCCTAGTCCAGATTGCTTTTTTTTTGCCTATTTCAGAGTTTTGTAGAAAAGGAATATCAAACGGAGTCCAAATGGAATGAAACCGTCACAGGAAATATTTTTGGAGGAAATCATGCGAGATAAACTTCGGAGCCAAGCCATAGGACAGGGGGCCCACTGTAACGCCCCGGACACACCCGCCGGTGGTCGTTACTCCTGGCGGGATCTAGACTGGCCTCACATACCAATACTAGTCTTTTCTGCGCACTTTGTCCTCACTCGTGCACACCCGGGAGCAACTTCCCGGTCGGTCACCCATCCTGAAACTACACCAAGCTGAGCACGCTTAACTTTGGAGTTCTATCCGAATGGGCTCCCGGAAAAGAAGGAATTCCTTATTGATATGAGTAGTCTATCATCCCTAATAAGCCAGGCCATCACATACACCCTCACTCAGAGGAACCGACGTCCTCGTCGGGCCACAGGAACGTTCCCTCTTGGCACAACCGTCTGTGCTTCCAGGACAGCACAGGTGCCATGCCGTGTGCCACGACGGGTCACAAACGTCATGCACAACATGACTGCAAACTGTCCGCATACATCCATGTAACCGCGAGGGTCGGCTCTGATACCAACTTGTAACGCCCCGGACACACCCGCCGGTGTCGTTACTCCTGGCGGGATCTAGACTGGCCTCACATACCAATACTAGTCTTTTCTGCGCACTTTTTCCTCACTCGTGCACACCCGGGAGCAACTTCCCGGTCGGTCACCCATCCTGAAACTACTCCAAGCTGAGCACGCTTAACTTTGGAGTTCTATCCGAATGGGCTCCCGGAAAAGAAGGAATTCCTTATTGATATGAGTAGTCTATCATCCCTAATAAGCCAGGCCATCACACCCACCCTCGAGGGTGGGGGGCACGCCCTGTCAGGGATATTACTAGCAGGTATAAACCGGCTAAGAAGGTCCGGATTACGCTGGTGAAGTTATATCATCAGAAGCCCAGTAGAGTATGTATAGGAGGTTACAGCCCATGGAGGTTTTGGGCCCATGTATAAAGCTCACGGTTTGTAAACCATCATACCATGTAACTTGGGATGTAAGATAGAAAGAGTAGGGACCGAGGCGGACATGTTTATGAGCCGACCTCGGGACTCTGTAAACCGGACCGGGCGTCGCCTCCTATATAAAGGGACGACCCGGCGACGGTTCAGGACAAGAAACAACAGCTCGAGACACACGCAAGCGGATTCGCTCCCTGGTCATCGAAGCCCAAGCAATACCACACCAAACTAGACGTAGGCTTTTACCTTCATCGAAGGGGCCGAACTAGTATAAAACTCCCTGTGTCCTTCGTCCGCTTTAACCCCTTTAAGCTAACCCGAGCGATGGCCTCACGACTAAGTCCATTAAACCGGACATCTGTCGTACTAAATCCACGACAGTTGGCGCCCACCGTGGGGCTATCGCCCGATGGTTTCGAGTTCTTGAAGGGCAGCTTTGAAGGGCTCAAGGGTTACGCAGTGGGCCGGATGACCAAGAGTCGTCGCGGCCGGATCTACATCGACGATGCAGGCTGGGGCCCCAAGGCCGATTCAATCGAATACGGGTACCGGGTCCCCTTCGGCGGCATCCACATCTTCATCGGCAAGATTGGCGAACCGGGCCCTGAGTCGGACATCTTCCCCAACATCGTCGAGCCGGCTCAGCGTGCGAGATCAGCCCGGATTCAGCCCACCGTGAAGCGCGTCTTCGTCGGAGCAGTGCATGGAGTACAAGCCGAGGACGGATCGGATTCGGGTGGCGAGACAGTTGTTTATTCCGATGATGAATCTTCATCCGGAGAGACCGAATCTTTGTATCTGTTTCAGGATGGCCGGTCTGAGGGTGTGTCCGATGGTGATAGTATTTCGGACCCCTTTGATCCGCCGAATAGGGTTGCTGCTTTCATGGCCGGATCACAACCTATGCAACAACCCTCAACGACCGGGGCGTTAACCTTAGAAGCAGTGGGAGCCAGAGTTGGAGACCTTCCCTCGTCGCCTTCTGACGTCCTATCCACCCTAGTTGACACTTTGACAGCGCTCGCAACAGCAGAGGTAGCCCAGGCCGACAAGGAGCAGCATGATGCAGAGATCGCTCAGGTGAGGAACCGGATTGAGCGGGCTAAGTTGGATCTGGATGCAGAGAAAGCTACGATGGCTACAAGACAGGCAGATCTAGATTCCCAAGCTTTCCAGCTCAGGTTAGATCAGAACGCTTCGCAGGAGGTGATGAACAGAAGACAATGATCTCGTTTGCCGCCGGTTTATGAGGCGAGGAATCTCTTCAGCACACCAGGAGCAGGAACCAGTAACTATGCAGAGGTAAACCGGGGAGGAGCCCCGGGAACTGGCGCGTCGGTTCAGCCACCAGCTGCAGAGCCAAACCGCCAAGTTGTGCCGACACAGCACGTGCCCACCCCTCCCGGCCACTATTCTAACCCGTTGGACAACATTTTCGCCGCCGCTTCATGGCTGGCTGCTCTTCCCATTGAGGGGACGTCCCCCATAGCAATGGAGGCACGACGGGCTAAGGAGTTGTTGGACACGGCGTTAACACAACAGCAAGCTTATTCCTATAGCCGGGAGATGATTCATTCAACCCCTCGCCCGAGCCAAAGTTATACGAGGCACCAGGATGAACCGGCCGTATCCAGTAGCGCACGGAGGAGACATCGGCAGAGGCAGGATAATCCGGCAGGAGCGGGAGAATATGCACAAGAGGCGGAGGATCAGGCCAGGCATACGGCTTATAACGACGCTCGTCAGGCAACACCGGTTCACAACACCGCTACAGTCGAGACAGTGATCATGTCCAGTTCCTTAGGGGTGCAGTGTATCATCCCCGCTTTACGGAATGTAAAACTACCCAAGGACTTCAAAGGGCCACGTAAGGTACCCAACTACACGGCAGATCTGACTCCGGAGGCGTGGGTTGAAAGTTATGAGATGGCCATGGAGATGCTTGACGTGGACGAAGCTGCATGCGCCAAATACTTCACAATGATGCTTGAGGGCACGGCCCGAACATGGCTGAAGGGTTTGCCACCTAACTCCATCGGATCATGGGGGAATTGCGTCGCCGGTTCATCAATAACTTCAAAGATACATGCAAGTAGCCGATGTCTATTGTTGACTTAGCGGCATGTGTTCAAGGAGAGCAAGATACCACCAGCAGTTGGGTACGGCGAGCATCTAAAATTTTGCACTCTTCCAATAGCATCAATCCAAGCACGGCTATAGTAACCCTGGAAGGCAATTGCCGGTTCGAGGCTTTGAGGTTGAAGCTGGGACGGCTCAAACGTGATTGCAACGACATGGGAACGCTCATGGGCGCTTTAGTAAAATATGGAGACTCTGATAACACCAAGTATCCAGATGCAGACGGAGACAAGTCCGGGAAGGTGAATAAAAACGGTAAGTCGGCGCAGGCTAATCCGGCGGGCACAGGTTACAATGGCAAACGTAAAGCGGAGGGCAGCTCAGATTTTGTGGCCAATACCAACGTTCAAGACAACGGGCAGCGTCGCAAGGGTAGACCGCCCCCGCGCAACGGCAGGCCACCTATTAACCTAGATCGCCAGTTGAACGTGCCTTGCCCAAAGCACGGTACAGAGGAAAACCCGCTACGCATCTCTGGAAAGACTGCTTTATTATGCAAGAGTTTATGAAACAAGCCAAGTATAACCACAGGCCCCCCGGTGGATAAGGTCCCGGTTTTCAAGATCTAGATTATCAGGGTGGTGGATCCGGATCAGGATACCACGGCGGTAACAACAACCACAATGGAAACAATCAGCATCAACATAACCAGCAACATGGTCAGGGTGGATTCAACAATCAAGGGAATCAACGGCGTCAGCAGCAGCAGCAATCCGGATATCAGAATAATCCGAAGGACCTAAGCAGTGGGCAATATCATGTTTTCACCACAAGTCTGTGCAAACGGGATCAAAAGGTCCTGAAGAGAACAGTACACTCTGTTGAACCGGCGATACCACGTTTTTTACGTTGGTCTGAGCAACCCATTGTATGGAGCAGAGAGGATTGATAGCCCTCAACCGTAAGGGATCGAGATAGTCTTCACGGGTAAGAATAACCCAATTTATTGATTCGACTCACGGGGAGCCAAAGAGTATTTATAAGCTTTAACAGTTGAGTTGTCAATTCAACCGCACCTGAAATATACTTACTTGCAACAAAAGATAAGTGGTAACAGTAATATGATAGTGATGATAGTAATAGTAAAAGTAACAGCAAAAAGTAAATAGCAGTAGTAAATGGCAAAAGTAGCAACTAGTGACAAGCAAGGTTTAAAAATACTGTAGACTAGGGAGATGGATGGTTGGGCGCTGCATGGATGAGATATATTCCTACTTGGGGCACGGCACACGGAAAAGTAATGATCATCTAGGCAAATATCAAACATTAGGCATGTATCCCATAGGTAGTTGTACGTGCTTGCAATAAGAACTTGCACAACATCTTTTGTCCTACCATCCCGCTACGAACGGGGCCAAAAGGAACTAATGGATATTAAGGTGCTCCTGTCAAAGAGCACCGGAACAAAGCAATGAACTCAATGGATACATGTAATCCTCAAACTACGGACCATCCCCTTTGGTGTCCCAAGCTGTCACTTTTGGGATCGCCGGTTCCGAACCGTAACAGGTGCATACAACTCATAGATAGGATCACGAACACAAATATATTCATGCAAACACATATGGTTCAGATCTGAAATCATGGCACTCGGGCCCTAAGTGTCAAGCATTAAGAATAACAAGTTGTAGCAAAGATGATAAACACCATAGTAGATGATAGGCAACATGCCCCCAACAATCTGACGAACTAATACATGATCTAACTCATCCAATCCCTACCATCCCCTTCGCCTACAGCAGGGGAATTACTCACACATGGAGGGAGAAGTCATGGAGGGATGATGGAGTGGTGGTGATGATGACGATGGCGACGATCTCCCCTCTCCGGAGGCCAAATCAGCCTCCAGATTAGCCCTCCCGAGGAAGAACAGAGGGTGGCGGCGGCTCCGCGACGAAAAACTACGAAAGAACTTCCGATCGGGGGTTTCTGCGTCGGGAGAAAAAATACGGGCTAAAGTAGGGCACCAGGGGGCGTGGGACCTGCCCAGGCGCCCCCCCCCCCAGTGCGGCCCAGGGGGGGCGCGCCCACAGGGCGCCTGGGCACCCCCTGGCCCCCCTCTGGCCCCACTTCTGGCATTTGGTTCCTTCGGGTGCGTGGATTTTCTGTGATTTTTCGTGGATTTTTCTGAGATACTTAAAAATCCGTTTTCCTGCACACAAATAAACCATACAGGCAGCTCTGCTGAAAACAGCGTTAGTCCGGGTTAGTTTAGTCCAAATCATGCAAGAATGAGGTCAAAACAATATCAAAAGTGTTTGGAAAAGTAGATACGTTTGAGACGTATCAACTCCCCCAAGCTTAGCATATTGCTTGTCCTCAAGCAATTCAGTTCAACGAACTGGAAGCGACAAAGAAAACTTTGACAAACTCTTTTGCTTCATTAGATGTATATAAGCATGTACTACGAAAAGAGTTTAGCAAGTATTGAAACAGTACTTATGAGGACAATGCAAGGAGCAATCCTTCTTTCAAGTGACCAGTCACAAATACTTAAGAGTAAATAATATATTACTGAAAATCAAGACAAGATCACATTGCACATAGCTTGAGCATATTAGGGTGGTATCTCGCTAGCCTCCATGAGTGAAGCAAAACATAAATGCAGAGACTCCTCCAGAGTTTTAAAGGAGACTAGAAGTAAGAATTTCAGAATAAATCATATCATAAGTATGCAGAAGACAATGTAATACTTTGGGACAATGCACATTACACTCAGAATGACAATTATGCTCTCCTAGTCGGTGCTTTGTAGAAAAAAAGTGAGACTCTCGAACCGTGGCTTTTATGGGCAAAGTTGAAAACCCGTGATCGGAAACAAAAACTAAACATGTACCAGAGCTCTTGGTTTTAAAAACAGAAGTAAATATGTTTTTGAGAGGTGCATATTTCGTCAATGAATGCTAGCAGATAACTCAATCACTTTTTAAGCTAGACAAGTCTCGAGGAACGGCTCCCGCATGAGGACGATCACATCCTCTTAATCTCCTTTGTTTATCACTGCCAAAGTTTTCTGATTTCTCATGAACAAAGCGTGAAGGAGGGTTTGTTTGTTATATTATCTTTTCGAGCCGGGCGCACTCAATGCCAGTTCCTTTTCATATTAGGGGTTTGCACATTATACACGCAATCCAGTGGTGAAACTTGTCCAACTTAAAAAGATTATGAATTAACTACTACTTCCTCATGAGCTAAAACATAGGCACAAAACGGGAAATGCTTTTGATTAATTTCGAGATGGTACATGAAAGTCTTCGTTAGGAATGGCAGGTAAATACCATGTATAGGAAGGTATAGTGGACTCATATGGCATAACAGGTTTTAAAGAGTTTGGATGCACAAGCAGTCAGTCCGTTTAGTACAGGTGGAGGTTTAGAAAAAGACTGGGAAGCGACCAACTAGAGAGCAATAACGGTCATAATCATACAGAGCGACAAAGCAACATTGAATCGGGCATGAAAGTGATATAACTATTCTAAAACTCAAAGATCATCAAGGCAGAGTAGACTTTTTAGTCTTAAGCATGTGTAAGCATGTGCCAAGTCAATCCAAAAATTCTCTAAAGGGAAATACCACCTTAGTATACCCGACTATGAACAGTGCAATGCATGTAGATCATTTCAATAACACATTATATACTCTAGTTATTCGGGACTAGCCACAAGGAAAGCATGAACCACTGGGAGCATTGTAATCATAGCACTATGTCGCTACAAGCTGGTCTCTAGATCATAAGTACAGGCATATGTACAAAAGTAGAAACAATAAGAGTTCATACCGGTCTTCCTTGTTGCTTCCCTCCAGTCGATCTTCGTCATTATTGCTTGTCACTCGCACGATCGAACGTAGGAAATATAATCAAATGCCATCACGGACTCGAGCTGATCTCTGAAAACAAAGCAAACTAAAGAGAGAAAGGAAATCTTTTTGGTTTTTTCAAAAGTTGAATAAAAGCAAAAGAAAGAGAAAATCTTTTTGTTGTTTTTGCAAAGAGAAAAATAAAGAAGAACGGGCAAAAGCTTCGAAAAGATCAAAGCGAATAAAACGGACAATACAATGGAAAAGTGAGAAGGGCACGTACTCCCCCAAGCTTAGGCTTTTGGCCTAAGTTGGTAGCAGCTACTGCCCCCAGGAGCCTCCTGCTCTAGGGGTATGGTGGTGAGACCAAGGGTCGTAGAAAGATGATGGCGCGTACACCGAACTCCTCGGAGTCTCCCACGAGGAAGGTTCCGAACGCCAAACAGAGGAAGACCCTTCACCAAACTCGGTGGCGGTCTCTTCCTGAAAATGTGGTATCTCACCGTGCCTCTCCTCGTTGGGCACAACCCCCTCCATGGGGTTATGAAACTGATGCTGGACCATGAACTCATCGAACTGGACAACATCAAAGGACCATCCGTTCCTGCGAGAAAAATCAAACAAAAGAGGTGCAGGTAGATGGATCTCGCGTTCCGCGGCAGTTCCGAAACGCAAGATATAAACAAGGTTATCATGCTCAGAACCCATGGTAACAAACTTATGCCTTTTCATAGCAGCAAGATCAAAGCTTAAATAAGTGAAAGGAGTATCATCAGGGTGTGGGGTGCCTCCAAGATGCTCTAAGATAAGTGTGGCATAAATGCCACCATATAAGTCCCCCTTGTTACCGTTCATAGCAAGGCGTCGAGCAATTAAGGTACCAAGATTATAATCAGACCTCCCTGAGAGGGCTGCTGCCAGGATAGCAATATCCGGAGCAGAAATGCTGCTCGTGTTTTCACGAGCTAACACCCCTCTAGCAATATAATATGCAAAATACCTGAGGTGAGGAAACAAGATGCTGGAGATCTTCGACCGATGAATATCCCTCGTACCCATGCTGCAGAGAGAGTTGATGACGGTTTTCATCTCGGAGGGCTGAGTGGCCATCCTAGCCGTCCTCCCAATGTTTGGCACACCTATTACTTCACAAAAATTTCCCAAAGTCATGGTGATAAGATCATTATAAATTTTAAACTCAATAGCACCTGAATCAGGATTATATCTAAAACTGTTAATGAAACTGGAGGTGAGTTTTTGATACTGAGTAACACGGCTTGTGACGACCCGTGTCAAACCTGCATTAGCACAAAGATTATAAAACTCATTCTTGATTCCCGCAGCTTCCATGAATTCATCACATGGAAATGTCATCGCACGTGCTGGACTTGTGTCTTCCAACAACTCCAGGGGCACATGATCCTCATTATAGCTCACCCTAGCAGTCGACAATGAAGCTGCGGCTCTAGTGACTCGATCGGAGTGTGCGGGCCTCCTCTTCTCAAGCCATCCTTTTGCCCTTCCTAACAAACTCATTTCTGAAATTTTTTACAATTTACAAAAACGAGGATTAAAACAAAGTGAGCTAAGGCAAACTACTCAACTCACTTGCCCAAGGCATAAACTTGCATCAAAACTTGGAAAATAACTTTCTACACATGCATGCAAGCTCATCTCTACAGCACCAAGAACTACTAAATACTCACAAATGAGGCCACCAATCAAAAATCTAATTGGAGGGGTGGAGGAGTCACATACCAGGGAGTATTTGCTCAAAATTTCAGCTCAAATGAGGGGCTGTAGAGAGAGATCGAAGAAATCGCCTCCAAGAACAGCAAGAACACAAGAACAAGACCAGAACTCGGGTTTCTGGAGAAAGAGAGAGAGAAAGGAAGAAGAAGTACCTGGAGGGGGGTCCCGTGGGCCCCAGGCGCCCTGTGGGCGCGGCCAGGGGCTGGGCCGCGCCAGCTGGCCGCCTGGGCCACTGGTGGCCCCCCTGGCTGGCCCCAGGACTTTCCGGGTCTCTCCCGACATGGAAATTTTTATTATAATTTTTCTGGAATTTTTCTGAAAACTTCACTGTTGAAAATTTTTCGAAGTTCAAAAAGCTGCGAAACTCTCTGAAAACTTAAAGCAGTTAGTAGTATTGTGAAGCTTCAAAAACATAGATACTTGGTACAGCAAGTAGGACAAAACTAAAAACGAATGAAAACATAACAAGCTCAACTTTTTATCCATATAAAACATGTTCACTAGTAAGGTTGATCAAGTCTTACCATCAAACAAGCGATATATAGAGCAAAAAGTCTCACCTCCAACGAAGTAATCACTGAACCTTTACCTTGATGGACATTGTCCCTACCATGATAGTTTTGTATTTGTGAGGCACATGTAGTGGACAGTCCCATTCTCCAATCTTCACGGTCTCGATATTCTCTATAGAGTTGAGGGCATGCCTCCTGTCGGTCTTCTTTGGAAAATATACCGTGTGTTCTTTATCATTCACATGGAAGGTAACCTTCCCTTTATTGCAATCAATAATAGCACCTGCGGTGTTAAGAAAAGGTCTACCAAGAATAATGGACATGCTCCCATACTCGGGCATGTCAAGCACAACAAAATAAGTAAGAATTAAACAATTAGCAACTTCTACGGGAACATCCTCACAAATACCTATCGGAACAGCGGTTGACTTGTCAGCCATTTGAAGGGAGATATATGTAGGAATTAGTTTTTCTAAACAGAGCCTCTCGTAAAGAGAGAGAGGCATAACACTCACTCATGCTCCAAGATCACATAAAGCAGTTTTGACATAATTATTCTTTATGGAGCAAGGAATGGTGGGTATACCTGGATCACCGAGCTTCTCAGGAATCTTGCCACTGAAAGAGTAGTTAGCAAGCATAGTAGATATTGCATCATTAGGAACTTTTCTTTTGTTAGTGACAATATCTTTCATATATTTTGAATAAGGAAGTAACTTAATAGCATCAGTCAAAGGGATTTGAAGAAAAAGAGGTTTAATCCATTCACAAAACTTATTATAATGCTCTTCCTCTTTAGATTTGATGGACTTACCTGGAAAGGGCATGGGTTTCTGTATCCATGGTTCTCTCTCCTTCCCATGTTTTCTTGCGATGAAGTCTTCTTTAGTGTACCTCTTACGTTTGTCAGGTGCTTCTTCTTCTCGAACTTCAGGCGGATCATTCTTCTCATTATTATTACCTTCAGGTTCAGCGCCGTCTTCAGTCTCAGCATCGGAAATAGATACACTGTTGGGATCAATAGCTGGCTCTTCATCTGCAATAGGATCATTAGAATTGTTAGTCTCTTTATGTTTCTTCTTCTTGTTTGGAGAGACAACAATTTCTTCTTCCTGCATTTGAGAATCTTGCTCGATTCTCTTTGGATGTCCCTCTGGATAGAGAGGATCTTGAGTACTAGTTCCCCCTCGGGTCTTAATCCCAAAAGCCTGCAAATTATCTTATTTGGCATTGTTAGCAAGCAAATCTCTTTGCACATTAGAAATTTGATCAAGCTGAGTTTGAACCATATGAAAATGCTTCACAAGACATTGAACATCATTAACTGTTCTATCTAAAACATCAAGCAGTCTTTTGATAGCAAGGGAATTATCATGCAACTGACTTTCTATCCTCTCATTAAAATGATTCTGTTTCATAATAAAATTATCAAACTCATCTAAACATTGATCAGGAGGCTTACCATGAGGGATGTCACTTGCGTTGAAATCTAAAAGAGAGTGTACCTCTACCATAGGAGGGTGAGTGGTAGGCTCACACAGCTTCTCAATAGGGGGTAAATTCTTCACGTCTTCAGCTTTAATACCTTTCTCTTTAATAGACTTCTTTGCTTCTCGCATATCCTCGGGGCTTAGAACAAACATGCCCCTCTTCTTTGTTGGTGGAGGTGGTTCAGGGACGGACCAATCTTCATGGTTTTTGGCAATCCTGCCCATTAAATCTTCCGCATCGTCCGGTGTTCTTTTCCTAAAAACACAACCAGCACAACTGTCCAAATAGGACCTGGATTCATCAGTTAGACCAGCATAGAATATATTGATTAATTCATTCTTAGGGATTTCATGTCCTGGTCTAGCCCGAATCAGACCGCAGTACCTCCCCCAAGCTTTAGGGAGGGACTCATCCTGCAACCGTTTAAAGTTATAAATTCTTTGTAAAGCAGCATGTTGCATGTGAGCAGGAAAGTACTTATCAACAAAAGAGTGAGCTAAGTCCTGAGGACTCTTAATGGAACCTCATGGGAGTGAATCATACCATGCTTTAGCACCTTCCTTCAACGAGAAAGGAAGAAGCTTGGTCACATAAAAGTAGCATATGTTTTCATCTGTGGTAAACAGGCTACCTAGCTCACCAAGTTTAGTTAGGTGTGCAATAGCATCATCATTTTCTCTGCCATAAAAGGGGTCAGCTTCAACCATAGGTATAAGTGAAAGATCAACAGAGAAATCAAAATCAGGATCATCAATGCATATAGGAGATGTAGCAAATTCAGGATTAGGAACGGTTTTGTTCTTCAAAGAGTGTTTTTCAAATAGTTTCTTAATAACTTCAGGGTCAGAGCTGGCAAACTCTGTCAGTTCCCTACATAAATCTTCATCTAGTATATAGTAATCATCATCAAGGAGACTCTCCTTGAGTTTACTCAAGTCAGGATAATCATAAGTTTCACCAATAGGGTAGCGAGTGACAGGTAGTTCAATTCCAGACTTTTTAGCAACAGCAGCAAGTTGTTTCTCAAGAGCATAACCAAGCGAACTAATATCATCAAAAGTAGTAGAAGCATCATCAAGAGTATCAGACACAGTATCAGATTCAGTAGGAGCATCATGTGGTGGTGGTGAGGCAAACTTACTCATAACAGAAGGTGAATCAAGCGTAGCACTAGTGCTCAGAGCAGTACCTCTTCTTGTAGTGGATAGTAAGATCGGAACCTTGGGGTCTCCTTTCTTACCCATAGTGAATAAAGTGCAGCAGGTAGAATACCTCAAGTAGACTTGTAAATATTGCTATGCTCCCCAGCAACGGCGCCAGAAAACGGTACTTGATAGCCCTCAACCGTAAGAGATCGAGATAGTCTTTGCGGGTAAGAATAACCCAATTTATTGATTCGACACACGGGGAGCCAAAGAGTATTTATAAGCTTTAACAGTTGAGTTGTCAATTCAACCGCACCTGAAATATACTTACTTGCAACAAAAGATAAGTGGTAACAGTAATATGATAGTGATGATAGTAATAGTAAAAGTAACAGCAAAAAGTAAATAGCAGTAGTAAATGGCAAAAGTAGCAACTAGTGACAAGCAAGGTTTAAAAATACTGTAGGCTAGGGAGATGGATGGTTGGGCGCTGCATGGATGAGATAGATTCCAACTTGGGGCACGGCACACGGAAAAGTAATGATCATCTAGGCAAATATCAAACATTAGGCATGTATCCCGTAGGTAGTTGTACGTGCTTGCAATAAGAACTTGCACAACATCTTTTGTCCTACCATCCCGCTACGAACGGGGCCAAAAGGAACTAATGGATATTAAGGTGCTCCTGTCAAAGAGCACCGGAACAAAGCAATGAACTCAATGGATACATGTAATCCTCAAACTACGGACCATCCCCTTTGGTGTCCCAAGCTGTCACTTTTGGGATCGTCGGTTCCGAACCGTAACAGGTGCATACAACTCATAGATAGGATCACGAACACAAATATATTCATGCAAACACATATGGTTCAGATCTGAAATCAGGGCACTCGGGCCCTAAGTGTCAAGCATTAAGAATAACAAGTTGTAGCAAAGATGATAAACACCATAGTAGATGATAGGCAACATGCCCCCAACAATCTGACAAACTATTACATGATCTAACTCATCCAATCCCTACCATCCCCTTTGCCTACAGCAGGGGAATTACTCACACATGGAGGGAGAAGTCATGGAGGGATGATGGAGTGGTGGTGATGATGACGATGGCGATGATCTCCCCTCTCCGGAGGCCAAATCAGCCTCCAGATTAGCCCTCCCGAGGAAGAACAGAGGGTGGCGGCGGCTCCGCGACGAAAAACTGCGAAAGAACTTCCGATCTGGGGTTTCTGCGTCGGGAGGAAAAATACGGGCTAAAGTAGGGCACCAGGGGGCGTGGGACCTGCCCAGGCGCCCCCCCGGCGCGGCCCAGGGGCGGGCGCCCACAGGGCGCCTGGGCACCCCCTGGCCCCCTCTGGCCCCACTTCTGGCATTTGGTTCCTTCGGGTGCGTGGATTTTCTGTGATTTTTCGTGGATTTTTCTGAGATACTTAAAAATTCGTTTTCCTGCACACAAATAAACCATACAGGCAGCTCTGCTGAAAACAGCGTCAGTCCGGGTTAGTTTAGTCCAAATCATGCAAGAATGAGGTCAAAACAATATCAAAAAGTGTTTGGAAAAGTAGAGACGTTTGAGACGTATCAAGGATCACCCACCACGAGTTGATAATCCGGGCCAGCTGGCCTTGGTGGTGGCACCACAGGTGGGTGGTTACAAGTTCACAAAGGTGCTGATGGATGGAGGCAGCAGCATCAATATCCTATACTATGAGACTTTCCGACATATGGGGTTGCCAGATAAGAAGCTCCGATAGTCCAACACAGTGTTCCATGGAGTGGTGCCCGGTAAATCAGCTTACCCAGTTTGGAAAAATCGATCTGGAAGTTACCTTTGGGGATGAGCATGACTCTAGATCGGAGACGGTGACCTTTGAGGTTGTAAAGATCAGAAGCCCATATCATGCTCTGTTTAGGAGATCGGTTTACGCTAAGTTGATGGCTAGACCGTGTTATGTTTATCTGCAGCTCAAGATGCCGGGTCACAAGGGAACCATCACGGTTCACGGGAGCCGTAAGATCGCATTGGAGTGCGAGGAAGGAGACGCCGCATATGCTGAGGCAGTTTGTGCTACAGAGGAGCTAAAGTTTTATAAGGACAATGTTGATACGGCAAATATGTCCCCGTTGAAGAAGCCAACTACAGAGCATGATCCGGCATTGAAGTTTAAATCGGCAGAGGAAGCCAAGAAGGTTGACTTTGTTCCAGGCGATTCGTCCAAGCAGTTCACTATCAGCGCTAACCTAGACCCCAAATAGGAAAGCGCGCTCATCGAGTTCATCTGTGAGAACCAGGATATCTTTGCATGGAAACCTTCTGACATGTCAGGTATACCGAGGGAACTCGCTGAGCACAGTCTTAATATTGATCTGAAGTTTAAACCGGTCAAGCAGTATTTGCACCGCTTCAATGAGGAGAGGCACAAGGCTATAGGTGAAGAAGTGGCTAGGCTATTGGCCGCAGGCTTCATAGTTGAAGTATGTCATCCAGAGTGGTTGGCTAATCCGGTGCTGGTGCTCAAGAAAAACGGAACTTGGAGGATGTGCGTTGATTACACAGACTTGAACAAGGCTTGCCCAGCTGATCCTTTTGCTCTCCCCCGTATTGATCAGATTATCAATGCTACGGCGGGATGTGAGCGGCTAAGTTTTTTGGATGCATATTCAGGTTATCATCAGATCAAGATGGCAGTTAAGGACCAGGAGAAGACAGCTTTCATAACTCCCTTTGGAGCCTTCTGCTATGTATCCATGCCTTTTGGGCTCAAGAGTGCCCAAGCAACTTATCAGCGCTGTGTGCAGAACTGCCTACAAGGGCAGATTGGAAGAAATGTCCACGCATATGTTGATGACATTGTGGTAAAATCCAGGAAGGAGGAGACGCTGATAGAGGACTTAAAAGAAACCTTTGACAACCTCCAGGTTTACAAGATGATGCTCAATCCGGAGAAGTGTGTTTTTGGTGTTCCAGCAGGCAAGCTCCTTGGATTCTTAGTGTCAAACAGAGGGGTTGAAGCTAATTCGGAGAAGATCAAGGCGATCACATCCTTGGCTAAACCGGCGTGCATCAATGATGTCCAGTGCGTGGCGGGCCGTATTGCAGCATTGAGTCGATTCATTAGCCGCATAGGGGAAAAGGCGATCCCGCTTTACCAGATGATGAAGAAGACGGATCGGTTTGTCTGGAGCGATGCTGCAAACGCTGCGTTCGAGGATTTGAAGCGGCAATTGGCAGAACCATCAGTCCTTGCGGCCCCGGTCGACAAGGAGCCGTTGTTATTGTACGTGGCCGCCAATGCTCGTGCAGTCAATGTGGCCATTGTGGTTGAGCGCAAGGAGGCAGGCAAAGAATATCCGGTTCAACGTCCGGTTTATTACATCAGCGAGGTGCTCATTGAGTCAAAACAAAGATATCCGCATTGGCAGAAATTGGTATATGGCGTGTTCGTGGCAAACCGGATGTTGAAGCACTACTTCCAGGTCCACCCAATCACTGTTGTCAGTTCAGCTCCGTTAGGAGATATAATCCAGAACAGAGAAGCCACTGGCAGAGCGGCGAAGTGGGCCATTGAGCTTAGCGTGCACGGATTAAAGTGTGTGCCCCGTACTGCTATAAAATCACAAGCACTGGTGGATTTCATCAATGATTGGACAGAGCTGCAAGCACTTGAGGAGAAGCCGGATCATACATACTGGACTATTCACTTTGACGGCTCAAGGCAATTGGAGGGCACGGGGGCTGGAGTCGTGTTAACTTCCCCATGAGGTGATAAGTTCTGTTATGTCCTCCGATTAACGTTCGCTTGTACTAACAATGCTGCTGAGTATGAAGCTCTCCTCCATGGTTTGCGGATGGCCAAGGAGATGAACTTGAGCCGGGTTAAGTGTTTTGGTGACTCGGATCTGGTGGCACAACAAGTATCTGGTAAGTGGGACACTAAGGATCCGCTCATGGCGGCTTATCGGCGAGAAGTGGATGCAGTCGCGGGATACTTCAAGGGATATCAGGTGGACCACATAGACCGGCGGAAAAACGAAGCGGCCAATGCATTAAGTCGGCTGGGTTCTCAGCGTAAACCGGTTCCACGTAATACTTTCCTGGATGAATTACATAATCCGTCAGTACAGGTACCTTCTGTCAGGGATATGGTTAGTAGGTATAAACCGGATATTGTAAACCGGTTTAGTTATATTGTACTTGGTTCATTATTTTGGTAGAGATTACGGCCTATGAGATTTCAAGGCCCATGTATAGAAATACGGTTGTAAACCGCCAAGGAGATATAACTTGGGAGATAAGAAAGAAAGGACAGAGACCGAGGCGGACACGATTATGAGCCGGCCTCGGGACTCTGTAAACCGGACCAGGCGTCACCTCTATATAAGGGGACGGCCCGGCACCGGTTCAAGGACAAGCAACAATCGATACGTCGAGGCACAGGCAAGCGATTCCGCTCCCTGTAAACCGACGCCCAAGCAATACCAAACCAACTAGACGTAGGCTTTTACCTTCTCAAAGGGGCCGAACTAGTATAAAATCCTTTGTGTCCTTTGTGCGCCATGAATCCTTTCAAGCTAACCCGTGCGATGGTTCCATCATCAAGTCCGTTAAACCGGACATCTGCCGTGTTAATTCCACGACAGTTGGCGCCCACCGTGGGGCTCGCGCACGATGGTTTCGAGTTCTTGAAAGGCGGCTTCGAAGGGTTAAAGGGCTACGCGGTCGGCCGGATGACCAAGAGTCGTCGCGGCCGGATCTACATCGACGACGCGGGTTGGGGACCGGAGGCCGATTCAATCGAATACGGGTACCGGGTCCCCTTCGGCAGCATCCAAGTCTTCATCGGAAAAATTGGCGAACCGGGACCTGAGCCGGACACCCTCCCCAGCATCGTCGAGACGGCTCAGCGGGCGAGATCGCCCCGGATTCAATCTGCTATGAGGCATGTGTTTGTGGGGGCAATCCACGAAGGTCGGACCGAGGACGGTTCGGAATCTGATGGGGCAACAGTCATCTACTCAGATGGCGAATCTTCATCCGGGGAAACTGAATCTCTGTATCAGTTGCGGGACGGCCGGTCTGAGGGCGAGTCCGATGGGAACAGTATTCCGGACCCCTTTGACCCGCCAAACCGGGTGGCGGTCTTCATGGCCGGTTCACAACCCCCGGTGAACGGAACAACAGCGGAAGCCGGCGCAGGGGGAAGCGGTTCAAATCCCCCCCTCACGGAAGTTCTATCCACCTTGATCGAAGAGCTCGCAGCTAAAGCAGTAGAGGTCGTGGCTCCAGCAGACAAGGTACAGCATGATGCGGTGCTTCTTCAGTTAACGGCCCGGATCAATCAATTGAAGGAGGATTTAAAGGCAGAAGGAGAGATGTTAGCTATCAGACAAGCAGAATTGGATGATCAAGCTTTTCACTTGAGGATGGAGCAAGCTTCGGTGGAGGCAGTCAGGGGGAGGAAGTATCGATCCCGCCTACCGCCGGGTTACGAATCTGCGAATTTGTTTAGAACCCCGGGAACGGGGGCTAGCAACAATCCGGCCTTAAACCGGAGGAGTCCGCCGGTTCAGGAGGAGCCGGTTCTGCAGCCCACTGCCGAACGAGAGCGGCGGGTTACATCGGTGCCTTATGTGCCTGTCCCTCCGGGTCATTATTCAAACCCTGTGGATAATATTGCTGCTGCGGCCGCACGGTTGGCCGCTTTACCCGCGGAAGGAACATCTCCGGTGGCGATAGAAGCGCGCAGGGTCCAGAAGCTGCTTAATACGGCATTAATACAGCATCAAGCATATTCTCATAGCAGGGAGAGGTTGCATTCAACACCACGTCCCAATCGAAGTTACACCAGACATTGGGAAGAGCCTGAAGTTTCTAGCAGTGAACGGAGGAGGCATCAGCGTATGCAGAATAATCCGGCGGGGGCAGAGATACCGGCCCCGGATCAAAACCGGCCTAGATCGGAGGCCCGAGAGGAGATCCGCCAGTCGACGCCGGTTTACGCCGGCGCTACGGGGGCAGGAGCCACAGCGAGCAGCTTTGGGATACAATGTCTTGTCCCTGCCCTGCGGAGCGTCAAGCTGCCCAAGGATTTCAAAGGACCTCGCAAGGTGCCTAATTACACCGCCGATTTACCACCTGAAGCTTGGGTGGAGAGTTACGAGATGGCCATGGAGATGCTGGATGTGGATGAGTCGGCGTGTGCTAAATATTTCACTATGATGCTGGAAGGCACGGCCCGGACTTGGTTAAAGGCATTACCACCGAATTCCATTGGATCATGGGCAGAGCTGCGCAGCCAGTTCATCAAAAATTTCAAGGATACGTGCAAGCAACCTATGTCGATAATAGATTTAGCAGCATGTGTGCAAGGAGAACAGGAGTCTACAGCAGCGTGGGTACGCAGAGTGGCAGAGATCTTGCACTCCTCAAACGGCATTAACCCGAGCACAGCGATTGTAACTTTGGAGAATAATTGCCGGTTTGAATCCTTGAAATTAAAACTCGGACGGCTCAAACGGGAGTGCAATGATATGGGGACTTTGATGAGCGCCCTGGTGAAGTACGGGGACTCAGATAATACTAAGTACCCGGAGCCAGAAGGAGATAAAATAGGGAAGACCGGTAAGCCTGGTAAGCCGGCGCCGGTTAATCCGGTTACTTCAAGCTTCTTGGGCAAGCGAAAGGCAGAGAATAGCTCCGATTTTGTGGCTAATACACAGGTTCAAGGAGGTTTCCGGGTCAACCAGCAAGGTCCCACTCGCCAAGCTGGGGGAGGAAACCCGGGTTGGGAGCAGGATCCGGATCAACCCTGTCTAAGGCATAGCGGAGCAAGGGGGCCTGCAAAGCACACTGGAAGAGAGTGCATGGGCCCAGGGTACAGCCGTTTTAATACCTTTATCCGGCCCCCAAGTGGCGGTTCGGGGCCCGGGTTTCATGGTCCGGGTTACCAAGGGAACAGCTCCGGTTCAGGATATAGGGGCAACAGCGGTTATCAAGGGAACAGCGGTGGTTATCAACCCCGGCCGGGTGGCCAGAGTACTCAAGGAAGCTACAATGGTCAAGGAAATCAGTATCAAGGTGGTTATCAGGGTCAGGGGAATCAATCGTATCATCAAGGTAGCTACAACAATCAGAATAATCAGCAGCAGGGCCAGGGGGGTCATAGTAATCAAGGAAATCAGCAGCAGCAGCAGCGTCCGCAACAGCAACAGCAATCCGGATACCAGAGTAATCCAAAGGAGTTGAGCAGCGGTCAGTATCATGTCTTCACCACGAGTTTATGTAAAAGAGACCAGAAGGTTTTGAAGCGGGCCGTCAATACGGTAGAACCGGCAACGCCACAGTTTCTACGATGGTCAGAGCAGCCCATTGTTTGGAGCAGAGAAGACCACCCATTACGGGTAGATAATCCGGGACATTTAGCTTTGGTAGTGGCACCTCAGGTGGGAGGATACCGGTTTACTAAAGTACTCATGGATGGAGGCAGCAGTATCAATATATTATATTACGAGACCTTTCGCCGTATGGGTCTGACAGATAAACAACTGAGGACATCAAACACAGTGTTTCACGGGGTGGTCCCAGGTAAGTCAGCCTATCCAGTTGGTAAGATTGACTTAGAGGTTACCTTTGGGGATGAGCACGATTCCAGGTCAGAGATGATCACTTTCGAAGTTGTTAAAATCAGAAGCCCGTATCATGCTTTGTTTGGGAGGACGGTTTATGCTAAGTTTATGGCTAGGCCATGTTATGTTTATCTGCAGCTCAAGATGCCGGGTCATAAAGGCACAATTACAGTGCATGGCAGTCGTAAGATAGCAGTGGAGTGTGAAGAGGGTGATGCAGCCTATGCAGAAGCGGTATGTGCCACGGAAGAGTTAAAGTTCTACAAGGATAATGTTGATCCGGCGGATATGAATCCGCTGAAGAAGCCCACTACCGAGCATGATCCGGCTTTGAAATTTAAATCGGCAGAGGAGACCAAGCAAATTGATTTTGTGCCGGGGGATTCGTCCAAGCAGTTCACTATCAGCGCTAACCTTGACCCCAAATAGGAAAGCGCGCTCATCGAGTTCATCCGTGAGAACCGGGATATCTTTGCATGGAAACCTTCTGACATGCCAGGTATACCGAGGGAACTCGCTGAGCACAAATTGAATATCGATCCGAAGTTTAAACCGGTAAAACAATATTTGCGCCGCTTTAACGAAGAGAGGCGCAAGGCTATAGGAGAAGAAGTGGCCAGGCTTTTGGCAGCAGGATTCATAGTGGAAGTTTTTCATCCGGAATGGTTGGCCAATCCGGTGCTTGTTCTAAAGAAGAATGGGAAGTGGAGGATGTGTGTGGACTACACAGACCTCAATAAAGCTTGCCCAACTGATCCTTTTGCTCTTCCTCGCATTGATCAGATTATTGATGCTACAGCAGGGTGTGAGCGGCTGAGTTTTCTGGATGCGTACTCAGGTTATCACCAGATCAAAATGGCAGTTGAAGACCAGGAGAAGACGGCATTCATAACCCCTTTTGGTGCTTTTTGCTATGTGTCTATGCCTTTTGGGCTCAAGTGTGCGCAAGCAACGTATCAGCGTTGTGTTCAGAATTGTTTGAAAGGGCAGATAGGGAGAAACGTACATGCATATGTGGATGACATTGTGGTCAAGTCAAAGGAGGAAAGAACAATGATAGAGGACCTTAGGGAAACCTTTGATAATCTCCGGACTTACAGGATGATGCTTAATCCGGAGAAATGTGCTTTTGGTGTCCCGGCCGGTAAGCTTTTGGGGTTCCTGGTTTCGAACAGGGGAATAGAAGCCAGCCCGGAGAAGATCAAGGCCATCACATCTTTATCAAAACCGGCTTGCATAAATGATGTTCAGCGCATAGCCGGCCGGATCACGGCGTTAAGCCGGTTTATTAGTCGCCTAGGAGAAAAGGCGATCCCGCTTTATCAAATGTTGAAGAAAACGGACCGGTTTATTTGGAGCAATGAAGCAAATACAGCGTTTGAGAAACTGAAACAGCAGCTAGCGAAACCGCCGGTTTTAGCTGCCCCGATAGACAAGGAGCCTTTGTTATTATATGTTGCTGCAAACACACGGGCAGTTAGTGTTGCAATTGTGGTTGAGCGCAAGGAAGCAGGGAAAGAACATCCGGTTCAGCGTCCGGTTTACTATGTGAGTGAAGTACTCATCGAGTCCAAGCAAAGATACCCTCATTGGCAGAAATTGGTGTATGGGGTGTTTATGGCAAACCGGAAATTGAAGCATTATTTCCAAGGGCATCCAATAACTGTGGTTAGTTCAGCTCCATTGGGAGATATAATCCAGAATAGAGAAGCAACAGGCAGGATAGCTAAATGGGCCATTGAGCTCAGTCCACATGAGTTGAAGTATGTACCGCGAACTGCTATAAAATCTCAGGCACTGGTTGACTTCATCAACGACTGGACAGAATTGCAAACGCCTGAGGAGAAGCCGGATCTTACTTATTGGACGATCCACTTCGACGGTTCAAAGCAGTTGGAGGGATCGGGGGCCGGAGTTGTCTTAACTTCCCCTAGAGGTGATAAATTTTGTTATGTACTCCGATTGTTATTTCCTTGTACTAACAACGCAGCAGAATATGAGGCATTACTTCACGGTTTGAGATTGGCAAAGGAGATGAATCTGAGCCGGGTTAAGTGCCTGGGTGATTCAGACCTAGTGGCACAGCAGGTTTCGGGCAAGTGGGATTCAAGGGATCCACTCATGGCGGCTTATCGACGAGAGGTTGAAGCGGTCGCAGGTTATTTTAAAGGATATCAGGTAGAGCATATAGACCGGCGGAAAAACGAAGCAGCTGACGCTTTAAGCCGGCTAGCTTCGCAACGTAAACCGGTACCACCAAACACCTTTTTGGATGAGTTGCACAATCCCTCAGTTCAAGTACCTTCAGAGGATAATCTAGCTATTCCAGATCCAGAGGCACAGTTGGTTGCAGCAACCCATGTTATTCCGGATTGGACGTTACCTTATTTGGCATATCTAAGCCGGGGGGAATTGCCAGAGGACGAAGATGAAGCACGGCAGGTAATACGGCGTTCCAAATCTATGACAATTGCCAACGGAGAGCTACATCATCGTAGCACCTCTGGAGTATTTCAACGGTGTGTTTCAGCTGAGGAGGGTTGTGAGATTTTAAGGGAGATTCATGAAGGGGATTGCGGTCATCATGCCGGATCAAAATCATTGGTGGCTAAAGCTTTCCGGCATTGCTTTTATTGGTTAACGGCACATGCAGATGCGGCAGACTTGGTCCGTAAGTGTGATGCTTGTCAGAAGTTCTCAAGACGTGCCCTTGTTCCAGCACAAGAACTCCGGATGATACCAATAACTTGGCCTTTTGCAACTTGGGGGCTTGATATGGTCGGTCCTTTTAAGAGATCTCAAGATCAGAAAACTCATCTACTAGTGGCAGTGGATAAGTTTACGAAGTGGGTGGAAGCGGAGCCTATAAGCAAATGTGATGCGGCCACAGCGGTTAAGTTCATCAAAAAAGTAATATTCCAGTTTGGTTTTCCACACAGCATCATCACAGATAATGGCACCAATTTATCTCAGGGTGAGATGGAAGAGTTCTGTCGACGAGAGCATATCCGTTTGGACGTATCTTCTGTGGCTCACCCCCAGTCCAACGGACAGGCAGAAAGGGCAAATCAGGAGATTTTGCGAGGAATCAAACCCCGGCTTATGACGCCTTTGCAGAGAACCCCAGGATGTTGGGTTGAAGAGTTACCATCTGTCCTTTGGAGTATTAATACTACGCCAAACCGGTCTACAGGTTACACACCTTTCTTCATGGTTTACGGTGCAGAAGCAGTTCTTCCAAGTGACATACGCCATGATTCTCCAAGGGTGACGGCCTATGTGGAAGCTATCAATGAAGAGTCAAGGCAAGATAGTTTGGATCGGTTGGATGAAGAACGTGACATAGCTGCAGCACGGTCGGCGATTTATCAGCAAGACCTGCGCAGATATCACAGCCGCCGGATCAGAACAAGGACATTCCAGGAGGGTGACTTGGTGCTCCGGCTTATCCAAGATCAAACGGACATGCACAAGCTATCCCCGCCATGGGAAGGGCCCTTTGTCATCAGCAAAAATTTACGCAACGGGTCATACTATTTGGTGGACATTCGAGAGCACAAAGATTCACGGACATCAGAAGAGGAGACAAAAAGGCCATGGAACATTGCTCATCTACGGCCATATTACACTTGAGCCATAGGCTCCCATGTATCCTATATATATATATATATTATGAAATAATGAATAAACCGGCACCCTCGGTAAACCGGGGGCTCAGCCCTTTTTTCCACATATATCGAATTTGCGGCAAATGTCCATATCAGTTTGTTATCAAAGAATCGTATTTCAATATTGGCTGGTTTTTAGAAATTAACCTTTGCAGGGTGTGTGAAGGAGCGGCAGAATGCACCGGAATATGAGCTCCTATCCGGTTCAAGGAAGGGAAAACTTCACAGAAAGGAAGCAATCCGCAGTCGGTATCAATCCGGAGTCGGTAAAAATCCGCAGTCGGTATCAATCCGGAGTCGGTAAAAATCCGCAGTCGGTATCAATCCGGAGTCGGTAAAAATCCGCAGTCGGTATCAATCCGGAGTCGGTAAAAATCCGCAGTCGGTATCAATCCGGAGTCGGTAAAAATCCGCAGTCGGTATCAATCCGGAGTCGGTAAAAATCCGCAGTCGGTATCAATCCGGAGTCGGTAAAAATCCGCAGTCGGTATCAATCCGGAGTCGGTATTAATCCGCAGTCGGTACCAATCCGCAGTCGGTATCAACACGCGTTAAAATGATGGCTTGGTTCTTTCGACAGTTTTTGAGCCTGGCAGCTCTTTGAAAAAGCCTCGATTACATAGTTTGATTTACAAAAATTGTGTGTTTTTTGGTGTTTTCTGTGTTCTATGACATTTTAAACCGAGTGGAACAGCTCCAGAAGTTGACCACCTATTTATAACATCATAAGTCTGGGTCATGAACACCAGCGAGTTATTAAACCGGCCAAGTACCATTATGAGCTGACAATTGGCAGCACGGAGTCAGATACAAATTACGAATTGCTGGACAAAGAAAAGGAAAATTCATGGACAAGTTAGGGTTGAAGAGTTCCAAATACTCATAAAGGTAATTTTAAACATCTTGCCGGTTTAAGGTGTTTTGGCTGCATACAATTAAGGTATCTAAGTTATTTATCAAAGGTATACTTGTTTATCATATCAAAAGAGCAAGTTAATCCGTCCGGTGGTCATACCACTAGGGCATATTTTTTCATCTTTTTTGAACAGGGCAAGAGATTCGCATCAATCAACAAATCAGTAAAAGAATATTTATAAAATGGCCAAAAGCCGGATCACAGTACATTGCAATTTCAGTTTAAGCCTATTACAAGGCACGAAAGACAGATAGCCGGAAGCATTGTTTATGGGTTACAGCAATAAGTGTTCAAGATTCCGTTCCTCCTTGCCGGGATGACTGGCCACCATCTGGTTCCGGAACATCTTCTTCCTCATGAAGCGGAGGGAAATCTGGTGCACGCCAGTCAATCTTGGCCAAAGCACGGAAATACACTTCATCGTTGATCAACTCGGTAGGTTCAATATCAGGAGCATAAGTGTGAGGACGAACCGGCGGAGTTAAGTTTGAAACATCGTAGACCGGACGTTCCACACGCTCGTTTTGAAGGTTATACGCAGGGTGGTACCGGGATAAGTCAGCTTCCACCGCTATCTTGCTCGCGAGTGGACGCATTTCCTTCGTCAGAACATACAGATCTTTCTCACCAAAAGCTGAACCGTCTTCCTTTGTGTCTGGAAACCCGGTTAGCACTTCTGCCGGATCAATGTCTGGAACCCAAGCCTTAGCTCTTGTCAAGGCCAGAAGAGCACCTCCTCGAGCAGCTGATTTCTTCACCTCTTCAAGACGGGTTGGAAGAATTGACAAACTGTTCAAAGTAGCCTTGATGGTTGAAGGAGCCGGTTTACCAAAAGAGGTGGCGCTGATGATCCTTTGCGCCCCAGAATATAATTGCTCCACCAAAGTATAACAAGCTTTCAGTTTCTTCCGTACGTCATCTCCAAGATGGGAGACGCGACGTCCTACATACAACAAGAGAAAGTTAAACCGGTGCAGGTTATAAGTTGCAAAGATAACAAACGAAAGTTACAGTTATGATTACCAAAGATAGCAGAAATCATCAAATTAACTTGGTGTTTTAACCCGGCCAATTCTTCAGTGACCGGGTTAAGAGCTCCTTCGGCATCTTGAACACGCTTTTCAAGATCCTTCTTCTGGACTTCAAAAGCAGTCCGTTCCTCATCAAAGAACTTCTTCAAGTCCTCAGCAGTTTTCAAACTTACTTTAAGTTCTTTTTTCGCCTTTGAAGCAGCTGCCTCGGTCTCTATGAGCCGGGTTCGAAGTTCGCTATTTTCTACAGCGTTCCGGTTTAACTCAGCCTGCAGACAAGTTCAAAAGCACAGTTAGAAAATACAAGTCTCAAGCACACAACCAAGTTGTCTACTTGACACTTGGGGGCTAATGGCAGTTGAAGTAATCCGGCAAAGATGAAATGCAAGTCTCAAGCACACAACCAAGTTGTATACTTGACACTTGGGGGCTAATGGCAGTTGAAGCAATGCGTCGGAGGCAAGATTTTTTACAAGTATCAACTACATAATCAAGTTATCTACTTGATACTTGGGGGCTAATGTATTAGACAGCAGTTCAAGCCTACAAAAGTTCCGGATCACCTGCTATAAAGCAGATAAACCGGAACTTGGGGGCTGTCATAAGGTAAAGATACGTTGAAAAAAGCAAGGTCAGAACAGGAAAATTTACCTCGTATTTCTCTCTCATGAGGTTCACCAGGCTAGCTTCATAGTCACGGCTGCTGTGAAGCCGGTTCAGATATCCGGAATAAATATCCTGGGGACTCAGGCTGGAAAGGCTGGAGATATCCGCATTTAAATTCCCTTTTTCCTGAGTTACTTTCTCCGTTTTGGCAGTGTGTTTTGCCAAAACGGTGGGTTCGGCTGGCGCAACATAGGCAGCGCCAGTAACCACAACGTCAGGGGAAGAAGGTGCATTGGGAGGAATAATTTTATCTTGAGCCGGATCAGGAGAGCCCGGATTAACTTGAGGAGAGCTAACCCGGGCTGGGCTTGGTGGATCTTGGGCAGCATCAGTAGCAGGAATATCAAGAACAGGTTCTTGAACCGGTGTAACAGGAGTACCTTCAGGAGGAACAGCTGTCGACGGTTCGATTGCTGGTTCATCGGCAGAAGGATCAACAGCGGGCTTCTTACCCTTAGCCTTTTTGCTGGGTTTCGGTTTACTGGAGAAACGAACAAAGATAGGTCAGCATTATAAAGAAAAAGGAAGGATTTAAACCGGAAAAGGTGAAGAGAATTACCCTGGAGCTGTCTTCAAGGGTGGAAGCTGTGTCGCAGTTGACTCGCCCGATGAGGATAGTGGAGTTTCCTGATAATCAGGATCAGTCGGTTTAAGTGGTTTTCTAATAAGGCCGGCCTTGGGATGAAGAAGTGTTGGAGAAAGTATCACCTCAGCACGGCGTTTCCGAGCCGGGGTTAAGGAGATTCCAGAAGATTCCACTGCTAAACCGGAATGGCGAGTGGTCCGGCGCAATGCTTCGTGCTGTTGCTTCTTCAAATCAAAATTGGGATCCAACTTAGCATAAGGGTGAGAAAATTGATACTTTCTAACAGTCCGACGGATCTTTTGAGGAGGGGGTTCTGAATCGGAAGAAATAAGGGTTACCTCAATCTCCACCGGGTTATCACCTTCGAGTGGATCCTGTGAAAAGGGCATCATCAGAGATAAGGACAAATATATTAAAGCAAATGTAAACCGGAGTAAAGCATACCTCGGAGTCCGGATCATCATCTTCAGAAGGAGAACCGGCGTCAACGGCTGCCTTCCTTTTCTTGTTTGCAGGAGTTTTCCGGCGAGTTTGTTTTACAGGTTTGTCTTGAAGTTTCCTTCTCCAGAAGGGGTTATCAGCCTGAATAAAAATCAACAGCAAGTAAAGGACGGTTCAAAGAAGGACGGTTATGAAGCACGGGTTAAGGAAAGCTTACATCAGGCTGTGTGTTCTTCTTAAAGTATGGAGCCAAGCCAACCTTGGAGCAATCTGTTGAGGCGGGGTTGACGATCTTTTTGGCTGATTCTATCACCTCCGATTCAGAAAGTGACTCTTTAGTAAACCTCTGAGGATCTTCCGGTTCACCGGAATAATTGCACATTAAATCAGAGCGCCGGCTTAAGGGGAGAATGCTCCATGACAACCAGCAGCGAAGAAAATCGGTTCCAAGAAGTCCATTAGCCATGAAGGCTCTCAGTTTGGAAAGTTGAGATGAAAATTGAATCCGTTCAGTGGCACTTAACCGTTGCGGCAGAGGATGATTCGCTGGGATGCGAGTCTCACGATAACCCGGCAGCGGATTTTCGCCTTCAGGAGATGTGTCTATGCAATAGAACCAAGACTTGTTCCACTCCTTGGGGTGAGTGTGTAAAGCGGCGTGTGGGAAAACTGCATCCCTCCTTTTCTGAATGCTGATACCACCAAGTTCTTGGTGAGGCCCGCTAGTGAATTCAGTGCGCCGGTTCGCATGGAAGAAATCCCGGAAAAGATCGACTGAAGGTTCTTCTTGCAGATACACTTCAGAAAAAACTTGAAAGTCACAAATGTTGGAAACGGAATTTGGTCCGATGTCTTGTGGATGCAGTTGGAAGGTGGCAAGGACGTCCCGGAAAAATTTTGAACCGGGGGGAGAGAAACCCCTGGAGATATGATCCATAAAGACTATGACCTCTCCGGACCTGGGAGCAGGAAGGCGTTCATTACCCGGAGCGCGCCATTTCAACTCGGCCCGAGGACCTAACGTACCGATACTCGACAGCTTGACTAAGTCTTCTTCAGTCACAGCTGAGCGAACCCAGTCACACGAAACGTATTGCTTGGCAGCCATTTGAACAAAGTGCTGAAGAGAAGAAGGTACAGAACAAATTATGAACATACAAAAGATTTAGGACCTATATATGTGTATTGTGCAAGAGAGATAAGAAATATCTAGCAAAGTTAAACCGGCAATCATAAATACAAGATGTATCATTTCCGGTTTAAAAATGGCAGTTGAAGAGGAATAACTACGTCATGGCATCAGTTTACATCATTTCCGGTTTATGGTATGGTGATCTAAACCGAAGCATACTTAGCGGATTTATTGAAGGGAAAACAAGTTTCGCTGCGTTGCTAAGGAAGAATAGATCTGAGCATAATGAGATGAAGAAACAAAAATTATACAAGAAATATACAGAGGATCAATTCAGAGCAGATAAGGTTACAGGATGTGCATAAAGAGGAGACTTAAAGCAGGTAGCAACAGAAATACAAGCAGCAAGATCTAAAATATCAGACGCATTTACGGCAAGATCAGGAAAGTAAGACTATTATGAAGTTGCAGGATTCAGAGAATGAACAGCGTAAAGCTTGTGAAGAACCCTAATGGCGGAACGAATAAAAGCAGTAGAGGCATTACAGCAAGATTCAATCTGGGGTTAGGTGAGATCTACAGGTTAAGGCTTAAGGGGATACGAGGTTCCTATGATATGAGTATCTACAAAGAACGGAGCTTCATCGGGAGTTCTAATGGCGGAAGAACACGGGCAAGGCAATGGCAAATAGGATAAGATCTACAGTGAGGAGGAAGAACATACCAGGGACGGTGAGGAGTCGGCGGCGCAGAAAATCTGGTCAAGTTCAGGTTGATGCAGCGGCCGGTCGAAGACGGAAGATCCGGTGGTCGCCGGCGGTGTTCTCGGGCTCAGGCAACAATGGAGGTCTAGAGGGTCAGGAGGAGAAAGGAGGAAGACGACGCGAGAGGGGATAATGAATGGAGCAGAGCAGTATTTATAGACGAAGAGACGGATGTGAAACGACAGGTGCGGTAATCAAGGAAGAAAATCGGATAAAGATCCGTTGAAACGCCTCGATTCTCGGGATAACCATTAAAAACAAGCTACAGTACAGCTCGCGGCGATAAATGCGGAGCTGATGTCATTGTCAGACTTTAATGATTTCGGAAGATGACGTCAGAGCCGGTTTACAGGAAAAAATGAAGACAGAAGAAAAGTCGCGGAAGACAATGAAGACTGATATGAACAAGTTCAAATCATTCTGGGGCCTAATGTCAGGGATATGGTTAGTAGGTATAAACCGGATATTGTAAACCGGTTTAGTTATATTGTACTTGGTTCATTATTTTGGTAGAGATTACGGCCTATGAGATTTCAAGGCCCATGTATAGAAATACGGTTGTAAACCGCCAAGGAGATATAACTTGGGAGATAAGAAAGAAAGGACAGAGACCGAGGCGGACACGATTATGAGCCGGCCTCGGGACTCTGTAAACCGGACCAGGCGTCACCTCTATATAAGGGGACGGCCCGGCACCGGTTCAAGGACAAGCAACAATCGATACGTCGAGGCACAGGCAAGCGATTCCGCTCCCTGTAAACCGACGCCCAAGCCATACCAAACCAACTAGACGTAGGCTTTTACCTTCTCAAAGGGGCCGAACTAGTATAAAATCCTTTGTGTCCTTTGTGCGCCATGAATCCTTTCAAGCTAACCCGTGCGATGGTTCCATCATCAAGTCCGTTAAACCGGACATCTGCCGTGTTAATTCCACGACACCTTCCGAGGAGGACTTGGTTGTTCCTGATCCGGAAGCACAGTTAGTCGCAGCGCTTCACGTCATTCAGGATTGGACACTCCCTTATTTGGCGTATATGAGCCGAGGTGAATTGCCAGAGGACAAAGTGGAGGCCCGGCAGATAATCCGGCGGTCTAAGTCCATGACTACCTTTAATGGAGAACTTCATCACCGCAGCGTTTCTGGGGCGTTTCAGCGGTGCGTATCATCTGAGGAAGGCTGCGATATTCTTCGAGAGATTCACGAAGGAGATTGTGGTCACCACGCCGGTTCAAAGTCCTTGGTAGCTAAAGCTTTTCGTCATGGGTTCTACTGGCTGACGGCTCACGCCGATGCATAAGACTTGGTCAGAAAATGTGACGCTTGCCAGAAATTTTCACGGCGTGCTCATGTACCGGCGCAGGAGCTATGGATGATTCCAATTACTTGGCCGTTTGCGACTTGGGGGCTTGATATGGTTGGACCCTTTAAAAGATCCCAAGATCAGAAAACCCACCTATTACTAGCAGTGGAGAAATTTACAAAGTGGGTTGAAGCAGAGCCGGTCAGTAAGTGTGATGCGGCAACGGCATTTAAGTTCATCAAAAAGGTAATTTTTTGGTTTGGCTTTCCACACAGCATCATAACTGATAATGGCACCAACCTATCTAAAGGAGAGATGGAAGAGTTCTGTCAAAGAGAACATATTCGCCTTGATGTGTCATCAGTGGCTCATCCTCAGTCCAATGGCCAAGCGGAGAGAGCTAACCAAGAGATCTTGAGAGGCATCAAGCCCCGGCTTATGGTTCCTTTGCAGAGAACACCAGGTTGCTGGGTAGAGGAGTTGCCTTCTGTCTTATGGAGCATCAACACTACACCTAACAGATCTACAGGGTACACACCTTTCTTTATGGTATACGGTGCTGAAGCGGTCATGCCCAGTGATATTCGGCATGACTCACCACGGGTGGCAGCTTATGTTGAAGCGGATAATGAACAAGCAAGGCAAGATAGCTTGGACCGGTTCGATGAGGAACGGGACACGGCCGCATCACGATCAGCGATTTATCAGCAAGACTTGCGCCGGTACCACAGCCGCCGGGTTAAGACCAGAACATTCCAGGAGGGCGGTCTGGTGCTCCGGCTCATCCAGGACCAGACAGATATGCACAAGCTATCCCCACCTTGGGAAGGACCCTTTGTGGTCAGCAAAAACCTACACAACGGATCATACTACCTTGTCCACGTTCGAGAACATAAGGACTCACGTACGGCGGAGGAGGAGACGAAGCGGCCGTGGAACATCGCTCTTCTTCGACCTTACTACACTTGAGCCATTGGCTCCGCTTTATGTACAATGTATATATTATGATTAATAAAATAAACTGGCGCCCCCGGAACACCGGGGAATCAGCCATCTTCTTCGCAAAAGAGTATCACATGGGGGCTTCGAAAGAAACTTTCCATGGCCTCTTAAACCGGCGCCCCTGATAAAATCAGGGAATCAACCGTGTCTTTTATACACAAGAGTATCACATGGGGGCTTCGAAAGAAACCTTCCATAGCCTCTTAAACCGGCGCCCTTGACAGAATCAAGGAATCAGCCGTGTTCTTCAAAGGAGTATCACATGGGAGTTTTTTCCGAAGCTTACCATGGCCACCTAAATCGGCGCCCTTGACACATCAAGGAATCAGCCATCTTATCAAGAGCCACATGGGGGCTTCTGCAGGCAAGGAAGTTTTTTCCATGGCCTCTTAAGCCGGCGGCGGTATGAAGCCCATTATAAGAGCACTACTCTGGTTGCTTTGGCAATTTCCACATGATGATGAGGGGTTAAAGAGGGTGTTGGTGCCTAACCCAGCTCAAACATATGCCCCGATGAGCAAAAACGGCTCACACACTACCGGGGGGCTCGCAGAGAGTTGAATACCCTTGTAGTGAACATGGCTTGGAAGCCCGATGCATGCACCTAAAATCCCGGATTAACCTGCCTGCATCAAGTAAATCATGCCGTCCAGATAAACCTGGTATGACCCATTGAACCTGCCACAAGTCAATCCTTCGGGACCCTGAACTTGGCCACGTTAAATTGACGATCATCGAGTTGATTACCTAAAGACAAAATCTTTACAAGATTTTGAAACATTGGGTAGCTTGTCATCGATGATTTGGTTAAGGATTGCGGAGCATCTTGACAGGCTTTGCTAAAATGGTTAATGACAGTAGCCCGGCAGCTCATAAATAGCCTCGAATTTGGAGCCTGGCAGCTCGTAAAAAGCCTCGACTACATGGTCTTATTTGCCCAAAAAACATTATTTTCATTTTTTATGATTTCACAAATCTTTGTCATCGAGATCATTGGTTTTCAACCAAGTCTATTGATGCGAGACTGGGCAGCTACAAGGTTGACCATAAGTCTGGGTCATGAACACCAGCGAGAGTTAAACCGGCGTTCATGGTAACCCATATCAGCCATCAGGCTACGCCAAACAAGAGATCCAAGGGCTTCATCAGTGCCTGCGCTTTAAGCTATTCCTACCGGATTAAGGTCGACAAGCACACTTAATCACAGGTATGGGACATGTCTCTGTTTTATATACAGTTCAAGTCATGTATTTGAAAAATATATCAGGGCAGTATAATCCGTCCGGTGGTAAACCGCCAGGACATCTTTTTAGCTTCGTTCATGGAGGCACAGATAATATAAACTGTCGGAGCATTGCAAACAGACGATAAATTGGGAATGTCAATTAAAATAATACCATGACAGTGGGACAAAGGCAGTATCTCAACTATTCTATTACAAGGCACTCGCAGGCCCGAATGGATTAAAGTTTTTTGCAAAGTAATTAACAACTAAAGTTAAGCCGGACGGTTTATGGTTATTCTTCACGCTGCGAAGGATGAGGGTCAGCTTGTTCCGGGTCTTCGTCGACTTCTGACAGCTGCTGGAAATCAGGAGCGCTCCAGTCAATCTTGGAGAGGGCACGGAAATACACTTCATCATTTATAAGATCTGACGGATCAATGTCTGGAGCGTAAGTGTGCTTACGAACTGGTGGGATCAGATTTTCAGTATCGTAAACCGGCCACTCCACCCGTGAGTTCTCTAGATCGTAGGCCGGATGATATCTTGACAAATCTGCTTCATCAGCAAGCTTACTGGCAAGGGCGCGCATGTCCTTGGTCAGGGAACGGAGATCTTCAGCAGAGAAGGCTGATCCGTCCTCCTTCATACTGGGATAGCCGTTCATGGCCTCCGCCAGTTCAAAATTGGGGACCCATGCCTTAGCCCGGGTTAACGCCAGAAGGGTGCCAGCTCGTGCAGTTGATTTCTTTACCTCAACAAGACGCGCAGGCAGGACATATAGCTTTTCCAGGGTGGCTTGGATGGTGGTCGACGCCGGTTTATTGTGCGACATGGCACTGACAACCCTTTGAACACCGGAGTAGAGTAGCTCCACCAGGTTATAAGCAGCCTTGAGCTTCTTCCGAACATCGTCTCCAAGATGAGTTATGCGCCTCCCTGTATGCAATTGACGAGTTAAACCAGAGCAGAATAAAGATTGCAAGGAGGTAAACATATGAAGGCAGGTACTCACCGAAGATAGCAGATGTCATGTTCTCTATTTGCTGTTTAAACCGGATAGCTCCTGCGTAACCGGATTGAGAGCAGCTTCAGCATCCTTTGCTCTTTGTTCTAGAGCATCCCTCTGCACCTCCCATGTGGACCGTTCCGCTTCAAGATCTTTCTTCAGTTTTTCCATATTAGTTAAAGCAAGGACAAGTTCTTCCTTGGCTTTGTTTGAAGCAGCCGCATGGAAGGACAAGCTATTCCGGAGCTCAATTGCCTCCGAAGCCCTCCGGTTCAAGTCAGCCTGCAAGGAAATCAAACGGGTTAGAAGGACAGATCAATAAAAGTCTCAAGCACATAACAAGTTATGCACTCGACACTTGGGGGCTAATGTACGATTGAAGTAAAGAAAGCAAAAAAATTCAGACAAGTCCCAAGCACATAAACAAGTTATGACCTTGGCACTTGGGGGCTAATGTACATTCATTCTCAGGCATACATAAAGTCCCGATTTACCTACAAGGAAGCTAAACCGGCACTTGGGGGCTACTATGGCCTAAAGGTAGGATTGCAAAGTACAAAGCAGAAACGAAAAGCAAAAGGAAAGAAAGTCACCTCATATTTATCTTTCATCATGTTGATTAAGCCGGCTTCATAGTCACGGCTGGTGAAGAGCCGGTTCAGATACCCAGAATGGAGTTCCTGGGCACTCAGCTGAGCATAACTTGACAAATCGGTGCTCCACTTGCCTTTATCTTGTTGAAGTTTTTCTTCCTTGGCAGTATGCCTAGCCAAGGCAACAGGCTCTGTGGGAGCAGAGAATCTTATTCCAGTTATTTCAACGTCCGTTGTTGAGGTGGCCGTTGGCTGAAGGGGATCAGCAGTGTGCACCGGGCTGACAGGAGCCGGGCTAGCCCGAGGAGGACTAACCCAGACAGGGCTTCTCGGTTCAGCCATGTTCTCCATATCATCATCCCCCAGAGCAGCAAGATCTTCATGATCCATAGGGGAGGGATCATTGAGCGGAGCTTCAACGTTATCCTCTGGAGGGTTGGCCGCTTCAGGGTCCTTGGCCAGTTCAGCACTGGTGGTCTCAGCAGCCGCTTTATTTTCTCTTGCCTTTTTGCTAGGTTTGGGCATTTTGGTAAAAGTTCAAAAGAGTCGTAAGAATCGCAAAAGTTAAAACAGAAAGATAAACCGGACGTTTGGAAAGATGACTTACCCAGGAACGGTCTTGAGCACAGGGACTTGAGTGGCAGTAGACTCGCCGGAAGAAGACAGAGGAGCCTCCTGATAGTTGGGATCAGACGGTTTAAGTGGTTTGCGAATAAGGCCTGCTTTTGGATGAAGAAGAGTTGGAGTGAGCAAAACCTCTGAGCGGCGTCTGCGAGCTAGCGTGAGGGGTATTCCGGACGATTCAACCACATGGCCGCTATGGCACGTGGTCCGGCGAGCTTCATGCTGCTGTTTCTTCAAAAGAAATTTGGGATCCAATTGAGCATAAGGGTGAGAAAATGGATATTTCCGGGATACCCGACGGATCTTGGGTGGCAACGGTTCTGAATCAGATGAGAGAGAAATTACCTCAATTCCCTCCGCTTTACTTCCTTCCGCCAGGTCCTGAGAAAAGGCATTATTAACATAAATTTAGACAAAGGGAGATCAAAAGACATAAGAATCAAATAATACCTCGGAAGCCGGATCATCCTCTTCAGGGTTTGAACCAAAAGCGGCAGCAGCTTTTTTCTTCTTTACAGCGAAGGTTTTCCTGCGTGATTGCTTCGCCGGTTTATCTTGAGCTTTCCTTTTCCAGAAAGGATCGTTGGCCTGTGCAAAGGAATAATAACATGTTGAAGACAACTGATATGAACGGATTGAGATGAAAAGAAAGGAACAGAATAGACTTACCGGCGGTGGCCTATTGTTTTTGCAAAAAGGAGCTAAACCGGTCCTACTGCAGTCTTCCAGTGGGATATTCACCATCTTCTTTGAGATTCAGTAACTTTGTTATCAGGAAGTACTATGTCAATGTGACGCTGAGGATCATCCGGATTACTGGTATATTCACACATTAAGCTTGAGCGCCGGCTTAAGGGTAGGATGCTCCAAGATAGCCAGCATCGAACAAAATCGACCCCCGGTTAAGCCGTTAGCCACGAAAGCCCTGAGCTTGGAGAGTTGAGGGGCATATCGAGCCCGGTCTTGGGCGCTTAGACGTTGCGGCAAAGGATGACTTGGAGCCAGACGGTAAGCACGGTAACCCAGCAGCGGATTCTCTCCTTCAGGTGAAGTATCCTTACAATAGAACCAAGTCTGGTTCCATTCTTTGGGGTGGCTGTGAAGGGCGGCGTGAGGAAAACTTACATCCTTCCTCTTTTGGATGCTCACACCACCAAGTTTGGTTTGAGGCCCGTCCGAAAACTCAGTTCGGCGGTTCAGGTGGAAAAAATCCCGGAACAGCTCCACAGATGGCTCCTCTTGAAGATATGCTTCTGAGAACACTTGGAAGTTGCATATGTTGGATATGGAATTGGGACCTATGTCCTGTGGATGGAATTGGAAGTTGGCTAGGATGTCGCGGAAGAACTTTGAACCGGGCGGACTAAAGCCTCGGGCCAGATGATCAAAGAAAACAATGATCTCTCCTTCCTGGGGTGTAGGAGGACATTCCTTCCCAGGGGCCCGCCAGTGCAGAACCTCTCTTGGACCCAGAAGGCCGATTGAAGCGGCTTTTACTAAGTCGTCCTCAGTGATCCGGGAAGGGACCCAATTGCAAGCAATAAACTGTTTAGCCATCGTTTCTAATGAGGGGGTGCTAAAAAATACAATGCAAGACCCGGTTTACAAACTAGCGAAACAAACTGGCAGTTTATGTGAGAATATTGACCAAATCGACGGTTTAAGCAGGGGACTAATGGTACCCCCTAATCCAGATCAGGCGTGCACAAGACAGCCACCGGTTTATGATAATAGAAAGAGGAAGTTAAAACGTCGACTATGGAATGCAAGTTTATATCTAAACCATCAGGGCAGGCATATGAGAAGCAGACTATGATTAAACCGGTAACATCAAGCAGATAAGCTGCAGATCTAAAGTGTGAAAATAGTTTTCGCATAAGCATAGGTAAGGTATGGATCTACGGTGCAGAAAAAAGACAGAATAATTATGGTCATATTCAGCAAAGGCAGTGAAAGTTTTCTACAGATTCAATCTAAACTAGCAATGCTAGAGGAATTAAGGATATGATGATGGAGCGGAGGCACATGAACAAGGGATGACCTAACAAATCTTGCATCTACAGCTAGAATCAATCTACAGCGATGAACTACGAAGAACGAGGGTTCGTGGCGAAGCTACAGAAGAAACCCTAAAACTGAGATCTATGGGGAAGAAGGAAGCGTACCCGAGGAGGAAAAGGAACGGCAGCGAGTTTTCTGGACACGTCCAGGTCGATGCAGCGGCCGGGCTTGTGGACGACGGCGAGCTCGAAGAATAGCGGCGGAGGTTCGAGCGCTGGAGGCGGAGGAAGAAGAAGCAGAAGGGGAAAAGAGATGGGCCTCGGCTGTATTTATAGGCCAAGGGGATAAAACGGTAAGCGCGGGAATCGAGGAGGCCAGAAATCGGATATAGATTGAGCTGTCACCTCGATCTTCGGTGCGGCAATAAAGAAAGGTAACAAACAGATGCGGGCGTTAAATGCGCAGATGATGTCACGACAAATTGAAGCGATTTCAGGATATGACGTCATGGCCGGTTTATGAAGCATACATGTTGCAGAAAGGAAATTCGTATAAGACTTTGAAGACTAACATGAACAAGTTCAAATCAATCTGGGGCCTAATGTCAGGGATATTACTAGCATGTATAAACCGGCTAAGAAGATCCGGATTACGCTGGTGAAGTTATATCATCAGAAGCCCAGTAGAGTATGTACATGAGGTTAGAACCCATGGAGGTTTAGGGCCCATGAATAAAGCCCACGGTTTGTAAACCGTCATACCATGTAACTTGGGATGTAAGATAGAAAGAGTAGGGACCGAGGCGGACATGTTTATGAGCCGGCCTCGGGACTCTGTAAACCGGACCGGGCATCGCCTCCTATATAAAGGGACGACCTGGCGACGGTTCAGGACAAGAAACAACAACTCGAGACACAGGCAAGCGGATTCGCTCCCTGGTCATCGAAGCCCAAGCAATACCACACCAAACTAGACGTAGGCTTTTACCTTCATCGAAGGGGCCGAACAAGTATAAAACTCCATGTGTCCTTCGTCCGCTTTAACCCCTTGAAGCTAACCCGAGCGATGGCCTCACGACTAAGTCCATTAAACCGGACATCTGCCGTGCTAAATCCACGACACGCCCCCCTTCCCAGGGTGCGCCCCCTGCCTCGAGGGCAGGCCCGGTGGCCCCTGGTGCCCCTCTTCCTCCTATATATGCCTACGTACCTCAGAAACTCCATACGCAGAGAGAAAACCCTAATTCCGCCGCCGTAGCTATTGTTCCCGTGGTGATCCCATCTTGGAGCCTGTTCCGGGAGGGGGGTCCATCACGGAGGCCTTCATCATCATCGTCATCGCCCTCACCATGACTTGTGAGTAGTTTACCACAGACCTTCGGGTCCATAGCTAGTATCTAGATGGCTTCTTCTCTCTCTCAGGATATCAATACAAAGTTCTCCTCGGTCTTCGAGGAGATCTATTTGATGTAATCTCTTTTTGCGGTGTGTTTGTCGAGATCCGATGAATTGTGAGTTTATGATCAAGGTTATCTATGAAAGATATTTGGTTCTCTTTTGAACTTTTTATGTGTGCCCATAATATCCTTGCAAGTCTCTTCGAATTGTTGGTTTGGTTTGGCCTACTAGATCTATAGTTCTTGCAATGGGAGAAGTGCTTGGCTTTGGGTTCAATCTTGTGTTGTCCTTTCCCAGTAACAGTAGGGGCTGCAAGGCACGTATTGTATTGTTGCCATCGAGGATAAAAAGATGGGGTTTTCATCATATTGCTTGAGTTTATCCCTCTACATCATGTCATCTTGCTTAAGGCGTTACTCTGTTTGTATGAACTCAATACACTAGATGCATGGTGGATAGCGGTCGATGTCTGGAGTAATAGTAGTAGATGCAGGCAGGAGTCAGTCTACTTATCTCGGACGTGATGCTTATATACAATGATCATGCCTAGATAGTCTCATAATTATTCGCTTTTCTATCAATTGCTCGACAGTAATTTGTTTACCCGCCGTAGAATACCGCTATCATGAGAGAAGCCACTAGAGAAAACTATGGCCCCCAGGTCTATTCTCAACATATCAATCTACATCTCCTTTACCTTTACCGCTTTTATTTGCTGTTTTATTAAACTAAAAATACCAAAAATATAATTATCATCTCTATCAGATCTCACTCTCGTAAGTGACCGTAAAGGGATTGACAACCCCTTATCGCGTTGGCTGCGAAGTTCTTATTTGTTTGTGCAGGAGCGAGGGACTGGCGCGTGGTCTCCTACTGGATTGATACCTTGGTTCTCAAAAACTAAGGGAAATACTTACGCTACTGTGCTGCATCTCCCTTTCCTCTTCGAGGGAATACAACGCAAGCTCAAGAGGTAACAATAACTTGCCACGATTCCATAACAGGGCACCTTAGAGGAGGTGACTCGTAGAAGTATTCCCTTAAGTGGCAAAGTTACTTTTGACATCTAGATCATTGAAACTTTCTATCCCAGCCTAAGGCAAATCTCAATCGATCATTTGAAGGACCTCGAAAGAATGGCATACCCAGACTACAATAGATGATATGGACTACCTTCTTGAAGACAACACAACGGATGATTTTTGCTAATCATCTGAAGTGGATGGGACCCATGGTGAGTCCACTTTTGAAGATAACCCTGAAAAGTAATTTCTGAGAAGGGCAGCCCATGGAGATTTGGCACAATGTCGGTGCAAGCTGGGAACAAAATAGAAATGTTCGAAATTTTCCAACCATCATATCTGCCTGAGATTCAGATCTGGTTGGTAACGGGATATTTCAGACAGCATGTCTAGAAAAGAAAGGTAGCAACACAAATCGACGAGATGGCATTGCGAGATTCTCGGGAAATGGACTACGATAGCAAGCTCCAAAACATGAGCTGATTCTGCTACATACATGTGAACACTCTATTCGAGACAAGCATGACCACATAGTAGTCTTATAATAAAACACTACCGAGTTCTGGTAGGGAACCATCATCGAGGATAACACAGTCTTACACAATTCTATCTGGTACCTTCAGGATTAGCACTGGGAACTTATTATCGTTGAACAAATCAATCAGTGGCTTGGTGTGCTAGGGATACATATGGAATGAAGATAATCAGTCTATCAGACCATAGAATACTCCGCACATATGCATGACTGACTTGGATGATTCCAGAGGAGGTAAAACAAGCTTTCTCAAATTCATGGCGGCAACTTACATCGAATGCACATGAATTAGAGGAAGTCACTTCTTACATCAAAACATATACTTCATGAACGAAACACGAAGGCCATGCTTAAAAAGTTTCCAACACTAACTTAGATGTTCAACATGAATCATGGACAAGATAAATGATGTTGATGGGCTCAACAACAATTTATCGAGAATTCCATATAGATGGGATTCCATAACTATGTGAACAAAGTGATAGCATTGGTGAGACCAATAGATGTATCGGTGTATGCTCGAGGGATCAACCACGAGTAAGACAACATTACGATTACGTTGGTTCTGATTTGATTTGTAATAGCCAACATTCAAATCAAAGGTTGGGTAAGACGATACGTCCGACAACTGAACACGAAGATCAATTGATGAAAATATCATCTTTCTTCAACACGCACACAAAAGATACCCCTTCAAAATGAACTACGCTAGATCAAGCTTTTATCTTCCAACTCCCCAAGTTGTTGTTTAGCTTAACCAACTAGCTCAGGGTATCCAACACAGATTCTTGGACAAGGGGTGGTTTATAAGAAAACCAACTTGATCATGAGCTCAACATAACGGTCAGGGGACAACCTGGTAATACTTCCGAGCAGATATTCGGAAAATCATGAACCACCGATATGTTACTAAGCTAGGAAACAATCTTGCTTTTCAGGGCAAGATGATATGATCAAAAGAGCAAGAGATTAATACAATCCTACCTCATTGATCGAAAAGTGCACCAGAGAAATGGACTAGGTAGCACGATCAATCTTAGAATGATGATTCAGTAGCCAACATGCTAAGAATGAGATTATTGCCCATTAACCACCAAGCAACAGAGTTGCTAGGAGTATTGATTTCACAAATCATGATTCACTTGTCAGTATTCCGGTTACAATAACATGGAGACCGAGCAATGAATAATAATGGTGAGAAGTATCACTACATCAAGAGGTCATAGGAGGTTGTGCAATTCCCATGGAATTCTTGACATAAAGATGGCAATACTCCAAGGTGGAACAGAACAAAAGCTGGATCGGCATTTTGATCAGCGGAATACAACTACTCTGACCCATTCCTGGAAATGGATGAGGTTATGGAGTTTGTTTTTCCTAGTCATTCCAGAATAGAATGGCTTGATGGGCCACAAGAGTAAAAGTCATCGATGAACACGAATGCACAACTACTCTTGACTATCAACTGATAGATGGGTGTCATAATACAACTAAAGAGGGACAACTAATGGGAACATATAACTTTCTGAGTTGTGGATGCATAGATTAGCATGTCGAACTAGTTCAACATATTTCTTCCGGATAACCCTTGCAGAAAAGTAGAACTGACAGAGTCACAAATATAACGGAGAACTCATCAAGAGCACTCTTATTGTGATCTTTTGGTTCAGGAGAATTTCTGCCATGATGGTTCATGGTATTGGAAGAATGATATACCACGGACCTTGAGGACTGTCACAAAGGTTACTAATATCCTAAGGAATGAGCAAACACTATCAACAGGAGATAAGTGGAGTGAATCTTGTGTTTAAGAACCCATGAATAGAATGCCTACTAACTAAATGGCATCACGGGATGCTTTCGAGAATGATGGCCAGAATCATCACACTAAGAACACAAAACTTGGCTAGATTACTAGGTGATCCTCTAAGACATCTAGGGTCATAACAACAGCTCCAACATATATGTCGAGGCAACGGAGTACCTCAACACACCGACTAGTGTGGTTAATCTGGCTTAAAAGTACATTAAGAACAGGGAGGAAAGATTTGCAAATGCATCAGATTGCTTAGAAACCTGGGATGACTCGTAAAACATAGCGGCTGTAAATGCTCAAAAGATTAGAGATATCCTGCAAAATGGTGGCATAACCACTTAGAAATCACAATAACAAGGTTCCAAGACCAACTATCAACACACGGAGGTAGTAGAAACTGAACTGAGGGTTGGATCTACAATTAACGTGATCCTGATAGATAGAAGAGAAAGCATAGTTCCTTAATCCCCATAGAAAAGAAGAAGGTGACTCAGATCAGAAGGTCATAAGGTAAAGGAGTAAAAAGAGCCTTACATTCTCTTCCGCAATCAATTCCCTTATAGAACTAAAGATATTCTAGACTTAACTTCGACCAGTTTGGCTTGGTAACCTACAGGTAGTCAAGCTCTGATACCAAAGCTGTCGGGACCCCGATCCTAAGTCACACCGATCTAGCATGTAACACATCATATCACTTCGCAGCGTCACGCACGGTATCCCCATGGGTCCCACCTCACCTGGCCCGGGACCGTTTGCGTATTTTGGCTCACGTATATGATATTGTTGCTAGCATCCATATGACAGAGAACCCGGGCCGACATGACTAGTTGCAAACCAAAAGTGGCGCTAAATTACAAGGACAGGCATACATGACCCAGTAACGAATGTGTCGGTCATCAACGTATGAACACAAGTCGTAGCAAGCTACATGTACTTAAAGGAACAACGCGTGACATTTCCCTGAAGGGACAGACACAGGAACAAAGAAGGACACATGCCGGCCAGCCTAAGTGTTCCGGAGCAGTAGCAAGCTACCAAGGCTCAGTGGAAGCACTAGGAGGCATTTCCCCATAAGTTAGGCTACCACGGGTAAACAACTAGGTGTCGGATCCCACGCATACCAAGCATTTCAAATCATACACACAATATGCTCGATATGTGCAAATACAACATGGCATCACAACAAAACTCTACAACTCAAAGTATTTATTCATTAGGCTCCGAGGAGCCAAGTATTACAAACATGGGTCTAATGACCCAACATACAGAGTATAGAAGCAACAAGTACATGCAGAAGATTAACTTGTCTGAGTACAGACAACTACAAATGAAAAAGGCTAAGAAGCCTGACTATCTACAAGACCCTCCCAAGGTACAAGCTCGTAGCTGAGGTTACAAGCTAAACATCAAAGTCCACACGGAACTACTAGTGAGACTGAAGTCTCTCTGCAAAAACATAAATTAAGCAAACATGAGTACAAATGTACCCAGCAAGACTTACATCAGAACTATCTACATATGCATCAGTATCAACAAAAGGGGTGGTGCAGTTTAACTGCAGCAAGCCAGCTTTGACTCAGTGGCTAACCTATACTGTGGCTGCAAGTAACTCTTTGAGGTGGCGCACACGAGTCCCCATATTCACCAATCAATACACCACTATGGATCCGCTCCCGTCTCCCTACGAGAAGGCCATCCATAGAACTCACACTTGTCTTGAGCATTTTAGAGTATCCACTTCAAGTTGTCTATGTACCACATAAGCATCCAAGAAGTCCATAACCGCGGACCCGGCTATTTGAATAGATCATGTTAACCCTGCAGGGCTGTACTTCTTCACACACGCTCTTGCCACTTACCGCCATGTACACGTCGTGTATCTCGGCAACCTTCAAGCAAAAGCCTGGCGAGGGTGTCGGCCACGACCTGACTAACCACACAAGACTCTAGTCCAGGTTTATCGCCCATTCGCCGGTCGGGGTGTCGCTCACGGCCCCAAACGATGTGTAATAGGGTTCCCAAGCCCACCAAACGGGCGATGCTTGGTACACCGTGCCACGGTGCCTAGTCTGTCCCAAGCCCACCTGTACCGGGTGCCACTTGGTAGACTACTAACACTACCTACAAACACCAGAAACTAGTTGCAACTCCTGGACAGAGATCGAGTTGATTAATAAGTCGAGAGGGGTACTTAAGCATTCCAATGCGTGGTAGTAGCTAGTCATTGGACAACTTACACAGAACTCAGTTCTTAAGAACGGTTCTAGTGAGACAACCCACCATGTACTCCTACACGGCCTCTCACCGCTACCTTTACCAAATCGTGTTCACACACTTAGCTCTCAACAGTAGGACATGATGACCACACTCCAATTCATCCCCAATGAATCAGACCTGACACAACTCTAAGCAATAGCAGGCATAACATGCAAGCATGGATGAGTAGGCACAACATGGATCAAACAACTCCTACTCATGCTAGTGGGTTTCAACTATTTACTGTGGCAATGACACATCATGAAGAGGAAAGGGATTCAACTACCGCAGCAAATAGTAGTTGAGTTGTTTGTTGTCCTAATGCAGTAAAAGAGAGCAGTAGCGAGAGAATGGGATTGTATCGGAATGAACAAGGGGGTTTTTCTTGCCTGGCACTTATGAAGATTGTAATACTCTTCGTCGGTGTCATCGAACTCATCGTCGGAGCTACGTCCACTGAGAGGGGACAAAACTGGCAAATAGAGAAAGAACACAATCAATGCAATGCAACAATATGATGCATGAATGTGACATGGCAATATGATGTTTATTGAGATAATGCAACTAGCAACCAGGTTAAATGAAGATGGTTTGAACCAAAGGTTCAAATTCAAACTCCATATGTGATTATTTAAATGCCAATTATTCAAATTGGCATATACAACAACCTTAGGTTGTTCAAAGATGCATGAAAATTCCATAAACAGATTCTTCATATTTTTCTGATAATTTTTCATACGTAAATTATTTCATTCTGAGCTACGGTTGATTTTCTATGATTTTTAGAAGTTTAGGACTTTTTCTGAAATTCATAAATCATTTCTGATTTACTAAATATCCAAAAACAATTTATGACATCGACACTGCATCATGCTTATGTCATCTAGTCAATAGGGTTGGACCAGGTCAAACCTGACCAGTGGGACCCATAGGTCAGTGTCACATTGCTGGGTTGAGTCACTGACGGGTGAGGTCGATTAAGGGCCACGTCAGCAAGGTCAATGCTGACGCGTGGGGCCACTTTTATTAATTTAACCTAAACAGGATTTAAGTTGTGGTTAGTTAAGGGCGTGGGGCCCATGTGTCAGTGGGCCAGGTGGTTAGTTAGTGCGGTGATTAGCCCCTAGCCGTGGTTGTCACTGGCGGCTAATCGCCGGAGAGCACACAGACGCGGCGGAGTCGCCCTTCCGGCCAACTCCGGCGACGGATGCATGCATGGCTGGGCTCTACGGGAAGATGGCATCACGGCGTGTCTGACGGTGGTCTCAGGGAGGCCTGAGGTGGACGGTAGCGACGACGGCAACATCAGCAGCGGTGGTGGTGCTACGGTGGTGCACAGCGTGAGGCCGCTGGGGTGCTGGCGACCACAAGGAATGTCTGAGCGGTATCACCTGGGCACCCGAAGCACGACGGACAGAAGTGCTAGGTGGATTGAGGTCGACAGCAAGCAGAGCATCAGCAATGGCGGACAGCGAGCTTCGGTCACGGCGAGGCACGACACTACGAGGAGTTAACAGGCCACGGTGATAGGGGGAACGGCGGAGGAGCTCACTGGGAGGTCGAAGCGCAGCTCAGTGGGCTCGGGGAAGTCCAGCGGGCGGCGAATCGATGACGGCATCCGGCAGGTCCCGAGGTTGAGGACAGCGACGATGGCGGCGTTGGAGGCACTCCCACGGTGCGTTGCTCGGCGAGGATGAAGAGGAGGACGGCGCGGAGCTCGTGGGCATGACAGTGGGGTGAGGGGGTGGCTGTGGTCGTGGCGGCGCACGGCGGCGCTCTCTGACGCGTTCGGGTCCGGGCGGGAGAGAGAGCATAGGGGAGGGAGAGCACGGGGGAGAGTGAGAGGCGGTCGAGGAGGTTGCGTGGCACACATGGAGACATCTAGGGCGTTGAGGGGAGGGGCAGGCAGGCAGGTGGCGTGGTGCCCTCACGCGCGTGCCGTGCCCTCCCTCGGCTCTGCCTTCTGGCAGAGGTTGGGGATGACTCGCAGTTGGGCTACACAGCACTGGGCCGGCCAGTGGGCTGCGGCAAGTGCCAGGTGGGTTTTTCCCTCTCTCTGTTTTTTTCTATTTTGTTTCTGTTTTCTATGTTGTTCTGTTTGTTTTGATTTAGTTTAGGCACTAAATCATTTTAATAAATGCTGAAAATTATTGTGGATGTTAGCTGACTATTCTAGAGCTCCACAAAAAACTTCAGAATATTTGGACCATTTAAAATTTATATAGCATTTAAATGGCTCCAGCTCAAATATTTTTTTGTTAATTCAAGAATCCAAATATGACCTAAAAATATATTCATCAATTTTGGCAGAGGTTTCCACCTTAACCAGAAATCATGAACTTTTCTTAGAGTATTTTGGTTTCATTGTAAAAGATTTAATTTGAACCTATTTGAATTGCATTGGTGCTAGGGTTTAACAATCCCCATTTCAAATTTCTTGAATTTAAACATGATGACATCTATGCTTTCAGTCAATTAGTTACAAGCAATTCTAGGGTTGTGACAGAGAATAACAGTAGGTGTGGGTGAGTAGAGGGATGGCTAGGCCAGCGATGGGAGTACGGTGGGGCGGTGAGGCCTGTGCGGCAGCACAGCCGGCCGCGGGGAGGAGGGAGCAGGCAGTCCCGCCGGTGCTTGTTTGAGCGGATGGAGCAGGAAGAGCTGAGATTGAAGAGGCACGACGGCCGTTGGATGGACATCCAACAGCCACTGCTTGTGCGTCAACCTTTTTTTAGGAAAGCCTCAAATCTGTGGAAAACATCATATAGCCAATCTGCCATTATTTCTAATAATTTACAGCCCATTTGCTAATTCTTAAGGTTTTTTTGGAGCCCATATTCTTTTTGTTAGCATTACAGCCCATATTGTGGCCATGGTTAAAAAATTATACGAAATTTTGCATATTTCGGTGCGGTCCGAACTGTTTTTAATCCCGAAATTCGAGTCACATTCAAACTGATTTTAAAAATAAATGTATATGAATATAAAATCCAACAAATTGTCAACGCATAAAAAATCAATGCAATTTAAAATCTCGAAATGAAAAAAAAAATTGAAACTAATTGTCGGTTTTATGTGCTTTAAAAATGTATAGCCCATTTCTCATTACTGATAGGCCATTTTCTCGGCCAGCCGAATGAAGCTCTCCTCGTCTTGAAAGATTTGCATCCCAACAGGCCTGACAAAGCGACTTACTTGGCAAATCAAAAAAAACTAGGCTGTAGCCGTGGACCCAGCTACGGCCGTGGACCCAACTGTCAGCCTCTCCATGTACATTACTCTTCCGATGGAAGTCGGTCGTTGACCACATTGACCACGCCGCACGGAGAGCACCAAGGCGGTGGACGACGGCGAGGCCTAGGAAGGGGACGATGTGGAGCCGGGGAAGACGTGGCAGTGGATGCCCACGCGAAGAGGAGTACGAGGGTTCACTGGTTCGGCTGCGGTGTGAGGCTGCCGTCGCCGTAGAATAATAGGGGGTATGGGTGAGTACAGGGATGGCCTGGCCAGCGGTGGGAGTAGTAGGGGGTGATGAGGCCTCCGCGGCAACACAGCCGGCCATGAGAGGCAGGAGCACGCGGCACGACCGGCGCTGGTTTGTTCGGCTGGAGCAAGAAGACCAGAGGTTCAAGAAGCACTACGGCCGTTGGATGGACATTGTATGGTCACTCGAGCTAGAATCGTTCATATTGACTAAGTTGACAAAGCCCTCCTTCCCCGTCAACTTAGTAGGCCCACAAGTCAGCCTCCCACCAAGGTGGGTCCCAGCTAGCAGGGGAAGTATTCATTTTTTTCTGCGTAATAAGGAGGCACTTCCGATGGGTCCGAGCTGACAGCGGGGGGGGG
>LR738713.1:564436311-564467961 GCA_902687465.1 Secale cereale | reverse complement strand
GGGGGAACGTTTTTTTTTTGCAAAATATGGTGCCTTGTCCCGTGGGTCCCTGCTGTTAGGTGGAGGAATCATTATTTTCTGCGTAATAAGGAGGCACTTCATTGTTGCGGCTGTGGACCCAGCTGTCAGCCTCTCCACGTACAGTACACTTCCGATGGAAGTCGTTCCTTGACCACGTTGACCACGCCGCGTTCCGTTGCATGCATGCGTCCATGGGCGTGGTGTGTCCCCACTGTGAGCCTCTCACGTACAGTCATCTTCCGATGACTCTCGGTTGTTGACCATGTTGACCACATCGTGTCGAGCGCACCAAAGGCCGGTGGACGACGGCGAGGCCCCGGACTGGAACGACTCGGAGATGGGGAAGATGGGGCAGTGGAGTCGCAGATGGAGAGGAGTGGGAAACTTGACTGGTTCGGGTGCGTTGCAGCATAGCCGCGGTGCCGCCCACGGGGGACATGAGCAAGAACAGAGGTTGAAGAAGCAGCACGGCTGTTGGATTAACATCCAACGGTCCAGCTGCTAGAATCATTTGCCGATTAAGTTGACAAAGCCCTGCGTACACGTCCGCTTAGTAGGCCCACAAGTAAGCCACCAAATCTGAAGGGTCCCAGCTGTCAACGTGAGGAATAATTTTTTTGCATAACAAGGAGGCACTTCCTTCCGTGCAAAGATACAGCCGGTGGGTCCCAGCTGTCAGGTGGAGGAAACATTTTTTTAGCTTAATAAGGAGGAACTTTCCTTGCGTGCCACCATGGACCTCGTGGGTCCTAGCCGTCAGGCTCTCCACGTACAATCCTCTTCCGATGACTCTCATTTGTTGACCACACCGCACCGAGCGCAGCGAGGCGGTGGACGACGGCGAGGCCCCGGACGGGAACGACTCGGAGATGGGAAGACGCGGCAGTGAAGTCGCAGATTGAGTGGATGAGAAGGGTTATAACTGGTTTTGGTGCAGCGTGGGGCTGCAGTCGGTGGAGAATAACAGGAGGTGTGGAGGGGTGGAGGGATAGCCTGGCCGGCGGTGGGGTAGCGCTTCGCACCGATGCGTGCTGAGCAGAGCCGCTAGCCGCCGAAGGCCGGACCAGGCGGTCCCGGCGACGTTGGGGGAAGAAGACGAGCGATTGAAGGTGCATGCCGACCAAGTTGACAACGCCCTGTGTAGGCTTCGACCTATTGGCCCACATGTCAGCCTCCAAAAATGTGGCATATATTTAACCCATGTTTTTTAGAATGTACAGTCCATTTGCTGGGCTGGGTGAACAAATAATTTCGCGTCAATGCGGCTCATTTATAGTATCTAAGAAATCCCAGCCCATTTGCACTTCCTTCAAATACACGAATTAGCTAGGCTCGCTATATATATAATGTTATGTTAGAAGGAGCAATTAATATCAAAAATAAACTGGAGAGGCACATTTTTATATACATAATTAACAAATTAGCGAGTTATTGCTCAAAATAAAAATGAGCGCGTTATTATTACATTGGTCCTTAATATCTTCGCAAGCTTTTGTACGCAATCACCAGGATTTTCCTTGCCGGTGAGTCAAAAAGAACCAGGATTTTACTTGCGAAGTTCTGTTAAACATTTAGTTTTATAAGTTAATAACACGTGGGAAGTTCTTATAATGTATATATAAGTCTCTATAAAATATACGATAATAGTAATAATATAAATCTATATAATGTGGTTAAAAAATACATTGGGTTGTCTATCTTTAAGGAAAATCCCATAGGCCGGTATGGACCTCAAAAAATAAGTTGAAACCACTGTCACCGTATGTCGTGGGCTACGCATGTTAAAATACAAAACCTAGGCCTAGCTGATACTTGTTCGCCCTCTGGAAAAAAATGATACCAGATCCCCGAGCGAACTGGATTATAGAGGGTGCCGGTGGCACGACTGAAGAAGCACAACAGGAGCGATTTTTCTTCTTTAGTGGATGGCTCTCGATGGCGTTTTTTTACTTGCCTCTGCATCATACAACTTGTATTTTTAGCCTCCCAATCCGTGGTGGACCAGCAGCCCATTTGCTGGGCGGGCCAACCTACAGAAACCGGCACTCTATTTTTCATCAAGCCCCAAAAACAATGCAGTACTATGTTTGTTTTGAGGCCAAAAATATTACGACAGGGGTTGAGCGGGGGAGGGGGCAAGATAGAGCAAAAAGATTAAAAAGAGCTGATGCGCCGTTGCTACCCTAACAAAGCAGGTGCAATTCTTCTTGGGAAGAAGGTGTGTCGTTCACACCCACACGTCACATACCCCATAGTAGGCATACTAACAAGTTCACACACAAGCACAACAAAAAAGGTAAACATTCGTATCAAACTCAGGTTCACATGACACGTTCATATTCATAGCCAACATTCACTATCAACAACTCAAAAGAGTCATATATACACAAGTTCAGCATGTCTATGGATCCAAATGATTGATAGATCACACAACAATATTCATAGATAATTCACAAAAAGATTCAGATATACACATGTTCAGTATGTTTATGCATCCAAATGATTGAGATCACAACCAATATGATCCATGGACGAACTTTAATTACCTAGGGTACAGACTGGTAAATGGTGTTCAGTCGAAGGTACTTCTTGCTAAAATTAATGCTTGTACGAGTAACCTTTCGAGTACATAAGAGGTAGCACAGACAATTTGAACTTTGCTTGTAGGTTTATCCGCCAATAGTGGCCTCGTGCCGAGGGAGGTTTGAGCAACTTGGCCACTACTTTCATCCAACTAGTTTACTGGCTCATCTTGGTCCTGTAGCTCGCCAAAATTCTACATTGCAGACTGGTAAATGGTGTTTAGTCGGAGGTACTTCTTGCTAAAATTAATGCTTGTACGAGTAAACTTTCGAGTACATAAGAGGCAGCACAGACAATCTGAACTTTGCTTGTAGGTTTATCCTCAAATAGTGGCCACATGCCGAGGGAGGTTTGAGCAACTTGGCCACTACTTTCATCCAACTAGTTTACTGGCTCATCTTGGTCATGTAGCTCGCCAAAATTCTACATTGCAGACGAGAAAGGAGGCGGTTGAGAAAATGAACCACCCAAATTTTTTGTGCAGTTCAACTGAAATGGAGCATCCTTGGCGTGCAGACTGATTAAGTACCAGATGAATATACGCGTCAACCAACTTGTCTAGAATCTTTAGACTCCATGCCATACAGTTCGCTACCATATCTGCCGATAACCAAAAGGCACAAGTTGGGACCAAAGACTGGACTGTGTTTTTCTGGGCTATGCGCCAAGCAATATTTTTAGCGTTCACTCTCCTAATACTTGGAGTTTGACAACCGGTTGATGCCGGCTGATACTCGAATGAATATAGGCACTTCTTGTCAACATCGATGCTTGTCTGAGTGAACTTTGGAGTACATAGCAGCAGCATAAGTATCTGTCCATCTGATCTTTTTGTGCAGTTCTACTGAAATCACCCAATGCAATGATTTGCCTGCGAGCTCAGGCTCCAAGTTACTCCTTTATAAAATCGGCAAATAGTAGCACAATACCAAATTACCAATACATGACAAGCACAATAATCAGGATAAAGACCAGTACCAAACTGTGTGAGGTAGCATATCATTACTTTTTCCTTTGAATGGAAGCCGAGATAAGCGAAGCGACTCACATCAAAGGAAGAAAGCAGGCCCAGATTAGCGACTGACAGGAAAGGACGGAGGTTGCCGAGGCAATGAAGCACCCAAAGTTTTTGTGCAGTTCCACCAAAATCGAGCATCCCTATTGGCACATATATTGAGAGAGTGAGATTACTGTAATAGTGGGACTAGTTGATGAAACATACACTAACAAATAGAAGCACCCTCATTATCTTAATGGGTAAAGTTAGCAACATAGTAGTCTTGCTTAAAGAGAGGTATTAGTTTATTTAATCAGTGCCAATTAGCTCAACACTCAAAGCATTACCATGTATCATAGGTTGCAAAACTTTAACGTGCAATGATAAAGGAGTTTCTCATGACAGTAGCACGATACAAATAGAGATGATAGCAAACTAATATGGATGAAGGCCTTAGGCCCGTACCAACCTGAGGAAAAAAGCTTATTCATGTAGTCCCATAACAGATGATAAAGCACTCACTGGAATCACTCAATAGTATATATTTTTGTGCACTTCAAATGTATGGTTGAAATCACTCTTGTTTACCAGTGCTGAGATTATATCGAAAGATTATCAAGAACTTCCAGTAGAATTAAAGCACAGGCTGGGATACAGTTCATTGTATTGTCTTGTGCAGTTCCACTAAAATTTATGATTGGCACAATATGATCCCTATTTGCACAAGTAGGAACAAGGTGAAACCTTCATTAGCTTAGTGAGAAAGGATAGAAAGACATTAGCATATTACTCTAACAGTAGCATCAAATTCATGATGGACAATACGCAAAACATTGCCTCATTGAACCAATGGCAATAAATTGACATGCAAAACAATAGCACTATTATGTCGTGACACTAATAATATTCCCTCCCTGCTCCACCACATGATTCACCTCCATAGACAAACATACACACGTACATGATTCAGCATAGGGTGCTACTAAAGATTTGTTTAACTCCGACGGGAAAATTAGGCAGCAATAAATTAGTGGTACTTAAGTACTCCTAATTAATTAAGTGAGACAGTAGAAGTGGAAGGGCTCCCTGGAGGATCGTCTCACATGTAAGGTAGTCATTGCCGGAGCCCTTGAATGGCCTCGACTGAGGCCTCTAGCTTCAGCAAGATCGCCTTGGCATTGTTTATTCTTCTTCTTCTTTCTCTTCATGCTCTGTTTCTCATTCTCCTTACCAGTTGGTGAAACCAAGTACATGATTGGCCTTCTATTTCAGAATTGGTTTTGTCAGTGAGGGAGTATAGTGTACTAGTAAAAAATAGCATTATTTTCTCATGGCAGTCGCAAAATAGAGATGAACACATGCATTAAATAGCATTCTTACCTAAAGGAAGGTTATGGTGCCAATATGGATGATGAGGATTGGAACACAGATCTCCCTTTGTGCAGTTCCACCGAAATGAACCAACTGTTCCATTCTGACATTCCAGTTAAATAGCACAAAAGTCACTTCTTTTAAGAAGAGTTTTGTGCAGTGCACCAAAAGGTCACAACAGCAACCAGGTGAAATGGATATCCCCGTTTGCACAAAAAGCTAAAGAGGAAACAGTCAGAGTCTCAAACAATTACAGGCAAAAACATTTGGATATACTTGTCATGGCTTCATTTTTACCAGGGGCATTAGATTAAGAACAGCTAAATATTTGGTATAAGGGCATGGGACAGTGGGTGCACCAGCAGTCCAGCACCATGTACCTAAACAGGGGCATCAAGTGGCGATTCATAGTTTGTTGCCCCAAGAAATAAACATCCAAGAAACATATTTGGGTTGGTCCCATTTTTTGTTCACTCTAGCCACCTACTCCTATGTGTGGATAGCAAATCTAGTCCTGGTCATACCACTGTGTTCAGCGTTACCCCTATGTTTCCCTTTTCAACCAAGAGACCGGTTGGATGACTAGTCTGTACTACTTTCACCCCCTTTCCTTCCTGTGTGTACCAAGTCCGATGTACTACATACTAAATTCCCCCACCCCCACTTTATTTCTTGTTTGAACCAAGTACAAGATTCGACTCCATGAAGTAGCTTTACCTCTAACAATAGAAGAAAAAAATAGGTGACGTTGGACCATCCAATCGAGAGGGGCTGAGAGGTAGAAAATGATGCACATGCAGCGACTTAGTGAGCTGGGAAAGTAGAGCTAAGGCGGTTTCGAAGGAAGATATACCTGAAGGTCGTTGGGATGTGGATACGTGGGCGGCGGGAGGCCGGATCCGCCCACACTAGGGCAACGACGAAGGGATCGGAGGACCTCCCGCGCCGGCGCTCGGCCAGAGATAACGGTGCGGCCGGCAGTGGGTCTCCTCCCTCGCTGTCGACGATGGCCTAAACGCTGCCCCTCCTCCCCTTCACCGGCGGAGGGGGGATACGTCCGGATCTGTAACCAGTGGTGAGGATAGAAAGATAGTGTTTTTTGAAGGGAGAAAGGCAGTGTTACCACCCCTATCTTGTTTAGATCTGGAGAGGATGAGAGTGTGTGAATAGAGCAACCCTAGCAAGCAAGCGCGGAGGCTCCGGCCTATATATACGTAGTGGGGTAGTTTTCCTTTTTCACTCCATCAAAACAATCGTTTAAAATTGTGTGCTATGTGCCAGGTCGCCATTTTTTTAGTTGTAGATTGTTTTTTGAGATAGCTACCCGCTTGTTCCAAGTGGTGTTACGGTGTGGCAAGTCGCACTTTGTATCGTTCAAGTCTCGTACAAGCCCACGACTAAAATTAGCGGAAACGTGGGTTTCCCCAACATGCATTATTATTTATATTTTCTACTCCCTCCGTTCCTAAATATAAGTCTTTTTTATTAGCCACACCTAAGACAAGATTTTTTTTTATTAGCAGTGAACCCCACATGTCATAGACACAAAAAGTGTGGCAAGATTCCCTTAGGCAAGCCAAAGTGTGTCTAACAATTTGAGCAACTCAAGTTAGGCAAGTGTGGCAAGTGTGGGAAAAATAATGTGGCAACATAAGAAAAACATAGTCACAATCCAAACAGGCCCGTAATTTTTTGTGACATGCATGAAAATTTGGTTAGTTAAATTTATAGTCAAAATTTGGCAAGGTGCATCAAATCAACACATGCAAGTATCAAAAGGGAAGTCATGGCATGCATGCATGCGTTGTACTCCCTTTGTTTCCAAATATAAGTATTTTTAGAGATTGCAACAAGTGACTACATAAGAAGCAAAATATGTCTACATACATTCGTATGTAGTAGTCCATTTGAAATGTGTAAAAAGACTTATATCGAGTGCAGTGCTTTGATGCGTCGCATCAACTCGTACAAGACCGAGAAGTTTGATTACTACAATGCCCTCTCCCTCGTGGACTGAGCTCCGGTGCCTTAATTGCACCTACCTTTGGCTGCATGACAGGTGGGCCAACCACCTGTTGGGCCCACCTGTCATAGACGCAAAGGCAGGAGCAGTTAGTCAATGAAGCTGCATCCCTCCCTCACGCATGAGCGTGGTGGCAGGACTAGTAGGATCTTTCTCTACATGCTTCTTGACAGCGGCGAACTTGCGGATGCAGTTGACCATCATGTCGTCCATGCGAGAGGCGAAGCCGGCGTCAGCGAGGGCTACGACATCGGCGGTCGCCAGCACTGTCTGGAAACGCTGTGTGGTGCGGGGCCGCAGGCCGGCACCTTGGATGATTTGGCACAGCCGACTGCTGCTTGCGACCATCGCCTCCATAGGTACTTCTGGCTTCTAGTCACTTGGTCTTGGATTGGCGTGAGCAGTGTTGCGCAGTGATTGAGAAAGAACATTTATTGTCAATCTAACCCTGCCATCGATACACCTCTTTGGTTTAGAGTTAGTTTAGGGTTAGAATCTAACTCTAACCTCTAACTGAGTTAGTAGAGTTCTCTTCGTCTCGGTTCATCGCCATCATACTTTCCCCATTTCTGTGTTCTCAGTATCCTGCGAATCAAAGAGACCCTTAGACTGGTTTAGGTCCGGTAGTTTTTTATAAATGTGTTATGTCCAAAATTTAATGAACGTGCTCCGGTTTCTACGAAAATAATCCGGTTTCATGTAGTAATTTATTTATTTATTTATTCTTCTGCGGGGGTTGGCATGTAATTCGTGAGGTCTGAAATGTAAAGTACCCCGGCATATGCTCCGAGTCGTGCATGCACTACGACCCAGATGCTCTATGTCCCACATATCGGCGAAAGGGAGCACGTGGAAATAGCCTAGGAGTGCATATAGGAGGATAAATGCGTGAAAAAAATATGTACGGTGAAGCGTAGCTGCGGTTCGAAAAGGAGACCTAAAGTGATGACATGTATAGGTCGCACGCACCCAACTAGTGGTAGTACTAGACATACGACTGCTTTTTCCCCAAAAAAAAAGGGAGGTACGAGTGCTCAGTACTCCAATTCTATCAACACGAGTCCCATCTGACAACAGCGTATGTGCTACAGCTAGCTCTTCTCCCTCATTTCTCTCTTCTAATTCTAAACTCAGCCGATGCCCGGTGGGCGCGGTCGGGATTTGCCGATGGTCGGTTTGCTCAACTACGGCCCCACCTCACAGTGAAAACGTTACTACTGGAATAAAAATGCCATATACTCCTATACTAATAAAACATTAAGTCCACGAGGCGATGCAGTGCTAGTTACAGGAGGCATGAAGAAGAGATGCATCCATCGATGATGTCCACCTCCTCGACTCGGGGCGCCGGCCCACGGAATGGCGGCTAAGTAGCAGCCGCTTTCGTGGCCAGGTCGATGTGCTTCTGAACAATGGCGTCCAAAGATTCCAGCCGCTGGAAGAAGGCCAACGTCTTTCTGTCCTCGCTGGCCTTGTAGTCGCCTATGTAGACGATTTCCTCGTAGACGTGGATGTGCAGGTCGACGGTTTCTTGCATGGCGATTGGCGAGGCGCTACGCGACGAGCGCTGCCTCAAGGTGCACATTCTTCATCGTGACCTCCGACAACTGCAGGGCCACCAGGGCTTGAAATAGTTCATCACCATGGAGGCCGATGAGGGTGCCAGGCAATGAGGAGCCTAGGCGCGCGGGCTGGAGCAGTACGGCAAGGTCGTCCGCGCGCTTCTTGACGGCGGCGAACTTGCGGATGGAGTTGACCATCATTTCGTCCATGCGAGAGGCGAAGCCGGCATAGGTGAGGGCTACGACGCTGGCGGTCGCCAGCAGCGTCTGGAAATGCTGCACGGTGCGTTGCCGCAGGCCATCGCCTTAGATTATTTGGCACAGCCGACTACCGCTCGCGTCCATCGCCTCCATAGGTGCTTCTAGCTTCTAGTCACTTGGTCTTGGATTGGAGTGAGCAGTGTTGCGTAGAGACTAAGGAGTAGATGGATTGGAGTGGTGGGGCGCCTTTATATGAGAATCCAAACTCTGTTGCATTCACATTGTGCTGGTTCTATTCTGCTTCTCCAATTAATTCCCTCTGCATGTAGAGTAATTTGAGGATGCATCATTGGCCATTCAACATCTCTGGAACCGCTACCCTCTCCCTCCTTGGCATTCAAGCACCTATGGAGGCGACTGCTGCTCGCGTCTATTGCGTGTCAGGGGACGTTCCCGTCGACGACGAAGTGCCTATGGTGACTTCGTAAATTACAAGATGATACTAGTATACTCAATATTGTGCACCGCGACCAAAGGCCAAGAGGAAAACGAGAGAACTACGTATTTATTTACGGTGTAGATTCACTCATTTTGCTCCATGTGTTCTCCGTCTCGGTGTAGTCTAGTCACTTGTTGAAATCTCTAGAAAGGCAAATACTCCTTTCTGGTTTACAGGGCTATACTAGCAAGTACTCCCTCCGTCCGAAAATACTTGTCATCAAAATGGATAAAAAAGATGTATCTAGAACTAACATCTAGATACATCCCCTTTTATTCATTTTCATGACAAGTATTTCCGAACGAAGGGAGTACTACAATAGTGGGCTAACATAACAATTTTGTCTCATGCCAGAGCCTGGCTATATGCGTGCTCAAAGGTTCGCAACTGCCATGTTCGGGTTGCACTTGGCTCTTCGCCTCTTCGAGAAGACGAACAATGATGTTACTACTACTGCTTCTACAGTATCGAATCCACTGCTGCATGTCTGTCCACCGCGAGCAGGAGGGATAGCTTGTTGTAGTACTATAAGCAAAAGCATGCCCTCGTCTGCGAGTCACCGGGCGCATGGGCGAGGGAGAAGGCGTGTAGTAGTAAAATCAAGCTTCTCCTCTTGTACGAGTTGACGCGACACATCATAGCACTGGCCCCACATGGTTGCCTCTAAACTTGGCTGAAAGACCCGCAATGTACAATACTCCATTTGCTGCAACCTCTAACATTTACCCCATGACAAATTAAAATATATATTCCTGTCTTGACCAGATGAGCATGCAAACTAGAATCACCACGATGACAGGTAGGGCCAGAAGACTATTTTAATCAAAAAAATATAGCATGGAGCCGACTAGCCGACCCCAATGATTTTAAAGCTTACAGGCATGGTACATGCTATCCTAGACTACTCTACACATGGAACTGCCACACGAGCGTCCGGGCTGCGCTTGGCTCTTTGCCTCTTCGGGAGTACTACTGCAGTGGAGGAGTACTACAGTATGCTTCTGGCCATCTGACACCGACTGAACTGTTGCATGTCCACCGCGTATGGGAGGGAGAGCGTGTAGAGAATGAAAGCTTCTCCTAGTCCTGCCAGCCACCACGCTCATGGGCGAGGGAGGGACGCAACTTCATTGACTTACTGCTCCTGCCTTTGCGTCCATGACAGGTGGGCCCAATAGGTCGGTGGCCCACCTGTCATGCAGCCAAAGGCAGGTGCGGTTAAATCGATGGTCGCGAGCGGCAGTCGGCTGTGCCAAATCATCCAAGGCGCCAGCATGCGGCCCCGCACCACGCAGCGTTTCCCGATGGTGCTGGCGACCTCCGGCGTCGTAGCCCTCGCTGACGCCGGCTTCGCCTCTCGCATGGACGACATGATGGTCAACTCCATCCGCAAGTTCGCCGCCGTCAAGAAGCGTGTAGCGAAAGCTCCTACTAGTCCTGCCAGCCACCACGCTCATGCGCGAGGGAGGGACGTAGGTTCATTGACTTACTTCTCCTGCCTTTGCGTCTATGACAGGTGGGCCCAATAGGTGGTTGGCCCACATGTCATGCAGCCAAAGGCAGGTGCAGTTAAGGCACCGGAGCTCAGTCTGCGAGGGAGAGGGTGTTGTAGTAATCAAACTTCTCTGTCTTGTACGAGTTGACACGACACATCAAAGCACTGCACTCGATATATTTCAATAATTTGTGTTTACCGATGCATTAATTACAACGCATGCATGCATGCATGCCGTGACTCTCCTTTTGATACTTGTATGTGTTGATTTAATGCACCTTGAAGTAGTATGGATATGTGACAGTAAGGCTTTGTATTGCTCCGGCCCTAATTAAGCGAGAGAAGGTTGTGCGCGAGGAGGGCAAGATCATGCAGATGGAACAGGACCCAACGATGGAGCTCTCTATGGTCTCGATGGACCTCACCTTGCTCCACTGCCCCTTGTGCCTCCGCCCCTTGAAGCCTCCAGTGTATGAGGTTCGAATACACCTCATCCGTTCGGCTGATCGAGCAAGGTGCAGGTTTCTTGATTGATGTGTTGTTCGATTGAATTGTGCAGTGCAAGGGAGGGCACCTGACTTGCACGGACTGTCGCGTCGAGCGCCCCGGGAACCAGTGGCAGTGCCATAAGTGCGATCGCGCCGGTGGCTTCGACGTGCGGACCACGGCGGTGGATGCTGTCCTCTCCTCAATGAGGGTGGAGTGTGCGCACGAAGGCTATGGGCTCTACATCACTTACCACAAGCTCGTCGATCACTAGAGCGTGTGTCCGCTCGCGCCCTGCAAATGCCTCGTGCCCGTCTGCGGCTACGAAGGCCCGCCGCCGGTGCTCTCCCACCACATTGATACTGTGCATCCCATGCCCGTGCACAGGATCCAGTACGGCAAGGCGCTCCAGCTGCAATTGCCACTGTCGGAGCCACGGCTCTTGGTGTTCGCGGAGGAGGACGACCGCGCGTTTTTCTTGGTCGGCGGTGTGCTCGACATCAGCGCGCCTATCGCCGTGTCGGTCGTCTGCATCAAAGCGGGGGCGTCCCCACTACCGCACTACGTGGCCAAGCTGTGGGCGAACGGCCCGCCGAGGGAGCCTAAAGGCAGGACCGACGCCGTCAAGGTGGAAATGGAGGTGACAAGCAGCAGAGATCCCGGCGACGTCGCCGTGCAGGAGCTGACCTTCTTCACAGTTCCACCCAAGCTGCTGGCCGGGGCTAATCTGGTGTCCCTCCACATTCAGATTGACAAGCTCACGTCCTAAATGATTCTACAGTTCCTTCTGTTTATCTTAGTAATATGCTAATATAGAGTTAGCTCGGTCTACTTTAGCTTAAGAGATGGTGGGTTTTGGTGGCGATGCAGCAATTACCTCGATATCAGATCAGCAGTGAAAGTAATTTCGAACAGTCGAATGGATATTTTGTGTCTGTTGGATATAAAGATCCTTTGGGTAAGAAATAACAGCTTATATGCTTTTTTCGAAACGGAACAACGATACTAGTATAATTTTTGTTGACATGCACTAATATTTTCGAAACAGATGTCGGGTTGTAGCTAGAAGGGCGGTAGGGACGCGGCATCGGCCCATACCGCGGTGACCCCCCATTGGGACGCACCGACTATGGATTTTCTCCCTCACCGATGTCGACCGCATCTACGCAGAACATTGTTCCCTTCCCCAAGATGCGGGATCAGGCCGGATATGTGACCAACGGTGTGGCCACCATCGGTCTATGCTTGTGAAGAGAGCAACCCAAGCAAGCAGGCTTGTAGCTTAGGCTCCTGCTAGTGTGTATATAGTGGTTTTCTTTTTCTCTCCATATCAACCATTTTATATTGCGTACGTGTCATTGAAGAGTGAAATGATGGTTGTTTCTTCCGACTAACTTACTGTGTGATTTGACTAGTCCTTTAGTGCCCCCTACACGTACTCCCCCTACGTGTATGCAACAGTCACACGTACACATGGACGCAAAAACGCGCGCGATGCCCTAATGCATGCATGTCCGAGCACACGACGGAACACACACGGTCACGCTCAAGTGCTCAACCTACACGTGCATGCACACACATACTCAGCCAGGGTGAGCTAGTGACCGTATAAACACCGGAAAATGTATATATTGAGCGCAATGAGCGTATTATGAAGTCCACTGACCGTATTTTTACAAATATACAGTGACAGATATTGTATATATCTCGTTTGAAATTAAGCCATATTAACCGGAGAGGAGGCAGTATGGACTAGCATTACTTTGTTGTGTGCCGTCAACTTGCCGAACGAGGAGAAACTTGTAGGACGGGAGAAGCTTGCGCGCGGTGGCTCGCGGGACAAGGAGAAACTTTTGACTAATGCAAGCTGTCCTTCGCTCAGGCGGTGGATGTGCAACAGTTAATTCGGTGTCAGATTGCCAGAAGCATACACTATACTAGTAGTACTATTAGTATAGTGTATGCTTCTGGCAATCTGACACCGAAAGAGGCGAACAGCCAAGCACAAAGTTTACTAGTACTAGTACTACTACTATAGTCTATAGAGGTATGTACTACTATAATAGTACTAGGAACCGGATGGAGGAGCGTCTGCACTCTTATTATATTTTTAAAATGTGATAAAGCAATCTTCAACACGTTTGGTTCTCTTCGAGGGTTCTCTTATTTGATAATGGAAGTTGATTGCATGGAACACTCGCCACAATTCTCGCTTAATTCTGGCTCATATCCTATTACAAATAGGAGCGCTCGGTAATATTTCCTCTTTTTTTGTTATTCGGCATGTAAATAGGTCAGCAAACCTTGCGGCGCATCTTTGTGCGAACCGTGCTTGCTGCACTTTGAATGTGGCCGAGAGCTGGCTTGATGAAACACCTCGCTTCCTACTTCTTTTTTTGCGGGGTACCTCGCTTCCTAGTGACCAGTGTCTTGGCCGGTCGTCCTAAGAATGCTTATATATGAATAAACCTTTCTCATTTACCCGCAAAAAAAGATTAAGCCATATTAACCGAAAAGGAGGGAGTATGGACTAGCACTACTTGTTGGTGTATCCCGTCAACTCGCAGAACGAGGAGACGCTTGCAGGACAAGGTGAAGCTCGCTTACGCCTTTTGACTAATGCAACGTACCCTCGCCCAGGCGGTGGACATGCATCAGTTCATTCGGTCTCAGATTGCCAGAGGCATACACTGTAGTACCGAACATGCGGAGTGCCATCATTGTTTGACTTCACGAAGAGGCGAAGAGCCAAGCGCAAGGTTTAGTAGTACGAGTAGTACTACTACTAGAACCGCATGGTGGAGCCTATGTACTCTTATTTTTCTTAATCTCTAATAAAGTACACATTTATTCCGGAGAAGGGCGGAAAACGGCAGCCCAACATGTAATGATGATATCGATCAACCATGCTCGAATATATCTTGGCCTCCGTGCGAGCCCGTCTGTGTGTTCTCGCTCCTCGTCTCTCTCAAGGAACGGCGGGTTGGCCATTTTGCCGTCAATTGAGATGGGTTTGCTCACACTCCGATCCCACATGTCAGTGATATGCCAAGAGGAGGTGTGTTGACCGACTGGCCATACGCGTACTTGGTTTTGCACCTTCATACTACTCCTCCCTCCGTCACAGTTTACAGGGCGCGCTTCATTATGATGCATTTCACTTAATGCATTTCCACCACCAGAGAGACTTTACACGCGTTTGGTTTAATGCTCAATTAATTAGGGTGTGGTAACCGCAATTTTCTCTCGATGTAGTACTACGGAGTGGAGTAAGTGCATGCATGTGTGTACCTGGGGAGGAAGCACTGCATGCATGTGTGTACGCATTATTTCCTCTAGTAACAGACGTCGTGCTATAACTACCAATGCTATTTTTCAGGCCGATCGCTAGTCGCCTTGGTCCCAGAGATTTTCTCTTTTTCTGAAGCGTGCTCTATAAACAGTGATAGATGGAGTAGTATGAGCAGATTCAAAGAAGAGCGTATTGATGGTTGCTTCTTCCGAGCAACTTACAGTGGGCAACGTGGGGCTTATGATTTGACTCCTCATTACTCACTATTAATGCGGCGCAATGACCGGTTTGAGTCTCCCATGCGGCTGTGCACTACCCCCTCGGTTCTTAAATATACTCCGGAGTATTTGTCTTTCTAGAGATTTCAACGAGTGACTACTCAAATATTTGTCTTTTTAGAGATTCAAATGGATATACGGATGTATATAGACATATTTTATAGTGTAGATTCACTCGTTTTGCTCCGTATGTAGTCACTTGTTGAAATCTCTAGAAAGACAAATATTTAGCAACGGAGGGAGTACACATACGAAGAAAAATGAGTGAATCTACACTCTAAAATATGCCCATTTGAAATTTGTAAAAAGACAAATATTTAGGAACGAAGGAGTATAATTTTGTGCATGGCACATGGACCTGGATGCCGAAGAGGCATCTGGCAATGCTATCAAGATTCCAGCATTTGTTTACATAATTGACATAATATACAAATAATTTTCCAGTGACATGAAATTGTACAATGGTGTGAGCTTTCAGCTTTCGTTTCGTGTGTCTTGCCATTGATGCTCTTGCGGGAAGAATAAAAAACGAACTGCCTTGCTAATCAGAGGTAATATTTACATCACAACTTAAGACAAAGTTGTGAGAAGGTGTTAAATTAAAATTGATCCATGCTTTCATTGGCAGCAACGTCCCCCGGCTCTGTCTAAATCAACAAGGCATGTTGGGAAAAAGGTAGATGTCTGGAGCAAGCAACATTCCGATCATTTTGTGCAGTTCCACTAAAATAGAGTTGAGCGTCCCTGTTCCAAAGATATTAAGTGTGATTACGATAATAGAGGACTGCTGATGAAACAATAAACACACAAATAGAAGCCGGTCACCTTTGCAATCTCTCTTAAGACTAATTAGTTGGAGAAGATTAGACTCAAAGTTGGATGAGGAGGATAGAGCAAAACCAATCTCCCTATGTGCAGTCGCACTGAAATGTAGAGACGTTGCCCGTGTGACATTTTGGTAGAACTGCACAAAACACTCTTAAGAAAAAAGTGATTTGTCCAGTTCACCAAAAGGTCACCATAGCAACGAGGTGAAATGGATAGCCCTGTTTGCAAAAAAGAGGTAGAAAGGAAACAATTACTGGCCAATAACACTTGATGACACATGCAACGACAAAAAAGAAGCATATTCCTTGTCCTAAGGGAAGATAATAACAACACGGTTGTGTTTGTCTAAAATGGTGTGAGGACGAGATTGCAATATGGAAAGTATGCCGGACGAGCTACGTTTTGGGCAAAGAACTATGGAAGATCCACATGCAGCGACGTGAGAAGACGGTCAGCGGAGCAAGGCCGGAGGGGATACCTGGAGGTCGTCGGGATGTAACTAGGTGAGCGGCGGCGGGCGGAATCTGCCCATACTGCAGCAGCGAGCAGGTGGCGTAGGCCCTACCACGCCGGAGCTTGGTCAGAAAGAACGGTGTGTACTGCAGATCGGGACGTGCTGCCTCGGCGCCGTCGAACGGAGAAACGATGCACGTCCTCCCTTTCCGCCAGCGGACGGGATGCGGCCGGATCAGTGACCAACGGTGAGAGAGAGAGAGAGAGAGAGAGAGAGAGAGGCCACCGCAGCCTTGTGTGAGATACTCTGAAGAGAGACAAACCAGGCAGGCAGGCTCCATTGTATATAGTGGAGCAGACTACCTTTTTCTCCATAAAAATCATTTTATATTATGTGTACGTGCCATTGAGCGATATAACTTTATTTAAAAATAACCCACCAACGCATTAAGTTGAACTTTGTTTCGTCCACGCGTGGTACACGACCTCCGTAGGTAAACAACCGCTACACGCGTTCAAATTAGCACGTGGGCTGCCATTTCGTACAGAAATGAGCTCCACCATGTACCCGCACGGGTGTGGCTAGGCACGAAGCATGAGTATGTGCACGGTGCACCTATTCTCTTCTTGTATACGTACACCACCTACATGGGGTTGTGTGAGAGAGATACAAACGTAGAGAGATATAGTGTGTGAGTTCGTGAGAGTTTTTTTTTGCGGGGTGGGGTCAATCAAAAAATGTAACATATGCAATGTGTGTGAAATAGAGTCCTGGCTATATCATATATATAGAGGGGCGATCCACGAGAAGAGAGTGGAGGTATCATCGGCTTGAGATGTCCATAGAATCGAAGAGAGGGATGATGTGTGTGTGTGCGCGAGCGCGATTGATGAAGAGTGACATCGAATTTGTGTGTGACCACGTCAAAGATATAGAGTGGCTGGCCTACTGGAACATGAGAGGGGACAGGTGCAGTTTGTCTCTGTGGCATGGATACCTACCTACAGCGCTCGACTATCGGTGTGTGGGGGGGAGGGAGGCCTAATTAACTATAGAGGTACAATGGCTGGTATATGTGTGGAGGAGGAGAGAGACCTACCTCATGTATTAAGGGAGATCGGTCTACCTCATGTATTAAGGGAGATCGATCGGCATCCATGCATATGTGTAGGAGAAGAATAAGGTTGGGAGAGAGACAGAGCTAGAGTGTTGGAGGGGGTGGTAGTGGAGTTGCTTCTAACAAATGGTGGGATAGGTTTGCTAGACAACCGGAGGGCACGCCTGCAATATCAATAAGAGAGGGGATGGCTGCCTGTCTGTGCACGTGCGTGTGAGAGACGGGTCAGGAGGCATGCACGAATGATGAGGGGGGTGATATGGTTGTGGTAAGCAGACATAACTACATAGGAAGATCAATTGTCCTTTGTCAGAGAAAGAAGAGACATAACTTGTGAGGTACAACAATCGATGGGGGAATAGTTAAAGTCAACCTAGGTATATGTTGGGAGATCGATCGGTATACATGCATGTGTGTGTTAGAAGCAAATGAGGCATGGGGAGAAGGATAGAGAGAGAGAGAGGGATGCATTTAGGAGGTGGTGCGAGGGTCATACTATCTGGAGTGTGCGAGTATGAGATCGATGAAAAGAGTGGTGGGAGTGAGGCATGGACGGTGATAAGAGAAGAGGGGAAGCTTGTGTTTTGTGCTAGGCACACCTGGCTAGAGAGGCATATTGATCGATGTGTGTCGTAAAGAAGGAGCTGGAGGGCCTACACACACCGTGGGTGAACGACCTAAAGTGAAAAGACGAATTTGCGCGATGGAGCTAGAGAATGCTGAGGGAGGGTGAGAGGGATGCGGGCGTCTGCATGCACGAGAGAAAGTTAGCGCTAGCTAGCTACAAAGATAAGAGGATTGTGTGGGTGTAAAAGACGAGTAGAGATCATACTTCATTATAAAAAGCGAAATCGGATATTTGAAGAATTTATCATAGTGTTTTAAACCGACGCATGTGTGAATATATATAACGGTGATACACATGGTGTGGTCATGAACATGTTATACTACATATAATATATTTTATATCTACTCTTATAAAAACGGAGTTGTTGATGATGGTGCCATCCTGCAATATAGGCCGTCCGATTTATATCTGACGGATAGGAAGGAAACTATGGCAATTTTGAAAAAAGATACCCACACCCCTCTCCATATTTGCAAATTAGGCCTCCCCTTGATCATGTTGATGTTCTATGGAACGCATGGGCATCTTGCTAGTACTACGTATAACATATAGAACATTGATCATAATTCGGGCTAATGTGTGGCTTTTGTAGCTCAGGTCTAAATACTTGTCATAATGTAGGGGGTGGGGCACTATACTATGTGTGATAAACATGGTGTACACGTATGGAACATGGTTTATATTATGAATATATAGTTAGTACATCAAATGTACTATTATTTGGAATCAACATCAAGTGTATTCAAAAAACAGAATTCGAGTTCATGTAGTACACATAGTTCATATCTATCTCTATAGTAATCACGTGGTGTGTTATTAAGGTAAAATACACGAATGATGGTTGAAGTTGGCAACAATCATGATTGTAGATTGTTATTGAAATAGAGAAACGAATTCAAATTCAGTTCGAATTGCAGTGGTAGTATAGACATTTGGAATGCACTAAAATGTTGGTATCAGTAGGTTACATGCATTATACAGCAAACAAAAAAATTTAATTGGACATAACATGGATTCATACTACCGAATAGCATTTAATTGCACTAAATTGTTGGTATGAGTAGCTTTAAATAGCATTTTTATAGTAAAATGGGGCAAGACTCTCTCTTTGTATGGTGTGAATAGTTTTATTTTTTTTCATTTTCTTTTTGGTTGAGGGAAGTGCGAATTGATTTGGTATGTACAAGTACAATATTACACGTTAGGCTTGTCCCTAAAATTCAACCCGCGCCTTGTTATATCCCGAAAATTCAGATATCGTGCTCCCAAAACTGGCGCCTTCACAACCCGCGCCTTGCTATCCTGAAATTACAATGCACGCGAAAACTCCCTCCAGCTGCCAAATCTCGACACGTGAAAGCCCCCTTCTAACCCTGAGCCGAAAGGGCCGCTAGTTAAAATCGGTGGGGGTACTTTTGTAACACACCCTACATTTTGGACAAGCGCGTCTCCATCGCCTCCGTTTTGCCATTCGAAATCCCAGGCCGCCATAACCTCTCCGCTCCAGCCATGAAACCCCACCCTCCTTCGTCCGCCACCTCACCGCTGCCCAGCCGGAGCCTCTACCCCGACGACGTCGTCCACCGCAACAGCTCGACGTCCATCGTCCACCTCCCCAGATGAGGATCTGTCGTCCATCTTGTCGTCCCGCCGGTTCAGCCGCCCCGTCCTCCACCTCAAAGGAGCTGCTCCGACGATTGCCTCGTATATCGCGGCTGCTCCATCCCCACAGCGTCGCCTTAACCTCCTCCACCGAAACTGCATCATCCTCACAGACTCCTCGGACGAAGCCGAGGCCTACTCGGCGCCACCAAAAAGGTTGAACACTCATCGCATCGCACCTTCTCCTTAGCTCGACCTCCCGGCACCGACGGTGCTCCATCCCGCACCCCCATGGAGCGGCTACCTTGAAGTCGGCACCACGGGCGACATCTCCACGGCGGCTCTCCCCCAGTGCGAGGCCCCTTCGGCGGCGGCGACCATACCAGCCGGATCTACTGCTGCTGCTCCGGCTCTCGCTCGCTCGCTCGCACTGCTACTGCTTCTCCGTCTCTCGCTCGATCGCTCGCTCGCCTAGCTGCTGCTGCTCAGGCTCTTTCTCGCTCGCTCGCTCGCGCTGCTGCTGCTGCTCTCCCCCTCGCTCGTGCTGCTGCTCTGCTCCAATTTAGCTACACTTCAGTCGACTGAATCGACTTTTGGGTCAGTCGATTTTCAGGGGGTGGGGGGCTTGTCGAAGCTAAGGAAGAACCACCCGCAGCGGGGACGGGGGCTCGCCGGAGAGGTACCCCACTATCTATCTTAGGGTTCAGGGTGGGGGCGGGGAACTATAGGGTTAGCCGGGGCGGCGGCGGACCGGCAGTGGGGAGTTGTTTCGGGGCGGTGAGGCGGCGCTGGGGCCGGCGGTTCGGCCGGTGGTGGCTGGCGGCTCAGGGGGGTGCAGGTTGAAGATGAACTGCAGGCCCTCCCTAAACTACATCTCAAGTGCCTCTCTACTACCATTGCGTTCAGTTTCGACAGTAACATTCAGATTCCACAGTAAATTTCAGTTTCGACAGTTAAGTTCAGAGTCAAGAGTTTTTACCTCATCTGTTGTAGTCAGGTGGTTTTTGGTGATGTAAAATTTACATCTATTTTACATCATCTATTGGAGATGCTATTAGAATTCCACTTGAGATTGACGATGTCTGTCTTGTGCTGCTTCAGCCTTGACGTCTTACGACTCACAGGGGCTGCTCCAATGATAGAATGATCCATCACAACAGAGCAGTGCCCTGGACGCCGTCTACAAATTCCTCAGATCTTCCTCCACACCTCCGACAACCACCTTTGCCTCAACTGCTTCAGCGACCAACCCAATGATGCTGAGGTCGACACGGCTACGGCAAAGAGGTTGTACACTTGTTGCATCACTTATTACTATACATTCATGTCGATCCATTAGGGCTATTTTGGTTCGACGGAAAAACATAGCAATAGGGAATTTTCCAATGGCACTCTACTATTCAATTATTCATGCATTTTGTTGAAAGGAATGAAGCAAAACATCCACCTAGACCTACTTTTCAAAATCATATGCATGAAAACAAGACGAAGTGCATTAGTGGCAGAATAACATTCTAACTGTACATGCTTTCATATGGTTTCACTTTATTTTGGCCATGTTTCTTTGCATTCCTCTGCTCTTCCAATTCCTGTAAACCAAACACCCAAGTTGACAGAAATCCTGTGTTTACAAATGCTCTGTTTACCATGTGCATTCCTATCCTATTCCGGTGTTTTCCCTATCCCTGCGTTTTTAGAATCATGCAAACCAAATGAGCCCTTACAGAATTACTTCAGTTACACGTAGGTGTCGAAGGGAACTTTGTGTGGTTTGTCCTGCTCTTGTCGCAACATCGTCCACCTCACCTGAGGTGCTCCATCGATAGAAACATTCACCAAATCAGACATCACAACTCCTGACCGTCTTTCACCGCCTTAGATCTCCTTCCCTGCCGACGGCACCCACCGCAGCGGCATCACCATCATTGACTCATCAGATGAACCTGAGGAGTACACGGGACCACAAGAGAGGTCGCACTCTTTTGATTCTACTTATGTTATGCATTGCTTAAAATTACCTGCTACTTTATCGTCATGTTCACCTCTTGGACTCCAAGCCAGGTCCAAATTAATGTTCAAACTTGAGTTATAAATTAGTTGTGGGGCACATATCGAGGAAGCAATGAATAGTATCTATGTCTAATATCTGGTTCACCTAGGGTATGCCTATGTTGTTCATCTTGGGTGGGAAACAAATAGTAAAGCAATCATCATCTATCTTTTTTATTAAATTAAAGCAATCATCAGCCTGCTATCATTATTTTTGGATCCATCCACTGGTTGTTACCATCACTCTAAATTTCTGCATGCTCTCCTTACATAATCTCACCATATTTTTTTGTATGCATGTCAGATATCGTACACAGTCATGCTGAACATGTAGAGAAAAAGAGAAGAGTTTTGCGCGGCAATACAATGTCATGCAGACATCGCTCCATGGTGGGTTCAATGGCAAACCCTCCCCACCCCTCTCTAGATTGTAATCCAGAGGAAGATATCTGTTCTGAGGCGGATTCAGACGCTGCTGACCACTCCTATTTACCCCCCAAGGTGTTTGCTCTACCTTGGCATGATGATGTTAGTCATATCATGCATATGTTGCCTTGCAGTGCCTACTTTTGACATCATATATGGCATCTGCTTAGTTTAGACATGTTTTGTCGCCATCTGTTTAGTTTCTTTATCATATATGGGAATTATGTAGTCTCATGTCTTTTAGCTAGCCATAATATATGTGAAATGTGCAATGCCATCATGTTTAACCAGGCATCATATATTTGAATGATATCTTGTCCATCCTTCTATTCATTACATTTCCATTAGTCAACAATGTTTGTACATTAAACTACTCTTCCTGTGAATCAGCCATTTGGGTGGGAGATTGAAAAATCTGGAGTGAAAGCAATGCCTTCAGAGCAGATAGTGCTACCTGTCGAAGCAGATCTCTTGTTGGGTCCCGATAGCTCCTCAGAGATGGATTCAGAGACAGATGACCAATCCTATTCCCCCACCGAGGTTATGCTCTAAGTTGGCACGGTGTTTTAGTTATTCATCATATCTTTGAATTATGTTATGCTATGCTATCCAGTTTAGATAGACATCATATATGTGAAATTATGTCATGCTATCTGTTTTAGTCAAACAATATACATGTCAACTATTTCATGTCCTCTTTTTCCACACTATCTATTGCATCTGTCTCTCATACAATGTCTGTACATTCAACTATGTTTCCTGTTTATCAGCCATTTGAATTGGAGCGGGTGATGCCAGCATCTAGCGGACTAAAAACATGGTCTTCAAATAAAACAGTGCTACCTCTTGGTGGAGATAGCACCCTTGTTGTACATGCACGAGAACCAGCCCTACCACACATAACCCAAACTCTCGCAGATTGTACCCCTACTGCGATGGACAGAGAACCAGCTTCACCCAATCTAACCCCAACACCAGCAGATAGTAACCCAGTTCATGTTGACACAGCACCATCTCCACCACAGAGCTCCCAAGCAAGAGCAGTTAGTAAGGCAGCTCCAGTGCCCAAAGGACCAGTACTACCACGGCGAACCCCAACTCCACCAGTTAGTATGCCTATTCCTGTGGAGGAAGCACAACCAGCTAGTCGTACTTTAGCATCTATCGCATTTGATGTTGTTAAATCATATGTGCGTATCTTCCCATCTTGGAAATATTATACTGAAGATGAATGAAAATGCCACTTGCAGGTGTTTGTCGAGGAGTTATGTGTAAGTAATGTTATTCATGGCAATTACTTTGCTTTGTCCCATACATCCTACCTCCATGATGGTTATAATACAGCAAATTTTCCCATTTTTCTCTATAGAGAAGGACCGATTTGGAAACTTGGGATGAGGTAACCTGTGCGAATACCTCTGCTATCTTCAAGAATGCTTGGTGGCAGTATCGGAATTACCTGAAGAAAACGTACTTCACCGGCAAAGAAACTCATCAAATTCCCCTACGTTCTCCTGAGACACATTTACTAGACAATGACTGGGAACGCCTTGTTCTGTACTGGTCCCGAACCAAGAATGTGGTAAGGTCTATGAGCTCATTTTCTATTTTTAAGTACTATATTCGTGCGTCTTACTGTACTTTGTTCATGTAGAACAAGTGCCTAAACCTGAAGAACAAATGTTCTAATTTAAGATTCCATTGCTATCATAGTTCCAAAAAGCGCTAGGCGTTAATTGTGCGTTTTGCCACCACCTTGCGCTTTACTGACCAAAGCGCATGCTTATGCGCAGTTATGCACAGATTAAGCATAGTTATGCGCAATGCGTTTCGCCAACGCCTAGAGCCTAGGCGCGCTTAAGCGCTCGCTTAGGCGCGCCTTTTTTTAACTATGATTGCTATCGTGCATACTGCTTTGCTCTTGTATCACTGTATTTACTCATACAAACTTATTTTTAAATTGAAGGATCCAATCGAAAGTCCAATGGCACAGTAGGTATGTTCACGCATGTTTCTTAAACAGGCTTGCTCTTATCAATAGCTCTGTTGATTTCAATTTCAATTGTGTATACAGTTGACTTCTCATATCATGCACATTAATAGCATCACAACAAAGCAAATAGTGTTGTTGTACATGTAGACCCATGGTACCCATCTAAAATCTTGTTGTGTCGTGTAGTTTCCCACGCTTTGTATTCTTTCACTGCTGCTTTGTCTTGGACTGGTATGATTTGAACCGTGTCTCTATTTTGATTTGGCAAGACAATGCAGTGACCATAGGACATAGATATATATTTTTTTGATGCTTTTATTATGTACTAGTACTTGGCAATAGAAGATTTGGTAGTTTAATCATGTCCACCTTACTAATGAACTGGTTCACCCAAATGAGTTGCATATACTAGTACATGCTAAACTGTTATGTGTCTGCTTGTTTCTTCTTTTAGAATGCTGACAGAATATTGGGGAAGAGTGCCTTATTAAGCAATGGCAAAGGAAGTAATGTAGACAAGGTTCAGGATAGTGACACATCCTTGTTGGTCTCCAACAAAGCTGATAAAACAGCTAAGGAAGACTATCTCGAAGACAATGAGACAACCCCAAAGTCCTGTCTTGGTTTTGTGTTGGAGTTACTGGCCACTACCGCTTGCACAAGCTATTCAAACTCACTGTCTGAATCAGTTCGGTTTCTTGAGTCTCAACTACAAGCTGAAAGACATCGATCAGTTGTGCTACGACAAGAAGTGGAAGGACTGTGGAAGTCCCAGGAGCATTCAGATGCATACTTTCTGGTGCAACAGCAAGCGTAGGAGGATTTTAGCGCCAAACAGGACAAAGCTAATAAGCTTGCTATGCTTATTGCTAGCATGGTGGATACCACGTTTCTTGAGCTCTTCTGAAGTTGTTTCAGTTATGCTCTTATTTTGCTGCCGCGTTTATTTGCACTGGTGGCCAATTTTGACGGCCGGTGTATGTAATATGCTGCTTTGTTCCCTATATTTGCACTGGTGGAGAACTTTGATCCCCAGTGGATGTAATATGTGTAATAGCGGTAATAGGCTAGCGTTAATTGTTTGCTTATTTATTTCCTTATTATCTTGTTTAGTTGTTGGCTTGTAGTCACTACAGTTCTTTTTCTGTGTTTTTCTAGTGGCCAGAATAACCTATCTTTGGAAACTAGGCCAAAATAATCATGGCAACACACGGACTGTTGTAACCATGGGCCTCCTGCGGGCCGTCTGATCCATGGGCCTTCTATGGGCCGTAGGATCCATTGGCCTTTTATACGGGTCGTAGGATCCATGGGCCTTCTGCGGGCCGTACGATTCATGGGCCTTTTACGGGCCGTAGGATCCATGGGCCTTCTACGGGGCGTATCATCATTTCGCCAATCATGGGCCGTACTATTTGTGGACAATAACGGGCCATTAATAGGCCGTATTTGATAACTCTATGAAAACAGCCCAACGTGTTTTTTTTTGACATGAAAACGGCCCAACGTATTATCGGGCCACAAACGGGTCGACTGTAACCATGGGCTGAATTTGGCCCACAATCAGAAAATGACAGTAACGAGCCGTAAGTAAACGAATGTGGAAATGAGCCCAAGAATAAATGGGCCCCGAGAAGGCCGAAAGATAACATGGGCTAGAAACGTCCCAACGGAATAATGGGCCGTTAATGGGTATAAATTGATCCACTGTTCATTACGGCCCATTTTCACCACGTGCCATTAATGGGTATAAAGCGATACATTGTTCATTACGGGCCAGATTTACCACGGGTCGTTAATGGGCCGAGAGTAATAAGGGCCTCATATGGGCCGAAAGACGTCATGGTCCATACATGGGCCGGAAGTTAAAACATGCTGGAATTATATTGGGTGGCCCAGATGACGCTACTGGGCCTAATTCAGATAGGCCATAAACGGGCCCTCGGTTAGCGGGCTGTAAATGGATATATGCGAACAGGCCGTTCACAGGCTTGCCGTGGGCCGGCCCGCCACCTTTTGACCAAGTCAAACGGGCCGGCCTTTTCATAGGAATGGGCCTCTGTTGGGCCGTGCCACGTGTCGACGTATCATAGGCGCTTTGTGTCCAATGAGTGGATGACATCTATCCCAACGGTGAGCCGACACGTGTTTCCTCCAGCCAATGATGATTTTACACATGGAAAATCCCCATTGGTCGGGGCTGTTAACGGGTAATCGGATCCAAAACCAGAACCGATAGCTTAACGACGTTCCGTTACGGTGGATGCCATGTGTCGGTCGCCCTTGACAAAAGCACTTCTATGAAGCGCGATTTATCATCATGGAATTGGACACTTCCATGATGATAATTTTGGTGATGTCATGGAACACTTCTACGACAGCACAGGTATGACTATCTAGATTCTATCATAAATTTGTCATGGATGTACATGCATGACAGAAAATGTGACCTACTGTGACAAACACGTATCATCACGGAAGTGTATTTTTTTTGTAGTGACAGTTCACTATTGTCTTTGACAAAGTGTAAATAAAGAGCTTAATTCCAATCAGCCGTTTCTTTCGCCAAACAATCTTTCTTAGTTTCCTCACTTGATGCGTGTTCATGAATATCTCATTGCCCCATACGCAAAAGGGATCGAAGCGTGGATCAGTACCACTCATATATGTACCTACAAGCAACCAATAAATGTTAGAAGCAAAACTGAGATTGCACAAATGATGTAAAATACAACTACCTATGTTCCTAAGTACAAGTATTTTTTAGATTTCAATATGAACTACATACGGATGTATATAGAATTATAGATATAGTTTAGATTAGAATCTAGATTCACTCATTTTGCTCCTTATGTAGTCTATATTGGAATCTCTAAAAATACTTATATTTAGGAATAGATGGTGTATAAGACATGGGATGCAGCTAACCTCGATGGCAAACAACAACATCGCCCATTGTATCCCTGTGTAAGTACATGGAAAGCCAATGTTAACTACAACAGGGTTAACATCCACCAAAAATAGCAAATGGTCATAGAACGGCAGCATGTGTAGTGATATCTTCATTACGAAAGAGTACCACGATAGCAAAGGGACAGATTAAAAAATGGATACAACTGTTAATTGCAATAGGCTTAACAACATCCTAATTCATGTTTTGTAAGTTTGTAGCCATTGAAATACAACTCTTTAAAAATGGATACAATTGTTAATTGCAACGAGCTTAATGGCCATTGAAACTGATACTGATAAAAATGCAATTAGTAGAGTTAAACATCACAGGGCAAGTGCTGCCAGAGTAGATAATGGCCCAGTTGTCTATAAAAAGGTAAGGAAAATAGCTAAAACGTGTTAAGCATGTTTACTACAACATGCTTAATGCATCGACCATACAAAACATAGCCATTAATCGCAACTGGTATTGGTAAGGTTGAACTGGTGAGTACATACTTGGTAAGTCCTGAGAGATAGTTGCTGGGGCACTTCATCTTGGCCAGAGCCCGCCCAAAGTCAGCGGCGACGGAGGCGAGCTGTTCCTTCGGGTCGAAGCATGGATCAGTGCCACTGACATGTGTACCTACAGGCAACCAGTAAATGGTAGAAGTTAAACTACAATTGCACAAATTATGTGAAATACTGTAAGACATCGGATGCAGCTAACCTCGACGGCAAACAAAAACATCGGCCGTTATGACCCTGCGTAAGTACATGGACAAGCATGTTAAGTAGAACAGGGTTAGCATCGACCAAAAATAGCAAATGGGCAACATCTCTAGTATATGTTCATTGCGGAGAGTAGCATGGTAGCAAATGGACAGATTAAAAAATGGATACAACTGTTAATTGCAAAAGGCTTAGCAGCATCCTAAGTCATGTTTTGTAAGTTTGTAGCCATTGAAATACAACTGTTTAAAAATGGATTCAACTATTAATTGCAACAGGCTTAATAGACATTGAAACCGGTACTGATAAAAATGCAATTGGCATAGTTGAACATCACAAGGCAGGTGCTGCTAGAGAAGAGAATGGCCCAGATGCCTATTATAAGGTAGGGAAAGTAGCAAAAATGTGTTAGGCATGTTTACTAGAACATGCGTAATACATCGACCGTACAGAACATAGCCATTAATTGCAACTGGTATTGGTAAGATTGAACTGGTGAGTACATACTTGGTAAGTCCTGAGAGGTAGTTGTTGGGGCACTTCATCTTAGCCAGAGCCCGCCCAAAGTCAGCGACGACTGAGGCGAGCTGTTCCTCCGAGTCGAAGCATGGATTAGTGCCACTGACATGTGTTGTTGGGGAACGTACCAGAATTCAAAACTTTTTTACGCTTTCACCAAGCTCAATCTAAGGAGTCATCTAGCAACGAGCATAATGGAGTGCATCTACATACCCTTTTGTAGATCGCGTGCGGAAGCGTTTGAAGAAGCGTGGATGAAGTAGTCATACTCTTCGCGTTCTTCGTCACCGATGATCCTAGCGCCGAACGGACGGCACCTCCGCGTTCAACACATGTACGGTACAGCAACGTCACCTCCTTCTTGATCTAGCAAGGGGGGAGGAGAGGTCGTCGGAGATCCAGCAGCACGACGGCGTGGTGGTGGATGCAGCAGGAAATCCTGCAGGGCTTCGCCGGCGCCCTGCGGAGGAGTATGAAGTGTGACGGGAGGGGGGAGAGGCGCCAAAGGCTTGGGGTGCGGCTGCCCTCTCCCACCCCCACTATATATAGGGGCCAGGGGGGGGCGCCGGCCCTGGAGATCAGATCTCCAGGGTGGGGCGGCGGCCAAGGGGGGAAACTTGCCCCCCAAGGCATAGGGGGCGCCCCCTCCCCCTAGGGTTTCAACCCTAGCCGCATGGAGGGGGGTCAAGTGGTGCGCCAGCCCACCAGGGGCTGGCCCCTTCCCCCTTGCGGCCTAGGGGCCCCACCGGGATGGGTGGCCCCACCCGGTGGACCCCCGGGACCCCTCCGGTGGTCCCGGGACACTCCCGGTGACCCCCGGAGTTCACCCGATGGCCGAAACTGGACTTCGTATATATCATTCTTTCCCTCCGGACCCTTCCGGAACTCCTCGTGACGTCCGGGATCTCATCCGGGACTCCTAACAACATTCGGGTTTCCATGTGCATGTATCTCTACAACCCTAGCGTTACCGAACCTTAAGTGTGTAGACCCTACGGGTTCGGGAGACACGCAGACATGACCGAGACGACTCTCCTGTCAATAACCGACAGTGGGATCTGGATACCCATGTTGGTTCCCACATGTTTCTCGATGATCTTCATCGGATGAACCACTGTGTCAAGGATTCACTCAATCCCGTATGTCATTCCCTTTGTCTATCGGTACGGTACTTGCCCGAGATTCGATCGTCGGTATACCCGATACCTTGTTCACTCTCGTCATGGCAAGTCTCTTTACTCGTTCCGTAATCCATCATTCCATGACTAACTCCTTAGTCACTTTGAGCTCATTATGATGATGTCTTACCGAGTGGGCCCAGAGGTACCTCTCCGTCATACGGAGTGACAATATCCCAGTCTCGGTTCGTACCAACTCAACAGACACTTTCGGAGATACCCGTTGCGTACCTTTATAGCCACCCAGTTATGTTGTGATGTTTGGCACACCCTAAAGTATTCCTACGGCATCCGGGAGTTGTACAACCTCATGGTCTAAGGAATAAATACTTGACACCGAAAAGCTTATGCATTACGAACTATACGATCTCGTGCTAGGCTCAGGATTGGGTCTTGTCCATCACATAATTCTCCTAATGATGTGATCCCGTTATCACTGACATCCTATGTCCATGGTCAGGAAACCGTGACCATCTGTTGATCAACGAGCTAGTAACTAGAGGCTTACCAAGGACTCATTGTGGTCTATATATTCACACATGTATCGCTGTTTCCGTACAATACAATTCAAGCATGAATAACAGACAATTATCATGAACAAGGAAATATAATAATAATACTTTTATTATTGCCTCTAGGGCATATTTCCAACAGTCTCCCACTTGCACTAGAGTCAATAATCTAGTTACATTGTGATGAATCGAACACCCATAGAGTTCTGGTGTTGATCATGTTTTGCCCATGGAAGAGGTTTAGTCAACGGGTCTACGACATTCTGATCCGTATGCACTTTACAAATATCTATGTCTCCATCTTGAACATAATTCCGGATGGAGTTGAAACGGCGTTTGATGTGTTTGGTCTTCTCACTACTGGAATCTGGGATTTTGCCATCAGCCAGCTCTTTGCCATCTGCCAGCTGATGGCAAAGAACTTCTTTGCCATCTGCTTATAAAAAACAGATGGCAAAGAACTGACAGATGGCAAAGAACATGGTTGCCATCTGCCAATTCTTTGCCATCTGCCAGCAGATGGCAAACAATCTTTGCCATCTGCCAGCAGATGGCAAAAAATCTTTGCCATCTGCCAGCAGATGGCAAAGAGGTAGCCAACTCCTGTTGCCGTTAAGTGGATAACGGCGTAGCAGCCCCACCTCTTTGCCATCTGCTAGCAGATGGCAAAGAATCTTTGCCATCTGCCAGCAGATGGCAAAGAGATGGGTTTTTTTTCAGGTAAAAAAAACAAAAAGGAGATAATATATCGTGCATGCACAAATCCTTTACTAGTACACTCATAAATCACTCATTTAACAAGGAAACTAGCCTAATCCTCCCAAAAAAAGGAAATTAGTCTATGCAGGGCTATTTGGATCACAGCCGTTGCCAGCCCTACCAATTTTTTGGTCGTTGACCCACTCGATAGCAAGCGTTTGGTTGGAAGCCAAAATTTCGGATCTGCGCCAATGTTTTGGTCATGCGTTCAGTTTTTGCGCCAGGTCTTTGGCGAGCCAACGGCGGCAGAATCCTGCGCCAAAAAATTGGCTAGCCCGCGTCAACCAAACAGACCCGATATCACAAAGGCTGTTTGGATTGTTACCAACAACTACCCTACCAAAATCTCGGCGTTGACTGAGGAGGTGGGCAGGCGTTTGGATCGCCGCCGAAATTCCGGTTCCACGCCAAATTTTTGGCTAGTTGTTCAGATTTTACGCCAACTCCCGGGCGAGCCAGCGGCGGCAAAAAGGAAGGGGCCGGCTGTTTGGATTGCAACCCGAGGATGCCTTACCAAAATTTTGGCGTTGACCGCAAGTACCGGTGTCCGTTTGGATCCTAGCCGGAGTTCCCTGCCCACGCCAATTTTTTGGTCATTCGTTCAACTTTCACGCCCGCACGCTGGCGGGAGGGAGGCGGCGAAATCCTTCGTCAATAATTTGGCGAGCACGATTTTGGCAGGGCTGACCTGGGCGTGAACCAAACAGGCTCGAAATTATTGGCACATGTAGCCAAGGGGCTGTTTGGATTGGCACCCTTGCCTACCATGCCAATAAATAAATTGACGTTGACCGGTGCTTCGTATCATGTTTGGATGGAATCCAAATTTTTGGCAAGCCAGCTTTGCCCGAGCCTTTCCCTTTTGTTTTTGGCGGGACAGGAACCAAAACAGCCTCCAAATCTTCTTACCGAGGGCGGGCGCAGGCGCCAATATCCAAACAGCCATCGAACCAGCTCTCCCATCTCAAAAGAGAAAAGCTCTCCCACGTACCCCGCTCGTCGCTGAAGCTCGCCAACCTCGTCGCCGACCCTCCCCCGCCCCCGTCGCCGGCCCTCCCCCGCCCCCGTGGCCGGCCCTCCACCGCCCCCGTCGCCGGCCCTCCCCCGCCCCCGT
>LR738713.1:564409319-564428271 GCA_902687465.1 Secale cereale | reverse complement strand
GACATAATATGCTTAAGAAATGTCATATTTTAGCTCCTAAATGACTTCATATGCTTAGCTACCTCCAAAATGACATAATGACCTTACTTAGCTCCAAAATGACCTATTTTACAGATATAAGTTGCATCATAATAATCTTCACATTTTAGTTGCATCATAATAATCTTCTTCTTCTAGTCTTCTTCTTCTAACTTTCTTCTTTCCCATTTTACAGATTTGCTTAAGATCACGGAAGCTTGGGTTGATGGAGTGCTTGTATTTAGTTTTTGTTTTGACCTTGTGAAACTTGCTACCTATGGATGAAACTGTGTAATATTGATGAAACTATGTATATGTACGGATGAAACGTGCTACTATTGGTAACATGTGTTGGATATATATATGTGTTCATGACTATTGGTAATATGTGTTGAATGTGCTATATTGGTCATATAAATATATTTGTGTTTGATTTTCTGTGAAAATGAATTGATATAAGAAAAAACAAAATTAAATGGGGCAATATAGACACTTTGCCCATCAGCTGGCAGATGGCAAAGAGCCCAAATAGTGTCGGGGAAACTGACCGCCCACGAACACCTATGGGACCGGAGCCCCTTCTACGTTGCGGTAAGGGAGCGGAGGGAGCACGGAGAGCAGATCGAGGAGCACACGCGGGCGGTTTACCCAGGTTCGGGCCGCGCGTACGCGTAAAACCCTACTCCTGCCTTGGTTGTATTGAGTTCTTGGGCTCGGGAGCTTGAAGATCTACAGTACTAGCTACACCGAGCGAGAGAATGGTTAAGTTTCTGGGATCCCCCCTCCTCTACGTTGTGCATGGGCCTCCTTTTATAGCTCAAAGGGCTCACCGACAGGTGTCAACGTAGAGGAGGGTAAAAGTGTAAATTTGGTGGTAGTTGCAACAGTGCATGAACAGTGCATGGACAGTGGTCTTCACCTAACTCTAACGGTGGGGGACAAGGGCATTGAATGCCCGTCGCCGTCGCCCCAAAAGCGTCCGTCCATGCGTCTCCGCTCGCCACGGCGATAGCCTCATCACCGCGGCTCGCCACCGTGTACCCCAGGCTGCACAGCCATCTGCCACGTGCCCCTGGAAGGGCCCCAGGGCGACGCGTGGCCAGATGAGCTGGAGCGCAGGCACACAGCGTAAGCTCCCCCCGGCAAGCACCTTGCCGGGGTCGCAATCTTGCCGGGCCCGGAAGCTTGTCGCTCTCCGGGGCCCGTCGGGGCGCGCGATGCGCCACGATGTCTCTTCTGGGGGCTGTTCTTTGGGCTTCCTGGCAAGCTCCTCTTGCCAGGGTCTTGTGAGAATAGAGTGGTCTTGTGCTGGGAGCAGCCTTCCCGGCAAGCTCCTCTTGCCGGGGCCTTGATCTTCTAATTTATATACTTTGTTCTTGAATGGCTTCAAAGGGGTCCAGAGTGGGCTTTGGCGGACGTGTGGTGAGCCAGACCACGGGAGGCTGCTACTGCCCGTGCACAAGTCGGGATACTAAGGTACCCCTACTCTAGTACACCGACAGGAGCCCCCGGGCCTGGGCCACACACGGTGCCGAGCGCTGTTGGGCCAGGCCCTAAACAGTGCACGGGCACACGCGGCCCACGGCGCGCCGTTTCCCACTCCGCATCTGCCGCATCTCTCCCTAACGGCACGCGTCGATTGCGGCGTCGTGGGAGAGATCGTGGCCTGCTTCTTTTAATGAAAAATGCGAAACGTCCCCCCACTTCCCCCTTAAAAGCAGAGGAAGCAGGGGCAGTTTCCCTCCATTGCCTTCATTGCGCCTTGAATCTCCAGAAACCCCCGCCGCTCTCTGCCTCCGCAAGGGTCGACAGAGAGCCGAGGAGAAGAAGGGGCTCACCCGGGAGACCACCGACTGGGATGTGGCATACATAGCTAGCAGGATGGAGGAGGCCGCCGCGGCTGCGGCCGCAAGTGAATTTGGATACACCATGGACGAAGCAGAGGCAGCGGACGCAGTGAGCCAAGCTGAGGAGGCGGAAATCCTCAAGCTGCTGAAGATTGCGCCCGAGGAGTTTGCCGGGGAGCTTGCCGGGGAGTCTGCCGGGACGAGCGAGGCTGCCGGGCAAGGCTCTGAGTCCAGTGAGCCCGCCGAGGAGGACGCCGAATCGGGCGATTCCGACGAAGACTCGAGCGGGTCACTGAACCTCGACGACGACGCTTCCTCATCCTCGGAGAACTCTCCGCCACCACCAAGCCCTCCACCACAACAGAAGAAGTGCCTCCGCAAGGCCACTGAGACGACGAGGCCACCGGCGCCCCGACAGCAGCCGAGGCGTCGTGCGACGCGCGCCCCCGCGACGAGCAAGGTCGTCAAGGAGGTGCCCCGTGCTCGAGCAACAAGCGGAGGGGGATCTTCCCGGAGTGGCTCTGGTGCACCTTCCGCCCCTCGGTCTTCGGGGACGACCGGTGCGGGATCTTCACAACCCGCAGCTCCGGAGCCCGCCAAGCGCCCAAGGGAGCCTTCTCCTCCAGCTCCTCGCGCCGGAGCACGTGAGGCGCAGTTTGACTTCTCCGCCCTCAGCTCCGAAGAAGAGGAGGAAGAGTAAGTACTTGCAGCTTTGATTTCCTTTTATTTTTGTTGCTTTGTCTTGATCTCCTTTTCGTCTAACTCTGATCTTGTTTGGCTTCCAGGACCTTGACCTAGAGGATGGCGAAGAGGGCCAAGATCCCTGTGGTTGATCTAGAGGACGACGAGCTCGTCGCAGCGGCAGGCGATGCGCCAGCAACAGGCTTGCCGGACCAGCCTGCTGCTCCGGAGAGCAGCCCCCAGCGCAGCCCCCAGCGTGAGTCTGGTATTCATTTTTCTGTTTGACGGGCGCGCTTGAGGTTGTTATCCTTACTAATATCTTGTTGTCTTGTGCAGAAGTGGAGCCGCAAACGCAGGAGCACCAGGAGGTCGCCCCCGACGAGCCGCTTGATCCACCCTCCCCGCCAAGGATGAGCTCCCGGGCAAGGGACAGCGTTCCGCCAAGGACGGGTACTGCGCCGAGGGCGAGTACCCCGCCAAGGGCGAGCAGCCCGACAAGGGTGAGCACCCCGCCAAGGGAGGGCGCAAGCGGCCCTCCGCCAACAGGGGCCACTACTACGCCGCCAAGGGAGAGCTCCCCGGCGAGGGACCCCGTCATCGAAGAGGCCCGCGCAGGTGAACCCTTGTACTTTCTTCTTCTTGGATTCTTCTTTTTGGATATTTGCTTGACGATCTTCATTCTCTTTATCTTTTGCTAGATCCGCCCGCCCCGGAGTTGATGGAGACGGAGACCACCGCCGAGGAGGGCGTGTACGGTGACGCCGGCGACGCCACTACCGCCGAGGGAATGGCTGGAGCCGACGAGCCAGCCGCCGAGGAGACCGCCCCGACCGCTGACGCCGCGGCCGGGGAAGGGACCGGCGACCATACTGCTGGCCTGGAGGCCGCAGGAGCGCCGGACGCTGCGCCGGCCGCCGACCCCTCCGCCCCCGCAGCTGGGTCGGGCATCTACTTGGAGGCCGCCAACGGGGTCTTATCCAAGTCCCGTGGGCGTCCTCATCAAGGGCACCCGCGGAGGGGGAGACCTTCGACGGAGAAGTTCTCGCCTCCGCCGGGTTGAAGGTTGTCGATGCGCCCGGCAGCAGCGACGAGCCCGAAGAGGAGCAACTCCTACGTCGACTCCTGGCCTTGTACCGGGCCAGGCAAGCCAAGCTGGAGTCCCGAGAGGCTCTGGCTGCCAAGGCCGGCGTTGACTTGGAGAAGCGTGCTGCGGAGCTCCGTGCCGCCAACCAGGCGGCCCTCCGAAACTTGGCGGAGGAGCGCGAAGAGCTTGCCGGAGCACACCAAGCATTCCTCCTCGAGAAGGCCGAGGTGGAGGAGCAGCAGCGACTGGCCGCCGAGGAGCTGTCTCGGCGGGAGGGAGAACTCAACCAGCGGAAGGTCGACCTCAACAACCACGAGGACGACCTCACCGCTCGTGAGCAAGCCATTGGCGGGGCTCTGCAGGAGGCGAGGGACGCCGCTGCTGCCGCAGAGACCGCCAAGAGGGATCTGGAGGCCAGGGTGGCGCAGATGGAGTTGAACTTGAAGGCGAGCGAGGACAGGGTCGCCGCGCTCAACGTGGCGCGGGAGAAGGACGCCCATACCAACTCGGAGCTGCAAGTCCGCCTCTCCGAGAAAGTTAAAGAGCTCACCGACGCCAGGGACTCTATTGCTGACTTGGAGCTGAAGGTTTCCACCCTCACCGATTCGCTTGACGCCGCCCGGGACCGCGAGACGAAGCTGAACGACGATCTCCGTACTGAGAGGGCCTTGCTGGAAAGCGCCGCCGTCTCGCAAAACCACTTCCAGCGGACGGTGGAGCAGTGGACCGAGGAGCTCGTCGCCTCCGCCGCCAACATCGATAGGGAGATGGTGGCGTTGAGGGCGGAGCACCTCGCGTACTCCCCCGACGAGAGCCTCCCCCACAGCGCCAAGCTGAGCCTGTTCTTCAGAGGGGTGGCGCCGGCGCTTGCGCGGCTACGGGAGAAGATCCCCGCGCAGCAAGCTGACGAGGCGCGCCGGCTTTGCATGGGTACTATGGAGCGGGTGTTGTCGAAGATTGTCTACCGCAACCCCGGGATCAACCTCGTCAACGTTCTCCGGACCCTGCCGCCTGAAGCTGACCAGGAGGCGTTGAAGGCGCAAGTTGCCCACATCGTGGCCAAGGCGGGAAAGATCCAGAGGGTCGATGGAGACCGTAGAGACTAGGCTTCCTTCTTCCCGCTTTCCTTGCCGCTGTCGATTAAGTCATGGGTAGTAGTTGGTTAGAACAGCGGCAAGTTATCTTTGTAATATATACTTTTATTTTGGGTAATCAATGCAGTGTTATCTCCCTTGCTTTAGTCCCTTCACTTTGTATGCTTTCCACCCTACGCTTTTAGGGAACTCGCCGGCAAAGGGACCCTTGCCGCGAGCGCTGAGTGCGGGACTCTTAGTAGCCTGCTGGCAATGCCCTCGCCGGCAAGAAACCTTGCCGCAGCTAGTCACAGCACACTTAGGTTGTTGAGCGAACTCGAAAACGAAATAAGGGCGCGACATTTGTCGCAGCTCACTTAAGTCGTTGAGCGTGCTCGAAACAAAGTAAGGGTGCGGCTAGCCACAGGTAGGTTCCTCCGCGCACAGGTTTTCCATACAAAGTGTGGTTGTTCAAGGAAGACAACTAAGAATTGGAAATTTTTGAAGTGCTCAAACTTTGGCAACTTATCTTTCATGGATTGTTTACTTCCCGGCAAGGCTTTCCTTTCTTGAACAGCACTTGGTCCGAACAACACTTGGTCCACGCCTCTATCTCCTTCCCCCCCGGCAAACTTGTGCGTGAGGAACACTTCTTCTGTTTAAGAGAGAAAGGAAAAGAGGAGGAAACACAAGTATGGAGCTTCGCGGCTTGTTATTGCTTACCGAGGAGGCGTGCTGCACAAAGTGTCAGATGATGCATGCAAGTAAAAAAAGAAAAGCATGAAATGACAAACAGTGTGTAGCACAAAAGTTTTACTGATGCACGGGGTCTGCGCCCGGCTTTGTACAAAGGTTTACATGCAACAGCGGCAAGACTTGTACAAAAGGTGGTTGCCGGAGCGGATCACGGCAACCGCGCCTTATGGGTGAAACTTGCGAAGATGCTCTATGTTCCAGGAGTTGCTCGCCGGTAAGCCTTCTTCGGTCTCAAGGCGGACAGCACCGGGCCTTGTGACTTGTCTCACCCGATAAGGGCCTTCCCACTTCGGCGTCAACTTGTTGGAGCCCTTGGCGGATTGAACGCGCCGAAGAACAAGGTCGCCTTCCTCGAGACTCCTGGCCTTAACCTTGCGGCTATGATAGCGACGCAAGGCTTGCTGGTATCGAGCAGCTCGTACAGCAGCCTGGAGACGGTCCTCCTCAAGGAGCAATGCATCATCTTGCCGCAGTTGCTCTTGCTCGAGCTCATCATAAGCGAGCACTCGAGGAGACCCGTATACGAGTTCCGTGGGGAGAACTGCCTCTGCTCCATAGACAAGAGCAAAGGGTGTCTGTCCGGTGGCTCGATTTGGTGTCGTCCTGATCGACCAAAGAGCCACCGGCAACTCCTATTCCGCACTTGTGCAGCCTGTCGAAGGTTCTTGTCTTGAGCCCGCGCACCACTTCAGCATTTGCCCTCTCTGCTTGACCATTGCTCCTCGGGTGAGCAACAGAAGCAAAGCAGACCTTGGTGCCTAGGTCTTGGACGTACTGCATGAAGGTGCGGCTTGTGAACTGTGTGCCGTTGTCGGTGATGATCCTGTTAGGGATTCCGAAACGGCAAACAATTGACCTGAAGAACTTCACTGTTGACTGTGCTGTCACCTTTCTCACTGGTTCTACTTCTGGCCACTTTGTGAACTTGTCGATTGCTACGTACAAGTACTCAAAGCCCCCGACGGCGCGGGGAAAAGGGACGAGGATGTCGAGCCCCCAGACCGAGAAGGGCCAGGACAAAGGGATCGTCTGGAGAGCTTGAGCTGGCTGGTGAATTTTCTTGGCATGGAACTGGCACGCTTCACACTTGGTTACTTGTGCAGTTGCATCTTGGAGGGCTTCTGGCCAAAAGAAGCCTTGCCGGAACGCTTTCCCGGCAAGCGCTCTTGCGCCAATGTGGTGGCCACATATGCCTCCATGTATCTCCGCCAACAGCTTCTGTCCATCTTCCCGGGAAATGCACTTCAACCTGACACCGTTGAGTCTTCTTCTGTACAGTTCGTTGCCAACGAACTGTTACATACTTGACTGTCCGGTTATCCTCTCTATCTCTTCTGGTTCTTCGGGAAGTTCTCCAGTCTGAAGAAAACGGACGATTTGTTGTGCCCATGCTGGAGCCTGAGGCTCAGCAACAAGGACTAAAGGCATCATTGCTGCTGCGGGAACCTCAGCTTCTACGGCAAGAACCTGCGGCTCTGCCGGAGCTGAGGGTTCCCCGGCAAGCCTGCCGGGGCAAGGCTTGTCGGGAACGCCTGCTTCAACTGTACAGACCCTTGGGTCCGCAGGAGCAGACTGTTCCTCAGCATTTTGGTTGCTGATCTTGGGGACCTTGGCAGCGGCTTCAGGAAGATCCGCCGGCAAGTAGTCGTCGGAGACCAACTTCCTCTTCTTGCTTTGCCCAACTGATGGTGTAACGGATGGTTGAGTTAGCTTGAGCATGAAGGTTCCTGGTTCCACAGGTAACTTCATTGCAGCACACTTTGACAGGACGTCTGCAATATCGTTCTGAGCTCTTGGGACATGCTCCATCTGCAGGCCTTCAAAGTGTTCTTCAAGCTTCCTCACTTCATCGACATAAGCTTCCATCAAAGGGCTCTGGTAACTCTTGTTTACTTGTCGGACCACCAACTGTGAGTCTCCCCGCACAATCAACTTCTTGATCCCAAGTTCGGCCGCAATTCTGAGACCGGCAAGCAAACCTTCATACTCGGCAGTATTGTTTGTCGCTTGCTCCTTGGGAAAGTGCATTTGAACAACATACTTGAGGTGCTCTCCGGTGGGCGCTATGAGTAACACGCCAGCGCCGGCGCCTTGCAGCGAGAAGGCACCATCGAAGTACATTATCCACTCCTTGCTTGCTTCTTGGACGGGGATGCTTGTCTCTGGAACTTCTTCATCTGGTGTTGGTGTCCATTCTGCTATGAATTCTGCCAAAGCTCTGCTCTCTGTATAGTTGAAGTACTCTCAAACTTGAGACCAAAGCTTGACAGCTCCAGTGCCCACTCGACGATCCTACCTGTTGTTTCTGGATTTTGCAATATCCTCTTCAACGGAAAGCGAGAGACCACTGTTATCTCGTGTGCTTGGAAGTAGTGACGCAGCTTCCTTGAGGCCATGAGGAGGCCAAAAAGCAATTTCTGCACCCCAGAATATCTTGATCTAGCCCCCTGCAAGAGGGAACTTACAAAATAAACTGGGCGCTGCACCATCTTCCTTCGCACTTCTTCTTGTTCCTACGCAGACTTGTCCTTGTCGGGGCCAGAGCTTGTCGGGGAAGCCCCCTGCTTGTCGCTGGATGCACTTGCCGGGGATGTGGGTTCCTCATCTGCCTCCCTCTCCGCTACTAACGCAGCACTAACCACTTGATTGGTTGCTGCTAGGTACAGCAGCAACTTCTCTTGTGGCCTAGGTGCGACAAGTATTGGAGTGGAGGACAGGTATCCTTTCAAGTCTTGCAGCGCCGCTTCCGCTTCCGGAGTCCATTTCATAGGACCTGCCTTTTTCAAGATTTTGAAGAAAGGCAGGGCGCGTTCTGCAGACTTTGAAATGAACCTGCTGAGGGCAGCCACACAACCAGCAAGTCTCCTTACGTCCTTGACGCGCTTCGGGGCTTCAATCTGTTCGATGGCTTTTATCTTGTCGGGATTGGCTTCGATCCCCCTCTGGGACACAAAGAACCCGAGAAGCTTGCCGGAGGGGACTCCGAAAATGCACTTCTCGGGGTTCAACTTGAGTTGTATCTTGCGCAGATTCTCAAAGGTCTCTCCCAGGTCTTGAATCAGGGTATCCTTGCTCTTGCTCTTGACCACTATATCATCCATGTAGGCCTCTACATTCCTGTGTATCTGTGGCTCAAAATCAGTGTGTACCACCCTTGCAAATGTTGAACCCGCATTCTTCAATCCAAAGGGCATGCGTATGAAGCATTATGTGCCACATGGAGTAATGAATGCAGTCTTCTCTTCATCTTCCTCAGCCATGAATATCTGGTGGTAACCTGAGTATGCATCGAGAAATGAAAGCAACTCACATCCAGCCGTGGAGTCAACAATCTGGTCGATGCGCGGCAAGGAAAAAGGATCCTTGGGACAAACTTTATTCACATCAGTGAAGTCTATACAAAGTCTCCATTTCCCATTAGCCTTTCGCACGACAACTCGATTGGCCAACCTTGTAGGATGGAGTACACCTCTAACCAGGCCTGCTGCTTCCAACTTCTTTATCTCCTCGGCAATGAACTCTTGGCGCTCCACAGCTTGCTTCCTGACCTTCTGCTTGACGGGCCGCGCGTGAGGACAAACAGCAAGTTTGTGCTCAATTACCTTCCTGGGAACGCCGGGGATGTCAGACGGTTGCCATGCGAACACGTCGACATTCGCCCGCAGGAGGCAACGAGCGCGCTTTCCTATTTGGGGTCGAGCGTAGCACTGATGGTGAAAGTACCACCAGTGCCGTCCTCCTTGGCGGACACCTTCTTGGTTGCTGGTGGAGCTTCCATTCCTTTATTGCACTTGCCGGTGGAGCTTGATGGTGCGTCCTCGACGGCAGCGCAGTACTCCGAAGAGGTGCGTTTGCCGGAGTGGGCTCCAGAGCTCTTGCCGGACTTGGTCTTTGTCTTCCCCCCGGGAGCTTCAGCGGCAAGTGCCTTGCTGTCTGCCGCGGCTGCTGCATCCCGGTAGATCTTGTCGGCGCAGATAAGCGCATCCTTCTTGTCGTCGGGGACAGAGATGACGCTTATCGGCCCCGGCATCTTAAGCATGTTGTATGCATAGTGGGAAGCTGCCATGAACTTGGCGAGCGCAGGACGGCCAAGTATCCCATTATATGGCAATGGGATATCGGCGACGTCGAACGTTATCCTCTCCGTCCTAAAGTTGAGCTCTCCGCCAAAGGTCACTGGCAGCGTGATCTTCCCCTTCGGCTTGCTCCTTCCCGGGTTGATCCCTTGGAACGACCCGGTTTCCTCGAGCTCGCTGTCGGGAATCTGCAGTTTCTTGATCACAGCGGAGGAGATCAAGTTGAGGCCGGCCCCGCCGTCAACCAACATCTTGGTGACCTTGAGGTTGCGGATAGTTGGTGAAACCAACATCGGCAAACACCCGACCGCTGTTGTGCGGTCAGGGTGGTCCTCAAGGTCAAAGATGATGGGCGTGCCAGACCATTTCAGCAGCCTGCGTGACTCGACGGGTGGCTCAGCTGCATTTACTTCCCGCACCCATTGCTTGAGTTGGCGGTGGGAAGTGTGCAGAGAGGCACCTCCGTCGACACACAGAACCTCTGTGGCCTTCTGGAACTCCTGCTCGCTGTTGTCTCCTTCTTCCATGTCCTCATCATCGTCTTCGTCCTCATCCTTGTCGCGGCCCCGGGGAGGTCTGTCACCTTGCCGCTGCTTGGCCTTGCCGCGGCGTCCTCCCCGGCCATTGAACGGCCGCTTCTTGCTGGGCTCTCCCCCGCCTCCTTGGGCCTTCTCCTTGTCGCAACGCTCGTATTCAGCCTTCTGCTGCTCTACGAGGTACTCTACCCTCTTACAGTTCTGGAGATCGTGGCCCTTGGTGCGGTGGATTTTGCAGTACTGCTTGTCGGAGCCATCCTGCTTGTCGGCTGCCGCTACAGGGGTGGACTCCTTGCCGGAACCACCAGCCTATGTCTTCTTCGCGGGAGCCTCCTTGCCAGACTGCTCGACAACCAGTACCTCCTTGCTCTTCTTCTTCTTGTTCCGCCGCCGGTTTTTCCTTGCCGGGGCGGCATCCTCGCTGTCTGTTCCTCCTGCTCCAGTATCCTCTCCGGGGAGTCTCCTCCCCTCTTCAGCACGTGCACACTTGTCAGCCAGAGCGTAAAGCTCGCTGACATCCCGGATCTTGGTCATCGCCATCACCTCCCTCATCCGGCGGTTACGCATGTTCTGGTGGAACGCGCTGATAACCGCGGCAGGGTGGACATCGGGGATGTTGTGCTGAACGCGGCTGAACCTTTGGATATACTTTCGCAGGGATTCTCCCTCCTTCTGGGCAAGGATGTGGAGATCGCTCTCCTGGCCATGGGGTTTGTGGCCGCCCGTGAAGGCGCCAACAAACTGGTGGCATAAATCCACCCAAGAAGATATGGAGTTCTCCGGCAAGTGCATGAGCCAAGATCTGACATTTGGCCTGAGCACGAGCGGGAAGTAGTTTGCTAAGATCTTCTCGTCGCGTCCCCCGGCAGCCTGCACCGCGATGGTGTAGATGATGAGGAACTCCGAGGGGTGTGTCTTGCCGTCGTACTTCTCGGGTACGTCGGGCTTGAAGTTCTTCATGCTGGGCCACAGGACTTGCCGCAGCTCTCGGGTGAACGCAGGGCAACCTGCCGCGTACGGCAAGTCGCCCGGTTCACCGGGCGCGTGCATGTCGACAGCAGTCCCAGCGCGCTGGTCGGACTATCTTCGGGCTTATCTTCGACGCTCGATGCGGGTTCGAGCGTCCTCTTGTCGCCTGTCGTCTTGGACTTGGCGCTGATCGCGGCGAGCCCGCGGATCCGATGATGCTGTGGAGTCGTCGTCGACGTTGACCCGACGGGGTGGCGATTTCTGCTTCCGCGGTGGGGAGTGCACGGTAGTTGCGCCCCCGGCGGTCTTGTCTCCATCGGCCTTCGCCTGGTCGACTTGCCGCGGCCGCGATGTTGCCGGCTGCTGCGGCGTGTCGTTGTTGGCGAAGGCGATGAGGCTCTGGATCGTAGCCCTCCAGTCTTCGGCCTTGTCCGCCGCTGGAGGGAAATCGAGGAGCAGCTGAGCCCTGGCTAAGGCCTCTGCTGGAGAGGAGGGAAACGGTGGCGAACGGTGCGAGGAGCGAGATATGCTCGGACTTCTAACCGCGTTAGAAGGAGCATGTTCCTGCCCCGGCGACCGCGCCTTGCTCGTGCCAGGACGTTGGCCTTGAGCGTCCCGCGACCCGCCGGCCTGGCCACGTCCCAGCAAGCGTATGGTACCTCCGGTACCACGTCGCTGCTGGTCCGGTACCTCCTGAGAGGGACATGGTGCGTGCACGGACACCGAGGCTTTGGAGTTCGCCCGGTCGTCCGTCTTGTCCTTGGACTTGGTGGCGCCGTGAGTTTCCCCACTGGCGTCCACCCTTCCGCCAGCGTCTCCTCCACCAACCGTCGGTTCTGGAGGTGGTGGGATTGATGCAGACGGGCCTCCGACCTCCGAAGCCTTCTTCTTCGGAGGCATGTTGACGTAGCCGATGAAGTTGACGAAGCTGGAGAGGTTGATGAAGACTGCGCCCGCGTGAGCGCCGGATCAGGTTCGCACAACCTCGACGCCCCCTACCTGGCGCGCCAAAGATGTCGGGGAAACTGACCGCCCACGAACACCTATGGGACCGGAGCCCCTTCTACGTTGCGGTAAGGGAGCGGAGGGAGCACGGAGAGCAGATCGAGGAGCACACGCGGGCGGTTTACCCAGGTTCGGGCCGCGCGTACGCGTAAAACCCTACTCCTGCCTTGGTTGTATTGAGTTCTTGGGCTCGGGAGCTTGAAGATCTACAGTACTAGCTACACCGAGCGATAGAATGGTTAAGTTTCTGGGATCCCCCCTCCTCTACGTTGTGCATGGGCCTCCTTTTATAGCTCAAAGGGGTCACCAACAGGTGTCAACGTAGAGGAGGGTAAAAGTGTAAATTTGGTGGTAGTTGTAACAGTGCATGAACAGTGTATGAATAGTGGTCTTCACCTAACTCTGACGGTGGGGGACAAGGGCATTGAATGCCCGTCGCCGTCGCCCCAAAAGCGTCCGTCCATGCGTCTCCGCTCGCCACGGCGATAGCCTCGTCACCGCAGCTCGCCACCGTGTACCCCAGGCTGCACAGCCATCTACCACGTGCCCCTGGAAGGGCCCCAGGGTGACGCGTGGCCAGATGAGCTGGAGCGCAGGCACACAGCGTAAGTTTCCCCCGGCAAGCACCTTGCCGGGGTCGCAATCTTGCTGGGCCCGGAAGCTTGTCGCTCTCCGAGGCCCGTCGGGGCGCGCGATGCGCCACGATGTCTCTTCTGGGGGGCTGTTCTTTGGGCTTCCTGGCAAGTTCCTCTTGCCAGGGTCTTGTGAGAATAGAGTGGTCTTGTGCTGGGAGCAGCCTTCCGGGCAAGCTCCTCTTGCCGGGGCCTTGATCTTCTGATTTATATACTTTGTTCTTGAATGGCTTCAAAGGGGTCCAGAGTGGGCTTTGGCGGACGTGTGGTGAGCCAGACCACGGGAGGCTGCTACTGCCCGTGCACAAGTCGGGATACTAAGGTACCCCTACTCTAGTACACCGACAAATAGGCCAGTCCAATTTTTTTCTTTGCCATCTGCCAGCTGATGGCAAAGCTCTTTGCCATCAGCTGGTTGATGGCAAAGTATGCAGCCTTTGCCATCTGCTGGCAGATGGCAAAGAGCCTGCAGCCTTTGCCATATGTTGGCAGATGGCAAAGAGCCTGCAGCCTTTGCCATCTGCTGGCTGATGGCAAAGTATGTCGTTATCCTTCTAACGGGGCTAACCCCGTTAAGAGGCTTTGCCATCTGCCAGCTGATGGCAAAGGCACAGGCTCTTTGCCATCAGCCAGCAGATGGCAAAGAAGCCTTTGCCCACTGAAATTCAGACAAACTGTTTGCCATCTGCTGGCTGATGGCAAAGCCTTTGCCATCCGTCGACCATGCCTTTGCCATCTGCCATGGCAGATGGCAAAGTGCCAGATTCCAGTAGTGTCTTGTGAAACATGGGCTCCTTGGTAATGGCAATAGCACCAGTGTTGTCACAGAAGAGAGTCATCGGGCTTGACGCGCTTGGAATGACTCCTAGGTCGGTGATGAACTCCTTCATCTAGACTCCTTCTTGTGCTGCTTCGCAAGCAGCTATGTACTCCGCTTCACATGTAGAATGCGCCACGATGCTCTGCTTGCAACTGCACCAGCTGACTGCTCCACCATTCAAAATATACACGTATCCGGTTTGTGACTTCGAGTCATCCAGATCTGTGTCGAAGCTAGCATCGACGTAACCCTTTACGATGAGCTCTTCGTCACCTCCATAAACGAGAAACATATCCTTAGTCCTCTTCAGGTACTTTAGGATGTTCTTGACCGCTGTCCAGTGTTCCATACCGGGATCACTTTGGTACCTCCCTACCAAACTTATGGCAAGGTTCACATCAGGTCTGGTACACAGCATGGCATACATGATAGAACCTATGGCCGAGGCATAGGGAATGACACTCATCTTTTCTGTATCTTCTGCCGTGGTCGGGGACTGAGCCTTGCTCAATCTCATACCTTGCAAAACAGGCAAGAACCCCTTCTTGGACTGATCCATATTGAACTTGTTCAATATCTTGTCAAGGTATGTACTTTGTGAAAGACCAATGAGGCGTCTTGATCTATCTCTATAGATTTTGATGCCTAATATGTAAGCTGCTTCTCCAAGGTGCTTCATTGAAAAACTCTTATTCAAGTAGGCCTTTACACTTTCCAAGAATTCTATATCATTTCCCATCAGTAATATGTCATCCACATATAATATGAGAAATGCTACAGAGCTCCCACTCACTTTCTTGTAAATACAGGCTTCTCCATAAGTCTGTATAAAGCCAAACGCTTTGATCACATCATTAAAGCGAATATTCCAACTCCGAGATGCTTGCACCAGCCCGTAAATCAAGCGCTGGAGCTTGCACACCTTGTTAGCATTCTCTGGATAGACAAAACCTTCCGGCTGCATCATATACAATTCTTCCTTGAGGAAGCCATTAAGGAATGCCGTTTTGACGTCCATTTGCCATATCTCATAATCATAGAATGCGGCAATATCTAACATGATTCTGACTGACTTCAGCATCGCTACGGGAGAGAAAGTCTCGTCGTAGTCAATCCCTTGAACTTGTCGATAACCCTTAGCGACAAGCCGAGCCTTATAGATGGTCAAATTACCATCCGCGTCTGTCTTCTTCTTAAATATCCATTTATTTTCTATGGCGTGCCTATCATCAGGCAAGTCCACCAAAGTCCATACTTTGTTTTCATACATGGATTCTATCTCGGATTTCATGGCTCCAAGCCATTTATTGGAATCCGGGCCCACCATCGCTTCTTCATAGTTCGAAGGTTCACCGTTGTCTAACAACATAATTTCCATGACAGGGTTGCCGTACCACTCTGGTGCGGTGCCCTTGTGGACCTTCGAAGTTCAGTACTAACTTGATCTGTTTCTTCATGATCATCATCATCGACTTCCTCCCTTGTCGGTGCAGGCACCTCAGGAACAATTTCCTGCGCTGCGCTACTTTCCGGCTCAGGAGGGGTGACTGTCACCTCATCAAGTTCTACTTTCCTCCCACTCACTTCTTTCGAGAGAAACTCTTTCTCCAGAAAGGATCCATTCTTTGCAACAAATACTTTGCCTTCGGATCTGTGGTAGAAGGTATACCCAATCGTTTCCTTTGGGTATCCTATGAAGACGCATTTTTCCGATTTGGGTTCGAGCTTCTCAGGTTGAAGTTTCTTGACATAAGCATCGCAACCCCAAACTTTCAGAAACGACAACTTAGGTTTCTTGCCAAACCAAAGTTCATACGGTGTCGTCTCAACAGATTTCGACGGAGCCCTATTTAAAGTGAATGCGGCAGTCTCTAAAGCATAACCCCAAAAAGATAGCGGTAAGTCGGTGAGAGACATCATAGATCGCACCATGTCCAATAGAGTACGATTTCGACGTTCGAACACACCGTTACGCTGAGGTGTTCCAGGCGGTGTCAACTGTGAAACAATTCCACAGTTCCTAAGGTGCGTGCCAAATTCATGACTTAAATATTCACCCCCACGATCCGATCGCAAGAATTTTATTTTTCTGTCACGTTGATTCTCAACCTCATTCTGAAATTCCTTGAACTTTTCAAAGGTCTCAGACTTGTGTTTCATCAAGTAGATATACCCATATCTACTCAAGTCATCTGTGAGTGTGAGAACATAACGATAGCCTCCGCGAGCCTCAACACTCATTGGACCGCACACATCGGTATGTATGATTTCCAACAAGTTGGTTGCTCGCTCCATTGTTCCGGAGAACGGAGTCTTGGTCATCTTGCCCAAGAGGCATGGTTCGCACGTGTCAAATGATTCATAATCAAGAGACTCCAGAAGTCCATCAGCATGAAGCTTCTTCATACGTTTGACACCAATATGACCAAGGCGGCAATGCCACAAGTATGTGGGACTATCATTATCAACTTTACATCTTTTGGCATTCACACTATGAATATGTGTAACATCACGATCGAGATTCATCAAAAATAAACCATTAACCAGCGGGGCATGACCATAAAACATATCTCTCAAATAAATAGAACAACCATTATTCTCAGATTTAAATGAGTAGCCATCTCGCATAAGACGAGATCCAGATACAATGTTCATCCTCAAAGCTGGTACTAAATAACAATTATTAAGGTTTAAAACTAATCCCGAGGGTAGATGTAGAGGTAGCGTGCCGACGGCGATCACATCGACCTTGGAACCATTCCCGACGCGCATTGTCACCTCGTCCTTCTCCAGTCTCCGCTTATTCCGCAACTCCTGCTTAGAGTTACAAATATGAGCAACTGCACCGGTATCGAATACCCAGGAGCTACTACGAGCGCTGGTAAGGTACACATCAATAACATGTATATCACATATACCTTTGACGTTGCCGGCCTTCTTGTCCGCTAAGTATTTGGGGCAGTTCCGCTTCCAGTGACCCGTTCCCTTGCAATAAAAGCACTCTGTCTCAGGCTTGGGTCCATACTTTGGCTTCTTCCCGACAACAGGCTTACCGGGCGCGGCAACTCCCTTGCCGTCCTTCTTGAAGTTCTTCTTACCCTTGCCCTTCTTGAACTTAGTGGTTTTATTGACCATCAACACTTGATGTTCTTTCTTGATAGCCACCTCCGCTGATTTCAGCATTGAATACACCTCGGGAATGGACTTTTCCATCCCCTGCATATTGAAGTTCAACACGAAGCTCTTGTAGCTTGGTGGGAGCGACTGGAGAATTCTGTCAACGACCGCTTCGTCTGGGAGATTCATTCCCAACTCAGACAAGCGGTTGTGCAACCCAGAAATCTTGAGGATGTGCTCACTGACATAACTGTTTTCCTCCATCTTATAGCTATAGAATGCGTCGGAGACGTCATATCTATCGACTCGGGCATGAGCTTGGAAAACCATTTTCAGCTCTTGGAACATCTCATATGCCCCGTGGTGCTCAAAACGCTTTTGGAGCCCCGATTCTAAACTGTAAAGCATGCCGCACTGAACCAGGGAGTAATCATCACAACGCGACTGCCAAGCGTTCATAACATCTTGGTTTGCCAGGGCGGGAGCGTCACCTAGCGGTGCATCTAGGACATAAGTTTTCTTGGCAGCTATGAGGGTGATCCTCAGGTTACGGACCCAGTCCGTATAGTTGCTACCATCGTCTTTCAGCTTGGATTTCTCTAGGAACGCGTTGAAGTTGAGGGTGACATGAGCGTGGGCCATTTGATCTACAAGACATATTGTAAAGAATTTAGACTAAGTTCATGATAATTAAGTTCATCTAATCAAATTTTAATGAACTCCCACTCAGATTGACATCTCTCTAGTCATCTAAGTGATACATGATCCGAATCGACTAGCCCGTGTCCGATCATCACGTGAGACGGACTAGTCATCAACGGTGAACATCTTCATGTTGATCGTATCTTCTATACGACTCATGTTCGACCTTTCAGTCTTCCGTGTTCCGAGGCCATGTCTGTACATGCTAGGCTCGTCAAGTGAACCCTAAGTGTATTGCGTGTGTAAATCTGGCTTACACCCGTTGTATGCGAACGTTAGAACCTATCACACCCGATCATAACATGGTGCTTCGGAACAACGATCCTTAGCAACGGTGCACAGTTAGGGGAAACACAATTCTTGAAATTTTAGTGAGAGATCATCTTATTTACTACCGTCGTTCTAAGTAAACAAGATGCATAAACATGATAAACATCACATGCAATCAATTAAAGTGACATGATATGGCCAATATCATCATGCTCCTTCGATCTCCATCTTCGGGGCACCATGATCATCTTTGTCACCGGCTTGACACCATGATCTCCATCATCGTGTCTTCATGAAGTCGTCACGCCAACTATTACTTCTACTACTATGGCTAACGTTTAGCAATAAAGTAAAGTAATTACATGGCGTTATTCAGTGACACGCAGGTCATACAATAATTAAGACAACTCCTATGGCTCCTGCCGGTTGTCAAATTCATCGACATGCAAGTCGTGATTCCCTATTACAAGAACATGATCAATCTCATACATCACATATATCATTCATCACATCTTCTTGGCCATACCACATCACATAGCACATACTGCAAGAACAAGTTAGACGACCTCTAATTGTTGTTGCAAGTTTTACGTGGCTTCTATAGGTTTTCTTGCAAGAACGTTTCTTACCTACGCCAAAACCACAACGTGATTTGTCAATTTCTATTTACCCTTCATAAGGACCCTGTTCATCAAATCCGATCCGACTAAAGTGGGAGAGACAGACACCCGCCAGCCACCTTATGCATCTAGTGCATGTTTGTCGGTGGAACCAGTCTCACGTAAGCGTACGTGTAAGGTCGGTCCGGGCCGCTTCATCCCACAATACCGCCGAATCAAGATTAGACTAGTAACGGCAAGAAAATTGAGCAAACTCGACGCCCACAACTGCTTTGTGTTCTACTCGTGCAAGATGCTACACAAAGACCTAGCTCAGATGCCACTGTTGGGGAACGTAGCAGAATTCAAAAAAATTCTACGCTTTCACCAAGATCAATCTAAGGAGTCATCTAGCAACGAGCATACTGGAGTGCATCTACATACCCTTTTGTAGATCGCGTGCGGAAGCGTTAAGAAGCGTGGATGAAGTAGTCGTACTCTTCGCGTTCTTCGTCACCGATGATCCTAGCGCCGAACGGACGGCACCTCCGCGTTCAACACACGTACGGTACAGCAATGTCACCTCCTTCTTGATCCATCAAGGGGGGAGGAGAGGTCGTCGGAGATACAACAGTACGACGGCGTGGTGGTGGATGCAGCAGGAAATCCTGTAGGGCTTCGTCGGCGCCCTGCGGAGGAGTATGAAGTGTGGCGGGAGGGGGGAGAGGCGCCAGAGGCTTGGGGTGCGGCTGCCCTCTCCCCCCCCC
>LR738713.1:564386929-564407115 GCA_902687465.1 Secale cereale | reverse complement strand
GTGGCTGGAGGAATAAATTGTGAAATCACGCACCTAATGAAAATTTCGCTGCGAAACTTGAAACTTGAAACTTGAAACACACAACGCAGACAAAGCACATAAAACACTCGTGTGCGAGAAAAAAGAAAGTTGGGAAATCCTGTCTCCAAAAAAATGTACACATGTACTTGATTTTTTTCGGTGAATGGTATGCCTGGTTTATTAGGAAACATCGCATAGGTAACTGACTTATGCAAGATCTTAATGACAAACGACAACAGAAATTTGGCTTCACATGCAATTTTGCTCATTCATTATCGCACACAGTAGCTGGATTGGATTTATATGCGCTAAATGCCTAGAAAATGTAAATAATCCCCTAAATATGGTAAATGAGCCCAGAAAAATGCCAAATTTGAACACGGTGTATTTTCGTCGTAGAAAAAACTCCAGGGAAAAGAACGTAGAAAATTTGGATTCCCCTTCAATCTTGGTAATTTCCGTTTCAAAAGCATGGAACTTCTTTGGTGATGGTTCGATTTATGAAGGTCGTGCATGACGACATAAGCCAAACCTTCTCGAATTTTGACCAGTGCATGGTGAGGTCATACCATGGCACACCCTGCCAAGCGTCATGTTTTTCAAGCATTTATTTCATTTTTTATAGTTGAAACCCAATAAACAAACATTTGTGGTTGAGTATTGCAACACATTTCATCGAGATATCTGTCTCTGCCTTGTAAAAGGCATGAGAATTTACTAAATGCCACGAGCATGGTTTTCCAGGCTGTTCTTGTGCACCCTTTCATGCACTGATTTTTTGAACTTAAATTATGTGCATTAATGCCTAAGAAATGCACATAATCCCCTAAATATGGCAAATGAACCCGGAAAAGTGCCAAATTTGAACACGGTGATTTGCAGGTTGTATGTTCATTGTAGAAAAAACTCGTGTACAAAGGACAAAGGAAATTTGTATCCCCCTTCAATCTTGGTGATTTCCCCCTTGAAACCATGAAACTTCCTCGGTGATGGTTCAATTTATGAAAGGCGTGCATCACGACATAAGGAAAACATTCTCCAATTTTTACCAGGGCATGGTGAGGCCATACCATGACACCACGCCAGGCGTCATATTTTCCAACCATGTGTTTTATTTTTTGTATAGTTGTTAACCCAGTAAACGACGCGTTTATGATTGACTATTGCCACACATTTCCTTGAAATATATGCCCGTTCCTTGTAAAAGGCATGAGAATGTACTAAATAACACGAGCATGGTTTTCTAGACTGTTCGTGTGCATCTTTTCATGCACCGATTGTTCAAATTTGAATTATGTCCATTAATGCCTAGAAAATACACATAATGCCATAATTATGGTAAATGAGCCCGGAAAATGTCAAATTTGAACACGTTGCATTTGAGGCGGTGTGTTGATCGTTGGACAAAAACTGAATGACAAACTAGGACAGAAATTTGGATTCCCCTTCAATCTTGGGGATTTCCCTCTCGAAAGCATGGAACTTCCTCCGTGATGGTTCGATTTATGAAAGGCGTGCATCCTTCTCAAATTTTTACCAGGGCATGGTGAGGTCATACCATGGCACCATGCCAGGCATCATGTTTTTTAATCATTTTTTTCATTTTTTTCTATAGTTTAAAACCCAACAAACAAACATTTATGGTTGACTATTGCCACACATTCATCGAAATATCTGTCCATTCCTTGTAAAAGGCATGAGAATTTACTAAATGGCACGAGCATGGTTTTCCAGGCCGTTCTTGTGGACCCTTTCATGCACCGATTGTTTGAACTTGAACTATGTGCATTAATGCCTAGGAAATGCACAAAATCCCCTAAATATGGCATATGAACCCGGAAAAGTGCCAAATTTGAACACGGTGATTTGCAGGGTGGATGTTCATCATAGAAAAAAAGTCGTCTGAAATTCATGAAACTTGGCATGCTATCATGGAGCGGCGTCAACATGTCATAGTAAAAATGTTGTCCCATTTGGGGCAGGTTTGGGTATAAGCTTCTCACAAACGAGAGCTTCTCACAACAAGTGTGATGGTTTCGGTAGGGAACGTTTCACCTTTTTGGACGAAACAAAATCCATTGCCTCTTCTTGATTTCAATTTTTTTCCTAGTGTCAACATAGAACAACAGGAGTGTTGTGTTAATTTTTGGAATTTTCCGGGGTTCGTTTGAACATTTTTATACATTAATTGAGTTTTCAATGCATTTATGTGCATAATTCAAATTTGAACTACATGCGCATGCTCTAATGCATATAAGTTGGTTGAAAATTCAAATCCCTGTCCTTGGTTGCATGATGCTATTAATCCTGATATGTCGCAAGTTATTGATGATGCTACTTCTATGAATGCTACTCATGCTAATGCTAGTACCTTGCTTGATGATAATGTGCCACTAGGTGAATTTCTTGATGAACAAATTGCTAGAGCTAAAGATATGGAGCATGCTGAAACTGATGAAATTGTTGAAACTGATGAAGTACTTGAAATTGAAAATCTTTAAACACTTATTAGACCTAGCCCTCCTAGATATGAAATGACTAAGATACCTGAAGGTTATGTTATGGATGATGAGACAACTAGAGATTTTCTTGCTTGCAATGATAGAGATGCTCAAGAAACTATTCTGCAAACTGAAGGAGAAATCTTTGAATGCTAGAATGAAATGTGATCCTACGTTTGCCACTTCACCTATCTTTGTTGATGATAAGGATTATGAATTATATGTCGACCCAGAGTTAATTACTTTGGTTGAATCTGATCCTTTCCATGGTTACGAAAATGAAACTATTGTGGCACACCTTACTAAGATAAATGATATAGCCACCCTTTTTGCCCACGAGGATAAAATTCGCTACTATTATATCCTCAAGTTATTTCCGTTCTCGTTAAAGGGTGATGCTAATATATGGTACAATACTCTTACTCCTGATTGTGTGCGTAGTCCCAAGATATGATTTATTACTTCTCTAAAAAATATTGTCCTGCTCATAAGAAACAAGCTGCCTTACAGGAAATATTTAACTTTGTGCAAATTGAAGAAGAGAGTCTCCCACAAGCTTGGGGGAGGCTTCTCCAATTGCTTAATGCTTTACCTGATCATCGTCTTAAGAAAAATGTAATACTTGATATCTTCTATAATGGACTAACAGATGCTTCTAGGGACTTCCTAGGTAGTTGTGCTGGTTGTGTTTTCAAGGAACGAACTATTGAACAAGATGAGGAATTATTGAATAAGATATTGAAAAATTATGATGATTGGACTCTTCCTAAACCACCGCCTAAACCCACTCCGAAGAAGAGGGGTATTTTATATCTCAGTCCTGAAGATATGCAAGAGGCAAAGAAAAGTATGAAATAAAAAGGTATTAAAGCTGAAGATGTCAAAAATTTACCTCCTATTGAAGAGATACATGGACTTGATACACCACCACCTAAGGTGGTAGAGGTAAACTCCTTGATGAAATTTGATGAAAAATACAATCCTTATAATATGCATCCTAGTAAATGCCTTTATGAGATTGATAACTACATTAGAAAACAAGATCACTTCAATGTCAATGCCATGAAACAACTGAAATACAACTCTGATATGATTGCTCGCTTGAGTGACTTGTTATTTAGAATCTCCAATGATGCTAGAGGTGTCGAAAAACATGCTTCTATGGTTCAAACTCAGTTAGAACAAGTTGCTCAATCCAAAAAAGAACTGCTAAATGAAATGAATAATAATATAAATAATTTCGCTGTCAGAGTAGCAACTAGAGGAGGCAAAATGACTCATGAACCTCTTTATCCTGAGGGTCATCCTAAAATAATTGAACAAGACTCTCAAAGATTAACACTAATGCACCTAGTCCTTCTAAAAAGAAAAATAAGAAGAAAAATGATAGGACTTTGCATAACCCTAGTGAACCTGAAATACAAAAACCTCCTGAAGATAATAATGATGTTTCTATCTCAGATGCCGAAAATCAATCTGGTAATGAACATTCACCTAGTGACAATGAAAAAGATAATGATGATGTTCATGAAGACACTCAACCAAACAATGATAAAGAACCAGATAATTATGTTGAGATAGAACCAGCTGTTGATCTTGATAACCCAAAACCTAAAAACAAAAGATACAATAAAAGAGACTTTGTGGCTAGAAAACACGGTAAAGAAAGAGAACCATGGGTTCAAAAACCCATGCCCATCCCACCTAAATCAACTAAGAATAAAGATGATGAAGAATTTGAACGCTTTGCTGAAATACTTAGGCCAGTCTTGTTGCGCACTCGCTTGGCCGATATTTTAAAGATGGCCCCTTATGCAAAATACATGAAAGACATCATCACCAATAAGAGAAAAATACCAGAAGATGAAATCTCCACCATGCTTGATAATTACTCTTTTAAGGATGGAGTGCCTAAAAAACTTGGAGATCCGGGAATACCAACTATACCTTGCACTACTGCAGGATGCTGCTAATGCGACACTACGAACAGAGACCCTTTGACGAAACTGTGTGTGATGTAATAATCGCAAACAATGGTGTAAAAAACCATCAAAAAAGGTGCAAAATGTTTGCGATGACGGATGCATCAAACACTATTTAGATTTTGGTTGCGTGTGTGATGATGGGCATACGGTTTAGTTCAATTAACTATTTGCCATGAGGAGGAACAAAATAAACGGGCTGCCAAATGAAGGCGTGTGTGATGTACAACATACGATTCACTCGCATGAACTGTTTGTGATTAGGCAACAGAAAAGAAACGGTCAGCCTGATCAAGGTGTGTGCGATATACGGCATGCGGTTCACTCGGATGAATTGTTTGTGTTGAGACAAGAGAACATACATGGTTCAATATAAGAAGATGTGGGTGATACGTGGCAAATAGGTGTATAATCAGAAATGTGTGCGAAGACCGATAATAACACACACGGTTGCTGCTAATAAGACATGTGTGTTGTGCGATGGTTATGCATACAGAACAACATATACACACACACACATGCACACACACACTCATAAGGACATGGTTGCATAACCAAATTAAACATCCACTTACATAGGTGGCTACTACAACCATGGCATTTGCACACACCAAAGTGAACTATTACATGCATAATTACATAGGTGGCTACTACACACATGACATTTCCACACACCAATAAAGTAAACTATATATTACATGCATGATTAACTAGCATAAACGATCATCTGATCATCATCTACTTCTTGTGACGCTTGCTCTGCTTGTGGCTCGATCCGGGCTCGTCGATTTGGGTAACGAGGCACTTCCTCATGTCAACGATCCACCTGTGCATCTCGTAGCATGTGTACACGAATCATATTAGAGTTGCGTGTGCGATACGTGGCATACAGTTGATCCATCTGAGCTGTTTGTGATGGAATGAGCCGTGTGTCAACATATCATCAGGGAGGTTGCTGATGAAGTCTAGGCCTGCTGGAGTCAATTGCGGTTTTTGCTCAACCCGCCTCGGCTTGTTGGAAGACTCGTTCTCCACCTCGTCGGCGGTGATGGAAACCTCTGTCTCCATATTCACGTCGTTCTTCGGTGCTTCAGCAGCCCCGGCATCGCCACTCCCTCCGATGGGGCGCTTTGGCGGCATCCTCATACACTAATGACTTTGAGGACTGAGAGTGGCGTCGAGGATGCAGGCGGAGAGAGAGAATTGTGTGTGTGGCGAGGATGGGAGGGGTGCGGACGCTCGGGCGCACCATTAATATAGACCAGTGGGAGTGAGGCGGGCGGCGGTCAAAGGCTATCTCGCTTCCCGGTGAAAATGACTGCTTAACGTTTTGCCGGCAATCAACAGTGCCCTGGTGTTTGAAATTCATTCCCATTTCTTGCATGGGACCTATGCATGCACCCAAAGGACACATATTTGATTTTTCAACCAATTTATATGCATTGGAGCATGTGCATGTAGTTCAAATTTGAATTATGCACATAAAATGCCTAGAAAACCCGGTTAATGTATAAAAATGTCCAAACGAACCCCGAAAAATTCCAAAACTTAACACAACACTCCTGTTATTCTATGTTGACACTAGATTTTTTTTGAAAGCCATAAGAGGCAACGAATATCGTTTCATCCCCAAAGGTGGCACCTTCCCTACCGAAACCATCAGGCTTGTTGTGAGAAGCTTATACCCAAACCTGCCCCAAATGGGACAAATTTTTTACCACGGCCTGGTGATGCCGCTTCATGATTCCATGCCGAGTTTCATGAATTTTAGACGAGTTTTGGATTTACTAGAATTTAAAAACCAGGTATCACAATGTTTTGCCGGCAATCAACCATGCCCTGGTGTTTGAAATTCATTCCCATTTCTTGCATGGGACCTAAGCATGCACCCAAGGACGCATATTTGATTTTTCAACCAATTTATATGCACTGGAGCATGTGCATGTAGTTCAAATTTGAATTATGCACATAAAATGCCTAGAAAACCCAGTTAATGCATAAAAATGTCCAAACAAATCCAAAAAAAATCCAAAAATTATCACAACACTCCTGTTGTGCTATGTTGACACTAGATTTTTTTAAAGCAATAAGAGGCAACGGATATCGTTTCGTCCCCGATGGTGACACGTTCCCTACCGAAACCATCAGGCTTGTTGTGAGAACCTCTGGTTTGTGGGAAGCCTATACCAAACCTGCCCCAAATGGGACAAATTTTTTACCACGACATGTTGATGCCGCTCCATGATACCATGCCAAGTTTCATGAATTTCAGACAAGTTTTCGATTTACTAGAATTTAAAAACCATGTATCTCAACGTTTGCGGCTGAGTGACGATGGCAGGGTGTTTGACATTCATTCACATTTCTTGCATGGGACCTAAGAATGCAACCAAGGACACATATTTGAATTTGCAACCAATTTATATGCATTAGAGCATGTGCATGTAGTTCAAATTTGAATGCACATAAATGCATTGAAAACTCAATTAATGTATAAAAATGTCCAAACGAACCTCGAAAAATTCCAAAATCTAACACAACACTCCTGTTGTTCTATGTTGACACTAGGAAAAAATTGAAATCAAGAAGAGGCAACAGATATCGTTTCGTCCAGAAAGGCGAAACGTTCCCTACCGAAACCATCACACTTGTTGTGAGAAACTTATACCCAAACCTACCCCAAATGGGACAAATAAATTACCATGGCATGTTGATGCCGCTGCATGATAGCATGCCAACTTTCATAGAATTCAGACGACTTTTGGACTAGAATTACTAAAGCAAGTACGTCAACATTGCCGGAGAGCCACGGTGCCGTGGTGTTCGAAATTCATCCCCACTTTTTGCATGGGACATAAGCATAGACCCATGGACACATATATAATTTTACAACCCATGTTGGTGCACTGGAGCATCTGCATGTAGTTCAAATTTGAATTATGCACATAAAATCCCTAGAAAACCCGGTTAATGCATACAAATGTCCAAACGAACCCCAAAAAATTCCAAAAATTAACACAACACTCATGTTGTGCTATGTTGACACTATAATTTTTTTGAAAGCAATAAGAGGCAATGGATATAGTTTCGTCCCCGAAGGTGGCACGTTCGCTACCGAAACCATCAGGCTTGTTGTGAGAAGCTCTGGTTTGTGTGAAACTTATACCCAAACCTGCCCCAAATGGGACAAATTTTTTACCACGACATGTTGATGCCGCTCCATGAAGCCATGCCAAGTTTCATGAATTTCAGACGAGTTTTTCATTTACTAGAATTTAAAAACTATGTATTTCAACGTTTGCGGCCGAGTGACGGTGGCAGGGTGTTTGACATTCATTCCCATTTCTTGCATGGGACCTAATGTGGCAGTGTTGCAAGTCTACTCAAAACAGAAGGTGAATCAAGTGCAGAGTGTGATGGCAGTTCCTTACCTCTCCTCGTCCTAGAGGGAACGATCTTGGTCTTTGTATCCTTTAGATTCTTCATAGTGATAAATAGATAATAATCCCAAGTGACTCAACAAATATAGCTATGCTCCCCGGCAACGATGCCAGAAAAGGTCTTGATAACCCACAAGTATAGGGGATCGCAACAGTTTTCGAGGGTAGAGTATTCAACCCAAATTCATTGATTCGACACAAGGGGAGCCAAATAATATTTGCAAGTATTAGCAGCTGAGTTGTCAATTCGAACACATTTGGAGATTAATTATCTGCAGCAAAGCAATCGGTAGCACAGTAATGAAAGTTTTGAGAGTAGTAACAACAACTATAGTAAAGGTAATAGTGATAGCAATGATTTTGTAGCAAGTGTAACAGTAACAATAACAGTAGTAACTTAGCAAGATCAATATATAGGAAATTCGTAGGTATTGGATCGGTGGATTCGTTGGATGATATTCGTCATATAATAGTCATAACCTAGGGTGATATAAAACTAGCTCCAGTTCATAAATATAATGTAGGCATGTATTCCGTAAATAGTCATACATGCTTATGGAAAGAACTTGCATGACATCTTTTGTCCTACCCTCCCATGGCAGCGCAGTACATATTAAGGGATATTAAGGCCTCCTTTTAATAGAGAGCCGAAATAAAGCATTAACGCATGGTGAATACATGAACTCCTCAAACTATGGTCATCACCGGAAAGTAACCCGAATACTGTGACTCGGGGGCTTACGAATCATAACAAGTAATAGGTGAATATGACTTGCAAGATCGGATCTAGAACATAGATATAATGGTGATAACATAAATGGTTCGGATCTGAAATCATGGCACCCGGGCCCAAAGGGACAAGCATTACGCATGGCAAAGTCATAACAACATCAATCTCAGAACATAGTGGATACTAGGGATCAAGCCCTAACAAAACTAACTCAAATACATGATGAATCTCATCCAACTCCTCACCGACCAGTGAGCCTACGAAGGAATTACTCACTCTCGGTGGGGAGCATCGTGAAATTGGTGATGAAGGAGGGTTAGTGATGATGAAGATCGAAGATCCCCCTCTCCGGAGCCCCAAACGGACTCCTGATCTGGCCTCCCGATGAAGAACAAGAGGTGACGGTGGCTCCATATCGTGAAACGAGATAATTCTTCCTCCCCGATTTTTTCCTAGAAAAATAGGTATTTATGGAGTTGGACTCAGGGTCTGCGGGGCCACCAGGTGGGCACAACCCACCTGGGGGCGCCAGGAGGGGCGCACGCCTTGGTGGTTTGTGCTCCCCCAGGGACCCCACCCCCTTTAAAGTGGTTCTTGGATCCAGTAATTTTTATGGTATAAAAATTCTCCAAAAAGTTTCGTTCCATTCCAAGAACTTTTATTTCTGCACAAAAAACAACACCATGGTAGTTCTGCTGAAAACATCATCAGTCCGGGTTAGTTTCATTCAAATCATACAAATTAGAGTCCAAAACAAGAGGAAAAGCGTTAGGAAAAGTAGATATGATGGAGACATATCAGCATCCCCAAGCTTAGTTGCTTGGGAGTCCTTGAATATTACCTTCGGCAACCTCGGGAATCCCCAAGCTTAGGCTCTTGCCACTCCTTATTCCTTCATCCATCGTGATCTCACCCAAAACTTGAAAACTTCAATCACACAAAACTAACAAAAACCTTCGTGAGACCCGTTAGTATAATAAAGCAATTCACCACTTTAAGTATTGTTGCAAACCCATTCATATTTTGTTTTTGCATTATACCTACTGTTTTCTAACTTTACCATGGTTTATACCCCCTAATTCATCAAAATAAGCACACAATGCAACGAAAACAGAATCTGTCAAAAACGGAACAGTCTGTAGAAATCTGAACAATTACCATACTTCTGTAACTCTAAAAATTCTGAAAAAATAGGGAGATGTGGCCAATTTTTATATCAATTATGTATTAAAAACCTCAGAGCAAAAGCACGTTTATGTGAATTTACAAAATTCCAGAACTGGGCACAAAAGTTTCAGTTTTTTAACAAAATTGAGTCAACTATCACCCAAACCATCCTAAAGACTTTACTTGGCACAAACACTAATTAAAACATAAAGAGCGCAATAATAACAGTAGCATAATTGTGTGTTTATTTAAAAATAGAAAAGAAACAAAAATTTAAAGGGTAACTATTAGGTTGCCTCCCAACAAGCGCTATAGTTTTATGCCCCTAGCTAGGCATAATGCATAGTTTCAAGTGTTGTCATCTTTGGTTTTCAACTTTTCAATCACACATCCATAATTACTAAGAGTCCTAGCATGCATTTTTCAGTGATCATGCTTCTAGAAACAAAGTTAAAGAATTTATTATCACAAGTAGGTTTCTTTATCAACTCAACAAAATTGGGGTGAACACTAATCATCTTAAGATCTTTGTTGTTGCTACTAGAAGTGGCACCTTTGTTTTCAGGGACATAAGTAAATTTTTAATTCTTACTAGGAGGGGTCTTTTCAATAGTTTTGATGGAAGAAAAGGTTGAACCTAAATTATTTAAAAATTATTCTTATCAATCCTAGCGGGACTTTGTTCTACCCTTTCATTAATTATTGGTTCTTCCTCCTTTAGCATCTTACAGGTAATCCCTACTTTTGATCCAAATTGGGCAACATGGTTGTGAATCTTCTTATCCAAATTTTCAATATGCTCTATGGTTGGAATTTCTTTTCAATATCATCTAGTCGTTGCATAACATGTTGCAGAGTTAAAACTATTTCATTAATAGTGATAGGTAGTGATCCCAGTAGATTTCCCATAGCATTGAAAGCATCCATAGGAGGCAACTCAAGAAATTCCCTCCAGTAATAGTATCAAGAACGAATCTATACCAAGTAGTAATGCCCACATAAAAATTGTGAAGAAGGATAGTAGTGGATTGCTTACGAATAGATGTATTATGAGCATCACAAATTCTATACCAATCATGTTTCAAATCCCCCCCCCCTTGCTTAAAATTGAGAACTTTATTTTCAGGGGTGCGGGAGCAAGAGAAGAACTAGCCATAACGATAAAGTGGTCAAGCAAAAAAAGGCAAACGAGCGAAGGCAAAGAGAAAATATTTTTGTATTTTTGTAAAAACATTTTAGAAGTGGGTGAGATGAAAACGAGAGGCAAATGGTAAATAATGTAAATGCAGGGAGATGAAAGTTTATGCATAGGTACTTGATATATGTTGATGATGTCTCCCGGGCAACGGTGCCAGTAATTCTTCTTGCTACTTGTGAGCTATGTTGCGATTTCCTCGAAGAGGAGAGGATGATGCAGTACAATAGAGATAAGTGTTTCCCTCAGTTATGAAACCAAGGTTATCAATCCAGTAGGAGAGCCAAGAAACACTATGTAAACAACATCTGCACACAAACAACAAATACTTGCAACCCAACGCGTAGAGGGGTTGCCAACCCCTCAACGGTTATGAGCAAGATTAATTGTATATGTTTTGATAGATAGATCTTAAAAAAATACAAAATAAAATAAATAAAATAAAATTGCAGCAACATATTTTTATTTTTAATATGTGATAAAAGATAGGCTGGGGGGCATAGTTTTCACTAGAGGCTTCTCTCAAGAAAATAGCATACGGTGGGTAAACAAATTACTGTTGGGCAACTGATAGAAAATCAAATAATTATGATGATATCCAAGCCAATGATCATACATAGGCATCATGTCCAAGATTAGTAGACCAAAACAATTCTTCATCTACTACTATTACTCCACACATCGATCGCTATCCAGCATGCATCAAGTGTATTAAGTTCATGGGAAAACAGAGTAATGCTTTAAGCAAGATGACATGATGTAGACAACATAAACTCACGTATGAGTAAACCCCATATTGTTACCCTTAATAGCAATGATACATACGTGTCATGTCCATTTCTGTCACTAGATTGACCACCGCAGGATCAAACCCATTACAAAGCACCTCTTCCCATGGCAAGATAAATCAATCTAGTTGGCCAAACCAAACCAATAAATCAGAGAAGAAATACGAAGCTATATTAATCATGCATAAAAGAGTTCAGAAAAACCGAAATAATATTCATGGATCTGATCATAAACTCACAATTCATCTGATCCCAACAAACACACCACAAAAAGTCATTACATCAAATAGATCTCCAAGAACAACATTGTATTGAGAATCAAAAAAGAGAGAAGAAGCCTGATGTCTACTACACAACCTTCTTCTTGTAGACATTGTTGGGCCTCCAAGTGCAGAGGTTTGTAGGACAGTAGAAAATTTCCCTCAAGTGGATGACCTAAGGTTTATCAATCCGTGGGAGGCATAGGATGAAGATGGTCTCTCTCAAACAACCCTGCAACCAAATAACAAAGAGTCTCTTGTGTCCCCAACACACCCAATACAATGGTAAATTGTATAGGTGCACTAGTTCGGCGAAGAGATGGTGATACAAGTGCAATATGGATGGTAGATATATGTTTTTGTAATCTGAAAATATAAAAACAGCAAGGTAATTAAAGATAAAAGTGAGCGTAAATGGTATGCAATGCTAGGAAACAAGGCCTAGGGTTCATACTTTCACTAGTGAAAGTTCTCTCAACAATAAGAACATAACTGGATCATATAACAATCCCTCAACATGCAACAAAGAGTCACGCCAAAGTAACTAATAGCGGAGAACAAACAAAGAGATTATTGTAGGGTATGAAACCACCTCAAAGTTATTCTTTCTGATCGATCTATTCAAGAGTCCGTAGTAAAATAACACGAGGCTATTATTTCCGTTCAATCTATCCTAGAGTTCGTACTAGAATAACACCTTAAGATACAAATCAACCAAAACCCTAATGTCACCTAGATACTCCATTGTCACCTCAAGTATCAGTGGGCATGATTATACGATATGCATCACACAATCTCATATTCATCTATTCAACGAACACAAAGAACTTCAAAGAGTGCCCCAAAGTTTCTATCGGAGAGTCAAGACAAAAATGTGTGCCAACCCCTATGCATAGATTCCCAAGGTCACGGAACCCGCAAGTTGATCACCAAAACATACATCAAGTAGATCACGTGTAATTCAATTGTCACCACAGATAAGTGTTGGGGATCGTAGCAGAAAATCAATAAAATTTCCTACGCATCACCAAGATCTATCTATGGAGTAATCTAGCAACGAGGGAGAAGGGAGTGCATCTACATACCCTTGTAGATCGCGATGCGGAAGCGTTGCAAGAACGCGGATGAAGGAGTCGTACTCGCTGCGATTCAGATCGCGGTTGATTCTGATCTAAGCGCCGAACAACGGCGCCTCCGCGTTCAACACATGTACAACCCGGTGACGTCTCCCACGCCTTGATCCAGCAAGGAGAGAGGGAGAGGTTGGGGAAGCCTCCTTCCAGCAGCAGCACGACGGCGTGGTGGTGGTGGAGGAGCGCGGGACTCCAGCAGGGCTTCGCCAAGCGCTGCGAGAGACGAGGAGGGAGAGGGGTAGGGCTGCGCCAAGAGGGAGACCATCTCGTGTGTCTGGCAGCCCCAAAAAACCCCACTATATAGGGGAAGGGGAGGGGCTGCGCCCCCATCTAGGGTTCCCTCCCTAGGGGTGGCGACAGCCCCCAAAACCCATCTAGGGTGCCGCCAAGGGGGGGAGAGAGAGGGGGCGCCCTAGGGTGGGCCTTAAGGCCCATCTGAACCTAGGGTTTGCCCCCCTCCCACTCTCCATGCTCCTTGGGCCTTGGTGGGGGGGTGCACCAGCCCACCTGGGGCTGGTCCCCTCCAACACTTGGCCCACGCAGCCTTCTGGGGCTGGTGGCCCCACCTGGTGGACCCCCGGGACCCTCCTGGTGGTCCCGGTACGTTACCGATAGCACCCGAAACTTTTTCGGTGACCAAAATGGGACTTCCCATATATGAATCTTTACCTCCGAACCATTCCGGAACTCCTCGTGACGTCCGAGATCTCATCCGGGACTCCGAACAACATTCGGTAACCGCGTACATACTTTCCCTATAACCCTAGTGTCGTGGAATTAACACGGCAGATGTCCGGTTTAGCGGACTTGATGATGGAACCATCGCACGGGTTAGCTTGAAAGGGTTCATGGCACACAAAGGACACAAAGGATTTTATACTAGTTCGGCCCCTTCGAGAAGGTAAAAGCCTACGTCTAGTTGGTTTGGTACTGCTTGGGCGTCGGTTTACAGGGAGCGGAATCGCTTGCCTGTGTCTCGACGGATCGATTGTTGCTTGTCCCTGAACCGGTACCGGGTCGTCCCTTTATATAGAGGTGACGCCTGGTCCGGTTTACAGAGTCCCGAGGCCGGCTCATAATCGTGTCCGCCTCGGTCTCTGTCCTTTCTTTCTTATCTCTCAAGTTACATCTCTTTGGCGGTTTACAAACCGTATTTCTATACATGGGCCTTGAAATCTCATGGGCCGTAATCTCTACTAAAATAATAAACCAAGTACGATATAACTAAGCCGGTTTACAATATCCGGTTTATACCTATTAGCCATATCCCTGACATTAGGCCCCAGAATGATTTGAACTTGTTCATATCAGTCTCCATCGTCTCCTGCAGTTTTTTCTTCTGTCTTCATCTTTTGTAAACCGGCTCTGACGTCATCCTCCGAAATCATTAAAGTCTGACAATGACATCATCTCCGCATTTAACGCTGCGAGCTGTACTGTAGTTTGTTTTTAATGGTTATCCCGAGAATCGAGGCGTTTAAAGGATCTTTATCCGATTTTGCTCCCTTGATTATCGCACATGTCGCTTCGCATCTGCCTCTCTGCCTATAAATAATACCGCCCCCTTTCATTCTTCCTTCTCGCGTCTTCTTCCTCCTTCCGCTTCCTGACCCACAAGAACTCTATTAGAGCTCGAGCTCGGAGCGCCACCATCATCTCGTCGGATCAAGAGCTCCTCAGGCCGCTGCATCAACCTGATTCGTCCAGATTTTCTTCGCCGCCGATTCCCGCTGTCCCTGGTACGTTTATCCTCCTCATTGTAGATCTGTGTCCGCCATTGCTTTGCTTGTGTTCTTCCGCCATTAGGGCTTCTGATGAAGCTTCGTCTCTTCGTAGATACCTTTCTCATAGAAGTTTTGTAACCTTTAAACCCTAGTCCGTAGGTCTCCCGCTTAGCATCAGATTAGATCTTCGTCATAGTGACTCTATAGTTTTATCCGTTCCGCCATTAGAGTTCTCCGCGAGCTTCGTAATGCTCTTTCTTGAAACCTGCAACTTCATAGTATCCTTACCTTTCCGATCTTCTCCATTTTTATTCTGCTGTAGATGCGTCAGGTCCTTATTGCACCTGTCTGATATGTAATTTTGTCCTTGTAATATGAAGTCTGCGTAGCTTTCCTCCTCAGTGATTTTTACTCTGCTGTAGTTAAGTTTCTTTTCCTCCGCATGCTCAGATCTTTCCCCCTCAGTAGTTATTTAGAAACCTGTTTTTCTCCTTAGTAAATTTGCTAAGTATGTTCCGGTTTAAATTGTCATACTATAAACCGGAAATGATATAATTTGATGAAATGACTTAAACTGTACCGCTTCAACTGCCATTTAAACCGGAAATGATACAACTTGTTTTATGATTGCCGGTTTACCTTTGTCAGCTAATTCTCCGTTTCAACCATTGTATAATATGAATGGATCCCGGATCATTGTATGTTCATAGTTTGTTTCTGTACCTTCTCTTCTTCAGCACTTTGTTCAAATGACTGCTAAGCAGTATGTTTCATGCGATTGGGTCCGTTCCGTCGTGACTGAGGAAGATTTAGTCAAACTGTCGAGCATCGGCACCTTAGGGCCTCGGGCCGAACTAAAATGGCGTGCTCCGGGTAACGAGTGCCCTCCAACTCCCAGATCCGGAGAAGTCATCGTATTCCTGGACCATATTTCCAGAGGCTTCTCTCCCCCCGGTTCAAAATTTTTCCGGGATGTCCTTGCTACCTTCCAGCTGCACCCACAAGACATCGGACCAAACTCTGTTTCTAACATTTGCGATTTCCAAGTATTTTCTGAAGTATATCTGCAAGAAGAGCCTTCAGTTGATTTATTCCGGGATTTCTTCCATGCAAACCGGCGCACTGAGTTCACCAGCGGGCCTCACCAGGAGCTCGGCGGCATTAGCATTCAGAAAAGGAGGGATGCAGTTTTTCCTCACGCCTCTTTACACACTCACCCTAAGGAGTGGAATAAGTCATGGTTTTATTGTGTAGACACATCTCCTGAAGGTGAAAATCCTCTGCCGGGTTATCGTGAAACTCGTATCCCGGCAAATCACCCCTTGCCACAACGGTTAAGTGCTACTGAACGGATCCAATTTTCACCACAACTTTCTAAGCTGAGAGCTTTCATGGCCAATGGACTGATTGGTATTGATTTCCTTCGCTGCTGGTTATCCTGGAGCATCCTTCCCCTAAGCCGGCGCCCTAAGCTGATGTGTAAGTACTCCGGTAACCCGGAAGACCCTCAGAGGTTTACTAAGGAGCAGCTTTCTGAATCGGAAGTGATAGAATCTGCCAAGAAGATCGTCAACCCTGCTTTAACAGATTGCTCCAAAGTTGGCTTGGCCCCATACTTTAAGAAGAATAAGCTGCCTGAAGTAAGTTTGTCTTTAATTTATACTTTATAAACCGTCGTCTTTGAACCGTCTTTCACTTGCTTTTGCTTTTTCATTTAGGCTGACAACCCCTTCTGGAGGAGAAAACCTCAGGAAAAAACTGTAAAGCAAACTCGCCGGAAAACCCCTGCAAACAAGAAAAGGAAAGCAGCCGTTGATGCCGGTTCTCCTTCTGAGGATGATGATCCGGACTCCGAGGTATGCCTTACTCCGATTTACATTTTGCTTTTATATACTTGTTCACATATCTAATGATGCCCTTTCACAGGATCCACTCGAAGGTGATAACCCGGCGGAGATTGAGGTAACCCTTATTTCTTCCGATTCAGAACCCCCTCCTCAAAAGAGCCGTCGGACTGTTAGAAAGTATCAATTTTCTCATCCTTATGCTAAGTTGGATCCCAATTTTACTTTGAAGAAACAACAGCACGAAGCTTTGCGCCGGACCACTCGCCATAGCGGCTTGGCAGTGGAGTCCTCTGGAATTTCGTTAACTCCGGCTCGAAAACGCCGCGCTGAGGTGATGCTCTCTCCAACTCTTCTTCACCCCAAGGCCGGTCTTATCAGAAAACCACTTAAACCGACTGATCCTGATTATCAGGAAACTCCACTGTCTTCTTCTGGCGAATCAACCGCTACACAGCTTCCACCTTTGAAGACCGTCCCGGGGTAATTCTCTTTACTTCTTCCGGTTCATGATACTCCCTTCCATTATAATGTTAACTTATTTTTGCTTGTTTTTCCAGCAAACCGAAACCCAGCAAAAGAGCCAAGGCTAAAAAGCCTGTTGCTGATCCTTCTACTGATGAACCGGCGATTGATCCGTCTACCGCCGTTCCTCCTGAAGGTACTCCAGCTGCTCCGGTTGACGAACCCGCTCTTGACACACCTGCTGCTGAAGACATCCAAGACCCACCAAGTCCGGCCCGGGTTAACTCTCCTCAAGTTAATCCGGCGTCTCCTAATCCGGCTCAAACTGAAGCTTCTCCTCCCACTGCACCCACTTCCCCTGATGTCATGGTTACTGGCTCTGCTTATGTTGCGCCAGCCGAACCCACCGTTTTAGCAAAACATACAGCTAAAGCGGAAAAGGTGACTCAGGAGAAGGGGAAGTGGAGTACTGATATCTCCAGTCTCTCAAGTATGAGTGCTCAGGACATCTATTCCGGATATCTGAGCCGGCTCCATAGCAGTCGGGATTATGAAGCCAGCCTAGTAAATCTGATGAGGGAAAAATATGAAGTAAGTTTTCCTCTTCTGACTTTGTCTTTTTTCAACGCCTCTTTATCTTATAACAGCCCCCAAGTTCCGGTTTATCTGCTTTATTGAAGGTAAGCCGGAACTTTGTAGTTTTGAACTGCTGATCCATACATTAGCCCCCAAGTATCGAGTAGATAACTTAGTTATGTAGTTGATACTTGTAATTTCAAAAAATTGTTTCTGATGCATCGCTTCAACTGCCATTAGCCCCCAAGTGTCAAGTATACAACTTGGTTGTGTGCTTGAGACTTGTATTCTCAATTTGTCTTTGCTGTCTTACTTCAACTGCCATTAGCCCCCAAGTGTCAAGTAGACAACTTGGTTGTGTGCTTGAGACTTGTAATTTCTAACCTTGCTTTTGAACTTTTGTCTACAGGCTGAGCTGAACCGGAACGCTGTAGAAATCAGCGAACTTCGAAGCCGGCTTATAGAGACTGAGTCAGTCGCTTCAAAGGTGAAGAAAGAACTTCAAGTGAGCTTAAAGACTGCTGAAGATTTAAAGAAGTTCTTTGATGAAGAACGGACTACTTTTGAAGTCCAGAAGAAGGATCTTGAAAAACGTGTTCAGGATGCCGAAGGAGCACTTAACCCGGTTACTGAAGAATTAACCGGGTTAAAGTGCCAAATTGATTTGATGACTTCTGCTATCTTTGGTAAGCATAACCTGAACTCTTGTCTGTTATCTTTGCAACCTGTAACCTGTACCGGTTTAACTTTCATTGTTGTATGTAGGACGCCGTGTCTCCCATCTTGGGGATGATGTACGGAAGAAACTGAAGGCTTGCTATACCTTGGTTGAGCAATTATACTCTGGAGCACAAAGGATTATCAGTGCTACTTCCTTTGGTAAACCGGCTCCTTCAACCATCAAGGCTACTTTGAACAGTTTGTCCATTCTGCCAACTCGTCTTGAAGAGGTGAAGAAATCGGCTGCTCGAGGAGGTGCTCTTCTGGCCCTTACAAGGGCTAAAGCTTGGGTTCCAGATATTGATCCGGCAGAAGTGTTAACCGGATTTCCTGACACCAAGGAAGACGGTTCAGCATTTGATGAGAAGGATCTGTACGCTCTGACGAAGGAAATGCGCCCACTCGCTAGCAAGATTGCAGTGGAAGCTGACTTGTCTCGATACCATCCAGCATATAACCTGCAAAACGAGCGGGTGGAACGACCGGTTTACGATGTTGCAAACTTAACTCCGCCGGTTCGTCCTCACACTTTTGCTCCTGATATTGATCCTGCTGAGTTGATCAACGATGAAGTATATTTTCGTGCCTTGGCCAAGATTGATTGGCGTGCACCAGATTTCCCGCCGCTTCATGAGGAGGAAGATGTTCCGGAACAAGATGGTGGCCAATCATCCCGGCAAGGAGAAACGGAATCTTGAATGTTATTGCTGTAATCATAATTGTTATTCCGTAAACAATGCTTCCAACTATTTGGCTTTTATGCCTTGTAATAGGTTTAGCTGAAACTTAATGCACTGTGATCCGGCTTTTGGTCTTTATAAAGTACTCGTTCGCTGACTTGTTGATTGATGCGGATTCCTTGCTCTGTCCATAAAAAAGATGAAAAATATGTCCTAGTGGTTTTACCACTGGACAGATTAATTTGTTCTCTTGGTATAACTAATAAGTATATCTTTAACAAATAACTGTGATACCTGAATTGTATGTAGCCAAAATACCTTAAACCGGCAGGATGTTTAAAATTACTTTAATCAGTCTTCATCAATTCTAATAAACCCTTGAAACTCTTCAACTCAACTTGTCCATAAATCTTTCTCTTCTCGGTTCAGCAATTTGTAACTTGTATCTGATTGTGTGCTGCCAATTGTCAGCTCATCATGAAGTCGAGCCGGGTTACGATGAACGCCGGTTTAACTCTCGCTGGTGTTCATGACCCAGACTTATAACACTAGATAGACGGTCAACTTCTAGAGCTGTTCCTCTTGGTTAAAAAGGTTATGAAACACAAAAAACATCAAGAAACACATAACTATTGTAAATCAAACTATGCAATCGATGCTTTTTCAAAGAGCTGCCAGGTTCAACACAAAGTTTAGCTATTCATGGGGATGTGGGCGAACCCGACTGTCCCCAGGGGCCGGGTCATCATTTGAACGTGGGCGTACCAACTGTTCAGGGAGCCCAAAAATTCATAACATAGCCATTCAAAGGGGTGTGGGCGAACCCACTGTCCCCAGGGGCCGGGCCATCATTTGAACGTGGGCGTACCCACTGTTCAGGGAACCCAAATATTCGTAACATAGCCATTCAAGGGGGTGTGGGCGAACCCACTGTCCCCAGGGGCCGGGCCATCATTTGAA
>LR738713.1:564304813-564386919 GCA_902687465.1 Secale cereale | reverse complement strand
TTTGAATGTGGGCGTACCCACTGTTCAGGGAACCCAAATATTCGTAACATAGCCATTCAAGGGGGTGTGGGCGAACCCACTGTCCCCAGGGGCCGGGCCATCATTTGAACGTGGGCGTACCCACTGCTCAGGGAACCCAAATATTCGTAACATAGCCATTCAAGGGGGTGTGGGCGAACCCACTGTCCCCAGGGGCCTCTGACGTTCCTCCTGACTCTGCAGGTTTTCCTTTTTATGGGGTTTTTCTTTTCTTGAACCGGATATAATCTCTTGCTCCTGTGAGTTCTACCGCTCCTTCACACACCCTGCAAAGATTAGTTTCTAAAAACTAGCTAATATTGAAATATGATTTTCTGATAACAAGCTGACATGGATACTTGCCGCCAATTTTATGTATGTGGAAAAAAGGCTGAGCCCCCGGTTTACCGAGGGTGCCGGTTTATTCATTATTCATAATATACATAGGATACATGGAAGCCTATGGCTCAAGTGTAATATGGCCGTAGATGAGCAATGTTCCATGGCCTTTTCGTCTCCTCTTCTGATGTCCGTGAATCTTTGTGCTCTCGAATGTCCACCAAATAATATGACCCGTTGTGTAAATTTTTGCTGATCACAAAGGGCCCTTCCCATGGCGGGGATAGCTTATGCATCTCTGTTTGATCTTGGATAAGCCGGAGTACCAAGTCACCCTCCTGGAATGTCCTGGTTCTGATCCGGCGGCTGTGATATCTGCGCAGATCTTGCTGATAAATCGCCGACCGTGCTGCAGCTATGTCACGCTCTTCATCCAACCGATCCAAACCATCTTGTCTTGACTCCTCATTGATGGCTTCTACATAGGCCGCCACCCTTGGTGAATCATGGCGTATGTCACTTGGAAGAACTGCTTCTGCACCGTAAACCATGAAAAAAGGTGTATAACCTGTAGACCGGTTGGGTGTAGTGTTGATGCTCCAAAGGACAGACGGTAATTCTTCAACCCAACATCCCGGGGTTCTCTGCAGAGGTGTCATAAGCCGGGGCTTGATTCCACGCAAAATCTCCTGATTTGCCCTTTCTGCTTGACCATTGGATTGGGGGTGAGCTACAGAAGATACGTCCAAACGAATATGCTCTCGTTGACAGAATTCTTCCATCTCACCCTGAGATAAATTGGTGCCGTTATCTGTGATGATGCTGTGTGGAAAACCAAACCGGAATATTACTTTTTTGATGAACTTAACCGCCGTTGCCGCATCACACTTGCTTATGGGTTCCGCTTCAACCCACTTTGTAAACTTGTCCACTGCCACTAGTAGATGAGTTTTCTGATCTTGGGATCTTTTGAAAGGACCAACCATGTCAAGCCCCCAAGTTGCAAAAGGCCAAGTTATTGGTATCATCCGGAGCTCTTGTGCCGGAACAAGGGCACGTCTTGAGAATTTCTGACAAGCATCACACTTGCGGACCAGGTCTGCCGCATCTGCATGTGCGGTTAACCAATAAAAACCATGTCGGAAAGCTTTAGCCACCAAAGATTTTGATCCGGCATGATGACCACAATCCCCTTCATGAATCTCCCTTAGAATCTCACGACCTTCCTCAGCTGAGACACACCGTTGAAATACTCCAGAGGTGCTACGATGGTGTAGCTCCCCGTTGGCAATTGTCATAGATTTGGAACGCCGGATTATCTGCCGTGCTTCATCTTCGTCCTCTGGTAACTCTCCTCGGCTTAAATATACCAAATAAGGTAACGTCCAATCCGGAATAACATGGGTTGCCGCAACCAGCTGTGCCTCTGGGTCCGGAACAGCTAGATCGTCTTCTGAAGGTACTTGAACCGAAGGTTTGTGCAATTCATCCAAAAAGGTGTTTGGTGGTACCGGTTTACGTTGCGACCCTAGCCGGCTTAAAGCGTCAGCTGCTTCGTTCTTCCGCCGGTCTATATGCTCCACCTGATACCCTTTGAAGTAACCTGCAACCGCTTCAACCTCTCGTCGATAAGCCGCCATGAGGGGATCCCTTGAATCCCACTTGCCCGAAACTTGTTGTGCCACTAGGTCTGAATCGCCTAGGCACTTAACCCGGCTTAAATTCATCTCCTTCGCCAACCGTAAACCATGAAGTAAGGCTTCATATTCTGCCGTGTTATTAGTACAAGGAAATAACAACCGAAGGACATAACAAAATTTATCACCTCTGGGGGAAGTTAAAACAACTCCGGCCCCTGAGCCCTCCAACTGCTTCGAGCCGTCGAAGTGAATCGTCCAATAAGTGAGATCCGGCTTCTCCTCTGGAGTCTGTAATTCTGTCCAGTCATTGATAAAGTCTACCAGTGCCTGAGATTTTATAGCAGTACGTGGTACATATTTCAATTCATGTGGACTGAGCTCAATGGCCCACTTGGCTATTCTGCCTGTTGCTTCTCTATTCTGGATTATATCTCCCAACGGAGCTGAGCTAACCACAGTTATCGGATGCCCTTGGAAATAATGCTTCAACTTCCGGTTTGCCATGAACACCCCATACACCAGTTTCTGCCAATGAGGGTATCTTTGCTTCGACTCGATGAGTACTTCGCTCACATAGTAAACCGGGCGCTGAACCGGATGTTCTTTCCCTGCTTCCTTGCGCTCAACCACAATCGCAACGCTAACTGCCCGTGTGTTTGCAGCAACATATAATAGTAAAGGCTCCTTGTCGATAGGGGCAGCTAAAACCGGCGGCTTCGCTAGTTGCTGTTTCAGATTCTCAAACGCTGTATTCGCTTCATCACTCCAAATGAACCGGTCCGTTTTCTTTAACATTTGATAAAGCGGGATCGCCTTTTCTCCTAAGCGACTGATAAACCGGCTCAACGCCGTGATCCGGCCAGCTATGCGCTGAACATCATTAATGCAAGCCGGTTTCGCCAAAGATGTGATGGCCTTGATCTTCTCCGGGTTAGCTTCTATCCCCCGGTTCGAGACCAGGAATCCCAAAAGCTTACCAGCCGGGACACCAAAGGCACATTTCTCCGGATTGAGCATCATCCTGTAAGCCCGAAGATTATCAAAGGTTTCTCGGAGGTCTTCTATCATTGTCCTTTCCTCCTTTGACTTAACCACAATGTCATCCACGTAAGCATGTACGTTTCTTCCTATCTGCCCCTTCAAACAATTCTGAACACAACGCTGATAAGTTGCCTGCGCACACTTGAGCCCAAAAGGCATAGACACATAGCAAAAAGCACCAAAAGGGGTTATAAATGTTGTCTTCTCTTGATCTTCAACTGCCATTTTGATCTGGTGATAACCTGAGTACGCATCCAAAAAACTCAGCCGCTCACACCCTGCTGTAGCATCAATGATCTGATCAATGCGAGGTAGAGCAAAAGGATCAGTTGGGCAAGCTTTATTGAGGTCTGTGTAGTCCACACACATCCTCCACTTCCCATTCTTCTTTAGAACTAGCACCGGATTAGCCAACCATTCCGGATGAAACACTTCCACTATGAACCCCGCCGCCAAAAGCTTGGCCACTTCTTCTCCTATAGCCTTGCGCCTTTCTTCGTTAAAGCGGCGCAGATACTGTTTTACCGGTTTAAACTTCGGGTCAATATTTAACTTGTGCTCAGCGAGTTCCCTCGGTATACCTGGCATGTCAGAAGGTTTCCATGCAAAAATATCCCGGTTCTCACGGATGAACTCGATGAGCGCGCTTTCCTATTTAGGATCCAAGTTAGCACTGATGGTGAACTGCTTAGATGAATCTCCAGGCACAAAATCGACCTGCTTAGTCTCTTCCGCTGATTTGAACTTCAAAGCCGGATCATGCTCGGTGGTTGGCTTCTTCAGCGGAGTCATATCTGCCGGATCAACATTATCCTTATAAAAATTTAACTCTTCCGTGGCACATACCGCTTCTGCATAAGCTGCATCACCTTCCTCGCACTCCACTGCTATCTTACGACTACCGTGCACCGTAACTGTGCCTTTATGACCCGGCATCTTGAGCTGCAGATAAACATAACATGGCCTAGCCATAAATTTAGCATAAACCGTCCTCCCAAACAAGGCATGATATGGACTTTTAATTTTAACAACTTCAAAGGTGATCATCTCTGATCTGGAATCATGCTCATCCCCAAAGGTAACTTCTAAGTCAATCTTACCAACTGGATAAGCTGACTTACCTGGGACCACCCCGTGAAACACTGTGTTCGATGTCCTTAATTGTTTATCTGTCAGACCCATACGGCGAAAAGTCTCATAATATAATATATTGATGCTGCTACCTCCATCCATGAGTACTTTAGTAAACCGGTATCCTCCCACCTGAGGTGCCACCACCAAGGCTAAATGTCCCGGATTATCTACCCGTAACGGGTGGTCTTCTCTGCTCCAAACAATGGGCTGCTCTGACCATCGTAGAAACTGTGGCGTCGCCGGTTCTACTGCGTTAACAGCCCGCTTTAAAACCTTCTGGTCTCTCTTGCATAAACTCGTGGTGAAAACATGATATTGACCGCTGCTTAACTCCTTCGGATTACTCTGGTATCCGGATTGCTGTTGTTGCTGCGGACGCTGCTGCTGCTGATTTCCTTGGTTATTATGACTCCCCTGGCCCTGCTGCTGATTATTCTGACTGTTGTAACCACCTTGATGATACGACTGATTTCCCTGACTCTGATAACCACCTTGATAATGTGATTGATTTCCTTGACCATTGTAGTTTCCTTGACCACCTTGGCCGCCTGGCCGGGATTGATAACCACCGTTATTCCCTTGATAACCGCTATTGCCCCTATATCCTAAACCGAAGTTGTTCCCTTGGTAACCCGGACTATAAAACCCGGGCCCTGAACCGCCGTTTGGGGGCCGGTTAAGAGGATTAAAACGGCCGTTCCCTGTTATCATAGGGTTCAGGCATTCTCTTGCCGTGTGCCGTGCAGGCCCCTTTCTTCCGCTATGCTTTATACAGGGTTGATCCAAATCCTGCTCCCAACCCGGGTTTCCTCCACCGGTCTGGCGAGTGGGACCTTGCTGACTACCCTGAAAACCGCCTTGAACCTGTGTATTAGCCACAAAATCGGAGCTGTTTTCCGGTTTCCGTTTGCCCAACACACTTGAAGTAATCGGATTAGCTGGCGCCGGTTTGCCAGTCTTGCTGGCCTTTCCCGCTTTATCTCCTTCTGGCTCCGGATACTTGGTATTGTCTGAGTCCCCGTACTTCACCAAGGCACTCATCAAAGTCCCCATGTCATTGCACTCCCGTTTGAGCCGTCCGAGTTTTAATTTCAAAGATTCAAACCGGCAATTGTTCTCCAATGTTACAATTGCTGTGCTCGGATTAATGCCATTTGAGGAGTGCAAGATCTCTGCCACTCTGCGTACCCAAGCTGTTGTAGACTCCTGCTCTCCTTGCACGCATGCTGCTAAATCTATCACCGACATAGGTTGCTTGCACGTATCCTTAAAATTTTTGATGAACTGACTGCGCAGCTCTCCCCATGATCCGATAGAATTCGGAGGAAGTCCCTTTAACCAAGTCCGGGCCGTTCCTTCAAGCATCATAGTGAAATATTTGGCACAAGCCGATTCATCCACATCCAGCATCTCCATGGCCATCTCATAACTCTCCACCCAAGCTTCGGGCGGCAAATCGGCCGTGTAATTAGGCACCTTGCGAGGTCCTTTGAAGTCCTTGGGCAACTTAACGTTCCTCAGGGCGGGGACGAGACATTGTATTCCAAAACCGCTTACCGTAGCTCCGGTCCCTGTAGTGGCTGTGTGAACCGGCATCGACTGATGAACTTCTTCCCTGGCCTCCGATCTAGGCCGGTTACGATCCGGGGCTGGCATCTCTGCCCTTGCCGGATTATCTTGCCTGTGCTGATGTCTCCTACGTTCACTGCTAGACACTTCTGGCTCCTCCCAATGTCTAGAGTAACTTCGGTTGGGACGCGGTGTTGAGTGCAACCTTTCCCTGCTATGAGAATACGCTTGATGCTGTATTAACGCCGTATTAAGCAGCTTCTGGGCCCTGCGCGCCTCTATCGCCACCGGAGATGTTTCTTCCACAGGTAAAGCGGCCAACCGCGCTGCTGCTGCGGCAATATTATCCACAGGGTTTGAGTAGTGTCCCGTAGGGACGGGAACATAAGGCGCCGATGTAATCCGTCGCTCTCGTTCTGCAGCGGGCTGCTGAACCGGCTCCTCCCGAACCGGTGGGCTCCTCCGGTTTAAGGCCGGATTATTACTGGCTCCCGCCCCAGGTGTCTTGAACAAATTCGCGGAATTCGTAACCCGGCGGTAGGCGAGATCGATACTTCCGCCCCCTCACCGCTTCCACCGAAGCCTGCTCCATCCTCAAGTGAAAAGCTTGATCATCCAACTCTGCTTGTCTGATGGCTAACATCTCTCCTTCCGCTTTTAAATCCTCCTTTAACTGATCGATCCGGGCTTTCAACTGAAGAAGCGCTGCATCATGTTGCACCTTGTCTGCTGGAGCTACGACCTCCACCGCTTTAACCGCAAACTCCTCGATCAAGGTGGATAGAACTTCCGTAAGGGGGGGATTTGAACCGCTTCCCCCTGCACCGGCTTCTGCTGTTGTTCCGTTCACCGGGGGTTGTGAACCGGCCATGAAGACCGCCACCCGGTTTGGCGGGTCAAAGGGGTCCGGAATACTGTTTCCATCGGACTCGCCCTCAGACCGGCCGTCCCGCAACTGATACAGAGATTCAGTTTCCCGGATGAAGATTCGTCATCTGAGTAGACGACTGTTTCACCATCAGATTCCGATCCGTCCTCGGTTCGGCCTCCGTGAACTGCTCCAACGAACACATGCCTCATGGTAGGCTGAATCCGGGCCGATCTCGCACGCTGAGCCGGCTCGACGATGTTGGGGAAGGTGTCCGGCTCAGGTCCCGGTTCGCCAATTTTGCCGATGAAGACTTGAATGCTGCCGAAGGGGACCCGGTACCCGTATTCGATTGAATCGGCCTCCGGTTTCCAACCCGCGTCGTCGATGTAGATCCGGCCGCGACGACTCTTGGTCATCCGGCCGACCGCGTAACCCTTTAACCCTTCGAAGCCGCCTTTCAAGAACTCGAAACCATCGTGCGCAGGCCCCACGGTGGGCGCCAACTGTCGTGGAATTAACACGGCAGATGTCCGGTTTAGCGGACTTGATGATGGAACCATCGCACGGGTTAGCTTGAAAGGGTTCATGGCACACAAAGGACACAAAGGATTTTATACTAGTTCGGCCCCTTCGAGAAGGTAAAAGCCTACGTCTAGTTGGTTTGGTACTGCTTGGGCGTCGGTTTACAGGGAGCGGAATCGCTTGCCTGTGTCTCGACGGATCGATTGTTGCTTGTCCCTGAACCGGTACCGGGTCGTCCCTTTATATAGAGGTGACGCCTGGTCCGGTTTACAGAGTCCCGAGGCCGGCTCATAATCGTGTCCGCCTCGGTCTCTGTCCTTTCTTTCTTATCTCTCAAGTTACATCTCTTTGGCGGTTTACAAACCGTATTTCTATACATGGGCCTTGAAATCTCATGGGCCGTAATCTCTACTAAAATAATAAACCAAGTACGATATAACTAAGCCGGTTTACAATATCCGGTTTATACCTATTAGCCATATCCCTGACACCTAGCGTCATCGAACCTTAAGTGTGTAGACCCTATGGGTTCGGGAACCATGTAGACATGACCGAGACAACTCTCCGGCCAATAACCAACAACGGGATCTGGATACCCATGTTGGCTCCCACATGTTCCATGATGATGGCATCGGATGAACCACAATGTCAAGGATTCAATCAATCCCATATACAATTCCCTTTGTCTATCGGCATAGTACTTGCCCGAGATTCGATCGTCGGTATACCAATACCTCGTTCAATCTCGTTACCGGCAAGTCTCTTTACTCGTTCTGTAACTGATGGCTTCTCGCCCCTCGTTGGTTACCCCAAGTGGAAGGTTTGAGATGCAGTGTAGCGGAAGTTTTCCCTTGGCAAAGATACCAAGGATCGATTTCCCCTGAGACTCCCAGTTTCAACAAGAAGGTGTCAACTGCTAACGGCGCCAGATATTAGCAATCAACGTGGACCTGCACACAGATACAAATAACTTTGCTCCCAACGAGTACAGAGAGGTTGTCAATCCCTCCGGCCTTGTCGTTTACAAAGGATCAAACGCAAGTGATAATAGTGATAGGTATAATTGCAATAGTAAGTAAAAGCGGAAAGTAAATAGCGGATGTGATCAGTGATGGTAATATGGACCGGGGTCCCATGATGTTCACTAGTGATGTCTCTCTCCCAAAAGACGATAAAACAGCTATGTGAGGTAAACGAATTACAGCTGGGCAATTGACAGAACCATGTGCGCAAACCAATGCTGACTATGTTGCAAGAAAGGTAGAGATTCAAAGCATGGGCGGTACGCCAAGGCAAGTAGACCGAAATCCATCTGCATCTACTACTAATCATCCACCTTGAGATATCTATCCAGAACATCTCGCTGGTATTAAGTTGTGAGTCCCACCCATAGTGTAAACTCAAAGCAACAGACAACTGCATTAAAAGAACTTTGCGTAAAGTAAACAATCCTTGCACCCGCGGGCACAAGCACCGTTGTTTTCCCCCTTGTGGCAACAGCACATCCCCTAGACTCATGTTTCTGTCACTCAAGCTAGTCGTCGAGGGGCATGAACCCACAATCAAGCATAACGTTCCCTCTTGGAGTCACTACCTACTACTTGGCCAAAGCAATAAATAACAACGGAGAACATGCAAGAACTACTTACGAACATAAATATAAAAGAGGTGAATCAAATATATTACTCAAACACAATCTGAACATAATCTCACAATCCATCGGATCCCAGCAAACTCATCATAGCAACAGCATAAGGATTGCATATGTGCCTCGATCATGTAGGGCAGCTCACGAGGACTAATTAGTGAAGCACAAGAACGGGAGGAGAACATCACATAGCTACTGGTCATGGACCCATGGTCCAAGGGAGACTACTCACAACTCATCCGGGAGGCGTCCATGGTGGTGGAGAAGCTCCCGGTGGTGATCCCCCCCTCCGGCAGGGTGCCGGGAAGAGTTTTCCTGGTGCTCCCGATCTTGGAAGCGCGGCGGCGGTGGAACAGAGATGAGATCGCGAAAAAGGGTTCCCGTCTCGAGGGTTTCGGGACACGATATAAATATATGCCAAAGGGGGGCATCAGCGGAGGCCTGGGGGGCCCAGGCGCCCCCCCCGGCGCGGCCAGGAGGGGGGTCGCGCCACCAGGGCGCCTGGAGCCCTGGTGGCCCCCCTCCGGCTGTACTTCGGGTGCCGGGAAGCTTCTGGAACGCTGATTTTTTATATAATTTTTCTGGGATTTTTCTGGCAGTTCTCGTAATGGGAAAACCTGAAATACAAAAACAGCAGAAAACAGAAACTGGCACTGGGGTGCACTGAGTTAATAGGTTAGTCCAAATATGATCAAAAGTGTATGGAAGTGTATAAATATCATAGCAATATCACCCAAAAGAGGCATGGAGCAAGCAGAAATTATAGATACGTTTTGGACATATCAACATCCCCAAGCTTAATTCCTGCTCGTCCTTGAGTAGGTAAATGATAACAAGAATAATTTCTGTGGTGACATGCTATTAACCATATAGGACTTTTTCATAGTCACATGACAAAAGCTTACTGAGACAATGAATCTGTAGTAATTAAGTTGCCTCATGAGAAAATCACAAAGAACTGAAAGTTTTACAATATGATACTGAAACATCAAATAGATTTGTAATGAGCATGGTGTGCAAATATGATAAAGTGATATCTCGCTTGCCCCCTTTAGTGAAGCAAAACATAAATGCAGGGGCACCTCCAAGGTTTAAGTGATGACTAGATACAATGATTTCAGAATAAACAATATCACAATCATGCAAAAGACAATGCTACTTTGGGACAATGCACATTACACTCAGAATGACAATCATGCTCTCAGTAGTTGGTGCTTTAAAAGAAGGCGGAGACTCTCGAACCGTGGCTTTTGTTGGCAAGGTTGAAAACCCGTAGTCGGAAACAAAGACAAAACATGTACCAGAGCTCTTGGTTTTAAAAACAGAAGTAATAATTATTATTATTTTTAGATCATGCATGTTCCGTCAACGAATGCTAGCAGACAACTCAATCACTTCTTGAGATGGACAAGTTTCAAGGAACGGCTCCCGAATGAGGATGATCACATCCTCTTAATCTCCTTTGTTTATCACTGCCAAAGTTTTCTGATTTCTCATGAACAAAGCGTGAAGGAGGGTTTGTTTGTTATATTAATTTTTTGAGCCGGGCGCACTCAATGCCAGTTCCTTCTCGTATTATGGGTTTGCACATTATACATGCAATCCCGGGGTGAAGCTTGTCCAACTTAAAAAGATCATGAATTAACTACTACTTCCTCATGAACTTAAAACAGAGGCACAAAATAAGAATGCATTTCTTTTTTTGAATAATTTCGAGATGGTACATGCAAGTCTCCGTTAGGAATGGCAGGTAAATACCATGTAGGAAGGTATGGTGGACTCATATGGCATAACTGGTTTAAAGGAATTTGGATGCACAAGCAGTCAGTCCACTTAGTACAGGTGGAGGTTAGCAAAAGACTGGGAGCGACCAACTAAGAGAGCAATGACGGTCATAATCATGCAGAGCGACAAAGCAACATTGAATCAGGCATGGAAGTTATATCGCTACTCAGAAACAAAAGATCATCAAGGCTTGACAGACTTTCTTTACAGTCTTAAATATGCGTGAGCATACGCCAAGTCAATCAAAATAAATTCTTGAAGGAAGATATTACTAAACCATACCACATCATAGGCAAACAAATCATGTTGGTACTCCAATAACACATTGGGAACCCCCCAGCTATTTGAGACTAACCATAAGAAAACATGAACTACTAAGCGCCATTATGCACGTAGCATCTTTATCATAGACATACCAACCAATGCAACGGAAGCAAACTCTCTTAATAAGATAAGCATGATAACTAAAGAGAGTTCAAGCAACCAACTAAACAAAAGCTCTTTAAAAAGATAAGCATGAATACTAAGAGCTGAACATGATAGTAGCTATTGAAAGACAAAGAACACACACAGCAAGGATAGACATGAAAATTCTATGTTATGTTCTAGGTAGAAGTGGAGCGTGTTTCTCTCCCACATAAAGAAATCTGAGTTCCGACTCGTTATGAAAAGCTAAAGAAAACTAAAAAGGAAACTAAAAGCAAGACGCTCCAAGCATAGCACATAACACATGAAGTGATAAAAATATAGCGGAACGAAAGACGAACTGATAATGTTGATGGAGAAGGGGATGCACGGGGGCATCCCCAAGCTTAGACGCTTGAGTCTCCTTGAATATTTCTTGGGGGTGCATGGGGGCATCCCCAAGCTTGAGCGTTTGACACTCCTGGATCTTTTTATCATCTTCCCTCGCACACTTGAAAACTCCCTTCATACATAACTCATCATAATCTGATTAGCGAGGTTAGTACCCTTAATAAAATAATTGTTCCTTGCTGGAAATAAAGATATTCTTGAAGGTCTACTGTTTCTCAAGATTGCCAAAAGGTTTTTGCAAAGAAAAAGCAAGCTCTAGGTTTGCAAAATGAAGGAAAGGCAAAACAGGACAGAATCTGTGAAAAACAGAACAACAGGTAGTAAATGATTTTTTCGGGGCACTTCTGCAACTCTAATCAAAAAACTCAAAACAGACGCACGAAAGACAATTGTATAGAGCACGCTGTCGAAAAAATTCAGACCAAAAAGATGATCTGGTGATTTTATACGAATTTATCTATCCAAGGACAGAATCTGTTTCCTGGACAGCACGTCACAACTTTTGAACTTTCTTGCAATCAGAGGCTACACATGGCACAAAACTGAAAAATAAAGATACAATGATGTTGCTACAGTAGTAACAAACATCAAGACCACTAAAACTGAAAGCAAAGATAACAAGGGTTGTCTCCCTAGAGCTCTTTCTTTATAGCCATAAAGATAGGCTTAAGACTTTAATGATGCTCTCGTAGGAATAAGAGTTGAAGAACAAAAGAGAGCATCAAGAAGCACATATAAATCATATTTAAGTCTACCCCTCTTCCTTTGCATGAATCTTGTAAAGAAATAAATTATTAAAGCATATAGCGATAAGCATAGGAAGACAAAACAAGTGCAGCTTCAAAACCTTCAACATAAAGAGAGGGAACTTGATATTATTAAGATATTTAGAACCATGTCTCCCTCTCTCATTATAAATTTCAGTGGCATCATGGATGAACTCAACAATATAACTATCACATAAGGCATTATTTCCATGATCCAAAAGCATAAAAGTATCATTACTCTTCATATAATCAAAATCTTTCTTATTAGGAATAGTGAGAGTAAAGCAATCATAACCATCATGGTAATCATTGTATTTAGGAGGCATATCATAATCATAATAAATTTTATCCTCAATAGTAGGTGGACTGAAAACATCATATTCATCATTGTAATCAGCATATATAGGAAGCAAAGTATCATCAAAGTAAATTTTCTCTTCAAAAGTTGGGGGACTAAAAATATCATGTTCATCAAACGTGTCATCCCCAAGCTTAGAGCTTTCCATGTCATTAGCAATATTGATATTCAAAGAAAGCATACTAATAACATCACCACCATCATGATTGTTATGCAAATAATAAAGTTCCATAGGTTTTTTAATTTTCTCTTCAAACACATCATGTCCCAAAGCAAGGTAGAGCTTATAACGCTCTCTCATATTTTTGTTGTTTTCCATTAAGCAAAACTAGTGAAAAGACATAAAGGAAACCGAAAGGTAAACTAACAAGACTAAAAAGCAAAGATAAAAGATAGCGTGCAACTCCCCTATCTTGAAGAGTGAAGTCCCCGGCAACGGTGCCAGAAAACTTTGCTTGATGGCTTCTCGCACCTCGTTGGTTACCCCAAGTCGAAGGTTTGAGATGCAGTGTAGCGGAAGTTTTCCCTTGGCAAAGATACCATGGATCGATTTCCCCTGAGACTCCCAGTTTCAACAAGAAGGTGTCAACTGCTAACGGCGCCAGATATTAGCAATCAACGTGGACCTGCACACAGATACAAATAACTTTGCTCCCAACGAGTACAGAGAGGTTGTCAATCCCTCCGGCCTTGTCGTTTACAAAGGATCAAACGCAAGTGATAATAGTGATAGGTATAATTGCAATAGTAAGTAAAAGCGGAAAGTAAATAGCGGATGTGATCAGTGATGGTAATATGGACCGGGGTCCCATGATGTTCACTAGTGATGTCTCTCTCCCAAAAGACGATAAAACAGCTATGTGAGGTAAACGAATTACAGCTGGGCAATTGACAGAACCATGTGCGCAAACCAATGCTGACTATGTTGCAAGAAAGGTAGAGGTTCAAAGCATGGGCGGTACGCCAAGGCAAGTAGACCGAAATCCATCTGCATCTACTACTAATCATCCACCTTGAGATATCTATCCAGAACATCTCGCTGGTATTAAGTTGCGAGTCCCACCCATAGTGTAAACTCAAAGCAACAGACAACTGCATTAAAAAAACTTTGCGTAAAGTAAACAATCCTTGCACCCGCGGGCACAAGCACCGTTGTTTTCCCCCTTGTGGCAACAACACATCCCCTAGACTCATGTTTCTGTCACTCAAGCTAGTCATCGAGGGGCATGAACCCACAATCAAGCATAACGTTCCCTCTTGGAGTCACTACCTACTACTTGGCCAAAGCAATAAATAACAACGGAGAACATGCAAGAATTACTTACAAACATAAATATAAAAGAGGTGAATCAAATATATTACTCAAACACAATCTGAACATAATCTCACAATCCATCGGATCCCAGCAAACTCATCATAGCAACAGCATAAGGATTACATATGTGCCTCGATCATGTAGGGCAGCTCACGAGGACTAATTAGTGAAGCACAAGAACGGGAGGAGAACATCACATAGCTACTGGTCATGGACCCATGGTCCAAGGTAGACTACTCACAACTCATCCGGGAGGCGTACATGGTGGTGGAGAAGCTCCCGGTGGTGATCCCCCCCTCCGGCAGGGTGCCGGGAAGAGTTCTCCTGGTGCTCCCGATCTTGGAAGCGCGGCGGCGGCGGAACAGAGATGAGATCGCGAAAAAGGGTTCCCGTCTCGAGGGTTTCGGGACACAATATAAATATATGCCAAAGGGGGGCATCAGCGGAGGCCTGGGGGGCCCAGGTGCCCCCCAGCGCGGCCAGGAGGGGGGCCGCGCCACCAGGGCGCCTGGAGCCCTGGTGGCCCCCCCTCTGGCTGTACTTCGGGTGCCGGGAAGCTTCTGGAACGCTGATTTTTTATATAATTTTTTGGGATTTTTCTGGCAGTTCTCGTAATGGGAAAACCTGAAATACAAAAACAGCAGAAAACAGAAACTGGCACTGGGGTGCACTGAGTTAATAGGTTAGTCCAAGTATGATCAAAAGTGTATGGAAGTGTATAAATATCATAGCAATATCACCCAAAAGAGGCATGGAGCAAGCAGAAATTATAGATACGTTTTGGACGTATCAGTAACACATCATCCCGTGATCAACTCCTTGATCACATTGTGCACATTATGATGATGTCCTACCGAGTGGGCCCAGAGATACCTCTCCGTCATACGGAGTGACAAATCCCAGTCTCGATTCATGCCAACCCAACAGACACTTTCGGAGATACATGTAGTGCACCTTTATAGCCACCCAGTTACGTTGTGACGTTTGGTACACCCAAAGCATTCCTACGGTATCCGGGAGTTGCACAATCTCATGGTCTAAGGAAAAGATACTTGACATATAGAAAAGCTTTAACATACAAACTACACGATCTGTGCTAGGCTTAGGATTGGGTCTTGTCCATCACATCATTCTCCTAATGATGTGATCTCGTTATCAACGACATCCAATGTCCATGGTCAGGAAACCGTGACCATCTGTTAATCAACGAGCTAGTCAACTAGAGGCTTACTAGGGACATGGTGTTTGTCTATGTATCCACACATGTATCTGAGTTTCCTATCAATACAATTCTAGCATGGATAATAAACAATTATCATGAACAAGGAAATATAATAATAACCAATTTATTATTGCCTCTAGGGCATATTTCCAACAGTCTCCCACTTGCACTAGAGTCAATAATCTAGTTCACATCGCCATGTGATTTACACTCACAGGTCACATCGCCATGTGACTAACATCTAAAGAGTTTACTAGAAATAATCTAGTTCACATCACTATGTGATTAAAAACTCAATGAGTTCTGGGTTTCATCATGTTATGCTTGTGAGAGAGGTTGTAGTCAACGGGTCTGCAACATTCAGATCCCTATGTACTTCGCAAAACTTTATGTCATATCGTAGATGCTGCTACCACGTTCCACTTGGAGCTATTCCAAACTGTTGCTCCATTATACGTATCCGGTATCTCCACTCAGAGTTATCCACATAGGTGTAAAGCTTGCATCGACGTAACTCTTTATGTCGAACTCTTTATCACCTCCATAACCGAGAAACATTTCCTTATTCCTCTAAGGATAATTTTGACCACTATCTAGTGATCCACTCCTGGATCACCTTTGTACCCTCTTGCCAGACATGTGGCTAGGCACACATCAGGTGCGGTACTCAGCATGGCATACCGTATAGAGCCTATGACAAAAGCATAGGGGACGACCTTCGTCCTTCCTCTTTCTTCTGCCGTGGTCAAGCTTTGAGTCTTACTCAACTTCACACCTTATAACTCAGGTAAGAACTCCTTCTTTGACTGATCTATTTTGAACTCCTTCAAAATCATGTCAAAGGTGTGTGTTCCTTTTGAAAGTATCATCAGGCATCTTGATCTATCTCTATAGATCTTGATGCCCAATTATATAAGCAGCTTTATCCAGGTCTTCCTTTGAAAAACTCCTTTCAAACAACCCTTTATGCTTTCCAGAAATTCTACATCATTTCGGATCAACAATATGTCATTCACATATACTTATCAGAAATGTTGTAGTGCTCCCACTCACTTTATTGTAAATACAAGTTTCTAACAAACTTAGTATAAACCCAAAAACTTTGATCACTCCATCAAAGCGTATATTCCGACTCCGAGATGCTTGCTCTAGTCGATGGAAGGATCGCTGGAGCTAGCATACCTTTTAGCATCCTTAGGATCGACAAAACCTTTCTGATTGTATCACATACAATCTTTCCTTACGAAAACTGGTAAGGAAACTTGTTTTGACATCCATCTGCCAGATTTCATAAATGCAGCTTATGCTAACATGATTCTGACGGACTTAAGCATCGCTACGGGTGAGAAAATCTCATCGTAGTCAACTCCTTGAACTTGTGAAAAACCCTTTTTTCCACAAGTCGAGATTCATAGACGGTGACATTACCGTCCACGTCCATCTTCTTCTTAAAGATCCATTTATCTCAATGGCTTGCCAATCATCGGGCAAGTCCACCAAAGTCCATACTTTGTTTTGATACATGGATCCTATCTCGGATTTCTCGGCTTCTAACCATTTGTCGGAATACGGGCCTACCATCGCTTCTCCATAGTTCGTAGGTTCATTGTTGTCCAACAACATGACCTCTAAGACAGGATCACCATACTACTCAGGAGTAGTACATATCCTTGTCGACCTACGAGGTTCGATAGCAACTTGATCCGAAGCTTCATGATCACTATCATTAGTTTCCTCTTCAACAGTCGTAGGTACCATAGAAACATCTTTCTGTGTTGCACTACTCTCCGGTTGAAGTGAGGGTTCGACAACCTCATCAAGTTATATCTTCCTCCCACTCAAATCTTTCGAGAGAAACTCCTTCTCGAGAAAGGACTTGTTCTTAGCGACAAACATTTTTGCCCTTGGATCTGAGATAGAAGGTATACCCAAATGTTACCTTTGGGTATTCTATGAAGATGTATTTGTCCGCTTTGGGTTCGAGCTTTTTTCCGGCTGTAGCCATAAGCATCGCAGCCCCAAACATTTAAGAAACGACAACTTTGGTTTCTTGCCAAACCACAGTTCATACGGCGTCGTCTCAACGGACTTAGATGGTGTTCTATCTAAAGTGAATGCAGCTGTCTCTAATGCATAACCTCAAAATAATAGCGGTAGATCGGTAAGAGACATCATAGATCGCACCATATCTCATAAGGTTCGATTACGACGTCCGGACACACCATTACGCTGTGGTGTTCCAGGTGGCTTCAACTGCGAAACAATTCCACAATGTCTTAAGTGATTGCCAAACTCATAATTCAGAAAATCTCCCCTTGATCAGATCGTAGGAACATGATCTTCTTGTTATGATGATTCTTAACTTCACTCTGAAATTGCTTGAACTTTTCAAACGTTTCAGACTTTTGCTTCATTAAGTAAATATACCCATATCTACTCAAATCGTCAGTGAAGATGAGAAAATAACGATATCCACCACACGCCTTAATTCTCATTGGATCACACACATCAGCATGTATGATTTCCAACAAGTCACTTTCCCGTTTCATTGTACCTGAACACGGGATCTTAGTCATCCTGCCCATGAGGCATGGCTCGCATGTGTCAAGCGATTCAAAATCAAGTGACTCCAAACATCCATCAGCATGGAGTTTCTTCATGCATTTTATGCCAAAATGACCTAAGCGGCAGTGCCACAAGAAAGTGGTACTATCATTATTAACTCTATATCTTTTGGCGTTAATATTATTATCATGTGTATTACTATGATCGAGATTCAATAAACCATTGGGTGCATGACCATAAAGGTATTATTCATGTAAACAGAATAACCATTATTCTCTAACTCAAATGAATAACCGTATTGCAATGAACATGATCTAATCATATTCACGCTCAACGTAGACACCTAATAACATTTATCTAGGTTCAACACTAATCCCGAAGGTAGAGGGAGCGTGCGATGGTGATCTTATCAACCTTGGAAACACTTCCAACACTCATCGTCACCTCGCCCTTAGCTAGTCTCCGTTCAGTCCATAGCTTTTTCTTCAAGTCACTAATAACAGCAACTGAACCGGTATCCAATACCCAAGTGCTACAAGGAGTACTAGTAAGGTACACATTAATAACACGTATATCAAACACACTTTGTTGAAGTTGTCAGCTTTCTTATCTACCATGTATTTGGGGTAGTTCCGCTACCATGTGACTGTTTCCCTTACAATAGAAGCACTTAGTCTCGAGGTTTGGGTTCAACCATGGGTTCCTTCATCGGAGCGACAACTGGTTTGCCATTCATGAAGTTTCCGTTCTAGCCCTTGCCCCTTTTGAAACCAGTGGTCTTGTTAAACCATCAACACTTGATGCTCCTTCTTGATTTCTACTTTTGCGGTCTTAAGCACCACTAATAGCTCCGGGATCATCTCCATCCTTTGCATGTCATAGTTCATCACGAAGTTCTAGCAGTTTAGTGATAGTGTCTAGAGAATTCCGTCAACCACTATCTCATCTGGAAGATTAACTCCCACTTGGTTCAAGTGATTTTAGCACCCAGACATTCTGAGCACATGCTCACTAGTTGAGCTATTATCCTCCATCCTTTTGGCAAAAGAACTTGTCAGAGGTCTCATACCTCTTAACACGGGCATGAGCCTGAAATCCCAATTTCAGCTCTTAGAACATCTCATATGTTCTATGGCATTCAAAACGTCATTGGAATCCCGATTCAAAGCCGTAAAGTATGGTGCACTAAACTATCAAGTAGTCATCAAGACGTGTCTGTCAGGTGTTCACAACATCCACAGACAATGTTGTAGGTGTTTGCACATCGAGCGGTGCATCAAAGACGTAAGCTTTCTGTGCAGCAGTGAGGACACTCCTCGGACTACGGACCCAGTCCGCATCATTGCTTACAATATCTTTCAACTTAGTCTTTCTCTAGGATCGTATTAAACAGGGAGCTACAACGCAGTTATTTGTCTACAACATAATTTGCGAAGATAACTTAGACTATTGTTCATGACAATTAAGTTCATCTAATGAACTCCCACTCAGATAGACATCTCTCTAGTCATCTAAGTGATACATGATCCGAATCGACTAGGCCGTGTCCGATCATCATGTGAGACGGACTAGTCATCAACGGTGAACATCTTCATGTTGATCGTATCTTCTATACGACTCATGTTCGACCTTTTGGTCTTCCGTGTTCCGAGGCCATGTCTGTACATGCTAGGCTCATCAAGTGAACCCTAAGTGTATTGTGTGTGTAAATCTGGCTTACACCCGTTGTATGCGAACGTTAGAGCCTATCACACTCGATCATCATGTGGTGCTTCGGAACAACGAACCTTAGCAATGGTGCACAGTTAGGGGGAACACCATTCTTGAAATTTTAGTGAGAGATCATCTTATTTACTACCGTCGTTCTAAGAAAATAAGATGTAAAACATGATAAACATCACATGCAATCAAATAGTGACATGATATGGCCAATATCATCTTGCTCCTTTGATCTTCATCTTCGGGGTTCCATGATCATCATCGTCACCGGCATGACACCATGATCTCCATCATCGTGTCTTTATGAAGTCGTCTCGCCAAACATTACTTCTACTACTATGGCTAACGTTTAGCAATAAAGTAAAGTAATTACATGGCGTTATTCAGTGACACGCAGGTCATACAATAAATAAGACAACTCCTATGGCTCCTGCTGGTTGTCATTCTCATCGACATGCAAGTCGTGATTCCTATTACAAGAACATGATAAATCTCATACATCACATATATATCATTCATCACATCCTTTTGGCCATATCACATCACACGGCACATGCTGCAAGAACAAGTTAGACGTCCTCTAATTGTTGTTGCAAGTTTTTTACGTGGCTGCTATAGGTTTCTAGCAAGAACGTTTCTTACCTACGCCAAAACCACAACGTGATATGCCAATTTCTATTTACCATTCATAAGGACCCTTTTCATCGAATCCGATCCGACTAAAGTGGGAGAGACAAACACCCGCTAGCCACCTTATGCAACTAGTGCATGTCAGTCGGTGGAACCAGTCTCACGTAAGAGTACGTGTAAGGTCGGTCCGGGCCGCTTCATCCCACGATGCCGCCGAATCAAGATAAGACTATTAACGGCAAGTAAATTGACAAATCGACGCCCACAACTACTTTGTGTTCTACTCGTGCAAGATACTACGCATAGACCTAGCTCATGATGCCACTGTTGGGGATCGTAGCAGAAAATCAAAAAAAATTCCTACGCATCACCACGATCTATCTATGGAGTAATCTAGCAACGAGGGAGAAGGGAGTGCATCTACATACCCTTGTAGATCGCGATGCGGAAGCGTTGCAAGAACGCAGATGAAGGAGTCGTACTCGCTGCGATTCAGATCGCGGTTGATTCCGATCTAAGCACCGAACAACGGCGCCTTCGCGTTCAACACACGTACAGCCCGGTGACGTCTCCCACGCCTTGATCCAGCATGGAGAGAGGGATAGGTTGGGGAAGCCTCCTTCCAGCAGCAGCACGACGGCGTGGTGGTGGTGGAGGAGCGCGGGACTCCAGCAGGGCTTCGCCAAGCGCTGCGAGAGACGAGGAGGGAGAGGGGTAGGGCTGCGCCAAGAGGGAGACCATCTCGTGTGTCTGGCAGCCCCAAAAAACCCCACTATATATAGGGGAAGGGGAGGGGCTGCGCCCCCATCTAGGGTTCCCTCCCTAGGGGTGGCGGCAGCCCCCAAAACCCATCTAGGGTGCGGCCAAGGGGGGGAGAGAGAGGGGGCGCCCTAGGGTGGGCCTTAAGGCCCATCTGGACCTAGGATTTGCCCCCCTCCCACTCTCCATGCGCCTTGGGCCTTGGTGGGTGTCGTGGAATTAGCACGTCAGATGTCCGGTTTAGCGGACTTAGTGGTGAGGCCGCGCATCTATGTAGTAGCTTGAGAGGGGTTGAGCGGAATCGAGAGACGCGATGCAAGACACAGATTTAGACAGCTTCGGGCCCCGGGAAACATCATCCGGTAATAACCCTACGTGCTGTTTGAGGCTAGGTCTCATTATGATCCTTGTGGTGTAGCCGGTAAACCGGCTCTTTGTGTCTAACCCTAGGAACTTGTCTGCTTGTGGCTTGTCTAAACTTCGTTTAACTTGTCCCCCTTTGGGGAGCCCTGCCCCTCCTTATATATGTTGAAGGGGCGGGTTACATGTAGAGTCCTAGTAGGATTAGGATTGCTTTATTACAAGGAGTCCTAGTCTCGCTTCCTTTGTAGGAGAATATCCCTTGTGCTTTCTTCATAATCCGGCCCACCATAATATGAACCGGCCTTCTGGGCCTTGGGCCTTGTCATCCATGATCCACCTACCGGGTTACCAATAAATTGCCAAGTGTAAACCGTCTTAAATAAACTGCCAAGTCCGGCCGGGTCATAATTCCGGCCGGTTCATACCGCGGGGAATATCGCCGACATTAGCCCCCAAGTTTAGCTTGGATTTATCCATGGTAAACTTTATGCTGCAAAATAAACACAAGAGCGAATCTGACTGGTCGCGCTTCGGGTTAAGAATTTTCTTGTAAACCGGCCTCTGACCATCCTTGAGTTTTTTGTCCTTTCCTTCTTCTAGAAAATCCGGGTCAACAGACCAGCTTCATAATCAACTTGCTTGCATAAGAAATATTGTAAATCAAGAATCCATTTGAATCGTCCTTTCAATGCTCTGTCTTGACAAACATATTGATCTTCAAATATTCAATTGATATCCAGCCGATTTGGAAATGTAGAACTTGCCGGTTTATGACTACCACCATTGTCGGGTTATAAAAACTGATAATTCCGGGTCATGACTGCTTATAAATGCCGGGTTATGATTGTTGCCAACGCCGGGTTATGATTAATCTTCCGGACTTATCCAAAAATGAGAATTTGAGGATGTTCCTCCTTTATATGCATATTACATGTAGCCCCCAAGTCTTAAGAGGAGAAACATAGTGATATCTTAAGAGTTGTTTGAATATAATCATTGCAATCTTGAAGAAATCCATATTGTTCATCTCAGTCACTAGTCAAAACTGAATATTCCACATATGTAGCCCCCAAGTGCCGGGTCATTATGTAATAATGAGCAGGGACTTTGTATATACTTTATTGAAAATAGCATTGTATAATCTTGAAGAAATCCGGATTGTTCATCCCAATCACTATGAAACTGAATATTCCATATTATGTAGCCCCCAAGTGCCGGGTCATTATGTAATAATGAGCAGGGACTTTGTAGATATAATCATTGAAAATAACATTATATAATGTAACTTCTATCGTGGGGTTTGAACCCACGTCCACAAGGTTAAGAGCTTTGTGCTTTACCAACTGAGCAGTGGACCCTTCAATATAATGGATGAATACTTGTGTACCTTGAATTGTTGACAGGAGCGATTGGTAGCCCCCAAGGGCCGGCTCATTATAATGTGATGAGTCGGGTCTTCAATAAAGTGAGCAAAACATGACTTTGCATTAGCCCCCAAGTGTCATGGTGCATGCTTGCAGTGACATGAGACTTGTGTATTTGATGTAAACTCAATTTGAATAATGTAGCCCCCAAGTGCCGGGTTGTAAGCCTGCAGCAACTCGGGACTATTCCTTTGTAGAATAAATCACTTCCATCGATGAAATAATATCCATTGCGCTTAAAGCGACTTTGAAAACCTCAATCATAATATTGATAATCATAATAAAACCCCAGCCATGTTGGCTATTAAAAATTTGAATAATATAATCCGGTCTGAAAACCGGTTCCAGTGATATTTGATCACAACCAGGCCGTGTTAATAAACACCGGTCATTATTTACCATCATATACTGGCGACTTATAGTCAAAAGCCAGGCCGGTTTAATAAGCACCGGTCATTATCTGTTTCTGCATAAAACAATGCTAAAAGATGTCCTGCGATCAAGTATGCTTGATATTCTTAATCCGACGAAATTTTCAGTTTTTTGATGGAGCCTTTGATAGACCCAATAATAATTCCGTGCTTTATAGAAGCTACCGGTTTAGATCATGCTGGAGCTCTGTCCAGACTTTTGAAGATACGTGGTCAACTCTGGAGTTGTTCCACTCCGGATCAAAGAACCATAAAAACTCAAATACCAGAAATGCAAGTTTGCAAATAAAACCATGTAGTCGAGGCTTTTTGTGAGCTGCCAGGCTCAAAGCAAGGTTCAGCCAATCAATGGATGCGGGTACCATCCAGAGGGCCTTATGGTTCGGATACGACCATAGGAACCGGATATGACCAACAGGGGTTAAGCTAGGATTCAGGTACAATCCTGCCCCCTGCTGGCCATATAAAATTTAGCCAAGCAATGGATTCGGGTACAATCCATTGAGCTTTATGGTTCGGGTACAACCATAGGAACCGGATACAACCACAGGGGTTTAAGCTAGGATTTGGGTACAATCCTACCCCCTGCTGGTCATATAAAACTTTGCCAAGCAATGGATTCGGGTACAATCCATTGAGCTTATGGCATGTTCTCTTTGGTTCGGATACGACCTATGTTTGAACAGAATGGCTTCATTAAGTTTGGGTATGTTCTCTTTGGTTCGAATACGACCTATGTTTGAACAGATAGCCCTTCAGTGATCACATCGGCAGAGTACACGGAGTTGCCCTGCACAACCAGATAGACTGATCAAAGCATCTTACTTTCTTAATGAAAAATGATATATAACAAGAGAAATAATACTGTAGATGGATATCACCTGAGTGAATTTGAACCGGTATGTTGAATAGACCGGATCACAGGGTAGACAGTAAAATGACCGCAGTATCAGAGGCGGCTCAAACAGTTAAACCGGCTGTGGGGTTGTAAACCGGCGAAGACGAGCAAGTTGTCCTCCGTGTTGTAAACCGGTGCGGATGCGTGAACCGGCCATCCGTTTCATCAAGTAATGTGACACAGATGAAAACACCATTGTAGAACGTTGCCAGTGCATGTTTTATATCCGCAGTATAACAATGATTTTACCTGTATATAGAAAACACCAATAGGGTAGTGTAATGGTGCTCAGGGGAAATAAAAATGATAAAATATATAGGAGGGATAACACCTGATTTTCTCGAATAGCAGATGGGACGGCCGGCGCCGACGGGCTAGTTGCCTTCCTCGTTGTGAGCCGGCGTAGTCGCGAGAAACGGCCACGGCGTTGCAAACCGGTGTGGTCGCGAGAGACGGCCACGGCGTTGTAAACCGGCGCGGTCGCGAGAGACGGCCAAGGCGTTGTAAACCGGCGCTTGAATCCGTGGAATAATGACGATCACTTGTGTCGAACAATGTTTGGCGTGCCTCCACCTCCGTGGTATAATACCATTTTATAATGAATAATTTTTTTTCTGCATATAAAATACAGTAGGGCGAGGAATTTTTTGCTCGGATGAATATGTATTAAAAATAAATAGAATAGATATCACCTGATTCCTTCGGAGAACAGATGAGTTGGCCATGGTATTGTAAACCGACGCGTGCAAGCGAATTAATCGCCGGCGCGGACAGTGAAGCGACTGCACACGTATCCGCTGGGCCGGTTTATGAGAACGGGTGCGGCACCGGCGTGTTAATGTAGACCGGACCGCGGAAGCGGTGGCGTGCGCACGTCCATTGGCGAGGGAATCGGCCGCGGTGTTGGAAACCAGCGTGCGTGGACGCGGACAGACGAGCCGGCCGGCGCATTGATGTAAACCGGACCGCAACACACATACTCGTGAAGCCGCGCAACTCAGCTGAACGTGCATCCGTGGCATACCCCAATGATGATTCGGCTGCCACTTTTAGTAGTCATCCTGCGTAAAAAACATTACGTGCAAGAATAATTGTTCTTGGATGAATTAACATGTACTCATAAAATATGTAGGAAAAACAACACCTGGTATTTTTTTCGTCGGGTCCAAAGCAGCCCGGTACCGGCCGGCGGCGGCGGCTTTAGGCGGCAGAAGAGGCACAGGGCCGTCTTTATCGAGGATGAAGAGATAGCAGCTCGCAGGGCTCGGCGGTTGTCGGCTCAACGTGGTGGCCGGCGGGCTGGCGAACAGGTGATGACGAGACGACCGCCAGCAGATAGAGGCGATACAGACGGCCTCGATGGAGGAGTCCGGGTCCTGGACTCGAGGCGCGGACTGTGGAGGAGTCGGAGTCGCTACCGTATTCCGTTTCCGGGTCGTGGCTTCTAGCAGCTTGGTAGTTGTTCCTTCGTGCTTTTGCTAGGTTCTTCCGAGCAGCGGCGGTGGAATCTTAATTTAATAATACTAATGGCAGTACTGATTGCCTTGTCATTGGGGCTTGCGCTGATGCAACTCAGATCCACCGGATACTAGTAGCAGTACTTATTTCGTGACGGGTCAACCTTGTCTTCATATATGAAATTACAACCACGAAACGCTTTTGGGTTCTGCCTGCTACCATTGCTGCAGAAATTCTTTTATAGTGCCATAGCGAACATCCCTTGTTCTTTTAGCCAGCGATATGATGAATCACCCAAGGAGGACACCACAGTGAGATCTCTGCCTTGGTCTCGGACTCGTCATATAGTATAATAATTGATGTAGCAGGTTTTTCCTTTCCGTCTGAGAGCACCTGATAGATTACCTGAGGCTGCTGCCACCAAATGAATAATTCTCATCACGGACTCGGCGGATCATCAGGGTTCTTGCCGCGGCGAAGCGAGCTCGAGTCGGAGTGGGGGCCGTAGGACGGCCTCGGCGGAAACACGTAATAATGCTCCTTTTCCCTAGTTTTATGTGTCATTCGTCAGAATATAAGTAATATAAAGGAACTCGGTGGCTCAGATAGATTGCAGATTGTGTCCGTCACGCACACATAGTCTGTAGCAGAATTGATTTGATGTGTTGATAGGAGCAGTTTGCCTTGATCCTCACGTCGACTGTACTAGAGATTATGTTCTTTGCCGAAAAACTTGCGCTTGGACCGACTCTGCAGCGTACAGCGCACCGCCCAAACAAAGAAAATCATCTAAACTCCTGTCGGACCCATCGACTTGCGGTGACACATAAGCAAAAACGGATCTTCCATTGAATTCGATGGATCACCACAAGCGGGTGCGGTGGACCGATTCCGCGAAACCTTAAATTTTCTTTCCTCTCAAATCTCATATCTTGCTCCGACTGCATTGCTACGGAGATGATGTAGATCCTTTCAAACCGGTTCTTCTTCATCCGGTCAATCACAAGCTTCTCGATCCTTTAGAAAAATCCCTCTAAGAACTCAACACCACCGTGCGCAGGCCCCACGGTGGGCGCCAACTGTCGTGGAATTAGCACGTCAGATGTCCGGTTTAGCGGACTTAGTGGTGAGGCCGCGCATCTATGTAGTAGCTTGAGAGGGGTTGAGCGGAATCGAGAGACACGATGCAAGACACGGATTTAGACAGCTTCGGGCCCCGGGAAACATCATCCGGTAATAACCCTACGTGCTGTTTGAGGCTAGGTCTCATTATGATCCTTGTGGTGTCGCCGGTAAACCGGCTCTTTGTGTCTAACCCTAGGAACTTGTCTGCTTGTGGCTTGTCTAAACTTTGTTTAACTTGTCCCCCTTTGGGGAGCCCTGCCCCTCCTTATATATGTTGAAGGGGCGGGTTACATGTAGAGTCCTAGTAGGATTAGGATTGCTTTATTACAAGGAGTCCTAGTCTCGCTTCCTTTGTAGGAGAATATCCCTTGTGCTTTCTTCATAATCCGGCCCACCATAATATGAACCAGCCTTCTGGGCCTTGGGCCTTGTCATCCATGATCCACCTGTCGGGTTACCAATAAATTGCCAAGTGTAAACCGTCTTAAATAAACTGCCAAGTCCGGCCGGGTCATAATTCCGGCCGGTTCATACCGCGGGGTATATCCCCGATAGTGGGGGGCGCACCAGCCCACCTGGGGCTGGTCCCCTCCCACACTTGGCCCACGCAGCCTTCTGGGGCTGGTGGCCCCACCTGGTGGACCCCCGGGACCCTCCCGGTGGTCCCGGTACGTTACCGATAGCGCCCGAAACTTTTCCGGTGACCAAAACGGGACTTCCCATATATGAATCTTTACCTCCAGACCATTCCGGAACTCCTCGTGATGTCTGGGATCTCATCCAGGACTCCGAACAACATTCGGTAACCGCGTACATACTTTCCCTATAACCCTAGCGTCATCGAACCTTAAGTGTATAGACCCTACGGGTTCGGGAACCATGTAGACATGACCGAGATAACTCTCCGGCCAATAACCAACAACGGGATCTGGATACCCATGTTGGCTCCCACATGTTCCACGATGATCTCATCGGATGAACCACAATGTCAAGGATTCAATCAATCCCGTATACAATTCCCTTTGTCTATCGGCATAGTACTTGCCCGAGATTCGATCGTCGGTATACCGATACCTCGTTCAATCTCGTTACCGGCAAGTCTCTTTACTCGTTCTGTAACACATCATCCCGTGATCAACTCCTTGATCACATTGTGCACATCATGATGATGTCCTACCTAGTGGGCCCAGAGATACCTCTCCATCATACGGAGTGACAAATCCCAATCTCGATTCATGCCAACCCAACAAACACTTTCGGAGATACCTGTAGTGCACCTTTATAGCCACTCAGTTACGTTGTGACGTTTGGTACACCCAAAGCATTCCTACGGTATCTGGGAGTTGCACAATCTCATGGTCTAAGGAAAAGATACTTGACATATAGAAAAGCTTTAGCATACGAACTACACGATCTGTGCTAGGCTTAGGATTGGGTCTTGTCCATCACATCATTCTCCTAATGATGTGATCCCGTTATCAACGACATCCAATGTCCATGGTCAGGAAACCATGACCATCTGTTAATCAACGAGCTAGTCAACTAGAGGCTTACTAGGGACATGGTGTTTGTCTATGTATCCACACATGTATCTGAGTTTCCTATCAATACAATTCTAGCATGGATAATAAACAATTATCATGAACAAGGAAATATAATAATAACCAATTTATTATTGCCTCTAGGGCATATTTCCAACAATAAGCACATCCAAGACATACATCAAGTGTTCTCAAATCCTTAAAGACTCAATCCGATAAGATAACTTCAAAGGGAAAACTCAATCCATCACAAGAGAGTAGAGAGGGAGAAACATCATAAGATCCAACTATAATAGCAAAGCTCGCGATATATCAAGATCGTGCCATCTCAAGAACACGAGAGAGAGAAATCAAACATATAGCTACTGGTACATACCCTCAGCCCCGAGGGTGAACTACTCCTCCCTCGTCATGGAGAGCGCCGGGATGATGAAGATGGCCACCGGAGAGGGATTCCCCCCTCCAGCAAGGTGCCAGAACAGGGTCTAGATTGGTTTTCGGTGGCAACAGAGGCTTTTGGCGGCGGAACTCCCGATCTAGGTTATTTTCCGGAGGTTTCTATATTTATAGGATTTTTTGGCGTAGGGCACAAGTCAGGGGGGCCTTCGGGCTATCCACGAGATAGGGGCACACTGAGAATGCGCCAGGGGGGTGCACTAGTGGGCCACAAGGGTGGAGGGCGCGCCCTATCCCCAGGCGCGCCCCCCTGCCTTGTGGGTCCCCTTCACTTAGTCCAGCACCCATCCACTTCGTCTTCCTCCAGAAAAAATCCTACCATTGCTCAAACCCGTGTTCTAGCTCATTTTGCTGCCATTTTCGATCTCCTTGCACAAAGCTCCATTTGCAAAACTGTTTTGGGGGATTGTTCTTCGGTATGTGACACCTCCGATGGTCCATGTCGGGGGAAACTATCCACCACGAGCACCTATGGGACCGGAGCCCCTTGTTCGTGCGGTAAGAGGGCGGAGGAAGCACAAAGAGCAGATCGAGATGAACACGCGGGCAGTTTACCCAGGTTCGGGCCGCAATGGATGCGTAAAACCCTACTCCTGCTTAGTTTGTATTGAGTTGGAGAGCTCGGGAGCTTGAAGAACTAGCTACACCGAGCGTCTGAGCGATCTAGGTTTCGAACCTCCGAACCCCCTCTACGTTGTGCATGGGCCTCCTTTTATAGTGCAAGGGGTCACCGACAGGTGTCAACGTAGGAGAAAGGGGTAGAAATGTAAAAGAGGTGGTAGTTGTAACAGTGCGGGAATAGTGGAGCTACAGTGCATGAACAGTGGTCGCTACCTACTTTGACAGTGGGGGACAAGAGCATTTAATGCCCGTCGCCGTCGACCCCAAAAGCGCCCGCCCTTGCTTCTCCGTTTGCCACGGCGATGGCTTCACCACCGTGGAGCGCCACCGTGTCCCCCAAGCTGCTCAGCCATCCGCCACGCGTCCCTGGAATGGCCCCAGGGCGACGCGTGGGCCGATGAGCTGGAGCGCAGGCACACAGCGCAACTCTCCCGGCAAGCACCTTGCCGGGGTCTTGACCTTGCCGGGCCCGGGAGCTTGTCGGGCTCTGAAGCTTGTCGCTCCCCGGGCCCTGCCGGGGCGCATGATGCGCCGAGGCTTGTCTTCTAACCTTCCTGGCAAGCTCCTCTTGCCAGGGCCTTGTGTTGGTGGTGTTGTCTTGAGCCTGGGATGGCCTTCCCGGCAAGCTTCACTTGCCGGGGTCTCGATCTTCTGTCTTGTATACTTTGTTTTTGAATGGTTTGACATGGAGCAGGGAGGTCTCCGGCGAGCACGTGGTAAACCCTGCCGCGGGAAGCTGCAACGGCCCGTGCACAAGTTGGGGTACTGAGGTACCCCTACCTTAGTACACCGACAGGAGCCCCCGGGCCTGGGCCACACACGGTGCCGAGCGCTATTGGGCCAGGCCCAAAAACAGTGCACGGGCACACGCGGCCCACGGCGCGCCGAATCCACTTCCGCATCCGCCGCATCCCCCTGTAACGGCACGCGTCGATTGCGGCGTCGTGGGATGGGACGTGCCCACGTTCTTTTAATGGAAAGGGCGAAACGCCCCCCCACTTCCCCATAAAAGCAGAGGAAGCAGGAGCGGTTCCCCTCCTTACGCTTTCATTGCATCTTCTTCCTCCTCCAGAGATCCCCTTTGCGCTCCGCCTCCACACCTCCGCCGCCGCTGTCTGTATCTCCGGCGCCGCCGGGCTCTTCATCTCTCTGTCCCCGCCGCCTCCGCCATGGCCCCGAAGACCGAGAAGGCGAAGGCGGAGAAGGCCAAGAAGGAGAAAATCGGAGCAAGCGGCGAGGCTTACCGCGTATCGGAAGCGGAACCTCGTCTTCCCGCCGAGGCTCAGCGCGCGGGAGCTCTGGAACAAGTATTACTTGTTCTGGTCCAAGGGAACCAAGGCGCACCCCCGCACTCGAGCTTATCCGGCCGCCGCCAAGGACGACTACCCCGGCGGGTACTATTTCTTCGCAGCCTTCTTCCACTGCGGTCTTTGCCCTCCTTTTTCTGAGTTCTTCTGTGACATAATGCACACCTACGGCCTCCATCTTCTTGACTTCACCCCCAACGCCATTCTCACAATGGCGGTTTTCGCACACATGTGCGAAAACTATATAGGAATACACCCAAACGTAGCGCTGTTTAGGCACTTCTTCACCCCTAGAGCAGAGGCCGGCGCCCCCCTCTCCGGGGGAATATCTTGGGTTTTTCGTCTGAACAAGAAGGAGTCCTACTTGCCGGGGGAGCTCCGCGGCAAGTGGGAGGAGTGGCGTGCGGACTGGTGTTGGATTGTTGAGGACCAGCCGCAGCCCTTCACCGCGCCGCGCACAACACCTATCGTGCGCGGCAGGGACTGGAGCGAGCTGGATTCGGACGACATCAAGCTCGACGTCGCCCTCATCAGGATTCTGCGTCTCCGGGTAGCAAGGTTGTCTGTCGCAGAAGTAGGCACAGACTTCCTCCGCCGCCGCATCGCCCCTCTCCAAGACAGGAAAAGGCCGGCCTGGGAGTACGGCAACTCGGCGGATATCATGAGGCTGCGACCCGGGCTCAACTTTAACTTCACGTCGCTGGAGCTGAAGGGGATGGTCCGGGAGCTGTTTAAGCACGACCCGGCCCACCCGGAATGGTTCAGGGGGCCCCGGGGAGTGGTGCCCCATTGCAACAGCACGGCCTGTGATCCTCTTCGCGCCATGATGCCCGCGTGTGATTCGCACGGCGTGGACCGCACATGGATTCCGCCCAAGCCAATAGACGTTCTCAGCTTCTTCGACAACCTTGTGGAGGTGGCGAAGAACAAGAACGAGACCCGGGAGCTGACACGGGACACCACCGACCAGGAGATAGCATACATCGCTTCTCGGGTTGAAGAGGCCGCTGCAGCCGCAGCGGCAGGAGAGTTCGGCTACACGCCCGAGGAGGCAGAAGCTGCGGAAGCGTCCTGCCAAGCCGAGGAGGCGGAGATCCGCAGGCTACTGAAGCTGCCTCCCGACGAGCTCGCCGGGGTCCCTTCCTTGAGGCACTCCGGGATCCCCGGGATCTTGACTGAGGCCGCGGCGAGAGGCAACGCCGCCGGAGGAAACAGAGGCGCCGCAGGGAGCGGAGGCGCCTGAGGGAGCGGAGGCGCCGGAGGGAAAGAGGCCGCAGCGCAGGGCGCTGGGCCCAGCAAGCCAGCCGGGGAGGAGGAGGAGGAGGACGCCGAGGCCGCCGAGGACTCCGGTGGGTCTACGGAGCTCTACGCCGACGACCTCTCCTCGTCGTCGGAGACCTCCCCGCCCCGGGCAAGCCCTAGGCGTTCTCCATTGAAGCGTCTCCGCAAGACGGCGACGGGGACGAGGGCACAGGCGCCCCGGCAACAACCAGCTCGCCGGGCGACGCGAGCTACCCGGGGGAGCCAAGCTGCGACGGGGGCGCCCGGCGCACCATCCATGGCGGGGGCGACCCGCACACAGGCCACGGCGGAGGCGACCTGTGCGACAGCGCCAAGCGGAGGAGGGACTTCGCAGAGCGGAGCGGCAGCTCCGCCCGCTCCCCGGGCCTCGGCTACCACAGGGGCTGGGGCTTCGCAGCCCCCAGCCCCGGGGACCGCCAAGCGCCCGAGGGGGTCTTCGCCTCCTGCTCCTCGCGCGGACGCGCCTCAGGTGGCGTTTGACTTCTCCGCCTTGAGCGACAACGATGACGAGGAGGAACAGGAGTAAGAACTTGAGGCCTTGCATCTTCTTCAACATCATCTTGACTCTTGTTGATGCTGATCTTGTTTCTTGTTTTAATCTTCAGGACCTTGGCGGAGCGAGTGGCGAAGAAGGCCAAGGTGCCTGTGGTCGAGGTCGCGGACGACTCGCCCGTCGCGGCAACTGGAGACGTGCCGGAGACGAGCTTGCCGGACCCGAGCACTGCTCCGAGGAGCAGCCCCCAGCGCAGCCCCCAGCGTAAGTCTGGGTTCTGTACTTCCGCTCGTCGGGCGCGCTTGGAGATCTTGTCTTGTTCTAATATCTTGATGCTTTTGTCTTGACTTGTGCAGAGGTGGAGCCACAGCCGCAGGAGCGTCCGGAGGTCGCCCCCGAGGAGCCGCAGGCCCCGCCGTCCCCGCCAAGGCCGAACTCCCCGGCAAGGGAAAGCGCTCCGCCAAGGGCGGGTACTCCGCCAAGGGCGAGTACCCCGCCAAGGGCGAGCAGCCCGGCGGGGGCGGCCACTCCGCCAACGCAGAGCTCCCCGGCGAGGGAGCCTGCCGTTGACGACGTCCGCCAAGGTAAGCTCTGTAACTTTGTCTTCTTATATTCGTCTCTTTTTGGATATTTGCTTGAACTTCTTTTGCTTCTTCTTCTTCTTCTAGATCCTCCTCCCCCCGAGCAGATGGAGACGGAGGTCGTCATCATTGAGGAGGAGGGCGCGCAGGGCGGTGGCGGCGACGCCCCTGTCGCCGAGGACACGGCGAGAGCCGCCGAGCCGGCCGCGCAGGAGACCGCTCCGGCTGCGGACGCAGCGGCCGGGGAGGGGGACGGTGACCGCACTGCCGGCCCGGAGGCGGCAGGAGCATCAAGTGCTGCGCCGGCCGCCGACCCCTCCGCCGGAAAGGAGCAGGCCGGCTACTATCTTGAAGCTCCCAACGGCGTCTTCATCCAGGTGCCGTGGGGTTCTTCTTCGCGAGCCCCCGCGGAGGGCGAGGCCTTTGATGGAGAGGTCCTCGCCTCCGCGGGCTTGAAGATCGTCGAGGCGCCCGGCGGAAACGACGGGCCCGAGGAGGAGAAACTGCTTCACCAGCTCCTGGCTCTTTATCGGGCCAGGCAGGCGAAACTTGCTTCTCGGGAGGTCCTTGCCGCCAAGGCCGCCGCCGAGATGGAGAAGCGCGCGGCAGAGCTCAGCACCGCCAACCAGGCTGCCCTCCGCAAGGTGGCAGAGGAGCGCGAGAGGCTCGCCGGCGAATATCAGGAATGGTTGCTGGAGAAGGCCGAGGCCGAAGAGCAGCAGCGGCTCGCCGGGGTGGAGCTGTCCCGGCGAGAAGGAGAGCTCGCCCAGCGGAAGGTCAACCTCGACTCCCACGAGGAAGACCTTGCCGCTCGGGAGCAGACCCTTGGCGGGGAGCTGAAGGAGGCAAAAGCCGCCGCGGCTGCCGCGGAGACCGCCAAGGAGGAGCTTGCCGCCAAGGTCGTGCAGCTGGAGGAGTCGTTGAAGGCGAGCGTGGAGAAGGTCGCCGCGCTCAACACAGAGCGCGAGAAGGACGCCCACACCAACTCCGAACTCCAGGTGCGTCTCTCTAAGAAGGGCGACGAGCTGAAGGCCGCCAAGGACTCCATCGAGGATCTGGAGCTGAAGGTTTCCACGCTGAAGGACTCGCTTGACGCTGCCCAAGCCCGGGAAACCAAGTTGAAGGAGGAGCTCCGCAAGGAGCGAGGCTTGGTGGAGAGCGCCAACACCGCGGCCGAGAACTCCCGCCGTACTGTCGAGGTATGGACCGAGGACTTGGTATCTTCTGCGTCCAACATCGACCAGGAGCTGCTGGCGCTGAAGTTGGAGCATCTCATCTACTCTCCGGACCCAAACCTCCCTCACAGCGCCAAGCTCAGCCTCTTCTTCAGAGGGATTGCGCCGGCTCTCGCAGATCTTCGGAAGAAGATCCCCGCGCAACTGGCCGAAGAGTCGCGCCTGCTCTGCGCGGGAACCTTGGAGCGTGTGCTGACGAAGATTGTATACCGCAACCCCGGCATAAACCTCACCAACGTTCTCCGCAGCTTGCCGGCCGACGCGAACATGGAGGCGCTGAAGGAGCAGGTCGCCCACATCATCGCCAAAGTGAGCAAGCTCTCCAGGATCGAGGGTGACCGCGTAGATTAGGCCTCCTTTTTCTTTATCTCTTTTTGTTGCTGCATAGGATGTTATGAACTCATTAATCATTGCGACAAGTTATCTTTTGTAAGATATTTATCTTATTTTAATCAATCAGTGCAATGTTATCTTCCTTGTCTTGGTCATCTACTTTGTACGTTTTTCACCCTACGCTCCCGGGGAGCTTGCCGGCAAGGGGCCTTTGCCGCGAGCGTTGAGTGCTGGACTCTGAGCAGCCTGCTGGCCAAGGTCTCACCGGCAAGCAACCTTGCCGCAACTAGTCGCGACACACTTAGCTCGCTGAGCGAACTCGGAAACGAAGCAAGGGCGCGACACTTGTCGCAGCTCACTTAAGTCGTTGAGCGTACTCGAAAACGAGATAAGGGTGCGGCTAGCCACGGGTAGGTTCCTCCGCGCACAGGTTTTCCATACAAAGTGTGATTGTTCAAGGAAGACAACTTAAAATTTAAAAATTTGAACTGCTCAAATTCTGGTAACTTAGCTTTCATGATCAGTGCGTTCTCCGGCAAGCTTCTTTTTCTTGAACAGCACTTGGTCCACCTTCCATCTCCTTCCCCCCCCGGCAAACTTGTGCGCGAGGAACATTCCTTCTGCTTAAGAGGCAAGGAAAAAGAAAAGGGAAACAAGTATTTGGCCTTTCGGCCTGCTAATGCTTACCGGGTGTGTATGTTGCACAAAATGCCAAATAACACATGCAAATAGCGAAGAAAAGCATGGAAAAGGCAAATAGCGCAAAACACAAAGCTTTACTGATGCTCGGGGTCTGCGCCCGGCTTTGTACAAAGGGTTACATGCAACAGCGGCAAAGCTTGTACAAAAGGTGGTTGCCGGAGCGGATCACAGCAACCGCGCCTTATGGGTGAAACTTGCGAAGATGCTCTATGTTCCAGGAGGTTCTCACCGGTAAGCCTTCTTCGGTCTCAAGGCGGACAGCGCCGGGCCTTGTGACTTGTCTCACCCGATAAGGGCCTTCCCACTTCGGCGTCAACTTGTTGGAATTCTTGGCGGACTGAACACGCCGAAGAACAAGGTCGCCTTCCTCGAGACTCCTGGCCTTGACCTTGCGGCTATGGTAGCGACGCAAGGCTTGCTGGTATCGAGCAGCTCGTACAGCAGCCTGGAGACGTTCCTCCTCGAGGAGCAATGCATCATCTTGTCGCAGTTGCTCTTGCTCGAGCTCATCATAAGCGAGCACTCGACGAGATCCGTATACGAGTTCCGTGGGGAGAACTGCTTCTGCTCCATAGACTAGAGCAAAGGGTGTCTGTCTGGTGGCTCGACTTGGTGTCGTTCTGATTGACCAAAGAGCCGCCGGTAGCTCCTCTGTCCAATTTCTTCCGCACTTGCGCAGCCTGTCAAAGGTCCTTGTCTTGAGTCCGCGCAGCACTTCAGCATTTGCCCTCTCCGCTTGACCATTGCTCCTCGGGTGAGCAACAGAAGCGAAACAGACCTTGGCACCAAGGTCTTGGACGTATTGCATGAAGGTGCGACTAGTAAATTGCGTACCGTTGTCGGTAATGATCCTGTTAGGGATTCCGAAACGGCAAACAATCGACCTGAAGAACCTGACCGCTGACTGTGCTGTCACCTTTCTCACCGGTTCCACTTCTGGCCACTTTGTGAACTTGTCGATTGCAACGTACAAGTACTCAAAGCCCCCGACGGCACGGGGGAAGGGGCCGAGGATATCGAGCCCCCAGACCGAGAAGGGCCAGGACAAAGGTATTGTTTGGAGAGCTTGAGCTGGCTGATGAATCTGCTTTGCATGGAACTGGCACGCTTCACACTTGGTTACTAGTGCAGTTGCATCTTGGAGGGCTTCTTGCCAAAAGAACCCTTGCCGGAAAGCTTTCCCGGCAAGCACCCTTGCGCCAATGTGGTGGCCGCATATGCCTCCGTGGATTTCTGCCAACAGCTTCTGTCCATCTTCTCTGGAAATGCACTTCAACCTGACACCATTGAGTCTTCTTCTGTACAGCTCGTTATCCACGAACTGGTACATACTTGACTGCCTGGTTATCTTCTCTATCTCTTGAGGGTCGTCGGGAAGTTCTCCAGTTTGCAGAAAACGGACGATCTGCTGCGCCCATGCCGGAGCCTGAGGCTCGACGGCAAGGACTAAAGGCTCGAGGGCCGCTGCGGGAACCTCAGCTTCTACGGCAAGGACTTCTGGTTCTGCCGGAGCTGATGGTCCCCCGGCAAGCTCGCCGGGGCGAGGCTTGTCGGGAACACTTGCTTCAACTGCACAGATCCGAGGATCTGCAGGAGCAAACTGTTCCTCAGCGTTCTGATTGCTGATCTTGGGGACCTTGGCGGCGGTTTCAGGAAGATCCGCCGGCAAATAGTCGCCGGAGACCAACTTTCTTTTCTTGGACTGCCCAATTGATGGTGTAACGGATGGTTGAGTCAGCTTGAGCAAGAAGGTCCCTGGTTCCACAGGTAACTTCATCGAAGCACACTTTGAAAGGCCATCTGCAATCTCATTCTGAGCTCTCGGGACGTGCTCCATTTGCAGACCCTCAAAGTGCTCTTCAAGCTTCCTCACCTCATCTACATAGGCTTCCATCAAAGGGCTCTGGTAACTCTTGTTGACTTGTCGGACCACCAACTAAGAGTCTCCCCGCACAATCAGCTTTCTGATCCCAAGTTCGGCCGCAATTCTGAGGCCGGCAAGCAAGCCTTCGTACTCAGCAGTGTTGTTTGTCGCTTGCTCCCTGGGAAAGTGCATCTGGATAACATATTTGAGGTGTTCTCCGGTAGGTGCGATTAGTACCACGCCGGCACCGGCGCCTTGCAGCGAGAAGGCACCATCAAAATACATTACCCATTCACTTGTCGCTTCTTGTACGGGTGCACTTGTTTCTTGAACTTCTTCATCGGGTGTTGGGGTCCATTCAGCTATAAATTCTGCCAAAGCTCGGCTCTGTATGGTTGAAGTGCTTTCAAACTTGAGTCCAAAGCTCGACAGCTCCAGTGCCCACTCAACGATCCTGCCTGTTGCTTCTGGATTGTGCAATATCCTCTTCAGCGGAAAGCGAGTGACCACTGTTATCTCATGTGCCCGGAAGTAATGGCGCAGCTTTCTCGAGGCCATGAGGAGGCCGAAAAGCAACTTTTGCACACCAGAGTATCTTGATCTAGCCCCCTGGAGAAGGGAACTCACAAAATACACTGGGCGCTGCACCATTTTCTTCCGCACTTCTTCCTGTTCCTGCGCAGAGTTGTCCTTGTCGGGGCCAGAGCTTGTCGGAGCAGCCCCCTGCTTGTCGCTGGATTCGCTTGCCGGTGGTGTAGACTCCTCGTCGGCCTCCCTCTCCGCTACTAACGCAGCACTAACCACCTGGTTGGTTGCCGCTAGGTATAGCAGCAACTTTTCCTGTGGTCTAGGTGCGACAAGTATTGGAGTGGAGGATAGGTACCGTTTCAAATCTTGCAGCGCTGCCTCTGCTTCCGGAGTCCACTTCATGGGACCTGCCTTCTTCAGAATTTTGAAGAAAGGCAGGGCGCGTTCTGCAGACTTCGAAATGAACCTACTGAGGGCAGCCACACAACCTGCAAGCCTTCTGACATCCTTGACGCATTTCGGGGCTTCGATCTGCTCGATGGCTTTAATCTTGTCGGGGTTAGCTTCGATCCCCCTCTGTGACACAAAGAACCCGAGAAGCTTGCCGGAGGGGACTCCAAAGACGCACTTCTTGGGGTTCAACTTAAGCTGGATCTTGCGCAGGTTCTCGAATGTCTCTTCCAAATCTTGGACCAGGGTATCCTTGCTCTTGCTCTTCACCACGATATCATCCATGTAAGCCTCTACATTTCTGTGGATCTGTGGTTCAAAAGCAGTGTATACTACTCTTGCAAAGGTTGAGCCTGCATTCTTTAATCCAAATGTCATGCGTATGAAGCAATACGTGCCACATGGAGTGATAAATGCAGTCTTCTCTTCATCTTCCTTGGCCATGAAAATCTGGTGGTAGCCTGAATATGCATCAAGGAAAGAGAGTAGCTCACATCCGGCAGTGGAGTCAACGATCTGGTCAATGCGCGGCAAAGGAAATGGATCCTTAGGACATGCTTTATTCACATCTGTGAAGTCTATACACAGTCTCCACTTCCCGTTGGCCTTGCGCACGACGACTGGGTTTGCTAACCACGTCGGATGGATCACACCTCTAACTAGGCCTGCTGCCTCTAGTTTCTTGATTTCTTCGTTGATGAATTCTTGGCGCTCCACGGCTTGCTTCCTTACTTTCTGCTTGATGGGCCGCGCATGAGGACAGACAGCAAGCTTGTGCTCAATTACCTTCCTGGGAACACCGGGGATGTCAGATGGTTGCCAGGCAAACACATCGACATTCGCCCGCAGGAAGGCAACGAGCGCGCTTTCCTATTTGCTGTCAAGCGTGGCACTGATGGTGAAGGTACCACCAGTGCCGTCCTCCTTGGCGGACACCTTCTTGGTTGCCGGAGGAGCGGCCATCCCCTTCTTACACTTGCCGGTGGAGCTCGATGGAACGTCCTCGACGGCAGCGCAGCACTCCGAAGAGGTGCGGTTGCCGGAGTGGGCCCCAGAGCACTTGCCGGACTTGGTCTTCGTCTTCTTCCCCCCGGGAGCTTCAGCGGCAAGTGTGTCCTTCCCTGCCGCAGCTGCTGCATCCCGGTAGATCTTGTCGGCACAGACAAGCGCATCCTTCTTGTCGCCATGGACAGTGATGACGCTTATCGGCCCCGGCATCTTAAGTACGTTGTAGGCGTGGTGGGAAGCTGCCATGAACTTGGCGAGGGCGGGACGGCCGAGTATTCCATTATATGGCAATGGAATATCGGCGACGTCAAATGTGATGCGCTCAGTTCTGAAGTTGAGCTCCCCGCCAAAGGTCACCGGCAGAGTGATCTTCCCCTTGGGCTTGCTCCTTCCCGGGTTGATTCCTTGGAAAGAACCGGTCTCTTCGAGCTCGCCATCTGGGATTTGGAGTTTCTTGATCACAGCAGAGGAGATCAAGTTCAGCCCGGCCCCGCCGTCAACCAACATTTTGGTGACCTTGAGGTTGCGGATGGTGGGTGAAACCAGCATCGGCAAGCACCCGACCGCAGTGGTGCGGTCAGGGTGATCCTCAAGATCAAAAACGATGGGCGTGCTGGACCATTTGAGGAGCCTGCGCGACTCCACGGGCGGCTCTGCTGCATTCACCTCGCGCACCCACTGCTTGAGCTGGCGGTGGGAGGTGTGCAGAGAGGCGCCACCGTCGACGCACAGGACCTCCATGGCTTTCTGGAACTCCTGCTCGCTGTCATCACCTTCTTCCATATCATCGTCGTCGTCCTCTTCGTCCTTGTCGCGGCCCCGGGGAGGTCGATCACCTTGCCGCTGCTTGGCCTTGCCGCGGCGTCCTCCCCGGCCATTAAATGGCCGCTTCTTGCTTGGTTCTCCCCCGCCACCTTGGGCCTTCTCCTTGTCGCGCCTCTCGTACTCAGCTTTCTGCTGCTCGACGAGGTATTCGACGCGTTTGCAGTTGGAGAGGTCGTGGCCCTTGGTGCGGTGGATCTTGCAGTATTGCTTGTCGGAGCCGTCCTACTTGTCGGCTGCCGCTACAGGGGCAGGCTCCTTGCCGGAGCCGCCAGCCTGTGTTTGCTTGGTGGGAGCCTCCTTGCCGGACTTCTCGACGGCAAGCACTTCCTTCTTGTTCTTCCTTCTATTGTTCCGCCGCCGGCTCTTCTTTGCCGGGGCGGCGTCGTCGCTGTCGCTTCCTCCTGCGCCAGCATCCTCCCCGGGGAGTTTCCTCCCCTCTTCTGCGCGTGCGCACTTATCAGCCAGAGCGTAGAGCTCGCTGACATCCCGTATCTTGGTCATCGCCATTTCCTCACGCATGCGGCGGTTACGCACGTTCTGATGGAACGCGCTGATAACCGCGGCAGGGTGGACGTCGGGGACGTTGTGCTGTACACGGCTGAAGCGTTGGATGTACTTGCGCAGGGACTCTCCTTCCTTCTGGGCCAGAATGTGGAGATCGCTCTCCTGGCCGTGGGGTTTGTGGCCGCCGGTGAAGGCGCCAACAAACTGGTGGCAAAGGTCTGCCCAAGAAGAAATGGAACCCTCCGGCAAGTGCATAAGCCACGAACGGACGTTCGGCTTAAGCACGAGCGGGAAGTAATTTGCCAAGATCTTCTCGTCGCGCCCCCCGGCAGCTTGTACGGCGATCGTGTAGATGCTGAGGAATTCCGAGGGGTGCGTCTTGCCATCGTACTTCTCCGGTACGTCGGGCTTGAAATTCTTCATGCTGGGCCACTGGACGCGCCGCAGCTCGCGGGTGAACGCAGGGCAGCCTGCCGCGTACGGCAAGTCGCCTGGTTCACCGGGCGCGCGCGTGTCGACAGCATTCCCAGCTCTCTGGTCTGATTGTCGCCGGGCTTCTCGGCGGCGCTCGATCGTTGTTCGAGCGTCTTCTTGTCGCCGGTCGTCAAGGACCTGGCGCTGGTCCCGACGGGACCGCGGATCCGACGACGCCGTGGAGCCGTCGTCGGCGTTGTTCCGGCGGGGTGGCGTCTTCTGCTTCCGCGGCGGGGAGTGCACGGTTGTCGCACCCCCGGCGGTCTTGTCGCCGTCGGCCTTCGTCTTCTCAGCTTGCCGCGGCCGCGAGGTCGCCGGCTGCTGTGGAGAGTCGTTGTTGGCGAAGGCGATCAGGCTCTGAATGGTGGCCCTCCAGTCTTCGGCCTTGTCTGCCGCTGGAGGGAAGTCGAGGAGCAGTTGCGCCCTTGCGAGCGCTTCCGCTGGAGTGGAGGGGAGCGGGGGCGAGCGGCGCGAGGAGCGGGATATGCTCGGACTCCTAACAGCGTTAGAAGGAGCAGGGTCCCTCCCCGGCGTCCAGGCCTTGCTTGTGCCCGGACGGTGGTCCGGAGCATCCCACGAGCCTCCGGTTTGCCCTTGTCCCAGCAAGCGGATACCACCTCCTGTGGTATGGCGCTGCTGAGTTGTCGTATGCTGAGATAGACGCGGCGCGTCCACGGAGACCAAGGCTCGGTCGTCCGTCCTGTCCTTGGATTTGGTGGCGCCGCGAGTGTCCTCGCCGGCGACCACCCTTCCGACGGCGTCTCCCCCGCCCACCGTTGGTTCTGGTGGCGGCGGATGAGATGCAGACGGGCCTGCGACCTCCGAAGCCTTCTTCTTCGGGGCCATGGTGCTGTAGTTGATGAAGTTGCTGATGAAACTGGAGAGGTTGATGAAGAATGCGCCCGCGTGAACGCCGGATCAGGTTCGCACAACCTCGACGCCCCCTACCTGGCGCGCCAAAGATGTCGGGGGAAACTATCCACCACGAGCACCTATGGGACCGGAGCCCCTTGTTCGTGCGGTAAGAGGGCGGAGGAAGCACAAAGAGCAGATCGAGATGAACACGCGGGCAGTTTACCCAGGTTCGGGCCGCAATGGATGCGTAAAACCCTACTCCTGCTTAGTTTGTATTGAGTTGGAGAGCTCGGGAGCTTGAAGAACTAGCTACACCGAGCGTCTGAGCGATCTAGGTTTCGAACCTCCGAACCCCCTCTACGTTGTGCATGGGCCTCCTTTTATAGTGCAAGGGGTCACCGATAGGTGTCAACGTAGGAGAAAGGGGTAGAAATGTAAAAGAGGTGGTAGTTGTAACAGTGCGGGAATAGTGGAGCTACAGTGCATGAACAGTGGTCGCTACCTACTTTGACAGTGGGGGACAAGAGCATTTAATGCCCGTCGCCGTCGACCCCAAAAGCGCCCGCCCTTGCTTCTCCGTTTGCCACGGCGATGGCTTCACCACCGTGGAGCGCCACCGTGTCCCCCAAGCTGCTCAGCCATCCGCCACGCGTCCCTGGAATGGCCCCAGGGCGACGCGTGGGCCGATGAGCTGGAGCGCAGGCACACAGCGCAACTCTCCCGGCAAGCACCTTGCCGGGGTCTTGACCTTGCCGGGCCCGGGAGCTTGTCGGGCTCTGAAGCTTGTCGCTCCCCGGGCCCTGCCGGGGCGCATGATGCGCCGAGGCTTGTCTTCTAACCTTCCTGGCAAGCTCCTCTTGCCAGGGCCTTGTGTTGGTGGTGTTGTCTTGAGCCTGGGATGGCCTTCCCGGCAAGCTTCACTTGCCGGGGTCTCGATCTTCTGTCTTGTATACTTTTTTTTTGAATGGTTTGACATGGAGCAGGGAGGTCTCCGGCGAGCACGTGGTAAACCCTGCCGCGGGAAGCTGCAACGGCCCGTGCACAAGTTGGGGTACTGAGGTACCCCTACCTTAGTACACCGACAGTCCAATTAGTGTTTGTTCTAGTGTTTTATATTTTGCAATTTTTTGCTGCTGTGGTGACCTTGTTCTTGAGCTTGCATGTCAAATTTATATGGTACCAAGTAGTTTTGATGCATAATATAGCCTCTAGACACTTGTAGGAGTAGTTGCTATCAATTTTGTTGAGTTTGTTTCACTTTTATTTCGAGTCACTAAAAATTTCAGAAATTTTTTAGAGGAAGAAAAATGTTTTGTAAGATATACCAAGGTGGTTCCTCAAGGAAGCAAGCCCCAAGGCTCGCGATACGTGAGCCGGACCTTCAACCATGAAGAGAAGCTCAAGTACGGCCCTGTGAATAGTCGTTGGATCAATTCGATGTTCATGCGGGTTTCAAGGAGGAATTTGATGCGTACGTGCAAAATGCCGGCCTAGAGGACTTCGTGTCAGATAAGTGTCGGCAGTACTATCACCTCACTGATTCATTTGTGCGAAGATTTAAGTTTACATCATACTCGGACTGTTTTATTTGATCTTTATGATAAATCATATACCATGGACCTTGAAGATTTTAGTGATGCTTGCAAAATTCCACAAGGGGGCACCCTTAGTGAACCTCATAAGACTGAGTATAATGATTTCCTTGCTAGCATCACCGTGGGAGAAACTAGAAATATTATGCAAGCCACCCCGGGGGGCATTCACTTTCCTGCTATACATTATTTTGCTCTCTTTATAGGTAGATGCATTAACGGTAAGCATGATCATAGCCACCTTTGCATTCCAGATCTTAGTATCCTCTAGTGTGCGGTGTTGGGTGATAAACGATATAACTTGGGGGCTATAATTGCGAGGAGGTTACATCTTAATGATAAATATGGAGATTTCTTTGGTGAAATTTATGCCACTCGTCTAGCTAATTATCTTGGGGTGCCCATAAAGGGGAATGATATTGAATTACCACCTACTTTCCTTGATTATAATGCTTTGGTACGCTACCAGTTTCTTGTGAGGAACGAACAGTCCCTCTTATACCGACTAATCTTTGACTGGCAGCGTGTTGTCCATATTACCCTTCCTGCTCCTGCCTTCTTTAACTTTCAGGTAAAAGGGAGATATTTTGTAACTAGAGAGGAGGCGAACAAGTACGAGAGAGAGGTGGAGGCTGCTCGGCTCCATGCTACAGCTCTTCGGGTAATAGCTGTCATGTCCCAGTACAACCCAGACTACAACTTTGGATATCCGCCAGGCCAGCCGTAGCCTTAGACCAACTTAGGCAAAAGCCTAAGCTTGGGGGAGTACGTATTTCTCACCGACATTACATTCATGTTCACACACTTATTCCAGTTTTCGGTGATCATACTTTTTCATTGTATCATTCTTGTTAGTTTATTTTTCTCTCGTGTGTTTGAAAACCTTTGGAAAACCAAAACATTTCTCGCTTCCTTTTGTCTTTTCTTTATTGCTTATTCTTCTAGTAATTGGTAGTTTTAAAAATAAAATCCAAAAAGATTTCTCGTTCTTCTTTTGTTTGTTGGGAGCTTTACCGTGTAAATAGTTTTTCTCGTTCTTGTTTCACTTTCTTCAGAAAATTAAAAACTCCAAAAACATTTTAGTGTGTTTCTTTGAAATTATTTTTCTTTTTTCTTTGGGTCGTAAGGGGAAGACCACGATGACAAAGTTGAGTGGCTCTCATATGCATTATTGTTGATCTAACAAAGAGCTCATATTACCTTGTCTTCTCCTTTGAATAAATGTTTGTAGATTCCTACTTAGTCCAATGCACGTGCACTCTTATTATTATTCACACTGTTCGGTCGTGCAAGTGAAAGGCAATAATGACGATATTTGATGAAATGATTGAGATGGAGAAAAGTTGGTATGAACTCGACCTATTTTGTTTTTGTAAATATGATTAGCTCATCGTTCTTGATTCAGCCCATTATGAATGAGACATGTTTGCAATGACAATTATAGATTGTAGTTACTCATGCCATGCTTAATTAGCTAGGAGTTTATAATGGCTTACCTTGCGTGCCAACATGCATTTAAAATAGTTGTGATGTGGTATGATAGGATGGTATCCTCCTTTGTATGATTCAAATGGCTTGACTTGTCACATGTTCACGCATGTAGTTGAAACAAATCAATATAGCCTTCACGATATTTATGCTCATGATGATTTATATCCTACTCATGATTGCATTCAATGTTGATTAACCTCAAGGCATGTTCATGACCGTTGTCGCTCTCTAGTTGGTCGCTCCTGAATCTTTTTGCTAGCCTTCACATTGTACTAAGCGGGAATACTGCTGGTGCATCCACTTCCATAAACCCAAAGTTGTTCCATATGAGTCCACCATACCTACCTATATGCGGTATTTACCTGTTGTTCTAAGTAAATTTGCATGTGCCAAACAATAAACCTTCAAATAATAATATGTTTTGTATGCCCGAATCTCTCATGTAGCGACTGGGGGCTGTCAGTATCTTCCATGCTAGGTGGGTTATTCTCACTATGAGTGGACTCCGCTTGTCATTCACGAGAAAGTGGCTGGTAATTGGGATGCCCAGTCCCATGCTCAAAATAAAATCAAAATATAATCAAACAAAGCTCCCCCTGGACTGTTGTTGGTATGGACGGCACCCATTGTTTCGGATCAGCCGTGGAGTGTGATTGTTGGTGGAGGAGGAGTAAAAACTTTACCATTCTGTTTGGGAACCACCTATAATGTATTTAGCATGCAAGATATTGAGAACTCTTGGTCGTTGCGTTGATAATGAAAGCATATCACTCAAAATTATATTTATCTCTGTTTCAAAAAGCTTGAGCTCTGGCACCTCTGCAAATCCCTGCTTCCCTCTGCGAAGGGCCTATCTATTTACTCTTTTATTGAGTCATCATCCTCTTATAAAAAGCACCAGCTGGAGAGTATCGCTGTCATTTATATGTTTTTTGTTTTTAATTGATGTTGAGTATGAGTGTGACTGGATCTCTTTTATCATGAATTACAATGTCTAGTGAGTCCTTGATCTTCAGGGGTGCTCTGCATTTATGTTTTGTGGTCTCAGAAAGGGCTAGCGAGATACCACTTTGTCATATTATATCATGATTGTTTTGTAAAAGTGTTGTCATCCGAGATTTATTATTATTGCCCGCTAGTTCATTGTGTCATTGATATGAGTAAATGTGAGGCCTAGATGTTATTGTGAATGCGGTTAGTTCATAATATTTGCTGAAAACCTGAATATTGGCTAGACATATTTGCAACAACAAGATCAAACAGAGTTTGCAAAATTGTTTCTTTGTCACTTTCAGTTTGTCAACTGAATTGCTTGAGGACAAACAATGGGCTAAGCTTGGGGGAGTTGATACGTCTCCATCGTATCTACTTTTCCAAACTATTTTGACCTTGTTTTGGACTCTAATTTGCATGATTTGGATGGAACTAACCCGGACTGACGATGTTTTCAGCAGAATTACCTTGGTGTTATTTTTGTGCAGAAATAAAAGTTCTCGGATTGACCTGAAAATTTACGGAGAATATTTTTGGAAAATATAAAAAATACTGGCGAAAGAATCAACTAGAGGGGACCCACCAGCTGACCACAACGGTGGGGGGCGAGCCCCTGCCTTGTGGGTCACACGAAGCTCCACCGACCTCAACTCCAACTCCATATATTCACGTGGGGGAGAAAAAAATCAGAGAGAAGGATTCATTGCGTTTACGATACGGAGCCGCCGCCACTTCCTGTTCTTCATCGGGAGGGCGGATCTAGAATCTGTTACCGTCGTCATCATCAACCTTCCTCCATCACCAATTTTATGATGCTCACCACCATGTGTGAGTAATTCCAACGTAGGCTTGCTGGATGGTGATGGGTTGGAGGAGATTCATCATGTAATCGAGTTAGTTTTGTTAGGGTTTGATCCCTAGTATCCACTATGTTGTCAGATTGATGTTGCTATGACTTTGCTATACTTAATGCTTGTCACTAGGGCCCGAGTGCCATGATTTCAGATCTGGACCTATTATGTTTTCATGAATATATATGTGTTCTTGATCCGATCTTGCAAGTTGTAGACACCTATTATGAGTTATGATCCACATACCCCAAGGTGAAAATAATTGGGATTATTTCCGGTGATTGGCGTAGTTTGAGGAGTGCATGTATTCACTAAGGAAAACTCTTGTCTTCCGTCGACTGATTTCTGGACAGAAATCAGCCGCGTCGCCTGGGGGCCACGCGTCCTGGCATGGACCATACACCGTTCGAGAGCCGCCCGTCTCCTACCTCTTGTCAGCACTCCGTCTTCTACCTTTTCTCCTCTCCTTCATCCATCTCCGCCCAAATGCGGAGCTCTCCCTGAGCTTACTAGGACCGCAACATCACCGGTGTTGCAGAAATATAGCTACTTCAACAACACCCCTCATGCTTCAACAACAATGCTGTGACGGGATGTTTCCGAAACATGGCCTATGTTGCAGAAGTCCATGATCCTATGGGAAAAATAATTCCGCAACACAATCTCTGTTGCAATATCAACATGAGTTGTATTGCTAAAGTTTTGCACAACACTACCATTGTTGGAATGATGAGGACACGCTGGATCACAGGATGACGCCATATCTAATGGCTGCCGAGGTGGTGGATCTTTTTAAAAGATCCGCCGGCCGACGCGTAACGCAGCCCATTCACTAAGTGATAATGCTTTGTTCTAGTTCTCTATTAAAAGGAGGCCTTAATATCCCTTAGTTTCCATTAGGACCCCGCTGCCACGGGAGGGTAGGACAAAAGATGACATGCAAGTTCTTTTCCATAAGCACGTATGACTATGTACGGAATATATGCCTACATTATATTGATGAATTGGAGCTAGTTCTGTGTCACCCTAGGTTATAACTGTGACATCATGAATATCATCCGACATCTATCATTATCGATCCATTGCCTACGAGTTCGTTTCATATTGATCCTTGTTTCGTTACTTTTTTTATTGCTGCTGTTACAATCACTATAAAACTGGTACTATTGCCACTATTATCGTTACTATTATATCGCTTGCTACTAAATATTTTTCTGCAGATACTAAGTCATTCTAGGTGTGGTTGAATTGACAACTTAACTACTAATACTCGTGAATATTCTTTGGCTCCCTTATGTCGAATCAATAAATTTGGGTTGAATACTCTACCCTCGAAAACTATTGCAATCCCCTATACTTGTGGGTTATCATAGCGCTACAAGAAAATGAGACGTCCATGATATTTTGTTCCAAATGAAAATATTTTCTATCATGGAAGTGACACTTCCCTGACGGTAGTAGTGACAAAAACACTCGAACAAGAAGACCTAAGCCGCCTCTTCATCGCCGATCCCTACCCCGACGCCCACCGAAGACCTTCGGCCCACTCAGCCGCCGAGCACGCAGATTGGGAGTGTGCCGCTGTGTCACCGCCACACACCATCGAGGAAGCGTGAACAGGGCAGAGGTTGCCCAGGGGAACCGCACCGACGCCACTGTTGGGGAACATAGTATTTCAAAATTTTCCTACGATCACGCAACATCTATCTACTAGATGCATCACAACGAGAGGGAAGAGTGTGTCTACGTACCCTCGTAGACCGAAAGCGGAAGCGTCTAGTACCACGGTTGATGTAGTCGAACGTCTTCATGATCCAACCGATCAAGCACCGAACGTACGACACCTCCGCGTTCAGCACACATTCAGCTTGATGACGTCCCACGAGCTCTTGATCCAGTTGAGCTTCATGGGAGAGTTTTGTCAGCACGACGGCGTGGTGACGGAGATGATGAAGCTACCGGCACAGGGCTTCGCCTAAGCACTGCAACGGTATGACCGAGGTGTGTTTCTATGGAGGGGGGCACCGCACACGGCTAGAACAATGTTTCTTGTGTGTCCTTGGGTGCCCCCTGCCCCCGTATATAAAGGAGCAAGGGGGAGGTGCGGCTGGCCAAGGGGCGCGCCAGGGAGTAGGATTCCTACTGCTAGTAGGAATAGGAACCCCCTTTTCCTATTCCTACTAGGAGTAGGAAAGGAAATGGGAGAGGAGAAGGAAAGGAGAGGGGGTGCCTCCCCCCTTTTCCTAGTCCAACTAGGAACCCTAGGGGGGTGCGGCCAGCCCTATGGGCTGCCCCTCTCTTTCCCTCAATGGCCCACTATGGCCCATACTCCCTCGGGGGGGTTTGAGTAACCCCCTCCGGCAATCCGGTTTTACCCGATAACACCCGGAACACTTCCGGTGTCCGAATATAGTCGTCCAATATATTAATCTTTATGTCTCGGACATTTCGAGACTCCTCGTCATGTATGTAATCTCATCCGGGACTCCGAACTATCTTCGGTACATCAAAACTCATAAACTCATGTACTAAGTTATGTTGTGACGTTTGATAGCACACAAGGTGTTCCTCCGGTATTCGGGAGTTGCATAATCTCATAGTCATATGAACATGTATAAGTCTTGAAGAAAGCAATAGCAGTAAAACTAAATGATCATAGTGCTAAGCTAACGGATGGGTCTTGTCCATCACATCATTCTCCTAATGATGTGATCTCGTTGATCAAATGACAACTCATGTCTATGGCTAGGAAACATAACCATCTTTGATCAATGAGCTAGTCTAGTAGAGGCATACTAGGGACATTCTGTTTTGTCTATGTATTCACACATGTACTAAGTTTCCGGTTAGTACAATTCTAGCATGAATAAAAGACATTTATCATGATATAAGGAAATACAAATAACATCTTTATTATTGCCTCTAGGGCATATTTCCTTCAGTCTCCCACTTGAACTAGAGTCAATAATCTAGATTGCAAAGTAATGATTCTAACACCCATGGAGTCTTGGTGCTAATCATGTTTTGCCCGTGGAAGAGGCTTAGTCAATGGGTCTGCGACATTCAGATTCGTGTGTATCTTGCAAATTTCTATGTCTCCCTCCTTGACTTGATCGCGGATGGAATTGAAGCGTCTTTTGATGTGCTTTGTTCTCTTGTGAAACATGGATTCCTTCGCCAAGGCTATTGCTCCAGTGTTGTAACAAAATATTTTCATTGGACCCGATGCACTAGGTATTACACCTAGATCGGGTATGAACTCCTTCATTCAGATTCCTTCATTTGCTGCTTCCGAAGCAGCTATGTATTCTGCTTCACACGTAGATCCCGCCAAGATGCTCTGCTTGGAACTTCACCAACTGACAGCTCCACCGTTCAATAAAAATACATATCCGGTTTGTGACTTAGAGTCATCTGGATCAGTGCCAAAGCTTCAATCGACGTAACCGTTTACGACGAGCTCTTTGTCACCTCCATAAATGAGAAACATATCCTTTGTCCTTTTCAGGTACTTCAGGATGTTCTTGACCGCTGTCTAGTGATCCGCTCCTGGATTACTTTGGTACCTCCCTACTAAACTTATAGCAAGGCACACATCAAGTCTGGTACACAACATTGCATACATAATAGATCCTATGGCTGAGGCATAGGGAATGACTTTCATTTTCTCTCTATCTTCTGCAGTGGTCGGGCATTGAGTCTTACTCAACTTCACACCTTGTAACACAGGCAAGAACCCTTTCTTTGACTGATCCATTTTGAACTTCTTCAAAACTTTATCAAGGTATGTGCTTTGTGAAAATCCAATTAAGCATCTTGATCTATCTCTATAGATCTTGATGCCTAATATGTAAGCAGCTTCACCGAGGTCTTTCATTGAAAAATTCTTATTCAAGTATCCTTTTATGCTACCCAGAAATTATATATCATTTCCAATCAACAATATGTCATCCACATATAATATCAGAAATGCTACAGAGCTCCAACTCACTTTCTTGTAAATACAAGCTTCTCCAAAAGTCTGTATAAAACCATATGCTTTGATCACCTCATCAAAGCGTATATTCCAACTCCGAGATGCTTGCACCAGTCCATAGATAGATCGCTGGAGCTTGGACACTTTGTTAGCACCTTTAGGATCGACAAAACCTTCTGGTTGCATCATATACAACTCCTCTTTGAGATATCCATTCAGGAATGCAGTTTTGACATCCATTTGCCAGATTTCATAATCATAAAATGCGGCAATTGCTAACATGATTTGGACAGACTTACGCATCGCTACGGGTGAGAAAGTCTCATCGCAGTCAACTCCTTGAACTTGTCGAAAACCTTTCGCAACAAGTCGAGCTTTGTAAACAGTAACATTACCGTCAGCGTCGGTCTTCCTCTTGAAGATCCATTTATTTTCGATGGCTTGCCGATCATCGGGCAAGACAACCAAAGTCCATACTTTGTTTTCATACATGGATCCCATCTCAGATTTCTTGGCCTCAAGCCATTTTGCGGAATCTGGGCTCATCATCGCTTCCTCATAGTTCGTAGGTTCATCATGGTCTAGTAACATGACTTCCAAAACCGGGTTGCCGTACCACTCTGGCGCGGAACGTACTCTGGTTGATCTACAAAGTTCAGCAGTAACTTGATCTGAAGTTTCATGATCATCATCATTAGCTTCCTCACTAATTGGTGTAGGAATCACTAGAACTAGTTTCTGTGATGTACTACTTTCCAATTTGGGAGAAGGTACAATTACCTCATCAAGTTCCACGTTCCACCCACTCACTTCTTTAGAGAGAAACTCCTTCTCTAGAAAGGATCCATTCTTAGCAACGAATATCTTGCCTTCGGATCTGTGATAGAAGGTGTACCCAACAGTCTCCTTTGGGTATCCTATGAAGACACATTTCTCCGATTTGGGTTCGAGCTTATCAGGTTGAAGCTTTTTCACATAAGCATCGCAGCCCCAAACTTTAAGAAACGACAACTTTGGTTTCTTGCCAAACCACAGTTCATAAGGCGTCGTCTCAACGGATTTAGATGGTGCCCTATTTAATGTGAATGCAGCTGTCTCTAAAGCATAACCCCGAAATGATAGTGGTAAATCGGTAAGAGACATCATAGACCACACCATATCCAATAAAGTACGGTTACGACGTTCGGACACACCATTACGTTGTGGTGTTCCGGGTGGCGTGAGTTGTGAAACTATTCCAAATTGTTTCAAATGAAGACCAAACTCGTAACTCAAATATTCACCTCCACGATCAGATCGTAGAAACTTTATTTTCTTGTTACGACGATTCTCTACTTCACTCTGAAATTCTTTGAACTTTTCAAATGTTTCAGACTTGTGCTTCATCAAACAGATATACCCATATCTGCTTAAATCATCAGTGAAGTCAGAAAATAACGATACCCGCCACGAGCCTCAACACTCATCGGTCCACATACATCAGTATGTATGATTTCCAACAAATCTGTTGCTCGCTCCATTGTTCCGGAGAACGGAGTTTTAGTCATCTTGCCCATGAGGCATAGTTCGCAAGCACCAAGTGATTCATAATCAAGTGATTCCAAAAGTCCATCACTATGGAGTTTCTTCATGCGCTTTACACCAATATGACCTAAACGGCAGTGCCACAAATAAGTTGCACTATCATTATTAACCTTGCATCTTTTGGCTTCAATATTATGAATATGTGTATCACTACGATCGAGATCCAACAAGAATAGACCACTCTTCAAGGGTGCATGACCATAAAAGATATTACTCATATAAATGGAACAACCATTATTCTCAGATTTAATTGAATAACCGTCTCGCAATAAACAAGATCAGATATAATGTTCATGCTTAACGCTGGCACCAAATAAAAATTATTCAGGTCTAAAACTAATCCCGATGGTAGATGTAGAGGTAGCATGCCGACGGCTATCACATCGACTTTGGGACCAATTCCCACACGCATCGTCACCTCATCCTTAGCCAATCTTCGTTTAATCCGTAGCCCCTGTTTCGAGTTACAAATATTAGCAATCGAACCGGTCTCAAATACCTAGGTGCTACTACAAGCATTAGTAAGGTACACATCAATAATATGTATATCACATATACCTTCGTTCACCTTGCCATCCTTCTTATCCGCCAAATACTTGGGGCAGATCCGCTTCGAGTGTCCAGTCCCTTTGAAGTAGAAGCACTTAGTTTTAGGCTTGGCTCCAGACTTGGGTTTCTTCGTGGGAGTAGCAACTATCTTGCTATTCTTTTTGAAGTTCCCCTTCTTTACCTTGCCCTTTTTCTTGAAACTAGTGGTCTTGTTAACCATCAACACTTGATGCTCCTTTTTGATTTCTACCTTCGTAGCTTTGAGCATAGCGAAGAGCTCGGGAATTGTCTTCTGCATCCTTTGCATGCTATATTCATCACGAAGCCTTTATAGCTTGGTGGCAGTGATTGAAGAACTCTATCAATAACACTATCTTCGTCAACTTTGCATCCAAGTTTGAGTCATATGATTGTAGTACCCAGACATTCTGAGCAAGTGTTCACTGATAGAACTATTCTCTTCCATCTTGCAGCTGTAGAACATATTGGAAATCTCATATTTCTCAATCCGGGCATTTGCTTGAAATATTAACTTCAACTCTTGGAACATCTCATATGCTCCATGACGTTTAAAACATCGCTAAAGTCCCGGTTCTAAGCCGTAAAGCATGGCACACTGAACTATCGTGTAGTCATCAGACCGCGTTCGCCAGACGTTCAAAGCGTCTACATTAGCGGGAGGGGGCTTGTCACCTAGCGGTGCTTCAAGGACATAATTCTTCTGTGCAGCAATGAGGATAATCCTCAAGTTACGGACCCAGTCCGTGTAATTGCTACCATCATCTTTCAACTTAGCTTTCTCTAGGAACGCATTAAAATTCAAGGGAACGGTAGCACGGACCATTGATCTACAACAACATAGATATGCAAAAACTATCAGGACTAAGTTCATGATAAATTAATGTTCAATTAATCATATTACTAAAGAACTCCCACTTAGATAAACATCCATCTAGTCATCTAAATGATCACGTGAACCAAATTAACTAAACCATGTCCAATCATCACGTGAGATGGAGTAGTTTTCAATGGTGAACATATTATGTTGATCATATCTACTATATGATTCACGCTCAACCTTTCGGTCTCCAATGTTCCAAGGCCATGTCTTTACATGCTAGGCTCGTCAAGTTTAACCCAAGTATTCTGCGTGTGCAAAACTGGCTTGCACCCGTTGTATGTGAACGTAGAGCTTATCACACCCGATCATCACGTGGTGTCTCGGCATGACAAACTTTCACAACGGTGCATACTCAGGGAGAACACTTGTATCTTGAAATTTTGTAAGGAGTCGTCTTATAATGCTACTGTCATACTAAACAAAATAAGAAGCATAATAAGATAAACATCACATGCAATCAAAATATGTGACATGATATGGCCATCATCATCTTGTGCTTTTGATCTCCATCTCCAAGGCACCGTCATGATCACCATCGTCACCGCGTGACACCTTGATCTCCATCATAGCATCATTGTCGTCTCGCCAACTATTGCTTCCACGACTATCGCTACCGCTTAGTGATAAAGTAAAGCAATTACATGGCGATTGTATTTCATACAATAAAGCGACAACCATATGGCTCCTACCAGTTGCCGATAACTTTACAAAACATGATCATCTCATACAATAACATATAACTTATCATGTCTTGACCATATCACATCACAGCATGCCCTGCAAAAACAAGTTAGACGTCCTCTACTTTGTTGTTGCAAGTTTTATGTGGCTGCTATGGGCTTAGCAAGAACCGTTCTGACCTACGCATACAAAACCACAACGATTTTTCGTCAAGTATGTGTTGTTTTAACCTTCACAAGGACCGGGTGTAGCCACACTCGATTCAGCTAAAGTGAGAGAGACAGGCAACCACCAGTCACCTTTAAGCAACGAGTGCTCGTAATGCTGAAACCAGTCTCGCGTAATGGCGGTTCGGGCCGCTTCATCTCACAATACCGCCGAATCAAAGATTGCATGTTGGTAAGCAGTATGACTATTATCACCCACAACTCATTATGTTCTACTCGTGCATATATATCATCTACACATAGACCTAGCTCTGATACCACTGTTGGGGAACGTAGTATTTCAAAATTTTCCTACGATCACGCAAGATCTATCTCCTAGATGCATAGCAACGAGAGGGGAGAGTGTGTCTACGTACCCTCATAGACCGAAAGCGGAAGTGTCTAGTGACGCGGTTGATGTAGTCGAACGTCTTCACGATCCAACCGATCAAGCACCGAACGTATGGCACCTCCGCGTTCAGCACACGTTCAGCTTGATGATGTCCCACGAGCTCTTGATCCAGTTGAGCTTCACGGGAGAGTTTCGTCAGCACGGCGGCGTGGTGACGGAGATGATGAAGCTACCGGCACAGGGCTTCGCCTAAGCACTGCAACGATATGACCAAGGTGTGTTTCTGTGGAGGGGAGCATCGCACACGGCTAGAACAATGTTTCTTGTGTGTCCTTGGGTGCCCCCTGCCCCCGTATATAAAGGAGCAAGGGGGAGGTGCAGCTGGCCAAGGGGCGCGCCAGGGAGTAGGATCCCTTCTCCTAGTAGGAATAGGAACCCCCTTTTCCTATTCCTACTAGGAGTAGGAAAGGAAAGGGGAGAGGAGAAGGAAAGGAGCGGGGGCACCTCCCCCCCTTTCCTAGTCCAACTAGGAACCCTAGGGAGGGTGCGGCCAGCCCTATGGGCTGCCCCTCTCTTTCCCTCAATGGCCCACTATGGCCCATACTCCCTCGGGGGGGGGGGGGTTCCGGTAACCCCTACCGGCACTCCGATTTTACCCGATAATACCCGGAACACTTCCGATGTCCGAATATAGTCGTCCAATATATTAATCTTTATGTCTCGGACATTCCGAGACTACTCGTCATGTCTATGACCTCATCCGGGACTCCGAACTATCTTTGGTACAACAAAACTCATAAACTCATAATGTCGATCGTCATCAAACGTTAAGCGTGCGGACCCTACGGGTTCGAGAACTATGTAGACATGGCCGAGACTCATCTCCGGTCAATAACCAATAGCAGAACCTGGATGATCATATTGGCTCTTACATATTCTACAAAGATCTTTATCGGTCAAGCCGCATAACAACATACATTGTTCCCTTTGTCATCGATATGTTACTTGCCCGAGATTCGATCGTCGGTATCTCAATACCTAGTTCAATCTCATTACCAGCAAGTCTATTTACTCGTTTTGTAATACATCATCTCGTGACCAACTCATTAGTCATTTTCTTGCAAGGCTTATTATGATGTGTATTAACGAGAGGGCCCAGAGACACCTCTCCGACATTCGGAGTGACAAATCATATTCTTGATCTATGCCAACACCACGAACACTTTCGGAGACACATGTAGAGCATCTTTATAATCACCCAGTTACGTTGTGATGTTTGATAGCACACAAGGTGTTCCTCCGGTATTCGGGAGTTGCATAATCTCATAGTCATAGGAACATGTATAAGTCATGAAGAAATCAATAGCAGTAAAACTAATCGATCATAGTGCTAAGCTAACGGATGGGTCTTCATCACATCATTCTCCTAATGATGTGATCTCGTTGATAAAATGACAACTCATGTCTATGGCTAGGAAACATAACCATCTTTGATCAATGAGCTAGTCTAGTAGAGGCATACTAGGGACATTCTGTTTTGTCTATGTATTCACACATGTACTAAGTTTCCCGTTAATACAATTCTAGCATGAATAAAATACATTTATCATGATATATGGAAATACAAATAACATCTTTATTATTGCCTCTAGGGCATATTTCCTTCAGCCACCGTCATTGGGTCCCGCTTGGGCTTCTTTGGCGACATCTTCGATGGCGGTGAGACGTGGACGAGGAGGGAGGGGTCGCGGCGGTGTGAGGGAGTTGCCCATTGTGTCGCTAGAGGAGGGCGGCGTGGGGGTGTTTCCATGGCCAATGTTTGATATTGTATAGGCCTCCCCTTATATATGCGGTGGAGGCTAGGGTTTTACAATGTGAGAGATACGATCTAGGTTGCCGCCAGCGCAGACTTGGGGGGGCAAGAAGGTCTTGGGTTGCCTATCCTTCGTTGGTTCTTGTCACTAGGTGCGTGGTAGGCCTCCTGGGCCCTTAGGCATACCTGTTGCCAGGCTCCCGTAGGTGAGCCACTCCTGGTGTACTTTGATACATATCCAACATATCTACTTTTCCTAACGCTTTTCCTCTTTGTTTGGACTCCAATTTGCATGATTTGAATGAAACTAACCTCGGACTGACGTTGGTTTTTCAGCAGAACTACCATGGTGTTGTTTTTGTGCAGAAATAAAAGTTCTCAGAATGGAACGAAACTTTGCGAGGATTTTTTATACAATAAAAGAGAATTTCTGGAGCCAAGAGCCACTAGAGGGGGCACCTGGGTGGGCACAACCCACCAGGGCGCGCTAGCCCTCCCAGGCGTGCCCAGGTGGCTTGTCCCCACTTGGTGGCCCCGTAGACCTTGAAACCGACACCATAAAATCCCATTTTCCAGAAAAAATAGGAGAGAAAGAATTATCACGATCCACGAGACGGAGCCACCATCACCTCATGTTCCTCATCGGGAGGCCAGATCTGGAGTCCGTTTGGGGCTCCAGAGAGGGGGATCTTCGTTCGCCATCATCTCCAACCCTTCTCCATCGCCAATTCCATGATGCTCCCCACCAGGAGTGAGTAATTCCTTCGTAGGCTCGCTGGTCGGTGAGGAGTTGGATGAGATTCATCATGTCATCGAGTTAGTTTTGTTAGGACTTGATCCCTAGTATCCACTATGTTCTGAGATTGATGTTGCTATGACTTTGCCATGCTTAATGCTTGTCACCTTGGGCCCAGGTGCGATGATTTCAGATCTGAACCATTTATATTATCACCATTATATCCATGTTCTAGATCTGATCTTGCAAGTTATAGTCACCTACTACGTGTTATGATCCGGCAACCCCGTAGTAACAATAGTCGGGACCACTCCCAGTGATGACCGTAGTATGAGGAGTTCATGTATTCACCGTGTGCTAATGCTTTGTTCTAGTTCTCTATTAAAAGGAGGCCTTAATATCCCTTAGTTTCCAATATGTACCCCGCTGCCACGGGAGGGTAGGACAAAAGATGGCATGCAAGTTCTTTCCATAAGCATGTATGACTATTTACGGAATACATGCCTACATTATCTTTATGAACTGGAGCTAGTGCAGTATCGCCCTAGGTTATGACTATCACATGATGAATATCATCCAACAAATTACCGATCCAATGCCTACGAATTTATCCTATATTGTTTCTGCTAAGTTACTACTCTATCGTTACTGTTGCACTTGCTACAAAAACTGCTATCACTGTTACCATTACTATTGTTGCTATCACTGCTATCAAAACTATCATATTACTTTGCTACTGATTACTTGCTGTAGATAATTAATCTCCAGGTGTGGTTGAATTGACAACTCTGCTGCTAATACTTGCAAATATTCTTTGGCCCCCTTGTGTCGAATCTATAAATTTGGGTTGAATACTCTACCCTCGAAAACTGCTGCGATCCCCTATACTTGTGGGTTATCAAGACCTTTTTCTGGCGTTGTTGCTGGGGACCATAGCTATATTTGTTGAGTCACTTGGGATTATTATCAATTTATCACTATGAAGAATCTGAAGGATGCTAAGACTAAGTTATTTTCCTCTAAGACGAGGGGAGGTAAGGAACTGCCATCCATTTCTGCTTTAGATTCACCTTCTATTATAAGTAAACTCGCAACACCACCACATGTTATTTATCCTGATATGTTGCAAGTTATCGATGATGCTACTTCTGCTATGAATGATACTTATGATGATGCTAGTACCTTGCATGATGATGATGTGTCACTTAGTGAATTTCTTGATGAATAAATTACTAGAGTAAGACATCATGATGTTGTTGAATCTGATGATGCGCTTGAAACTAAAAAAATTGAAACACTTGCTGGAACTTGCCTTCCTAGATATGAATTGCCGAAGGTACCGGAAGGTTATGCTATGAATAAGGAGACAACTAGAGATATTCTTGCTTGTAAGGATAGAGATGGTCTCGAGAAATTATTATGCAAGTATAAAGAAAGGTCTCCGAATGCTAGAATGCAATGTGATCAGAAGATTGCCACCTCACCTATCTTTCTTGATGATAAGGATTATGAATTTTGTGTCAACCCAGAGTTAATTACTTTGGTTGAATCTGATCCTTTCCATGGTTATGAAACTAAAACTGTTGTGGCACATCTCACTAAGTTGAATGACATAGCCACCCTTTTTACTCATGATGAGAAAACTCGTTACTACTATATTATCAAATTATTTCTGTTCTTATTAAATGGTGATGCTAAAGCTTGGTACAATACTCTTACTCCTGGTTGTGTGCGTAGTCCTCAGGATATGATTTATTACTTCACTGACAAATATTTTCCTGCTCATAAGAAACAAGCTGCCTTATAGGAAATATTTGACTTTGTGCAAACTGAAGAAGAGAGTCTCCCACAAGCTCTGGGGAGGCTTTGCTAGTTACTTAATGCTTTGCCAGATCATCCTCTTAAGAAAAATGAAATACTTGATATCTTCTGTAATGGACTAACCGATGCTTCTAGGGACTTTCTAGATAGTTGTGTTGCTTGTGTTTTCTGGGAACGAACTATTGGAGAAGCTAAAGAATTATTGAATAAAATATTGAAAAATTATGATGATTGGACTCTTCCTGAACCACCACCTAAACCCACCCCAAATAAGAGGGGTATATTATATCTCAGTCCCGAAGATATGCAAGAGGCAAAGAAATCTATGAAGAGCTGAGGACGTTAGAAATTTACCTCCTATTGAAGAAATACATGGGCTTAATACACCACCACTGCCTAAGGTGGTAGAGGTAAATTCTCTAATGAAATTCAATGATAATGACAATCCTCACAATATGCACCCTAGCCAATGCCTTTATGAGCTTGAAAATTACATTAGGAAACAATATCACTTCAATGCAAATGTTATGAAACGATTGAAATACAATTCTGATATGATTGCTGGCTTGAGTGACTTGTTACTTAGAATCTCAAATGATGTTAGAGGTGTGGGAAAGCATGCTTCTGTGGTACAAACCCAGTTATAGCAAGTTGCTAAATCACAAAGAGAATTGATTGATGAAATGAATAATAACATACATGACTTTGCTGTTAGAGTTGCAACTAGAGGAGGAAAAATGACTCGGGAACCACTTTATCCTGAGGGACACCCAAAAAGAATTGAACAGGATTCACAAAGAAACAACACCACTAATCCGAGTCCTTCTAAAAAGAAGAAGAAAAAGAAAAATGATAGGACTTTGCATGCTACTAGTGAACCTGAAGTAGAAAAACCTCCTGATAATGATAATGATGTTTCTATTTCTGATGCAGAAACTCAATCTGGTAATGAATATTCACCTAGTGATAATGGAAAAGATAATGTTGATGTTCATGAAGATACTCAACCAACCAATGAAAAAGAACCAGATAATGATGTTGAAATAGAACCACCAGTTGATCTTGATAACTCACAATCCAAAAATACATGATATGATAAAGGAGACTTTGTTGCTAGGAAACATGGTAAAGAAAGAGAACCGTGGGTTCAAAAACCTATGCATTTTCCACCCAAGTCAACTAAAAAGAAAGATGATGAAGAATTTGAACGCTTTGCTGAAATGCTGAGGCCAGTCTTTTTGCGTACTCGCTTGACTGATATCTTGAAAATGCCTCCTTATGAAAAGTACATGAAAGACATCATCACCAATAAGAGAAAAATACCGAAAGCTGAAATCTCCACCATGCTTGCTAATTACAGTTGTAAGGATGGAGTACCTACAAAACTTGGAGACCCAGGAATACCAACTATACCTTGCTCCATCAAAAGGAATTATGTGAAAACTACTTTATGTGACTTAGGAGCTGGTGTATGCCTTTCTCTTTATATAAAAGACTTGATTTGAATAAACTCACACCTACTGAAATATCTTTGCAAATGGTTGACAAATCAACTGCCATACCTATCGGTATCTGTGAGGATGTGCCCGTTGTTGTTGCTAATGTTACTATTTTGACTGACTTTGTTATACTTGAGATGCCCGAGGAGACAACATGTCGATTATCCTTGGTAGACCCTTCTTGAATACTGCAGGGGCTTTTATTGATTGCAATAAAAGCAAGGTCACTTTTCATATCAATGGTAATGAGCATACGGTGCACTTTCGGAAGAAACAATTCCAAGTGAATGGTATTAATGTTATTGAAAAATCTTCGACAATCACTATTGGAAGTTTTCATCTACCTCTACCTACTGTTAAAAAGAAATATGAAATGCTTATTGATGGGGACATTCATATCCCCGTTGAGGTAACGTAGTGATTAACAAAAGTTCTTCGGTTTCATGCTAATCGAAAGTGGTTGTTAATAAGACATGATCAACCTTACTAATAGATCATTTTTGAGAGGTATGAAGTTGATGAATTTGTTGAGCACTACCTTCTGCCCCTACCTTTTGTTTTTTGTTTCTATTAGTTAAATAAAATAAAATGCCATGTTTTGTCAGTTTTTTGAATTTCTCGTGCAATAAAAAGTTACCCAAAAATAAAAGCTCTCAGAATGCTCTAAAAGTTTAACATGATTTTTTTCTGAATATTCAAGAATTTCTAGTGCAAATAATAATAGAGGGAGGTGCACCAGTTGGGCACAACCCACCTGGGCGCGCTAGGACCCCCAGGCGCGCCCTGGTGGGTTGTGGTCCCCACGTGGGACCCCTCACTTATCTCTTTACACCACATCATCACCTACCTCCAGAAAAAATTCACATTTGCTCTCTCTCTCTCTCTCTCTCTCTCTCTCTCTCTCTCTCTCTCTCTCTCTCTCGTGTTCTTGCTCTCAAACCCGCGGATTTCGATCTCTTTGCTTGAAGTTCCGTTTCTATTACTATTTCGAGGGATTGTTGCTTGGTATGTGACTCCTCCGTTTGTCCAATTAGCTTTTGTTTTTGTGGTTTATATTTTGAATAATTAGCTACTCTTGGTGCTGCTGTAGATGAGCTTGCATGTTGAATTCTTAGAGTTCTAAGTAGTTTGAATGCTTGCTATGGCCTCTAGGCATCCCTATGAGTAGTTGCTATCAATCTTGTAAAGTTTTGTTGAGAAAAATTTTGTGGACTAAAAATTTCAGAATTTTGTTCATTGAAAAAACATGAGTATCTTTAGGAAGTTTGCTTCCAAGAAGAACTCCAAGGGAGTGATTGGGGAGTCGTCTGATAGTGATCTCCAGATCCGTACATTGGCGGAGCAACGGCCGTGCGAATGGCCGCATACCCCGTTCATGGAAGATGATGGAATCCTTCAAGAGTTTGCACAATATGCTGCTAATGCCGGCCTCACCGATTTCATTACGGCTGAATGCAAACAGTATCATCTCCTCACAAACACCTTTGTACAAAGTTATAATTTTCTTCCTAGGAATAATCCCCCTGAGGTGCAATTTAATTTATATGTTGAACCCCATCAGATATCGCTTACTGATTTTTCTGAAATATGATTGCTTCCTTCTGATGGTAGTTTGGCAGAGCCTAGGCCCGTAGAGTTTGAAAGCTTTTATCGTACACTGACAGAGAGTGATGAGAGAGGGGTTTCAGGTATCACTGCCGTTGGCTTGCATTTTCCTGTTGTTCTTTATTTTGCTCTTTTCATTGCAAAATGCTTGCTTGCTAGAGAGAAGGTGGGTGCACTCAGTTCACGAGACCTTGCTGTTTTGCGTCATGCACTAGAGGGCGACAACACTTATAGCTTGGGAGCTATTGTGGCACGTCGCCTCCACATTAATAAGTCCAAGGGTAAAATACATGGAGGTATTTATGCCACTCGTTTGGCAGCTCGCTTTAATGCTTAGATACGTCTGCACGATTTTCCTTTGCCCAAGGTTTAACTAGATCGCGCTGCCATGGATCACCACCAGTTTACTGCTGTCGATTATCCTAACATTCTTATTCCTTACAACCTAGTTTTTAGTGTGAGAACTCGTGATATTATTCGACTACCTGCACATGCTTTGTTTGATCCTATTGCCAGGGACGGATACAAGATTATGCATGAGGAAATCATCGCTTATCGGAATGACCAGACTGCAGCACGGGAGGAGCCTCAGCAGTGGGATCCTCAGGTACACGCGCCTCAGCACTTCAACATAGGACCTCATGGCTTCTACGACTGGTGATTACCAAGCTAGGCCAAAAGCCTAAGCTTGGGGGAGTACGTGTTTCTCACCGACTTTACATTCATGTTCACACATATCATTTCAGTTGTCGGTGTTCACACTTTTTCATTGTATTATCCATGCTTAATTTATTTTCTCGCCTTCTTCTTGTGTGTTTGAAAAACCATAGAAAAACAAAAAAAAAGTTGTAGTTAGTTTACTTTCTATGCTTGCTTAGTTGTAATATTAAGAAGAAAACCCAAAAAGATTTCCTTGTTCTTCTTTTGCTTGTTGGGAGCTTTCCCGTGTAAATAGTTTTTCTCGTTTTTGCTTTCCCCTTTTTTTGCTTGTTCTAGAAAACCAAAAACTCCAAAAATATTTCAGTGTATTTCTCTGAATTTCTTTGATTTTTATTTGAGTCGTACCAAGGAGAAGACCGCAATGAAAATGTTGAGTGGCTCTCATATGCATAATTGTTGATCTAATAAAGAGCCCATTTTACCATGTCTTCTCCTGTCGAATAAAATGTTTGCGGATTCCAGCTTAGTCCACGGCACTCTTGCACTATTATTATTTTCACATCGTTCGGTCATGCAAGTGAAAGGCAATAATGAAGATATTCGATGAACTGGACGTGGCAGAGAGAAACTGGTATGAGCTCGACTTATTCTGTTTTTGTAAATATGTTTAACCTAGTATCCATGATTCGGCCCATTATGATTAAACATGTTTGCATTGACAATTAGAGATTATAGTTTCTCATGCCATGCATAAGAAGCTAGGAGTGGATAATGATTTATCTTGGATATCAACATTGCATTAAAATGATGATATGGTATCCTCCTCTGAATGTTCGACTGGCTTGACTTGGCACATGTTCATGCATATAGTTCAAACCAACATAGCCTCTATAATATTTATGTTCATGGTGTTCATATCCGACGCATGCTACTGTCCAATGTTACTTACGCATAATGCATGTTCATGACCGTTGTTGCTGTCTAGCTAGCCGCTTCTCAACCTATTTTCTAGCCTTCACCTGTACTAAGTGGGAATTCTGCTTGTACATCAAAAAGTTTGAACCCAAGTTATTCCAGATGAGTCCACCATACCAACCTATATGCGGCATTACCATGCCGTCCTAAGTAAATTTGCATGTGCCACCTCTAAAAACTTCAAATAAATATCATTTTTGTGTGCTTGGATCGTTCATGGAACAATAGGAGGTGGTCGGTATCTTCCATGCTAAGGTGTTATTCTCAGGTCGAGTGTTTATTCACTCACCATCACACGAGAAAAGGGCGGTAATAGGGATTCCTAGTCCCGAACTAAAAAATGCAAATAATTAAACAAAACACCCCCGGGACTGTTGTTGGTATGGATGGAACCCGTTGTTTCAGACAAGCCGTGGAGTGTGATTGATGGTGGAGGGGGAGTAAACCATTACTTTTATCGCTTGGGAACTACCACTAGCGTGCTTAGCATGGAAGATATTGATAACTGATAGTCGTGAAGTAAATGAGAAGGGTGCATGTCTCAAAATATCATTTACCCCTGTTTTAAAAACTTGAGCTCTCGCACCTATGCAAATCACTACTTCCCTCTGCAAAGGGACTATCTATTTACTTTTATGTTGTGTCATCACCTTCTAAAATAAGCGCCAGAACCTGAGAGCACTACTGTCATGCTAATGCATTGTGTGTAGCTAATGTTGGGTGCATCATGACTGGATCTTTTCTACCATGAATTACAATGTTTATTCGTTGCTCGAACTTTTGAGGTGCTCTGCATTTATGTTTTGCGGTCTCAGAAAGGGCTAGCGAGATACCATTATTGTCATATTATATCATGGTTGTTTAGATAACGTGTTGCTGCTTGACATATCTTATTATTCCTCGCTAGCTGATTATGTCATTGATATGAGTTAATGTAATTTTTAAGAGTTATTGTCGGCATGGTTAGTTATAATGTTGGCTGAAAACTTGGGTGCTGTTTAAGCTTATTTATGCAAACAAGAGCAAAAGAGTTTGTAAAAAGAATTCTTTTTCACTTTCAATTTATCAACTGAATTGCTTGAGGACAAGCAAAGGTTTAAGTTTGGGGGAGTTGATACGTCTCCAACGTATCTACTTTTCCTAATGTGTTTCCTCTTGTTTTGGACTCTAATTTGCATGATTTAAATGAAACTAACACCGGATTGACGCTGTTTTCAGCTGAACTACCATGGTGTTGTTTTTGTTCAGCAATAAAAGTTCTCGGAATGGAACGAAACTTTGCGAGGATTTTTTATACAATAAAAGAGAATTTCTGGAGCCAAGAGCCACTGCAGGGGGGCACCTGGGAGGGCACAACCCACCAGGGCGCGCCCAGGTGGGTTGTCCCCACTTGGTGGCCCTGTAGACCCTGAAACTGATGCTATAAAATCCTATTTTTCCAGAAAAAATAGGAGGAAAGAATTATCGTGATACACGAGACGGAGCCGCCGTCACCTCCTGTTCTTCATCGGGAGGCCAGATCTGGAGTCCACTTGGGGCTCCGGAGAGGGGGATCTTCATTCTTCGTCATCACCAACCCTTCTCCATTGCCAATTCATGCTCCCCACCGGGAGTGAGTAATTCCTTCGTAGGCTCGCTGGTCGATAAGGAGTTGGATGAGATTCATCGTGTAATCGAGTTAGTTTTGTTAGGGCTTGATCCCTAGTATCCACTATGTTCTGAGATTGATGTTGCTATGACTTTGCCATGCTTAATGCTTGTCACCTTAGGCCCGGGTGCCATGACTTCAAATCTGAACCGTTTATGTTATCACCATTATATCCATGTTCTAGATCCGATCTTGCAATTCATAGTCACCTACTACGTGTTATGATCTGGCAACCCCGGAGTGACAATAGTCGGGACTACTCCCGGTGATGACCGGAGTTTGAGGAGTTCATGTATTCACCGTGTGTTAATGCTTTATTCCGGTTCTATTAAAAGGAGGCCTTAATATCCTGTAATGCCCAGGATGGGACTATACCTCCTACGTGTCGAGGCACGACTTAAAGGTATAAGCCCATTCTGGAATGATCTCAAGTTTGGTATCTTTGCACGACTCATGTAAAAATAGGGATGAAATTGCAAAAGGAGATAGTTGGCTTACACTCGCCACCTCACACAATACATTACATAAGCAAAGCATCATTCAAAGCATCACAACCCGACTACGGGCGAGGATCCAAAAGAAAGATACCAAATACATAAAGCCACAGGTCCGAATCGCCCCTAGTAGAAACCACTACTGATCGTCGAAAACGTCACAAGCGTACGACCACGCTCTTCATGGAACTCCCGGAAGTTCTGAACCATCTCCTGCGTCAAGCTCGGCTGAACCTACATCTGGTGTTGTAGTATCTGTGAGCCACGAGGACTCAGCAATCCCATAACCATGGGTATCAAGACTAGCAAAGCTTTTATGGGTAGGAAGAGGTAAAGTGGTGAGGTTGCAGCAGCGGCTAAGCATAATATGGTGGCTAACTTACGAGTACAAGAATAAGATGAGCATCTACGCGAACGGTCGCAAACTAGTAATGATCGCTAAAGATCCTGAACTACCTACGAGTCAAACATAACCCCACTGTGTTCTCTTCTCAAAGTGAAAAGAGACAGTCACGGTTACTCACACGGTTGTGTGTTTTACTTCGGATCCTCTGTCAAGTTTTCTACAACCGGACATTAACAAATTCCCATCTGCCACATAACCGCTTGCACGGCTTTCGAAAGTCCATAACCCTGCAGGGGTGTCCCAACTTAGCCCATCACAAGCTCTCATGATCAGCTGAAGTGATAAATATAATATCATCACCCCTTATCTTAGGGAAAACCGATCAGGCTCGGCATCCCGGTGCACAAGACATTTCGACAATGGTAAAACAAGTCCAGCAAGACCTCCCGGCGTGCCGACACCCTGATAGTAGCCGCGCGTATCTCGTCTCAGGCCACGACCGGATGAGCACAGCGTACAGCAGCCAAACCCCAAGTTTCCAAGGGGGGCGCCGCAAATGACTCTATTTGGGACCAACACCATCAGCACTGGTCCCCCCTGCTATGTAGAAAAGAATCTCCAAGGAGCGTCCCCCTTTTGCAATTTAATTAATTAATTAAGTTGTTATTATGAGGCAAATTAAAACCAATGTTGGGCCTTGCTGGAGGAGTTTTATTCAAAGTCGAAGTGTCAAGGGTTCCCCATATACCCATCGTGTAAGGAACGCAAAATCAAGGAACATAATGCCAGTTTATCGGCGCCTAAGGTGGCATGAGTGGAACAAAACACCGAGCAAAAGGCCAAGCCTTCCACCCATGCCCAGTATATAGGTGTGTTAATAATAATAATAGATATTGTGATATTCCAACAACAAGTTCCCTCCTGGAACGATCTTCATCTTCACCTGCAACTAACAACGCTATAAGAGGGGCTGAGCAAGCGGGTAACATAGCCAAACAATGGTTTTGCTAGGAAGGTTTCAAAGGTTAGAGGTTTCATGGCAACAAGGAGAGGCTGACATAAAAGATGGGTAGCGCGACATGTAACGATAGCATCGAGACGACTAAGCATGGCAATGGTAGTAAAGGTATCCAAGGGTATGATCATATTGCCTGAGATCTCGCAAGGAAGAAGAACGGATCCATGAAGAAGACGAAGAAGAAGCCTTGAAGAAGAACCACGAGGAGTCGAACGAATCCTCACGATCGCAACGGCACAAGCACTAACGAGAAGAAGCAAGCAACGGTAAACACACATCACAAGAACATGACAATATGCTCAAACAAGTATGATGCAAAACAAGTCTACATATGATGCACAGCAAGTCTATACAGGAAGCAAAACATGGCAAGGTAGGAAGCACAGAAAACAACACAAGTCTATATGATGCAATACATGGCAAGGTATGATGCATGACAAGTCTATACAGGAAGCATTACATGGCAAGGTAGGAAGCACAGAAAACAACACAAGTCTATATGATGCAATACATGGCAAGGTATGATGCATGACAAGTCTATACAGGAAGCATTACATGGCAAGACAAGAAGCAAGTGTAAACTAGCTATCTAGGCATTTTAAATGAGGCCGGAAATAACAACAACAATTCCGGAAAAATCCCCATATGCATGTTTAGCAATTTTAAGCAAACAACAATTCACACATTTTAATGTTGTTAACATGATGCGGATGACATGATCAAGTTTTATGCAATTTTTAGCAAAAGTTAACATGAAGAGTTATGAAGTATTTGTCACCGTGGTGGAAGGAAAGGGTGCCACGACAACGATCCGAAAATGATGCAACGACAACATCTCGGTTCCGGTAACCCGTTGAGAGACCGGTGCAAAAGAAAAAGGTGGCGTGAGCGAGTCGAACAAGATGAAAGGTGGGGTGATCCCGTCACCGGGTTCCCACGGGTCGCCACCAAGGCAAATGAGGGCACAACGGACACGATGCAAACATCCGATACATCTCATACAACACAACAAGCATTCGTTCACCACATCGGCATTCGACTCGGGGTATACCTTCGAAGCGTTCGTTTTGGGGTGGTCCGACACATCGAGGGAAGTAGTGGTACTCGCGGGACGTGGTACACGTTCGTAGAGGGAAGTAGTCGTTCCGTTCGTAGTCGTACACGGGGCGTCGGGGTCGTCGTACCCGTTCCGTAGATGAACTTGAGGGTTCCGAGTGATCCGGGCATAGTGGTACTTGGCGCAAAGGTCGTCGTGGTACTTGGGGTCTCGGGTCTTGGCGACGGTCGTCGTTGACGTAGGGGTACTTGGCAGGTTCCACTACAACAACAGAATGGTACACGGGGCAGGGGTCTCCAAGGGTCATCACTGCACTTGGTGTGCCACTTCCTGAAGGTGAGGCCGGTTGCAAAGGCAGAGCATCAGCAAGGATATGACAACAGCGGCCGACGAGGGATTCCGGGACGCCGCAGAGGTCGAGGATGCGGATGACGACGGGACGGCTCGATCTGGCCGGACCCAAGTGCGACGGTGGTGAGGAAGTGACCGGAGACGAAGCTTGGGGCAAGGGCGGCAAAGCTCGGGCCTCCCATGGTGGCTGATGGCGGAGGAGGCGGAGCAAGGCCAGTCATGCCTAGGCGACATGGGGACAGGCGCGGCAGCAGTGCTGGTGGCGGGCGGCGCTGGAGGCAGACGGCGAGCCAGGCGCGGTGCTGGAGGGGCACACGAAGGGGCGGATCGAGGCCATGGCGAGGAGGCAGGGAGGCGGCAGCGCTCCTGCCTGGCCGAGGCCACTCGAGGGGCTCCTCCCCTCGGGTGAGCTCGCGCGGGACGACACAGGACGACGGCTACGTCGCTGGGCGCGTGGGTGAGGAGGGGAATCGGGCAAGAGGGCGATCGGGAAGGAGAGGGATGGAGGCGAGCGGGGCTCGTGCAGAGGGGGAGCGAGAGAAAGGGAGAGATCGATGGGGATGGAGAGGAGCAGGTCGCGCAGGAGAACGAGAGGTGGCGGCGGGCTGCGGGGTCGAGCAAGGGAGATAGGGAGAGAGGAGCGACGCTGAGTGCGGGCTAGGGTTAGAAAGGGATGCGGCTGGGCCTAGGCCATGTGCCTGGAGGTGCGGCCGTGAGAGCTGGGCCTAGGGGGCGAGGTGGCCTGGGCCAGCTGCACACTCTCTCTTTCAACATATTCCCAAATACAGAAAAAAATAGCAAGAATAAAGGAGAAGAAGGAAGGGTTAGAAAAGAATTTGGACTTGGGTTTAATTTTTCCAGACTCGCAAAAATGTCCACGGTCCATGAAAAATAGGAGAGGCAAGAATGCAAGAGATAAATTCGAACTCATTTGAATTAAATTCAAATAGTTTGAACTAGGACTAGGTTTCAGAAGTGTCCAAAAATGTTGAGGTTTTTGGAGGAACCTCGATAAACGGGAAAAGAATTATAGACAAGGTTTGGAGGCAAGGAATTGGGAAAGAAAAGGCATGGGGAAGATATGCAAGTGTGTGATGGTAATCCCACATCAATGGAATATTTATATAGCTCCATATATTAGGAGGATATGTTATAAAGAGAAGTCACTCTTCCCTCGATTTAAATAGATCAAAAGATCTATGCAATTTATTTAGTTGAGATGCATAATTAAAGTCATGATGGCATGATGACATGATGCAATGCAAAAATAAATAACACAAGCACAAATGAAACACACGGGAGAACCCAGAACATCTGGAATCTTCTGGGACGTCGGTCTTTGGGCGTCACAACTCTCCCACACTAACAGAGGATCTCGACCCGAGATCCTAGAGATGGCACCAGGTAAAAAAACGGAAGAGGAAGAGGTAAAACAAAGTTTCTTCTTCGACAAACGAGTGAAACCTTGAACCTTGAGAGGTAACAATCTTGAATAAAGAATACAATGGAGACGAACGAAGATGAAAACACTCCGTTAGAAAAGAGGAACAAGGAACATTATGAGAACCTTGTAGGTTGAAAGACATGAAACAAGAGCTTACGAACCAAAAGAATATGAAACCGCAATGGTATAGCCAAGGAATAAGAATGACATGATTCGGACAGCACTCCGACTGAAAATGTAAGGAATTGAACATGAACTTGCCAAGTTGGGATGATACTTGACGAAAACAACAACACACAGCCTACGGGACATTGAAAGAATGGCACAAGGGGTAAGGAAGGCTTCAGACAGCACTCCGATTGAAAAGAGAGGCAAAACTTGATGAGATGAGAGAAATAGAATGGAGAATACAATGCTTCGGATAAATAGATAAACAAGGAAAGAACATGATCTCGATAAAAACGAGATGATGGTTTGGAGAGATCAACATCACAATGCCTCCGGAATGAAAGAATATATGCTAGGTCGGTGGAAAGAAAAGAACGGAGAAGAAAATGACAACTTCTCCCACGAATGAATTTGAAAGAGAATCTTTACAAAGATGGATTGACCAGAGTTGTTGGAAGAATCAACAAGCACAGAATAAGCTTGTTGTGGGCTTATGGAAAACATCTCAAAATTAAGAGGTGACAACCAGCCACTTACGAAAACATTTGATTGGATTGAGATCAATAAGGAGACGATAAACTTATTTCACCGGAATGATTAATGAAGAACTTGGGTCATTTATAAGCACCATAAATAGCAACAATCCTTAGGGAAAGCTTTTAGGTGAAATATAACCCAAGATTACTCCAACAAATAAATTGAATGGTTGGAAAGATCTCCTGAACAAAGAAAATGATGGGTTTAAATATCTCATTCTTGATAACTCGTGAATCATAATTCATGAAGGAATTGTCAAGAATGACATAACACCATCTGAAAGATAAGGTAGAAAGGATTGCAATTGGAATGCATGATGAAGAATGCTTGAGCTCCAACAAGAATCTTGATGAAGACTTCGAGGATGAATTAAATCTTGATGAACCACCATGAAAACTCCGGTAATGAGAAGCATGAGAAACGAAAGGTGAAAAGAATAATATTCAAGGCATACAATGATTCAGATAGAGCTCCGTGACAAGATAATTGAGAGAGTTGGAACTCCGGAAGAAAAGATGAACAACCAATAATTTGATATCATGAACGAACTCCAGACAAAGGAATTAAACACTTGAAGGAACAAGAATAAGAATTATGTTATGAGTATCCTTCACCAATTTAAATTGATGACAACCAAAGGATTTGGCATACTACTTATTCTTGTTGCAAAGAATTCAAGAGAGATCTCGCACAAACTTGGGTAAATCTTCAACGAACCACCGGTAGGATTGTGGAAAGAACGAGTGAAATGACATGATAACACAGAAAAGAATGTTTAATGAACCACCGTACAAATTGAAATGAAGTGAATATAAAAGAATGAATCACTGGAAGAATATGGAGACGAACGAAGAGGCATCAATTAAGAATAGTTGGAGGACGAAGTTGAAAACTGAGAACGAAGAATCTTCTGAAATGATGGCCTTCGGAGGATCACAATGGAAAGAATTCATGAAATGCTTCGGATGGGTATAAAAAGAATTCTTCGCAAACGGAACAATAATGAGGATGGCATGAAACTAGAACCACGAATCTTGGAAGAACGGATAAGGATTCAAGAGGAACTCGTCTTCGGGTCTTCAAAATCTGAGAAGACGATGAGATACACCACCATGAATTGTATAGGCACTCCATAATGAAGAATTAAAAGGTTGAACCAAAGATGAAAAAGAATTTGAAAGCGATCTTGGAGAAGGCATGTGACTGATGGGAATCATTCTTATGTCACGCTTTGGAAAGAATTTGAGAATAACTCCGGAAAAATAAGAAGAGTCAGGTAAGATCCTGGAAAAAGACCTGTGGGTTAGGGCCCACTAAAGAAATCGCCGTTGAAAAAGATTGCTGAAGAGATATTGCACTGGTTGAATTAAATGGCTTGAAAGATGATAATCCTCAAAATAGCTTGAACGGATTAAGAATGGAAACACGAATCTTCTGAGATACCTTGTACACACCGGATATGGATAGGAGAGTTGAATGAATAAGAGAGCCTTCGGATAATAAATTTCAACATGGGAAAACATGTGAAACAAAAAAGGAAGAGATATGATCATGACCGAAGCTTGAATTTATACTACCGGAGAAGAAACGAGAACAAAGAATGAAAAACTTGAAGCTCTTGAGCATCTTCACGATAATTCACCGGATAAGAACATTGAAGGAAAAGAATGAAGAAACATCACATGAATAACATGGATACTTGATTAAGAATTTCTTGCTCTGAGAAGAAGAAGGGTGGGAGGGTTGGGAAAACAAGGACAACTTGGGTTGAATGAAACAGACAAATCGTCAGATTTCTGAACGGCGTCTGTATGGAATAACTTGAAGAGAAGGCACACCGGTTGAAAAGGATTAACATGAAAATCTCGATGGTCAAGAAGAATTAGCACTCCCATAGAAATATGAGAACACCGATTAGGAAAGGTATGGAATCAACATTTGACATCGAAGCAACTCGAATACCAGAATCAAATCAAAACAAAGGATAGATATGTTGCAACATAATCTTCACAATATCATTCGAACAGAGAATTGAACGAATGAATTCCGTAGGTACATCAACTTGTCGAGAAGCCACTTGGGAGAACAAAAGGTAAATAAAAGCAACAAGGAGCAGATAGAACAAATACAAGATAGAAGTTTCATTCGACATATTCGTGCTGAAAGCTCATGGAACGTGTTACAAAGGGTTTTGCAATCCCCGGATCAGCATAGCCAAGGACCCTTTAAGATGCAACTCCCGATCGGAACAACGCCCATAAAACCACTTCACTCAATGTAGAACCCCGAACTCCATATCATGCACTCGTTGGAAGAATGCCTAGAACTACTAGATGAACCCACCTATTAATTTCCGAAAGTTTCTAGTTATGCAATCAGGTGTTGGGGATACAGGGGAAGCATCGCGCACTCAACTCTAATCCTACATCCAGCTGTATCCATCCTTCAACACATAACCGGTTATTTCCGGAAACCGTTTACCTCGGACCTTCGAAACACATCTACTATACAAGCTATGGCAATACTCCCGAACTACCTCCCCGGTACTGGGTGATGTCGGGGTTATCTTGCCACTAACCGCATAGGAGAGTTTTCGATGTCGGCCGTCTTAAGTATTCCAGAACTGCTGCGATATATTTGTGACGACAACACCTCGGAGCTCAACTCCCCGGGACACTGCCACAACCCCTAAATGACAGGAGGCATCGAGAACAATGTTCTCGTCACAAAGACATCGGAACAATCCAAACAATACACGCGTGATCCTAAAAAAAAATTGGTGATTTTTTTTGAGAGTAGAAGAGACAAAAGTAATCGTCAGGAGTCCTCACCAGAGTGAAAAGAGATGAGGAGCAAAAGAAATCCTACTCTCCGATATATATATAGGACTCAAAACATTTTCAAGTGTGTGCCTAGACTCAACCGTCAACGATTCGATCAATCAATGGGGGCTCCTAGGTCGGAGAAGGCTCTGAATACCAACTTGTAATGCCCAGAATGGGCTTATACCTTTAAGTCGTGCCTCGACACATAGGAGGTATAGTCCCATCCTGGGCATTACATATCCCTTAGTTTCCAATATGGACCCCGCTGCCACGGGAGGGTAGGACAAAAGATGCCATGCAAGTTCTTTCCATAAGCACGTATGACTATTTACGGAATACATGCCTACATTATATTTATGAACTGGAGTTAGTGCCGTATCACCCTAGGTTATGACTGTCACCTGATGAATATCATCCGACAAATTACCGATCCAATGCCTACGAATTTATCCTATATTGTTTCTGCTAAGTTACTACTGCTATCCTTACTGTTGCACTTGCTACAAAATTACTGCTATCACTATTGCCGTTACTATTGCTGTTGTCACTGCTATCAAAACTATCATATTACTTTGCTACTGATTACTTGTTGCAGATAATTAATCTCCAGGTGTGGTTGAATTGACAACTCAGCTGCTAATACTTGCAAATATTATTTGGCTTCCCTTGTGTCGAAACTATAAATTTGGGTTGAATACTATACCCTCAAAAACTGTTGCGATGCCCAATACTTGTGGGTTATCATAGGAAAACCAAGCAAAATTCAAAAACAAAAAAGACGAGAACACATGCAGGAAACAAAATGGTGCGCCCCGCACACGACATGTGGCGGCAGCTGGGTGGACCACGTGGTGCCCTCCCACGGTGTCCGCTACGAACCCCCCCCCTCCCCGACGCGTGCACAAGGGGTGCTTGTGGACTAGTTGCTCCCACCATCTTCTTCGAGCTCAGTGGGAGTTTTTTTAGGGAAATGCCATCATGGCGGTTTATATTTCATGTGAGAATAAAACTCGGGGCTCCGATTTCCAAACAATTGTTCGAGACACCTTCGAGTTCTTAGCTAGCAGATCCGCCGCCCATATTGGCTTCCCGAGGGCAATGGCTAAAAACTATAGATATAAAATTGCTAGATAAGAAAGTGCATTCTTCATATATTGCCGCTGCTGGTCCTAGAGAATTCCCACCACTCAACATGATCACGATTACCTCCAGACAGTCTGCTTCGACATAGATTTTGTTGCAACCAACTTCATTCGCTAGTAGGAGGCCATCTTGTAGCCATCTAGCCTCTGTCGTCGATGCGTCTCCTAGAAAGGGTATATCACTATAGGAAGCAGCAACAAAGAAACCGGCCTCATCACGCAGCACTGCTCCCGTACCCCCTGTACCAGTGTCCTGATCAAATGCTGCATCGACATTAAGTTTGATGACGCCCTCTGGTGACTTGGACCAGCCATGTCTTTTAATTTTAGTTTGCTTCAACCTTGCTCGTGGTAAGTTCTGCTCTGAAGTTGATATAGCTTGGGCTGATCTGGCGACTCATAGATGTTCTCACCGTGTGTGTATTTGCGTCGTTCCCACCATGCATACCAGATTGTTGTGGCCACTAGATCATTGCGCTGGACATCAGCCACCAGTGGACATATGGTGCTTTTGGATAGTAGGAGATCGGCCAGCACCGAACCTCCATCTCTCTCTATTGTGCAGATTTCATTCACCGGCTCCTGTAGTCCAAGAATTCGCCAGATTTCCCGCACCCTCGGGCACAGAAACATGGCATGCCTAATATTCTCATAGTCTGAACTACAAAGGGGACACTGGGAACTTGTAATCATATGTCTGTTCGCTAAAACACCGCGGCAAGGAATAGCTCCAAGCAAAGTCCTCCAAACATGGATTTTGATTTTTGATGGCACACGCAATTTCCAAATGGTACGCCAGACTGGACTAATACTTGAGGCTTGTAATGAGTTTGTCGTCCTCAACTTTCGTCCATGCTGGTGCTCCCACTCTTCATGGTAAGCCGATCTTACTGAGAAAATCCCACTTCTATTGAAGTGCCATGATACAAAATCTTCCATCATTCCCAAAGCTAGAGGGATATTCATAATACGATGCACATCAATTGGCCAAAAAATATCGTTTAGCAATTGTTCATCCCACATTCTGTTTCCCGAATCATTGAGTTCAGAAACTCTTGTGATCACTATATTTCCCCTTGGTGTAAAGACTCTGCGGGTCGGGCTACTGGGAATCCGAGGGTCCTCCCAGATATTAATCTGTGATCCATCTCCTACTCTTCAAATGTGTCATCTCTTAAAGGACTGAATTCCACTCCAGAGACTCTGCCAGGTATATGAACTACCTTTTTTCAACGTACAATTCAGAAGGTCACCATTGGGGAAATGCATTGCTTCGAATACTCTGGCACATAATGATTCCGGTTCCCACAAAAGCCTTCAACACTATTTTGCCAAAAGAGCCAAACTAAAGCAATGCAAGTCCCGGAAGCCCATACCACCCTTCTCCTTCGGGACGCACATCTTCCATCAAGCAAACCAATGCATATGTTTTTTCAAATCGTCATCAGTGGAAGGCTTTTAGTTTAATCTTTTTTATTATTAATTAAGAAAAAAAAGAGTAGAAGGCGTAATATCAATCTCAGTCCACACATTGGTCTTGATGGTGGACACAAAGGCAAATTTGACAATTTTGACCTGTTAACGAAATCAATTCACGGAATGAACTGCCCGTGAAACTATTTCACACCCGACCTTTTTGTGTAGCGCCTGCCACGACGGCGCCACACCCTACGGTGCAGCGCCTAGCTCGGGGGCGTTGCACGCCTAGCCAGCGTCGCACCCGGGTGATCCGAAAAATTACTAAGTCAGTGTGCAACGCCTGAGAGCTAGGCGCCACACTATACAGTGTAGCGCATAGCTCCTAGACGTTGCTTCATTTTGTAGTGCAACCACTAGTGCAACGCTGTATAGTGTGGCGCCTAGCTCTCAGGCGTTGCACACTGACTTAGTAAATTTTAGGCAGTTCGGGGTGCGACGCTGGCAATGCGTGTAGCGCCCCCGAGCTAGGCGTTGCACAGTGTAGTGTGGCGCCGTCGTGGCGGGCGCTACACAAAAAGGTCAGGGGTGTGAAATTGTTTCACGGGCAGTTCATTCTGTGAATTGATTTCGCCAAGAGGTCAAAATTGTCAAATTTGCCGCACACAAATGGGCCGAGCCCTTGTCATATCCCAAGTTGGAAGGCCCTGCCCTACCCTTTTTTTTCAAGATTCCGAAACTCCGAACGGGGAAAGATTTTTGCGCGTGAGCAAATATCCCCGGAGACCAGACCAACCACACCGGAGCCAGAGAAATATCTCCTTCGCTTTTGCACTTTTCTTTTGGGGGGTCCCCGACACGTCACAGCCCAGCACCGCTGCTCCCCCGGCGATGGCCTGCGGCGGCGGCGACTCTGAGGCGGAGCGGCGGGCAGCGCTGCTGCGCGAGATAACGGGGGAGGGCGGCTTCGCCTTCGTCGCCTCGGCGGAGAAGGCGGCGGCGGGGGACCTGCGGGCAGCGGAGGCGGCGCGGGAGATGGCGTGGGAGCAGCTCCACTCGGGGCCCTGGAGCGAGGTCGGCAGCGCGTGGAGGGACGCCTACGCGCTCGCCTGCCTCCACGTCGCGCGGCTCCGCCGGACCGCCGCCGACCGCCGCGCGGCGCTCCGGGCGCTCGACATGGGGCTCATCATGGGGGGAAACCTCCTCCGCGCCGATCTCGAGACCGCCCTGGCCTCCATCGCCGCGGAGCCGAGCGACGGCGAAGGTGACGGCGCGGAGGCTGTCGATGAGGAAGCCAATAGGTGGAGGGATGGGCTCGACAGGAACCGTGACATCGCCGATGTGAGACCGCTACTGCCTTCGTAAGATTTCGTGCGTGTGTGCGTGGGGCTGCGGGCAATACCACCAGTCCACCACTAACCGAGCTTAATTTCGTAGGGGCTTGTTGCAGAATGCCTATTTTTCAATGTTTCATAATGCTGCAATTTACTTAAATCAGTTTTGATATAGTGAGAATGATGCCATGAGTTGTCCGGATATTTGACCCGAAAAATAGGTGTAGATTATCTGCAGTGACTATGAGATTCTTTTTCTAGTTACCTGGTTGCTTCCTTGTTTTCTGTATTGTTGTGCGGCTGAGGGCATTTATAGTTCATCTCTTGGTGTATTGTTGTTAATGATGCTATAATTTTCTCAGGCCCTCAAAATTCTTCCAACAAAGTCTTTATCTTGTAAGGAAATCGCGAGACGATCGTGTATATCTTTGGAGGAGTTTATATGTGATCACTTTTTACCTGAGACCCCTGTTATAATCAGTGGCTGCATCGATCATTGGCCTGCGATGACAAAATGGAAGGACATCCAGTACCTAAAGAAGATTGCTGGGGATCGGACTGTTCCTGTTGAGGTAAATGCTTCTTCTTAAAGTAGATGTTGAAATACAAAAACGAGCTGTTTCTATTTTGATGATTTACCATACCTGTTTGTGCTCATATGTGATTCTGCATTTCATTACAAATGTGCATCAAACCCTGGTGGTTCAATGCTGTTATTAGTTCTCAAAGACCTTCACGTCCCATAGAAATAAATTATGAAGCTTAATGCTGATCTCTTTTCTGCTGATATGGAACAAAATGTGCATCTAACCTTGATGCTCGATAACATTGTTTGTAAAAGTGGCTTCAAAGTTTGATCTTCAGCACACCTGTCTTACACATCCCTTTACACTATAGTACCATGCTTGCTTAGTTGCTTACACAGCAAGCACATTTTTGAGAAATTTGATCCAACTGTGCTTTCTTTTGAACTGCTTTGTTTTTTGTCACGTTTATTTGTTTCATCTTTCACGCTGTTCACCTATTTTGTGTTTGTTGTTTTACCGACCATGTTATTTTGAAAACCCTAAGTGTGTGTATTTCTTCACGGGTTTGTTGCCAATGTGATTCCATGCCTTTTTGACGTGCTTCACTTTGCTATGCTTTTGCCAGTATCACCTTTACTTAACCATGCCGGTGTTTGTAAGAATTACAAAGAACTAATTCTCCTGATGTTGAAACATATTAGTATAGCTGTGTAAATTCTTGTTCCATTAAGAGAATATCCAGGAATGCTAGATGACAGTAGCTAGCTATTTATATGCAATCCAAGCCAGTTCAATTCGTGCTTGCTTCTAGTAATTTAGGACCCATGCCTAGTTAAGATTTTAGAAAGAACACTACTCCTTGTATTAATTTCCTAGTGATTTATGACCCTTGCTTAGTTAATATTTTAGAAGGAACAATTCCCCTTGCTTCAATTTCCTAGTGGTTTTGGTGCACTGATATAGTTGACTCCGTGTCAGGTTGGGAAGAGCTATGTTTGCAGTGAGTGGAAGCAGGAGCTTATCACATTCTCCCAGTTCCTGGAGAGGATGTGGTCAACCGCCTGTCCTTCAAATTTGACATATCTAGCTCAGCATCCATTATTTGAGCAGGTGGAAGCTGTCATTGTTGAATCCTTAGTAAAAGTTACTTTTTATGGAAGAGAAAATGTCTTAGTTCAGCTGTCAGATTTTAGTTATTGACGTTTGGCAGATAAAAGAGCTTCATGAAGACATAATGGTTCCTGACTACTGTTATGCTGGTGGAGGGGAACTCCAATCACTTAATGCTTGGTTTGGTCCACACGGGACAGTGACACCATTGCACCACGACCCGCATCACAACATTTTAGCTCAGGTATACAGGAATATACTACCTTTGATTGTTGGTTTCTAGAGTTAATAACCAACGCTTAATGTTCCTGTACCTTAAAACTTGAACAGACACTTTGCAAGTAGATATTTGCTTGATAATAAATTATCTATATTATCTTGGAAATGGTTTTGTTCTGTTATGCGTTTAATTTACTACTCCCTCTGTCCCATAATATAAGAGCGTTTTTGACACTACACTATATCAAAAACACTCTTATATTATGGGATGGGGGAAGTAGTTTTTAACTGTGTTTCCTTCAGTTCTCGATATGTATGCAAGTAACTCTGCATATTTGAGTTCTCTAACGAAATGTTGCATCTATGTAATTTGTTAAACAATGTTAAGAAACTCATAATCATTAGATATAGCGTAGAGATAATCACAAGCGGCTCTTTGAGCTAGGAATTGAGAATTACCTAAGGAGCTTTGCCTGCCAGGCTGCAGCATAATTTTTGTTCTTGTGATACAGACTTTAACCTTCCAGTCAAGACTGCTGATGACCTTGTGAGTGTTTGTGTTAGAAATTATTTTGCCCTCATGTTGAGCTTCATGTAGCTCAGTGGCTTCATTTGTTTCGACTGTAAATGTTCTAGTATATTCTGGATGATGCCTGTTAACATTTCCTTTATATAACTTTATCATCAGTTGTTGTTAATAATATTTTCTCCATACCAGGTCTTGGGCAGGAAGTATATTAGACTCTATCCTGGTTCTGTATCCGAAGACTTGTACCCACACACAGAAACTATGTTAAGCAATACTAGTCAGGTACAGACAATCTGTTCTGACAACTTACATGTTGGAAAGGAAGAATACTCTTACCGATCATCACAGCGGTACATATAGTTTTGGCAGCTGCATATTGTAATACTGAAATTTCCAGATTTTTATTAGTAATACTCCCTTGTTGTCCATTACTCTTGAGCACAGCATTGCAAACTGGAGCTTTATTTTTGGGGCTAAATCAGTAAACTATGATAGATCATCACTCGATAGGTCTTTTTTATTTCTTTCTTCGGTGTTGTGATTTTTCAGTTTTCTTCTGTAGGTACAGCAATACAAAGTTATATTAGCCTTCCCCTTATGGTTCCATATTGTCCATTATCCACATGACATGTTCTTACAGTTTTTTTTTTGGGTACAAATGCAATGCAATAGTGTGTAAATAAAGACAATTCTTGGTATTATATTGTGCTAATGAATGCCTCTGCAGGTGGATCTTGACGACATAGATATGAATGAGTTCCCAAAGGTAGAAAACCTTGATTTCATGGACTGCATATTGGAGGAAGGTGACATGCTGTATATTCCTCCGAAATGGTGGCATTATGTCAGATCTCTTTCGATTAGTTTCTCCATTAGCTTTTGGTGGCGTACAACAGTTATAAGTCCGAGCGCGTAATGAAAACATTTTGGTCTTTGATACATCAGGACCAGATCTCAGGACTCGGGAACTTGGTAAGCCTGACTCGACACATTGTTTCAATATTCTGTCGCCCACTGTTGCGTGGATGTAGTCGTTTGTACCTACTATCGCAGATGTACATGGTTACTTTTAATTATTTTGGACATTTAATTGCTGTTATCGCAGATGAACATTGTTACTTTTACTATAATTCTTTTGGACATTTGATTGCTGCTAAACGCCTAAACCTTTATATTATGTTGCCCTCTGATGCTTGAGCTTAAGACCCTTTTTTTCACGAGACTTGAGCTTGAGATTGAAAGGCTGATGCATTTTACGAGGTTCTGTAACCCATGAGTGTCACTTCTTTAGGGGAGAAAGCTGCAACTGTGATGTCCCTAATACTCGAATGGTGAAGATTTTACGGCACTTCGGTCTCTCTCTGTTATGTTCATGCATTCTGAATCCTGAAAAGTTGGAAGATTTGCCACCTTCTGTTCTGTTAAAACCTGCGTTGATATATCTTTTTCCGTGTATACACGCAGTTAAGCAATTTGATATTTTTAGTGTTTTCGGTCTTGTCCAGCAACTGGAGTGTCTGGATGCATCAAAAGCACCAATGGTCGAAGGAGGAAACCTATCCTAACCAACACCACCCAAAGGTTTAGGGTCTAGCTCACAGGCGTTTGTTATACATAATTAAAGGGTTAATCCAAGGACGAGGCGATTCAGTGCCCAGGCTCAGCTGCACCTGCGATGAACAGAAAATAAAAAAAAAACACTAGAAAAATTCAAAAAAATCTGAATCGGATTTTTCTAAATGTGGTTTAGTATTTTTTTTTTGTTAATTTACTCTTCACCGGATGGGCTAAAACATGGATATTCGGTTATTATTTGCCTATCTAGTTGTGATTCACAGTAGTTGCCTCCAAACAAGGGGGGAACACACATCCCATTTTTAGTGGGTCGACCGTCAGTGATTTGATTCACAACTACTTCCTTCGTTCCTAAATATTTGTCTTTCTAGACATTCAAATGGACTGCAACATACGGATGTATGTAGACATATTTTAGAGTGTAGATCACTCATTTTGCTTCGTATGTAGTCACTTGTTGAAATCTATAGAAAGACAAATATTTAGGAACGGAGGCAGTTGTTGCTTTTTGGTCAGACAAAAAAGAAAAAACCGGTTACTTTTCCCTCGCTTCGCCTTTTCTTCTTTCAAGAAGAGACGACCCCC
>LR738713.1:564215624-564304710 GCA_902687465.1 Secale cereale | reverse complement strand
CCCCCCCCCCGAAAAAAGCCTGCGTGGCGGCCGTGTTTGACAACCATCGTCCTTTGTTCTTGCAGCGGTTGGCAGGAAGAGGGGTTGATCTGCATTTTTCTCCTATACATAAAAGGTGGAGCTAGGTATTCGTTTGGCGCGAATGAATGGTAAGTACGGTGTCACCTAGAAGAAAATTGGCATCGGTCTCTTCCTCACCATGGAAAATGTTCGCCATGGTGACATCGAAGAATTAATGGCCTCGTGTGGTTGCCATCCGATACATCCAACAAACTAAAAACACCGCTATGGATGGTCTTGTGTGCTTGCCGTCCAATACACCCAACAAACAAACAAAAAAACTCACTATGCTCAGGCCCTGCCTCGACACGCCCTCCCAGCTCCTCGTCTAGCTCCTCTCCGAACTTGGACATTGTGAGTACAATACAACTCATATGAAATGTAACGAGCAAATGTAGCAATAAATGCAGCTATAGTAAAATATACACTACAGCAACAAAAAGCGAAATAAGTTCGTTATCCTTACAAATAAAAGCCAAGAAGAAAATATTACATTACACACAGAACAATAAAACATGTGTGCAGAGAGACGTTCATATCCTTTTCTGCTAGAATAAAAGGCATTGCCTTACGGGACTAGGGTTTCACGCCCTTGGCGATCAGGAGGCGATCGCCCCGCCACCACCGCCGCCGGGCGCCGTTCCGGCCGCGTGTGGCTCGTCCTCCATGTCTCTGCCGCGGCGAGACGATGGAACCGTCGCGGCCCCGTCCGCCCACAGATCGCGCACCCTCTCGGGTCGTAGCGGTCCTGCCGTTGCTAAGCCAAAGTCGAGGTCTGGAAGGAATCCGGGAGGCTCACGTCGTCCGGATGGATTAGGGCTTCATGTCCCCTCTCGTAATGTATCGGATGATTCTGCTTGCATAAAGCAGCCTGGGGTGGAAGCCGTGAAGCACCAGAAGCCGTCAAAGCCTCCAGATCGATCTAACCTAGGAACTGGCCCGCCGTCGTTCCCAGGCGCAATGTCTACGTCTGTGATGGCCGTGGGCACGAAGCCGAGCCTGGCCAAAGGGGACCCAGAGGATGGTGGGGGCGATAAAGGGGCACCCTCTGCGGTCGCCGCCCGCCCGAAGCCTCCCGACGGGAGAAATTTGGCCACTACGGCGTTGAACCTGCGAGGGAAGATGCTAGCGGTATGGGGCCCGGCCGCGTCAGCTCGCGGTAACATGCAAACACCAGAGTACAACAGTGGAAACCCGGCCGTTGATGAATTTCTGGCAGAACAGATGCGTAACATGTCTGATGGTGGTGATGGCGAGTTGGAAGATAAGGAGTCCAACGCTACTACAGCCACAAGTCTGAATGCAAGCAAGGGCGGCGTCCAGGATGTGACGCCTCCCCAACCCAGAAGAGATGACCATGTGACACGTCCAGGGGAAGTGGATAGCAGCCAAGCCATGGTGGTGTATGTCAACACAGCCACCTCCGCTGACCCTTTGCTTTCAGGTACACCAAAAAAATGCAAAACGGAAGGGAGACCAAAAGGGCAGCAGGCCAAGGATGGAGAGGAGCTTCTTGACCAGGGCATGACGGAGGAGACCAACACTGTGGAGGCAGCCGGCCTTGGGGCCGCCGGCGACCTGACGGGGCCAGCTGAGCCCCGTCAGGAGCAATGAATATTCTAAGCTGGAACTGCCGAGGGGGTGGGAACCCTCGGACAGTTCGTGATCTTGTGAGCCTAGTGCAGGCTCATTCCCCTAGTGTCGTCTTTCTTTGTGAAACTAGGCAGTCTAAGAATAAAATGAAGAGGTACCGTGCTCGGTTAGGTCTAAGTGGTTTTGATGCTTCAGATAGTGTTGGTCTTAGTGGCGGTCTCGCTTTGTATTGGCATGAGTCGTTGAGTCTTGATGTAAAAGCTATTAATGAACGGTATATTGATGCTTACGTGATTGCTGCGGCGGGTGAGCCACCTTGGAGGCTTACCTGCGTGTACGGCGAGCCCCGGACGGAGGACCGTCATCACATGTGGTCTCTCCTTCGGGATCTTCATCAACAAGCTGACATGCCGTGGGTTGTGGTGGGAGACTTCAATGAGGCTATGTGGAGCTTCGAGCACTTCTCCGACACACCTCGTTCGGCAGGTCAGATGATTGACTTTCGTGATATTCTGGAAGTTTGTGGCTTGGGCGATCTTGGTTTTGCAGGCCTACCTTATACTTATGATAATCGCCGAGGTGGTCGGGCTAATGTTAAAGTCCGGCTAGATCGCGCCGTCGCCAATAACTCTTGGCGTGACATTTTTGCGAGCGCTAGGGTGGATCACCTAGTGGCGCCCAGCTCGGATCACCTGGCTATCTTACTGCGGTGCGTATTGGAGGATCCTACACCGGCAACCGGCAGGAGATGTCGCCAGTATGAGGTGATGTGGGAGAGAGATCCCTCTCTCCCTGAGGTAATTATGAACACCTGGACTGATTTGGGGTCCATGTTAAATTTGGGTGATATTGCTACCGGATTGGGAAATATGATGAAAATCTTGCAAGAGTGGAGTCGCAAAAAATTTGGCAATGTTATCAAGGAAATTAAAAAGTCTCGTTCTCGTTTGGAAGAGCTGATGTCTATGAATGCAGACAGGAAAGAGATAAGGGAGGCCACTGACAGGATGAATGAACTACTCTATAGAGAGGAGATGCTCTGGATGCAAAGGTCCCGAGTTGCATGGCTGAGGGAAGGTGACCGCAACACAAAATTTTTCCATCGGAAAGCGGTATGGCGTGCCCGGAAAAATCGCATAAAATCTCTTGTTGATGATGCAGGGGTGACGCATAGGGATCATGAGTCCATGGCTGCCATGGCCTCGTCCTATTTCTCTAATCTTTTTACAGCTGACACAACACTGTGTGCTGATCCGGTGATTGATTTAATTAATATGCGTGTCACTGATCAAATGAATATTGGCCTGTGTGCAGAGTTTACAGATAAGGAGATTGCCGATGCGCTCTTCCAGATAGGGCCGCTCAAAGCGCCGGGTCCAGACGGTTTTCCCGCACGTTTCTTTCAAAGAAACTGGGCGGTTATGCGAGAGCAAGTCATTGCCGGGGTGAAGGAATTTTTCCGGACAGGAATAATGCCAGAGGGGGTGAACAATACCTCCATTGTTCTCATCCCAAAGGTTGATAACCCGGAGAGGCTCACGGAATATCGACCTATCAGTCTTTGCAACGTCATTTACAAGGTAGTAGCCAAATGTTTGGTAAACCGTCTGCGGCCTATTTTGGATGAGATTATTTCACCAGAGCAGAGCGCATTTGTGCCTGGACGTATGATCACTGATAATGCATTGGTAGCATTTGAGTGCATTCACCTTATTCAGCAAGAGAAAGACCCTAATAAAAGTTTTTGTGCTTACAAACTGGACTTGTCTAAAGCATATGACAGGGTGGACTGGATCTTCTTGAAGCGAATGATGGAAAAGATGGGTTTCGCTCGCCGTTGGGTGGACTGGATTATGACATGCGTCACCTCGGTGAGATACACAGTTAAATTTAATGGGACCCTCTTGGATTCGTTTGCACCGTCGTGTGGGCTGCGGCAAGGTGATCCTCTATCCCCGTTTCTGTTCCTTTTTGTGGCAGATGGTCTGTCTGCTTTGTTGAAAAATGGTGAGGAAAAAGGCGATTATACACCTCTGAAAATTTGTCGACGAGCCCCTGGTGTGTCTCACTTGCTCTTCGCAGATGATACCTTGCTATTCTTTAAAGCGGAGGAGGAACAGGCTGAAAAGGTACAGGAGGTGCTTAATACCTATGAAAGAGCCACTGGACAGTGTATCAATCCGTCTAAGTGCAGCGTTTTGTTTGGCAAATCTTGTACCATGGACGTACATGAGAGAGTCCGTATAATTCTAAAAGTTAACTTGTCAACTTTTGAAGAGAAATATTTGGGGCTGCCTACGCCTGATGGCCGTATGTCACGAGGTAAATTTCAGAATTTGCAGTCGAGGCTCTTGAAAAGAATCATTGCTTGGGGTGACACCCTTTCTCTTGCCGGCAAGGAAACTATGATAAAGGCTGTTGCACAGGCCATCCCGACCTATATCATGGGTGTATTCAAACTACCAATGTCAGTGTGTGATGATCTGAACAGGATGGTTCGGAATTTCTGGTGGGGTTCCTCTGAAGGCAAGCGAAAAACTCATTGGATGGCTTGGCCAAAAATCTTGGCACATAAAACAAAGGGTGGTCTGGGTTTTAGGGACTTCCGTCTCTTCAACCAAGCCCTTCTAGCACGACAGGCGTGGCGTTTGCTCACTAATCCTAATAGCTTGTGTGCGCAGGTACTAAAGGCTCGTTATTATCCGGATGGTCGCCTCGAAGACACGGTGTTCTCGGGTAACGCTTCCCCGACTTGGCAGGCCATTCAGCATGGCCTCGAGTTGCTGAAGAAAGGCATCGTGTGGCGTGTCGGGGATGGGCAAAAAATCAGAATTTGGCGAGACCCCTGGCTGCCTACGGAGCCGACGCGCCAGCCCATCTCACAGCAAGGTACTTGCCGCCTCAGGAGAGTGGCGGAGCTCTTGGACGAGTCGAGCGCATGGCGTCTAGACCTTCTTCGACGCCATTTCCTCCCGCTGGATGTTGACACCATCACCAGCATTCGCACATCGCCCCGTACCACTGATGACATCATCGCCTGGGCGCCGGAGAAGAACGGTATCTTCACCGTCCGATCCGCCTATCGCTTAGCCATGGACGAGCGCGAGCGTCCATCGGCAACCGCTACGAGCAGGGCACCGGATGGTCGTCGCGCCATCTGGAAGATCATATGGGGGTGCCCTGCTCCCCCGAAGGTACGCGTTTTTGCATGAAGGCTTGTCTCCAATTCTCTGGCCACTTGGGAAAATAAATTTTCACGCCACCTCTGTTACGCAATCCCGGGTCCGCTAGCACCAGCGTTTCCGACCCACCTGCGTCACCAGACCCAACCGGAGAGCAACACCGACTTATGAGAGGCCTTGGGCCCTCTCCCCCCAAAAGACTAGCCTGTTAGGAGGGGACACCCTCACCCTTATAAATCGTGTTATGTCTTCTCTCACAACCGATGTGGGACTAAACCCAACAATCTCCCCCTCACACATCGGTCACCCATGGGCCCGCTAAAACCAGCGTTTCCAGCCCACCAACCATAACCGACCACCAGTGAGTTCACCGAGATTTATTCCGGGCACCTGGGCTCTGATACCAATTGTTACGCAATCCCGGGTCCGCTAGCACCAGCGTTTCCGACCCACCTGCGTCACCAGACCCAACCGGAGAGCAACACCGACTTATGAGAGGCCTTGGGCCCTCTCCCCCCAAAAGACTAGCCTGTTAGGAGGGGACACCCTCACCCTTATAAATCGTGTTATGTCTTCTCCCACAACCGATGTGGGACTAAACCCAACAACCTCGAACATACTGACGTGTGCCCCATTTGTGGAATGGAACGAGAGGACGGTTTCCACGCAATGTGTAGGTGCCCCCTCGCGAAGAACCTCTGGCGTGCAATGGCCTCGGACTGGCCCTTGCCAGACATTGATGATGTCTGCAGTACTGGGCCGGAGTGGCTCTTTACACTGCTAGAGCCGCTCTCGGACAATATTCGCATGGTGGTCCTGATGACTATGTGGCGCGTTTGGTACATCCGGAACGAACTCACGCATGGCAAGCCAGCCCCTTCGACTGAAGCATCACGTCGTTTTCTACATGGGTATATAAACTCGCTCTTGTGTATTCACCAGCATCCATCGGGGAATATTGAGAAAGGTAAAATGGTGGTGCACGTACTGGCTAGCAAGAGCAGCAGCAGCGTCATGCAACAAGCCGAGGATCAGCGACTGGACTTGCCCTGGTCGCCGCCCGCCCATGGCTGGACCAAATTAAATACAGATGGGAGCTACATCAACCAAACAAGGGCGGCTGGTGGTGGAATGGTGCTACGTGACGACACCGGTGCTATTATCTTTACTGCATGCAGGCAGATCACCACATGTGATGATGGACTAGAGGCAGAGCTTATGGCATGCAGAGAAGGCATTGATCTTGCTCTTCACAGGACCCGATTACCCATTGCGGTCGAGTTGGACTCCGCTCAGGCAGTCTTGATGCTAAATACGAGTCATGGGGACCGCTCTCCATACAGGACTCTTGTGCGCGACATTCGGTTACTGATTTCTGAGGACCCACGGGAGATTTCAATTACGCATATTAGTCGTACTCAAAATAAAGTTAGTCATAGTCTCGCGGCTTACGAGCGAAGCACACCCCGTACTGCCATTTGGTTTGGTACGGGCACAGACGAAGTTGTAAATTTGTGTATGGCTGAAAAGCCGCCTTGAGTAATGAAATCTACCTATTTCCCGCAAAAAAAAAAAAAGGCATTGCCTTCTTTCGGATGCCATACCCCTCATACTTTGGCTGAGACTGGTCTCAGTTTTTCATCTATAGCAGCAGCAAAATTTGGTACCAACAACACCAGTGCCAGATATATTTACAGTTCTGGTTCTTCTCCTAGTGTTATGAACATGATATATGTTTTAAGAAATGTCTGTGTCTTAGCATTAAGGATCATTACATGTTTGATAAGTTACAACTTGTATTGTAATCACTTCTCTGTTTCACATTATCGCCATCACCAGTACAACACGCTAATACTCCTATTTAGTATGGCGATGACCAAGTTCTACATGGGCACCATGGCATTCGTGCTTCCCTAATATTATGCTTGGAGTTTCCTCGTTACCACGGGGTTGCTGCTGAGGACAGTGTGGCAGGATCATCTCCACCAAGTGCTGCGGGGTCTTGATGCCCAGGTTCCATGGAGCCTGGTAAAAATTCAAAAACAAATCCATGGGCACACATAGATATGTTCAACATATTCTAAGGTTTTACTAAAGAGCGCATTTTTTACGGGAAGGCCTTCATGGCTAGCTTTATTAATTTAAATAACGCTTATATCATTTGCTAAAAGTTCAGCGATAAAACGAGGGGGTGAGTCCAACCACACTGACGGTGGATCAACACACCCTTGTTGAGCTAAGAAGTGAGCTACCATATTCGGTTCTCTATTACAATGTTCAATTAGAACATTCCCGAAATCATTCAACAAGTTTCGACATTACTCTAGAATCGATGCGACACTCAGTGCGTGTCTAGAGTTTGAATTCAGAGATTCTACAGTGACCAGGTTGTCCATTTGGACGTAGATTGAATTGCATCCAAGTCTCAAAGCTAGTCTCAATCCGTCAGCAAGAGCCGCAGCTTCCACCGATACAATATCGGGCACATGCTCAAGCTTTGCAATCGATGCGCCAAAAAAAGAGCCATGACAATATCTGATAACAGCTACAAGCCCTTTTGTGATCATCATCCGAGTATGCATCAACATTGAGTGCCAGTTGTCCCGATAAGGGCCTCCTCCAGCAATTGAGCCTCGGCGTTGTAGACGGTTTCAAGGCCGCCCTAATGTATTTTAATGCAAGGGCTTGTATAGCAGCGCCCGTCCGACTTGGATCTTGCACCTCCTCCTCTCTGACAATCTTGCGGCGCTACCACCAAATGTAGCAGCTTGAAACAACAAACGTTTACTCCCATCTCCACCACGTCCATGTATTGCTTCTCATGTGTAGGTTCACACAATAGGAAATCCTCTGCCCCGGATCTTTGTCATACATGTAGAACCTATTATTTCATGTAGTCCCAGCGATATCCAAATCCCCTTCGCTCGGGCACATGAGAACAACACATGGGCAATATCTTCTGCATGAATATGGCATATGGGATACTGGACAGATATTGCAATATGTTTGTTAGCTAACACACACATGCACGTGATCGCATTATGAAGACATCGCCAAAGGAAAATCTTCACCTTACTAGGAACTTCTGGTCCCCATAATTCTTCAAAACCGGGTGGGGTGTTGAACTCCCACAGTATAGATTTCCATTGTTCCCAATGTACGTGTCTTCTCATTGCATGTACTCCCTCCGTTCCTAAATATTTGTCTTTCTAGAGATTTCAAACTTTGAAATCTCTAGAAAGACAAATATTTAGGAACGGAGGGAGTAATATGCAGATCGAACACTGAAGTTTCCTGATTTTGTCAAGTGCCAGACGACTGAGTCTTCAATATCATTCACATATATGGGAATCTGTAAGATACGATCCACATCTATATTCTAGATAATTTCCCTAATAAGGGCTTTATCGCGCATACCAGATATCGAGTCCCAAAGTTCATTTACTCGAGATAAAATTTGGTTACCCCGGGGTGTAACGATCTTTCTCGATGACTGTTTGGGAGCCAACAATTATCCCAAATGTTAATTTTCAGACCATTACCTACCCTCCAAATGCAACCTTTTTTGAAAGTTTGTACTCCTATCCATATACTTTGCCACACATATTACAAGCGTTTTTTAGATCGCAATTAAGTAGATCACCGCTTGGATAATATTTAGAACGAAACACTATGGCACATAAAGAGTCAAAGTTTTTCAATAAGTCTCCAACATTGCTTAGCAAGCATAGCTAGGTTGAAACTCTGTATAGCATGGAACCCCATGTCACCTCTTTCTTTAGGGACACACATCTTTCAGCAAGCAAACCAATGCATTTACGTATAAAGCGGGGAGAAAACCTATTTTGAGAGAGATCCCTTACAAATTTTCTTCGGGAATTTGAAAACACTCATCACATACATTGGGATGGTTTGAGCCAACGCTTTGATCGAGGCCTCTTTACCACCATAATATTGTGTCCTCTCCAACCACACATTCACAAGTTTCTGAATCCTCTCAATTAGGTGCTTAAAACAGTCACTCGGTCCACTCCAATCGTTGAAGGAAGTCCCAGATACTTATCAGAGAGGGATTCCGTCATTATATCTAGTATTTGACACATTTCCACCTTGTCGTCAACATTAGTGTTAGGACTAAAATATATAGATGACTTTCCAGCACCAACTACCTAACCTCACATAGCACAATAATCATCCAAGATTTTCTTGAGAGTGAGGGCATTAGCAGCATCTGCCGTCATCAAAATAAGTGACTAAAGAACGCCTTAATTTGTATGCTACACAAAAATGGCACGTCGCTCTTGAACATGAAAAGGTAACTCTTTTTATCCATGTGTTTCATATTTTGGATAAAAGGATATATTGGGTAAGAACAAATTGACATGGAAGGTCCTACGAACATGCATTCCCTATTTGGCACTTCAGGCGCCCGTTTGAATTGTTTTTACAAACGGACGTACACACCCCGTCACGTTGGCCTGGCCTATTTTGGCATTTCTTTTCCTTGTCTGGTAAAAAGCAAAAAAATGTGCTCAACAAGAATATAAATCACTTGAACACCTTCTGGATTCTAAAATTTCTCTTCTGTTTCTTCATATTATAGTTTTTCAGCTCGTGGAACGCCCCTAGTTTTCTGGACTAGTATTAGACTGATTTTTCATTTTTCTTTTTCCTTTTTTGTTTTCTGTTTAATATTTTTCCTTTTTCTTTCCTTTTCCTTTTATTATTTTTTGCCAAAATGCTTGAACTTTCTAAAATTTGATGTTGTTTTTAAAATAATGAATTAAAGATGGAGAACTTTTTTTCAAATTTGATGAGTTTTTCAAAACCGATGATTTTTTCCCAATTCGATGAACTTTTTACAAGATTAATGATTTTGTTTCAAGATCAATGTTTTTTTAAATCGATGATTTTTTTTCAAATTCGTGAACTATTTCTCAAAATCGATAAACTTTTTTTCGAATTCCTGGACTACTTTTTAAAATTGATAATTTTTTCCAACTTTGTGAACTTTTTAATAAAAAAATGATGAAACTTTTTTTGAAAATGAATGAACTTTTTGAAAAAAGATTGATAAACTCATTTCAGATTTGGGAACTTTCCTTAAAAATTGATGAACATTTTTGAAAATCCATGAACTTATTTTCAATTTTTTTTTCAGATAACTTATATTGGGTGTACTTTAAGGTTTGACTAAATGAAAGGTTAACTAGCACTGTTTTCCGGTACTAGACAACAAAACTAATTTGATATAGTGGTTAATGCATTAGGGTTTCAACGTTGTGGTGGCGAGTTTGAATCCGAGTGACCCAATTTTCAGTTCGGGTTGATTTTTTTTCACATTTCCTTTTTGAGCAGGTTACTCGGCCGGCCGCTACGCGTTGCTAGCAAGCGCTAGTAGCGCCAACCGACACTTAGAGTGCCGATTAGGAGCTCCCCTAGGAACATGTTGCAAGATATTGGCTTTCTTTGAGCGTAGCCTAGGCTTTCTCCTTAAGTCCATCTGGCAGACCGTGTCATGTGCCCATTTCAGACTAGTTACAGAATATGTAGCACAACTTCGCCCACTCTCTAAAACCGAGTTGCTGACACGACATGGTTTTGTGACGAGGAGCTAAGGTCCCAAGGGAATGCCCGGAGACTTTGTTGTCTCTCTCTCCTCCGACTGTCATGCTGCGAGGTGAGAGGACCTTGGATTTCTTATGACCAAGTAGTTTTTTTACTTTGTTTTTTATGTCTCGAGTAGCAACATCTTGGCCGAGGGTGCGATGTCGTCGAGAATAATGGTAATACGATTTTCTCCTATTGTGGCGGTGTCTCGATAGTGTTTCTGAATCTATGAAGGTAGTTAAGTTTGTGCAGGTGTGTGAGTGGCCTCTTCACCGAATCTTGGCAATATTTCTTGTTGCAAAGATTGATACGATGAAGAAGATGTTTTTGAGAAATTTCCTTGTAGTTCTTATTGATATGAGTTACTTTATAACTTCTTGGATACATGGACATGTACAAGCAAAGTGCGGAGCATAGGTTGTTGGAGGCTTTCGGCGAGCTACTGGAGGTCAGCAAAACGGAGGGTCCTGAGTAAAATATGCAAGCATATCTAGACATGTACAAAAAACCGCTCTCACCGCAAGTGATTCAGGCGTTGAGCACTTCGGCAAGCATGGCGGGGAAGTTGAAGTTTGACCTTTTAAGATGTTTTCCATATGATAATGTTAGCACGTGATGCTTTGAGGCCGAGAACAGAAGAGTCACTCAATAAGGATGGTTTCTCTTCGGCAAGTGATGCCCAGTTTGGCTGCAGTTGAGCCTCGTCTAACTACTTTGGGCCTAGTGTTGAGGAACGTTGCATGGAAAATAAAAAATTCTACGCACATGCAATGATCTATCCATGGAGATGCATAGCAACAAGGGGGAGAGTGTGTCTACGTACCCTCGTAGACCATAAGCGAAAGTGTTTGACAACGCGGTTAATGTAGTCGAACTTCTTCGCGTTCCAACCGATCGAGCACCTAATGTATGCCACCTCCGCGTTCAGCATACGTTCAGCTCGATGTTGTCCTCGTCGTCTTGATCTAGCAAGTGTAGCGAGGTGGTGATGAGTTCCTACAGCATAACGGCACGGTAACGGTGGTGGTGAAGCAATCTTGCAGGGCTTCGCCTGAGCACTGCGACGATCTAGAGCGGAGGGGTGCCGACACACGGCGTAGAATAAGTTGTGTATTGTGTGGCACCTCTCCCCACATATATATAGGTGTGGGAGGGAAGGAGGCAGCCCTACGGCGCCTCCAATAGGGCCGGCGACCACCCTGGGGTTTTCCTAGTGGTGCGCCCCCTCCCTTGTTAGAGAACGTTGCATGGAAAAAAATCTACGCACACCCAATGATCTATCCATAGAGATGCATATCAACGAGGGGGAGAGTGTGTCTACGTACCCTCGTAGACCGCAAGCGGAAGCGTTAGACAACGCAGTTGATGTAGTCGAACTTCTCCGTGTTCCAACCGATCGAGCACCGAACGTACGACACCTCCGCGTTCAGCACACGTTTAGCTCGATGACGTCCTCCGCCTTCTTGATCTTTCATCTTTCATCTTAGTTTTCTCTAGGACTGTATCAAAAACAGGGGAGCTACATCGCGAGCTATTTGTCTAGAACATAATACGCAAAGACATTTTGACTATGTTCATGATAAATTTAAGTTCAATTAATCAAATTACTAATGACCTCCCACTTAAATTAACATCCCTCAGGTTATCTAAGGGATACATGATCCAAATCAACTAACCCATATCCGATCGTCACGTGAGATGGGGTAGTCATCAATGGTGAACATCTCTATATTGATCATATCTACTATATGATTCATGTTCGACCTTTTGGTTTCCAGTGTTCCGAGACCATGTCTGTACATGATAGGCTCGTCAAGTTTAACCCAAGTATTCTGCATGTGCAAAACCGCCTTACACCCGTTGTATGTGAACGTAGAGTCTATCACACCCGATCATCACGAGGTGCTTCGAAACGACGAACTTTAGCAACGGTGCATACTCGGGGAGAACACTATTATCTTGATATTTAGTGAAGGGATAATCTTATAATTCTATCGCTGTTCTAAACAGAAAAAGATGCATAAAGGATAAACATCACATGCAGTCAATATATGTGACATGATATGTCCATCATCATCTTGTGCTTTTGATCTCCATCTCCAAAGCATCATCATGATCTCTATCGTCACTGGCTCAACACCTTGATCGTCATCATTGCGTCGTGGTTGTCCCGCCAACTATTGCTACTACGACTATTGCTAATTCATAGCGATAAAGTAAAGCAATTACATGGCGCTTGCATTTCATACAATAATTAAGAGACAACCATAAGGCTCCTGCCGGTTGTAGGTATTACAAAACATAATCATCTCATACAATAACGTATAACTCATCACGTCTTGACTATATCACATCACAACATGCCCTGCAAAAACAAGTTAGATGTCCTCTACTTTGTCGTTGCAAGTTTTACGTGGCTGCTACGAGCTTCTAGCAAGTACCGTTCTTACCTACGACACAAACCACAACGGTGATTTATCAAGTTTTCTATTTTAACCTTCAACAAGGACCGGCCGCAGTCAAATTCGATTCAACTAAAGTAGGATAAACAGACACCCGCCGGCCACCTTTATGCAAAACAACTTGCATGTCTGTCAGTGTAACCGGTCTCATGTACGTTGACATGTAAGATTGGTCCGGGCCGCTTCATATTACAATACCGTCGAATAAAAATAAGACGTTAGTGGTAAGAAGTATGATGATCACGCCCACAACTCTTTGTGTTCTACTCGTGCATATCATCTACGCATAGACCTGGTTCTGATACCACTGTTGAGGAACGTTGCATGGAAAAAAAATCTACGCACACGCAGTGATCTATCCACGGAGATGCATAACAACGAGGGGGGAAGTGTGTCTACATACCCTCCTAGACCGTAAGCGGAAGCGTTAGTCAATGTGGTTGATGTAGTCGAACTTCTTCGCGTTCCAACCGATCGAGCACCGAACGTACATCACCTCCGCGTTCAGCACACGTTCAACTCGATGACATCCTCCGACTTCTTGATCCAGCAAGACGGCGAGGTAGTGGATGAGTTCCGGCAGCACCACGGTGTGGTGATGGTGATGGTGATGCAATCTCTGCACGGCTTCGCCTAAGCACTATGCAAATATGACGGAGGGAATAAACGGTGGACGGGGACGCCGCACACGGCTAAGACAATGTTGTGTGTCCTTATGTGGTGCCCCCTCCCCACATATATATAGGTGGTAGGGAAGGGGAGGCAGCCAGGGCGCCCAAGGGCTTGGCCGCCGCGCCTTAGAGGCCCTGCCTTGCCCTGCGCCCCTCCCCCTTACCTTGTATGAAGAAGGGCGAAGGAAAGAGGGGGAAGAGGGAAGGAAGGGGGAGTCCTACTCCACACTTTCCTTTCCCTCCCCTCTTTCCTTATCCTCCACATAGGATCGGCCTCTATAGGGGCGCACTAGCCCCTTGTGGGCTGGTGTGTTCCCTCGCTCGGCCCACAAGGCCCATAGCTTTGCCGGGGGTGCCCGAAACTCCTTCTAGCGACCCGATAAGTACCCCGTACCCTCCGAAACACTTCCGGTGTTCGAATACCATCGTCCTATATATCAATTTTTACCTCTCGATCATTTAGAGACTCCTCGTCATGTCTGTGATCTCATCCGGGACTCCGAACAACATTCGGTCACAAAATCACATAACTCACGAACGTTAAGCGTGCGGACCCTACGGGTTTGAGAACTATGTAGACATGACCGAGACACCTCTCCGGTCAATAACCAATAGCGGAACCTAGATGCCCATATTGGCTCCTACATATTCTATGAAGATCTTTATCGGTCAAACCGTTATGACAACATACACAATTCACTTTGTATATCGGTATGTTACTTGCCCGAGATTCGATCGTCAGTATCTCTATACCTAGTTCAATCTCGTTACTGGCAAGTCTCTTTACTCGTTCCGTAATACATCATATCATTACTAACCATTAGTCATTTGCTTGCAAGGCTTCTTATGATGTGTTACCGAGAGGGCCCAGAGGTACCTCTCCGATACCCGGAGTGAAAAATTCCAATATCGATCCATGCCAACTCAACAAACACCTTCAGAGATACCTGTAGAGCATCTTTATGATCACTTAGTTACGTTGTGATGTTTGATAGCACACAAGGTATGCCTCCGGTGTACGGGAGTTGCATGATCTCATGGTCTAAGGAGCATGTATTTGACATACAAGAAAGCGATAGCAAAAACTGAACGATCATATGCTAAGCTAACAGATGGGTCTTGTCCATCACATCATTCTCCTAATGATGTGATCCCATTATCAAATGACAACTCATGTCCATTGTTAGGAAACCTTAACCATCTTTGATCAACGAACTAGTCTAGTAGAGGCTCACTAGGGACACAGTATTTGTTCATGTATTCACACATGTATTTAAGTTTCCGATGAATACAATTCTAGCATGAATAATAAACCTTTATCACGAATAAGGAAATATAATAATATCCAGTTTATTATTACCTCTAGGGCATATTTCCATCATCCCTTCCATATAATGCACAAGGGACAAGCAAAGTGGGGAGGCGCCATATAATTGGGTGTGGCTGCCTTAGGGGCGGCGCACCAGCCCATGTGAGTTGGTGTGTTCCCTCTACATGGCCCAATAAGGCCCAATACTCTCCCGGTGCCTCCGAAACCCCGTCCGGTATTTCGATAACTTTCCAGTGCATTCCGAAACCATTCCGGAGACCAAATAGCATTGTCCTATATATCAATCTTTACCTCCGGAGCTCTTCGTCATGTCTGTGACCTCATCCGGGACTCCGAACAACATTCCAAAACCAAAACATATAACTCATATAATACCAAATTGACATCGAACGTTAAGCGTGCGGACCCTACGGGTTGGAGAACTATGTAGACATGACCGATACACCTCTCCGGCCAATAACCAATAGCGGAACCTGGATGCCCATATTGGCTCCTACATATTCTATGAAAATCTTTATCGGTTGAACCGTTATGACAACATACATAATTCCTTTTGTCCGTCGGTATGTTACTTTCCCGAGATTCGATCGTCGATATCTCCATACCTAGTTCCACTACAAAAAAAATACACTTCCGTGATGATACGTGTTTGTCACAGTAGGTCACGTTTTCTGTCATGCATGTACATCCATGACAATTTTATGACAGAATCAAGATAGTCATACATGTGCTATCGTAGAAGTGTTTCATGACATTACCAAAATTATCATCACGGAAGTGTCCACTTCCATGATGATAAATCGCGCGTCACAGAAGTGCTTTCGTCAAGGGTGACCGACACATGGCATCCACCGTAACGGAACGCCGTTAAGCTATCAGGTTTGGTTTTGGATCCGATAACCCATTAACAGCCCCGACCAATGGGGATTTTCCACGTGTAAAATCATCATTGGCTGGAGGGAACACGTGTCGGCTCGCCGTTGGAACAGATGTCATCCACTCATTGGACCCATAGCGCCTATGATACGTCGACACATGGCACGGCCAATAGAGGCCCATTCCTGTGAAAAGGCCGACCCGTTTGACTTGGTCAAAAGGTGGCGGGCCGGCCCACGGCAAGCCTGTTAACGACATGTTTGCATATAGCCCATTTACATCCCGCTAACCCAGGGCCCGTTTACGGCCTATCCGAATTAGGCCTAGTAGTGTCATCTGGGCAGTCCAATATAATTCCAGCCCGTTTTAACTTCCGTCCCATGTATGGCCCATGACGTCTTTCGGCCCATATGAGGCCCTTAGTAACCCTCGGCCCATTAACGGCCCGTGGTAAAACTGGCCCGTAATGAACAGTGCCCAACAGAGGCCCATTCCTGTGAAAAGGCCAGCCCATTTGACTTGGTCCAAAGGTGACGGGCCGGCCCACGGCAAGCCTGTTAACGGCATGTTCCCATATAGCCCATTTACAGCTCGCTAACCCAGGGCCCGTTTACGGCCTATCCGAATTAGGCCCAATAGCGTCATTTGGGGTGTCCAGTATAATTCCAGCCCGTTTTAACTTCCGGCCCATGTATGGCCCATGATGTCTTTCGGCCCATATTAGGTCCTTAGTAACCCTCGGCCCATTAACGACCCGTGGTAAAACTGGCCCGTATTGAATAGTGTTTTACTTTATACCCATTAACCACCTATTATTCCGTCGGGCTGTTTCCAATCCATGTTATCTTTCGGCCTTCTCAAGGCCCATTTATTCTTGGGCTCATTTCCAGCATTCGTTTACTTTCGGCCCGTTACTATCATTTTCTGCTTGTGGGCCAAATTCAGCCCGTGGTTACTGTCGGCCCGTTTGTGGCCCGTTAATACGTTGGGCCGTTTTCATAGCGTCATCAAGTACGGCCGATTAACGACGACCCGTTATGGTCGGCCCATGAACGGACAATTTCAACTCTAGCCCATTTACGGCCATAATGTGGTCTATTATTGGCCCTTGTTTGGCCAACCGATCATACGGCCCGTAGAAGGCCCATTGTGTCTACGGCCCGTATAAGGCCCATTGTTTCTATGACCCGTAGAAGGACCATTGTTTCTACTGCCCGTAAGAGGCCCATGTTAACTACAGTAAATATATAGCCCATGCATGGTTAATGTGGCCTAGTTTAAAAAAATAGGCTATTGCGGCCACTAGCAAACCATGGAAAAAGAATTGCACTGACTACAAGAAAACATATAAACAAGACAATAAGGAAATAAATAGGCAAGCAACTTACGCTAGGCTATCACGGCTATTACACATATTACATCCACTAGGCATCAAAGTTCGCTACCAGTGCAAATATAGGGAACAAAGCAGCATATAAACGCCGCAGCAAAACAAGTCCAGAACTGAAACCACTTCAGAAGAGCTCAAGAAACAATATCCTGGGTACCCGTAATGCTGGCAAGATGCTTAGCAAGCTTATTAACTTTCTCTTGTTTGGCTCTTAAATCCTCCAGCACTTGCTGTTGCACCAGAAAGTATGCATCTGAATTATGAAGGGACTTCCTCAGTCCTTCGGCTTCCTGTCGCATAACATCTGATCGATGTCTTTCAACTTGAAGTTGAGACTCAAGAAGCCGAACTGATTCAAGCAGCGAGTTCGAAGAGCTGGTGCCAGCAGTAGTAGCCAGTAACTCAAACACTACATCAAGATAGGACTTTGGGGTTGTCTCAGTGTCTTCAATATAGTTTTTATCAGCTTTCTTGGAGACCAACAGGGATGTCTCACTATCTTGAACCTTATCTGCATTACTTCCTTTACCATTGCATAACGGGGTACTCTTCTCCAATAACTGAGGCTCGTCTCCGAATCCTCCTCTGAGGAGTTATCTTCCTCTTGATTACGATCCGAAATGGGTGGAGGGGGGATGCCTTTGCGCCCACCATGGAGCGACGTCTGCATGAAATTTTATTGACACACAAGGCTCGTCTCTTTTGCTCTACATGTTCAGTTCCATTGTGTACAATAACTGACATGCATAGGAATAAAACATAGTGAGATTATGTAAGGAGTGCATGCACAAATCCAGAGTGAAGGTAGCAAACTATGGATAGACCCAAAACCAATGATAGCAGGCAGATAATAGCTTTAGTTAAAAAAATACAGATAATTGGTTCTTTAATGTTTGTTTGCACCCAACATGAAACTCATAGTAGACACTCGAGATTAACCAGATAGTAGACATATAGTACTGATTGATGGCCCAATATGTACCCCACAACCATTTAAAAACTCAAGTTTCAGCATAAGTTTGGACCCGAGTCGGAGTCTAATAGGTGAACACGACGATAAAGTAGCATGTCATCATATTAAGCGATGCATAACGTAAGCAGACACGGAAGAGTGCGACCTCTCTTGCGGACCCGTGTAGTCCTCAAGGTCATCTGCTTAGTTGATGATGGTAATGTAGTTGTCGTGGCTGCCGGCGGTGGGGAAGAGGATGTGAGGCGGCCAAAGACATTCTGGAGAGCGGATCCCTGCTGTGGTGAACCCTTCCGTCGTTGGAGCAGCTGAGCTGGGGTGGAACACAACACCGTAGGAGTAGGACAAACTACACAAGGTTTTCTTTGACACATATCTGTAACAGAAGTAATTGTGTAAGGGCTTGTTTGAATTTGAGGATTCTAACAATGCAGGGATAGGAAATAGACAGGAATAGGATAGGAATGCACATGCAAAACAGAGAATTTAAAAACACAGGATTTCTGCCAATCTCGGTGTTTGGTTCACAAGAATTGGAAGATCACGGTATGCAAAGAAGCATGGTGAGATTAAGTCAAACCACAAGAAGTGTACAACCTCTTTGGTGAAGCCATGTCGATCTCAGCGTGATTGGGTTGGCCGGTGAGGATGCTCCGGCTGACTTGGTTGTCGGAGGAGGGGAAGAAGATCTTAGGCGTCTGGAGATGGAGCCCGAGGTACTGCTCCGCTATGATGGAGGGTTTCGTCTTTGGAGCAGCTCCGGTGAGTTGTACAACGCCGAGGCTGAAGCAAGACAAGAGAGACAACGTTAACCTGAGTGGAATTCTAATAGCATCCCCAATAGATGACGTAAAATACATAACCACAAAGTGCTAGATGTATACATCCCCCTCTCATCTCTGAACTTAACTGTCGAAACTGAATTTAACTGTCGAAACTGAACTTAACTGTCGAAACGGAATTTTGATGTTGAAACTGAACACACTAGAGGTGAGGCTACACGTCAGTCGACTGACTTTTTCATCTCTGGCCAGTCGATTCTGGAGTCGTTGGATACGAAATCAAGGGCCTGCAGTCCATCTTCAACCTTCACCCCCCTGAGCCGCCAGCCACCACCGGCCAAATAGCCGCCCCCGCCGCCAGGGCCGCCCCGAAAACACTCCCCACTGCCAGTCCGCCGCCGCCCCGACCATCCCTGTAGGCCCTCCTGTGCCAAGATTTTTCTCTCGCGATCCCCACGCCACCGCCCACCATTGTCGGCGACCACCGCCCCCACCCTGAACCCTAAGATAGATAGTGGGGTACCTCTCCGGCGAGCCCCCCTCCCCGCTACAGTTGGTTCTTCCTTAACTCCGGCGAGCCCCCCTCCACCCCCTAAAAATCGACTGACCCAAAAGTCGATTCAGTCGACTGAAGTGTAGCTAAATCGGAGCAGCATCGCAAGCAAGAGCAAGAGCAAGAGCAAGAGCAAGAGCAAGAGCAAGAGCAGACCAGGCAGGGGACCGAGAGCAAGAGCAGAGCAGCAGCGCGAGCGAGAGCTAAAGCAGCAACAACACCTACTGATGTGGACGTCGCCGCCGAGGGAGCGACGTCGTGGAGGAAGTGGCCTGCGACGCCACCGTGGATGGAGCCGCGCCGTGTCGGCTCGGGACCGAGCGCCAGCAGCACCGTGAGATCGAATCAAGAAGAAAATGCGGTGATTAATGTACAACCTCTTTGGTGGCGCCGATTAGGCCGCAGCTTCATTCGACGAAACGGTGATGATGATGCTCTTTGAAAGAGCTGTATATCGACTAGAGGGGGGGTGAATAGGCGATTTTTAGGAAAGTCTTCAAAACATGGATGTTTCGAAGACAAACGATAGAACCAATCCTATTTATATGCAGCGGAAGGTAGACTACACTAGACAAGCCATAGTCAAGTATTCAATGAAGTGAAAGCACGAAGACTAATAGCAGCTAGGCAGTATGGATCAGGATGGAAGATTGTATGAAGCCAGTCAGAACAAGTAGTCACACAGTGAAGTCAAACAAATAAGGCAAGCCGGCAATGACTTCACAAAGACAGAAAGTAGGTAAAGAGAAGGAAGGGATAGAACCAGTAGCTTGGGGAAGACAGTGATTTGTTCGACCAGTTCCAGTTGCTGTGACAACTGTACGTCTGGTTAGGGAGGCTGAGATTTAACTCAGCAGACCGCGTCTTCACCTTATTCCCCTTGAGCTAAGGACACCCAGTCCTCGCCCAATCACTCTGGTAAGTCTTCAAGGTAGACTTCCAAACCTTCACAGACTTCGTTCATCGGCGATCCACAATGACTCTTGGATGCTCAGAACACGACGCCTAACTGACTGGAGGATTCACAGTCCTCAAGTGTAACAAGTCTTCACATCACGTGGACAGAAAGACTTCAGTGATGCCTAACACTCTTTGGCTCTGGGTGTTTGGGCTTTGTCCTCGCAAGGATCTCTCTCTCAAATGCTTCGGAGATGGGTTGCTCTCAAACGACAAAAGCTGTGTACTAACTCTGAGCAGCCACCAATTTATGGTGTAGGGGGTGGGCTATTTATAGCCACTAGGCAACCCGACCTGGTTTGTCCGAAATTACCCTAGGTCACTAAGGAACTCACACGTGTTCCAACGGTCAGATTTCAAACACACGCGGCAACTTTACTTGGGCTACAAGTAAAGCTGACTCATCCAACTCTGGATAAGATTTGCTCTCATTGTCTTCGCTCGAAGACATATGATTTGGTTGAGCATCACTTCAGTCGCTCTGACTTTGTTCACTTGGACCCCACTTAACAGTACGATGGTTCCTATGACTCAACAAAGAAGAAAAGGAAACAACAAAACGTCTAAGTCTTCGCGCTCCATAGTCTTCACACAATGTCTTCTCTTGTCATAGTCTTCAATATGAATATCTTCATATACCACCATTGTCGTCAATGTCTTCATACATTTTTAGGGGTCATCTCCGGTAGGTAAACCGAATCAATGAGGGACTACTACCTATGTTATCCTGCAATTCTCACAAACACATTAGTCCCTCAACCAGGTTTGTCGTCAATACTCCAAAACCAACTAGGGGTGGCACTAGATGCACTTACAATCTCCCCCTTTTTGGTGATTGATGACAAACTGGTTGAAGTTTTCAACGGGGATAAAAGTATGTGAAATTGTAAAGGATAAAGGTAGCAAAAGGCTCCCCCTGAAGATGTGCATATAAGTAATTTGCTTTTGAATGCAAATGCACATAGCAGGTTGTACTTGTCGAGATCCTCTTCAACCTATGAAGACAATTCATCATGCACAATTGATATGTCGAATATAATGATATGCATAATGAGAAATGGACGTTTGCAAAATGACTAAGTGTGGAATTTATCGTCGCACATGCGGAATTTATGATCGCATCACAGAGTACCAGAAAACGTAGCAGACGACCATCAAGTTCAAGTGTTACAACTTAAAGAAACAAATTTAACAAAAGCGAGAGTTGTAAACACTAGGCAAAATATAAAGCACCCGCCCATATGGACCCGCTTGAAGACTATCAACTCATATGCTTCTCCCCCTTTTGTCAGTAAGGACCAAAAAGGTTTGAAGACATAGAGCCTCTACTCGTTCCCAGAAGGAGTAGGAGAAGATGCAGGGTCGGCGTTGGTGTTTGGCGATGCAGAAGTACTTGGAGCAGTGTCGACATGCGCTGAAGGAGGAGGAGGTGAGGTAGCATCATCTTGATCATCGATCAATCTAGCATTCACCGTTGCAGCGAAGGAGGAATAATCAGAGTCTTCAAGAGACGGAGTTTGATGCAAGACATCATTTCTTGGGGGAGTGGTGTCAAACTTGAATCTTTCAGGGAAGCCATCGTCTTGAAGATCTGCTTCAGCACTCAGCAATGTCAAACTCTTCCATGACCTCCGATAGGTTTCATGTGCAACAAAGATATTCTTGGTGGAAAGGTTGTGCATACGATTGACGTCCACCAAGAGGCTTTGCATCTGGTGCTTCAGCCAGTAGTGATGCTTATCCTATTTCTGATGTAAGGCAATGAGAAGTTCTCGGTCATTGAGAACACGAGATCGCTTCCGAGGCCTTTGGGAAATGGTGCTCTTAGTAGCTTCAGTCTGTGCACGGTGAGTTAAGCGAGTATGTCCGGCCAGAGGATAAACACGAGTGACTGCTTGAACTCCTTCAATGGGCTAAGTGAAGCTTTGGTGATCAACATTGTGAAGATAAAGAGGCTCTTTGGCAGGCTGTGGGTATATGGCTTCAACTGACATATCAACCTTTGGCAGGAATATGAGATGGTTGCGAGCAGAAGGCTGATAGTTGACAGCAGAATGAAGCTTGATGAGGCGCATGACCCATGGAGCGTAAAACTTAAGTCCAAAGAGATCAGAGCCTGATGCAGCCAACTGCCTGATAAAGAAGTCTTGAGTGTTGAAGCTGATGCCATTGAAGATATAGAAGACCAATGTCTTCATGGTTCCTTCAAGTTTGGCTGATGAAGAGTGTCCTTTGACAGGCCATAGAGTTCGCCTGATGATATGATATATAGTGCGGGGCAGATACTCAAGGTCTTCAACAAAGAACTCCTTTGGGTACTCAGCATCGCGTGGCAAGGGCTTCATCATGCTCAGCATTTGGCTCATGTTGGGCTCTGGCTTTTGAAAGATACTCTCCAAAGCATCACGGTGACGTTGACAACCAGGTTCATATAGTTCTCCTGGAGTGGGCAGGCCAGTTAGCTCAATGATGTCAAAGGCTTTGGCTTCATGATGGACATTTCCTACATCCACTCAAGGACCCATGTTTTCGGATCCTTGTTGTAGTCACGAATGTGGAGGGTTGCATAGAATTGCAGGAGCAGCTCTTCATTCCAATGCTCTTTATCAGTCACGAAGTTCAGTAATCCAGCATCACGGAAGCAATCAAGGGCTTCTTCAAGGCAAGGCAACCCAGCAATGGCTTCAGTGTCAAGACGCATATGTGGGAAGATGTGCTAGCCCTTGATGATAGAGAACACGTGAATAATAGCTGCGCTGTTGATAGCTCCAGAACCTATCTGATGAAATCCTTGGTCTAGAATAGGGGTTCTTGGCGCTATCAAAGAAGGTGTTGTGCGCAATGAAACCATTGGCATTGAAGGACCCTGGTGAAGTGGCAGTACCTGGAAACCTAGGCAGTCTTGGCTTTGGCTTCTGGACCTGTGGCCTGTGCTGAACATGATAGTCAAATTGAGGACCAACAGCAGGAGGAGGGACCAGAATAGGCCATCTGACAGTGACCAGCTGACCATAGTTGTATGCTTGCTCAATAGTGTGTGGCCTGGGAGGCGGTACAGGAGCAGTAACAGTGGCAGTGGCAGTGACTTCAGGCTGCAGATTTGCATCAGGTGCAGCATTGACTTTAGGTGCAATCACTTCAGGTGCCACATTAACTTCAGGCGCCACATTAGCATCAGCCATGACAATGTCATTGGCGTCAGTGTTGGTGTTGGTGGCCGCCTCAGTATGTGTAACCTCCACTTCAGGAGCTGGAGGGTCAGACACGTTCTCCGCGAGAACAACTTGGTTGGTAGGGGGTGTGGCAACACATGCTTCTTCTTCTCTTGCTTCTTCTTCTTGGTCATCGACTGACGCAGCCGGAATATCTTCAGCCGCTTTGGCTTCAGACTCAGGGATGTTCGCAGTTGGAGAGGCTTCAGGAAACACTTGTCGTGAAACAGATTGGCGCTCATCTCCTTCTGGAACACTTGATTGATCGACTTGAGGCCTTGGTCCTTTGCGAAGCCTGCGGAATGCTGGCGACGCCTGCGGAGATGGAGTTGGTTGTGCCTCATAGTCTTCATCTTCAAGCACCGGACTGGTGACTTGAGTTGGGGGAGTTACTGGTGTTTCTACTTGACGGTGGGAGTCTTGTGGGTGATCAGCCGACGAATCATCCTGAGCAATTGGCGTCAAAGGAAGACCAATGCTGATGCGTTCGCTGTTCGTGAGAACAGGCGATGATACCACATTGTGTTCAACCTGAGGAAGGACTTCATCATCTTCAACATTGTCGTGATGACCAATGTCTTCAGCTGCGGTGGGATCAACAGCTGGAATGTCTTTAGGAGCCTATGTGGTAGCAGGCTCATGAAGAATCATGCGACATTCTTGTTGTGCAGATGCAGGACGAGCAACAGAAATTGGCTCGACGATAAGGGGCTCTGTGGGAGCAGCCCGGACTTTCTTGGTCTTGCGTTTCTTGGTGGGTGGAGCATCATCAATGGTGTTCTTAGTTTTGCACTTGCGGGCTTCAGCTTCAACGACCTTTGTCTTCTTGAGTTCTGAAGCAACTGTGGGGACCTTAGGCTTCGAGCCTGTCATGCTGGCAGGGAAGACAATGCGAGGTTCTTCCCGCCTTGATGCTTCAGCTGGGGCCACAGTTGGCTTCTTCTTCTTGGCAGCCATCCTCGGGTCGATGCCAGGACGCCCAAGGGACTTGCGCTTCTCAGCTTCATTGTACGCTTGAACACACTTGGCAGCCAAAACCTTTATGCTCTCACGAGAACCTTTAGCTTCTTCACGCTTCTTGTGAAAGGCTTCCTTAAGCTCATGCATCATGACTTGAAAATTCTGGATATCTTTGACGCTGAGCTTGGCCATATGCTTCTTGAACCGAGCCTTTTCAAAATCAATCTTGTGCTTCAGCTCAACAATTTTCTGAGCAAGAGCTAGCTCAGAAGCAATGGCACCGTTGAATGAGACGCTCAGGCCAATTGGAAGTTGAAGATCATCAAAGCTGAGATTGGGGGTGTCAAATCACTCATCAATGAAGTTATTGATGATTGCCATGTCAAAGAGAGGCAAGTCATTAAGATTTCTGCTTCTTGCTTGCTCTTTATCAGTTGCTCAAGAGCGTCATCAACAAGATCTTCATCACTTGACAAATCAATGGTGTCATTCTCATTCCTCAGAACAACAGCAGGAGTCAGAGCAGAACTTGGATTGTGCATGGGCTTCTTATTTAGCTTCTTGGGCTTGGAGATGTGAGGGTGATCTTCAGACTGCACACTTGGTGCAGGTGAAGGAGTGGCCAAAGGCTTCACTCTCGAAGCTGTTGGTGGAGTGGAAGGCTTCGAAGCCTTGGGTTTCTTCTTCTTCAGCTTCGGAGGTGCATGCGCTTCATCAGAGTCAGCATCGTCTGCAGGTTGATCCACATCCGTCCCTTGAACCCTTATATGAGTGATGAGACCTTCTAAGTTGTAGAAGGGCCCAACAAGATTTGGTTCAGCTTCGCGTGTGCCATCAGCACGAGGCACAGAGGGGCCAGGGTTGAAGTCTAATCCCCAAGATTTCTTGTTCTCCTTGGCCGAGTTCTTGGCAAACTAGAGGTTGCACTTGAACAGATTGTCATCTCGACACCATAGCAATGATGATGGGTCGGCATCAGCTGGTTGTGGCCCTCGGACCATGCAAGGATAGAAGCCTTGGGCAATGGCTTCAGCTCTGGACCTGGGTGGAAGATTTTTGTACATAATGTCTCCCCATGGTCGCTTGATGGCATTCTTCTCAGCATACTCCTGGGTCACAAACCTGTACTTGTACCACTGTTCTGCCCAATACCTTCGAATCCATTGGATTCGAGTTTTTCTCTGATTATAGTCCTCCTCTGGATCAGTCTTGTACATCTCATAGAGGTCAGGAGGCAAATCTCTGGAGGTGTTTCCACGGCGCTGTCTGCCACCCTTCCTAACAGATTTCTCAGTTTCCATGAGGTTCATACTGAAAGGCTTCAACACTGTCAAAGGCTTTCGTCTGCTGGTCAGACAGGAACTGGCTTCGGGAGAGTTAATGTGATGCTGCAAGAATTCTGCAAATGAATGCAGACTATGAGAACCAAGGGATTCTCCCACGGACATGTACCTGTGACAGCATTAGAGATGCAAGGGAAGGGGAAGAGGTCATATGCATTCTCAGAAGATTTTGAAGATAAATCTGTTTAGAAGACATTGACCTCATAGTGCGAAGACATTCACTTATATGTTGAGAGTTGGTTCCAGATTTGTACGAATCCAAGAATAGGTACAAGTGAGGAATCTAACTATGTGTGAAGCATATGTGAATGTACTAGGCAAAGTATAAGATGCAGACATGATAGATCCAAATATGTGGAGGCAGAAACTTCTATTGGTAGAAAGGATGAATCTATCGGATCAAAAAGATGGTAAAAAGAGGGTTTTAATTTACCACACGTTGAACTGCTAGACGGAGACGAAGTGAAGGCCGAGTAGTTCGATCTTCCGTGCCCTAACTTGGCGACGGAGGACGCCTACGGCGGCGGCACAGAAGACGATTTCTGCGGCCGGCGTGAAGACGGCGTCGACGAGGTCGCGGCAGCTAAGCGCTTCGTCGTCGGCGTCGTCGAGAGCTAGCGGTGGCGCTAGGGTTTTTCGAGGTGGAGAGGTGGTAGAAGTGTTTTGACCGTGATGGGACGGGCATTTATAAGGAAGGGAGACGGCACATCGCAATTACGCAGGTGCCCCTTGCGGTTCTCATCCGAGGGACATGTGGCGGACATATAACACATAGGGAGTTGTTCCATATTCCCACGCATGCCTGGACTGTCGGGGTGGTCGTTCCGGCTTCTCCAGGTTTCACGCAATAAGGATTGAGCATTAAAAGCAGATTTAATGTTTGTCTCTGTATCTTCTACTGACAAGGACGCAGAGAAGACATTCAACGGTTCCAACAGAATGCATATGATTTGGATAGATAGAGTTTGAGGTAGAAAGCATAGAGAGGTTAGGGTCCGATCACATTCACTTAGTTCAAAAGATTCAAATAAGAAGACATAGCTATAAGTGAATGCTATAGAGGACAGAACACAAGTCTATATATGTATATATATGAGTAAGATCAATTTGACAAAGAGAAGACATATATGAAGTTAAATCAAATGCGAAGATTTTGCAAATGTAACGCCAAGAGAAACACTTCAAGCAAAGATTTGGTGGTGGCGTTACCCACCGTATAGGAAGTATTAGACCCAGACACGGCGCACAATTATCGTGGCGCTCCGAAGTCAAATTCCGCGTTAATGTATTCACACTCAAAATGTAAGTCTTCATTGATTGAAGATATACTTTACTTCGTGTGTTGCACATCTAAGTCATCAACATGCATAAGTGTTAGGATGTGTGCCTGATTACAGGACATTCGAGGATTCCAAGATATTTAGCTCACACCGCAACTTGCAAAACCTTTTCTCATCCAAGGGTTTTGTGAAGATATCTGCCAGCTGCTCTTCAGTGTTGACGTGTATGATATCAATATCTTCCTTCATGACATGATATCTGAGAAAGTGATGACGAATTTCAATGTGCTTTGTCTTCGAGTGCTGAACTGGGTTGTTGGCAATCTTGATGGCGCTTTCATTGTCGCAATAGAGTGGCACATGCTTCAGATGGACACCATAGTCCTTGAGAGTTTGCTTCATCCAGAGAAGCTGAGCGCAGCAAGATCCAGCAGCAATGTATTCAGATTTAGCAGTGGAGAGTGATACACAGTTCTGCTTCTTTGAAGACCAACAGACAAGTGATCATCCCAGAAAGTGACATGTGCCTGATGTAGACTTGTGATCAACTTTGTCACCAGCATAATCAGCATCTGAGAATCCAACTAGATCAAACTCTGAGCCCTTTGGATACCATAATCCTATTGTTGGGGTGTAAGCCAAATATCTATGAATTTGCTTCACAGCTAAGTGATGCGATTCCTTTGGTGCCGCTTGGAATCGAGCACACATGCAAACACTAAGCATAATATCTGGCCTAGATGCACATAAATAAAGTAAATAACCAATCATGGAGCGGTATACCTTTTGATCGAAATCTTTATCATTGGCGTCGGGACTCAGATGACTTTTAGTTGGCATAGGCGTCGTGTATCCTTTGCAGTCTTGCATTCCAAACTTCTTCAGGCAATCTTTGAGGTATTTCTCTTGAGATATGAAGATGTCGTTGCTTTGCTGACGAATTTGAAGACCAAGGAAGAACTTCAGGTCACCCGTCATGGACATCTGATATTGCTCTTGCATCATGTGAGCGAACTCATCACTGTATCTTTTGTCAGTGCATCCAAAGATAATGTCATCCACATAGATTTGGCAAACAAACAGTTCACCATCATATGTCTTCGTGAAGAGTGTGGGATCCAGGGAACCAGGTTTGAAGCCGTTGCTCTTCAGGAAGTCTTTGAGTGTGTCATACCAAGCACGAGGGGCTTGTTTGAGGCCATACAGTGCCTTGCTGAGCTTGTATACCATATCAGGATGTTTTGGATCTTCAAAGCCAGGTGGTTATGCAACATACACTTCTTCTTCAATCTTGCCATTGAGAAAGGCACTCTTCACATCCATTTGATACAGAAGGATGTTGTGATGGTTTGCATAGGCTAGCAGTATGCGAATAGCTTCAAGCCTAGCCACAGGAGCAAATGTTTCATCGAATTCAATCCCTTCAATTTGAGTGTATCCTTGAGCGACGAGACGAGCTTTGTTTCTGACAACTTGACCATGCTCATCTTGCTTGTTGCGATAAATCCATTTTGTGCCTATTATGTTGTGCTTGCGGGGGTCAGGACGCTTGACAAGTTCCCATACGTTGTTCAGATCAAACTGTTGAAGCTCTTCTTGCATAGCTTGAATCCATTCAGGTTCCATGAAGGCTTCAGCAACTTTCTTGGGTTCAGATATCGAGACAAATGCAAAGTGCCCACAGAAATTTGCTAGCTGTGTTGCTCTTGAATGAGTGAGTGGACCAGGTGCATTGATGCTGTCAATTATCTTCTCAACTTGTACTTCATTTGCAACACGAGGATGAACTGGACGAAGATTTTGCTCTTGCTGGTCATTGTCATCATTAGGAGGTTTGTCTTCAGGCTGAGCATTGTCTTCAGGTTGATTGGGAGCAGAAATGATGAGTTCCTCGTCAGGCTGTGCTTCAGAAGGCATGATTTCACCTATTCCCATTAGCTTGATAGATTCACTGGGTGGAGCTTCATCCAGCACATTTGGCAGGAATTCTCTTTGTGAGCCATTCATTTCATCAAACCGCACATCCACAGTTTCAACCACTTTATAGAGAAAGAGGTTGAAGACTCTGTAGGAGTGCGAGTCCTTTCCGTAGCCGAGTATGAAACCTTCATATGCTTTTGGTGCAAATTTTGATTTGATGTGGATCCTTGATCCAGCACCTAGCTCCAAATACCCTGAAGTAACTGACATTTGGCTTCTTGCCAGTAAGGAGTTCATAGGAGGTTTTCTTCAGAAGCTTGTGAAGATAAACACGGTTGATGACATGGCATGTTGTATCAATAGCTTCGGGCCAGAACTTTCTTGGTGTCTTGTATTCATCGAGCATCGTTCGAGCCATCTCAATGAGGGTTCTGTTCTTGCGCTCCACGATGCCATTCTACTGAGGTGTGTACGGAGCTGAGAACTCATGAGTGATTCCCATTGTATCCAGATAAAGATCAAGGACGGTATTCTTGAACTCAGAGCCATTGTCACTTCTGATATGCTTGATCTTGACGCCATAGTTGTTCATGGCACGGTTGGCGAAGCGTCTGAAGACATCCTGTACTTCAGTCTTGTAGAGAATTATGTGCACCCATGTGTATCTTGAATAATCATCAACAATGATGAAGCCATAGCGACAAGTTGTAGTAGTGAGCGTAGAGTAGTGAGTAGGGCCAAATAAGTCCATGTGAAGCAGCTCGAAGGGTTGGGATGTCGTCATGATTGTCTTCGAGGGATGATGGGCCCTAGTCATCTTCCCAGCTTCGCAGGCACCGCACGGATGATCTTTCTTGAACTTGATGCCCTCGATGCCTACGACGTGCTTCTTCTTCGTGAGAGTTTGCAAGTTCCTCATGCCGGCATGTCCTAGCCTCCGATGCCAGAGCCAGCACTCTGAAGCTTTTGCTAGAAGACATACGGCCATCTATGGTCCCGCTGAGAAATCTACCATATACAGATCATCTTTCCGATATCCTTCAAAGACTAGAGACTTGTCAGATTCCATTAGCACAAGGCAACGATATTTTCCGAATATCACAATCATGTTTAAGTCACAAAGCATTGAGACAGACATTAAGTTGAAACCAAGGGATTCAACAAGCATGACTTTATCCACGTGCTGATCCTTTGAGATTGCAACTCTACCTAGACCCAATACTTTGCTTTTACCAGTGTCAGCAAATGTTATGTGACTCTTGTCAGATGGACGTAAGGTTGAGTCCATAAGAATACTTCGATCACCGGTCATATGATTAGTGCATCCGCTGTCCATAATCCATTTTGAAGTCTTTAGTGTCATACCCTACAGTGCGGTTAGGGGGATAGGCTTCACGAAGAGTATTGTGAAGCATAAACATTTGACGAGCAAGCGGATTATGAAAGCTTAGATCCAAGTTGGGACGGTTAGGATGATTGGCAAGCGATTCAGGAACAAAATACATAGTAAGACCATTTGGGCATTTGATCTTGCGCCCTACAAGATGTTTTAGGTCCCCAGCAATAGCATCATACGCCTTTGATTTTTGGCTGGAGACCTTTCCCTGCAAGAGAAAATTAATTCTTCTTAACCACCCACATCTTTAGGGGTGGCTTAGAAGGAATGAGTCTAAGTGCAGCATCTGAGAATTTTGGCTTTGGAGCCCTAGCAAATAGCCTTGCAGGAGGAGAATAATACTCATAAGAATAAGCAGAAAAGTTCTTTGTTTTGTGAATATAGCGGTTTGAGGAAACACGCTCATATTCATGGGTCTGAGTACAATTTCCCTGCAAAACATTGGCGTTAGGGTGACTCAGGTGAGTCCTCTGTCTGTATGAAGCCTTAGGACCGTGTGAAGCCTTTGGTCTGGGGTTTGTCTTCTTCCCAGGTGGTGTCATGATGACATTTACTGGAAGCTTCTCAAGACAACCTTTGGGAACCCAGATCTTCTTCATAGGTGGCCCGTTCCTGCAGTTAGTACCAATATACCTGGCAAACACTTCACCATTCTGATTCTTAAACACTTTATAGTTTACATCAAAGGATTCATCAATGATAGTAGGATTAGCACAAGTGAAGCAGATAAGGTAGACAGATCCACTGAAGGTTCCTTTGCAGCAACCCATGTGGTTTTGGGGTACTGCTCAGGCTTCCAGTATGAACCATCAACATTCATTTTCCTCTTGAACCCTACACCCTCTTTCCTAGGGTTTCGGTTCAGAATCTGCTTTTTGAGGACATCACATAACGTCTGATGCCCTTTGAGGCTTTTGTACATCCCTGTTTCAAGCAAAGTCTTCAACCTAGCATTTTAATCAACAATAGTAGTGGTATCCTCAATAGAGGGGTTAGTTACCACATCAGCAGTTGAAAATATTGCGACAGTAGCAGCAGTAGAACATTCAGCAACAGCTGTAGCGTTATCACGCTCAATGCATTTTAGACATGGTGGTTCAAATCCTTCCTGAGCGGAGCTGGTCTGTTGAGCGCGGAGTGACTTATTTTCTTTTTGAAGATCTTCATGAGCCGCTTTCAATTTCTCAAGTTCTTTCTTCCTTTGAAGATAATCGTAGGAAAGCTTTTCATGAGTTTTTGAGAGCGATTCATGACGACTTTCAAGTTCCTCGTACTTAACATGAAGATTTTTTATGTCTTCAATTAAGGATTGAGAACGAGTCATTTCCGCCTCCACCAGGTCATCGCTTTTGTCTAACAATTTTTGAATATGTTCCATAGCTTTCTGTTGTTCAGTGGCAATTTTAGCAAGTGTTTTCTAGCTAGGTTTGGATTCACAATCGGAGTCATCTTCACTGGATGTTTGAAAGTAAGCATCGCGTGATTTTACCTTGGCACCGCGTGCCATGAAGCAGTAGGTGGGAGCGGAGTCGTCGTTATCATCATCATCAGTGTTGGTGACGGAGCCATTGTCTTCAGTGTTGAAGATGGAATTGGCAACGTAGGCTGTGGCTAGAGCCAGACTTGCAACACCAGAATCAGACTCCTCCTCAGACTCCACCTCCGATTCTTCTGAAGCAGAGTCCTCCTCTGAATCCATCTCCTTGCCAACAAACTCACGAGCCTTGCCAGACGAATTCTTCTTGTGTGATGAATACTTCGATGAAGACTTGGAAGAAGACTTTGAGGATTTCTTCTTTTTCTTGTCATCAGAATCATATTCCTTGCTCTTCTTCTTCTTCTTCTCATTGTCCCATTGAGGACACTCAGAGATGTAGTGACCAGGTTTCTTGCACTTGTGACATGTTCTCTTCTTGTGGTCATGGGTAGAAGCTTCATCATTTCTTGAGCTGGATCGTGAAGACTTTCTGAAGCCTTTCTTCTTAGTGAATTTCTGGAACTTCCTCACGAGCATGGCAAGCTCCTTTCCAATATCTTCAGGATCATCAGAACTGCAGTCAGATTCTTCTTCAGATGAGGAAACAGCCTTTGCCTTCAAAGCGCGAGTTCGGCCATAGTTGGGACCATAGATGTCACGTTTCTCAGATAGCTGGAACTCATGTGTGTTGAGCCTCTCAAGTATGTCAGATGGATCGAGAGTCTTGAAGTCAGGGCGCTCTTGAATCATCAGGACAAGGATGTCAAATGAGCTGTCAAGTGATTTCAGGAGTGTCTTGACGATTTCATGCTTGGTGATCTCAGTGGCGCCAAGTGCCTGAAGCTCATTTGTGATGTCAGTGAGGCGATCGAATGTGAGCTGGACATTCTCATTGTCATGTCTCTTGAAGCGATTGAAGAGGTTGCGAAGGACACTGGTCCTTTGATCTCTCTGGGTTGAGACGCCTTCGTTGACCTTGGAGAGCCAGTCCCAGACTAGCTTCGACGTTTCCAGAGCACTCACACGGCCATACCGTCCTTTGGTCAGATGACCACAGATGATGTTCTTGGCAGTGGAATCCAGTTGATCAAGCTTCTTGACATCAACAGGGGTGACACCTTCACCAGTCTTGGGAACGCCGTTCTTGATGACATACCAGAGGTCCACATCAATGGTTTCAAGGTGCATGCGCATCTTGTTCTTCCAGTAGGGGTATTCAGGGCCATCAAAGATGGGGCATGCAGCGGAGACTTTGATTATCCCTGCAGTCGACATAGCTAAAACTCCAGGTGGTTAAACCGAATCACATAGAACAAGGGAGTACCTTGCTCTGATACCAATTGAAAGAGATGTATATCGACTAGAGGGGGGGTGAATAGGCGATTTTTAGGGAAGTCTTCAAAACATGGATGTTTCGAAGACAAACGATAGAACCAATCCTATTTATATGCAGTGGAAGGTAGACTACACTAGACAAGCCATAGTCAAGTATTCAATGAAGTGAAAGCACGAAGACTAATAGCAGCTAGGCAGTATGGATCAGGATGGAAGATTGTATGAAGCCAGTCAGAACAAGTAGTCACACAGTGAAGTCAAACAGATAAGGCAAGCCGGCAATGACTTCACAAAGACAGACAGTAGGTAAAGAGAAGGAAGGGATAGAACCAGTAGCTTGGGGAAGACAGTGATTTGTTCGACTAGTTCCAGTTGCTGTGACAACTGTACGTCTGGTTAGGGAGGCTGAGATTTAACTCAGAAGACCGCATCTTCACCTTATTCCCCTTGAGCTAAGGACACCCAGCCCTCGCCCAATCACTCTGGTAAGTCTTCAAGGTAGACTTCCAAACCTTTACAGACTTCGTTCACCGGCGATCCACAATGACCCTTGGATGCTCAGAACGCGATGCCTAACCGGCTGGAGGATTCACAGTCCTCAAGCGTAACAAGTCTTCAGATCACGCGGACAGAAAGACTTCAGTGATGCCTAACACTCTTTGGCTCTGGGTGTTTGGGCTTTGTCCTCGCAAGGATCTATCTCTCAAATGCTTCAGAGGAGGGTTGCTCTCAAACGACAAAATCCGTGTACTAATTCTGAGCATCCACCAATTTATGGTGTAGGGGTGGGCTATTTATAGCCACTAGGCAACCTGACCTGGTTTGTCCGAAATGACCCTGGGTCACTAAGGAACTAACACGTGTTCCAACGACCAGATTTCAAGCACACGCGGCAACTTTACTTGGGCTACAAGTAAAGCTGACTCATCCAGCTCTGGATAAGATTTTCTCTCATTGTCTTCGCTCGAAGACATAGGATTTGGTTGAGCATCACTTCAGTCACTCTGACTTTGTTCACTTGGACCCCACTTAACAGTATGGTGGTTCTTATGACTCAACAAAGAAGAAAAGGAAACAATGAAACGTCTAAGTCTTCACGCTCCATAGTCTTCACACAATGTCTTCTCTTGTCATAGTCTTCAATATGAATATCTTCATATACCACCATTGTCGCCAATGTCTTCATACATTTTTAGGGGTCATCTCCGGTAGGTAAACCGAATCAATGAGGGACTACTACCTGTGTTATTCTGCAATTCTCACAAACACATTAGTCCCTCAACCAGGTTTGTCGTCAATACTCCAAAACCAACTAGGGGTGGCACTAGATGCACTTACACTCTTCCGGTCATGCAGGTGAAGACGATGGTGTGGGATTGGAGGTGGCGCGAAAGACGAGGGTAACATCAGGGCAGCTCCTTGGAGGTGGAGGACAGGGTGGCTGAACTGGCGGGACGACCAGATCGACGACGGATCCTCATCTGGTACGGTGGATGAGGGACGTCAAGGTGTTGCTATGGACGACGTCGTCGGGGAAGAGGCTCCGGCTAGGTGGCGGACGGAGGAGGGTGTGGGGCTTTGCGAGTTTTTCCAGCCTCGGTGTACGAATGGGTGGGTGGATGGGATGGGAGTGGGGAACCATGTCTTAGGGACGCGCTTGTCCTAAATGTGGGGTAAGTTACGAAAGTACCCCCACCGATTTGAGGCAGTTCTTTCGGTTCAGGGGTATCACGGGCATTTCGCGTGTCGGGATTTCACAGGAGGTGGGAGTTTTCGCGCGTGTTAAAATTTTGGAATAGGAAGGCGCGGGTTGAGATGGAGGGAGTTGTCGGAGCACAATGAGACAAAGATATATCTTAAATATTTTGGGCTAACAAGGCGTGGGTTGAAATTTCCGGACAAGCCTAACGTGTACTGTACCAAATCAATTCGCACTACAAATTCCATTCAAAACTTTGAATTCATGTTATGTTCAATTAAAATATTTCGCTACGTGTATAATGCATGCAACCTAGTACTCAAATGAACGTTTTAGTGCATTCCAAACGTATATACTACCGCTTCAATATGAACTAAATTTGAATTCGTTTCTCCATTTGAATACGATCTACAATAATGATTGTTGTGAAGTCAAATCATTTGAATTTGTTTCTCTGTTTTAATAAGATCTACAATCATCATTATTGTCAAGTTAAACCATTGTTTGTGTATTATCTTCACAACACACCACATGATTAGTCTTGAGTTACATATGAACTATGTGTACTATATGAACTCGAACTCGATTTTTTGAATCCACTTTATGTTGATTTGCATATGTTTAAAAAACTATGATCTCCTATTCAAATATATTAATCCACTTTCATATCAAATTATGATCTTTTTTAGTCTCTTACACCCACACAATCCTCTAACCTTTGTAGCTACCAGTAGCTTTCTCTCGTGCATGCACACGACCTCCTCGCCCTCCCCCTCCCTCAGCATTCTATCCATCGCGCACATTCATTTTGTTTTCTTTAGGTCGTTCTCCCACAGTCTCCACAACTCTTTGTTGGGGAACGTTGCATGGGAAACAAAAAATTTTCCTACGTTCACCAAGATCAATCTAGGAGATGCATCTACGAGGGGAGAGTTGGATCCACATACCCTTGTAGATCGCTAAGCGGAAGCGTTCAAGAACGCGGTTGATGGAGTCGTACTCGCCGCGATTCAGATCGCCGAAGATCCTAGCACCGAACGGACGGTGCCTCCGCGTTCTTCACACGTACAGCTCGGGGACGTCTCCTCCTTCTTGATCCAGCAAGGGGGAAGGAGAGGTTGATGGAGAATCTAGCAGCACGACGGCGTGGTGGAGATGGTGGTGGAGGATTCTAGCAGGGCTTCGCCAAGCACTACGGGAAAACGAAGATGTTTGTGGGAGAGGGAGGGCAGCGCCGAGGCACGAACGTGTGTGGCTGCCCTCCCTCTGCCTCTCTTTATATAGGGGGGAGAGAGGGGAGGGGGCGCCCTAGGGTTTACCCCTAGGGGCGGCGGCCAAGGGGAGATGGGAGGGGGCGGCGCCCCAGGGTTAGGGTTCCCCCCCCCCAGGTGCCTTGCCCCCCAAGCCTAGGGGTGCGGCAGCCCTAGGAGGGGCCCAGCCCCTTGGCGCAGGTGGAGAGGGCCCAAGGGGGGGCGCACAGCCCCATGAGGGCTGTTGTGTCTCCCACTTGTGGCCCATGAGGCCCGTAACACTTTCCGGGACCCCCGAAACCCCTTTCGGTCATCCGACGACTTCCCGGTACTCCCCGGAACACTTCCGGACTCCGATCACTCTCATCCTATATATCAATCTTCGTCTCCGGACCATTCCGGAGACCCTCGTCACGTCCGGGATCTCATCCGGGACTCCGAACAACCTTCGGTAACCATGCACTGTTCTCACTAACAACCCTAGCGTCACCGAACCTTAAGTGTGTAGACCCTGCGGGTTCGGAAACTATGCAGACATGACCGAGACACTCCCAGGTCAATAACCAATAGCGGGATCTGGATACCCATATTGGCTCCCACACGTTCCTCGATGATCTCATCGGATGAACCACGATGTCAAGGATTCAGGCAATCCCATATACAGTTCCCTTTGTCTCGTTGGTATGTTACTTGCCCGAGATTCGATCGTCGGTATCTCCATACCTAGTTCAATCTCGTTACCGGCAAGTCTCTTTACTCGTTCCGTAATACATAATCCCGTGACTAACTACTTAGTCACTTTGAGCTCATTGAGATGACGTATTACCGAGTGGGCCCGGAGATACCTCTCCGTCATACGGAGTGACAAATCCCAGTCTCGATCCATGTCAACTCAACAGACACCTTCGGAGATACCTGTAGAGTACCTTTATAGTCACCCAGTTACGTTGCGACGTTTGGCACACACAAAGTACTCCTACGGTGTTAGTGAGTTACATGATCTCATGGTCATAGGAACTTATACTTGACATGCAGAAAACTATAGCGATAACTGATACGATCAAAAGCTATGTTTAACGTTTGGGTCTCGTCCATCACATCATTCTCCTAATGATGTGATCCCGTTATCAAATGACAACTCATGTCTATGACCTGGAAACCGCGGTCATCTTTGATCAACGAGCTAGTCCTTAAGAGGCTTACTAGGGACACAAAGTTTGTCTATTTATCCACACATGTATTTAAGTTTCCAATCAATACAATTGTAGCATGGATAATAAACGATTATCATGAACAAGGAAATATAATAATAACTCTTTTATTATTGCCTCTAGGGCATATTTCCAACAGTCTCCCACTTGCACTAGAGTCAATAATCTAGCATTACAAGGTAATGAATCTAACACCCATAGAGTCTTGGTGTTGATCATGCTTAGCCCGTGGAAGAGGCTTAGTCAACGGATCTGCAACGTTCAAATCCGTGTGTACTTTGCAAATGCTTATGTCCTCCTCCTTGACTGAATCGCGGATGGAATTGAAGCGTCGCTTTATGTGTCTGGTCCTCTTGTGAAACCTTGGTTCCTTGGCTAGAGCAATGGCACCAGTGTTGTCACAAAACAGAGTCATTGGGTTCAATGCACTAGGCACAACTCCAAGATCTGTCATGAACTCCTTCATCCAGACACCTTCCTTTGCCGCCTTCGAGGCAGCTATGTACTCCGCTTCGCATGTAGAATCGGCTACCACGCTTTGCTTGGAACTGCACCAGCTTACCGCTCCCCCGTTGAGAATATATACATATCCGGTTTGAGACTTAGAGTCATCCGGATCAGTGTCAAAGCTTGCATCGACGTAACCCTTTACGACGAGCTCTTGATCACCTCCATAAACGAGAAACATCTCCTTGGTCCTTTTCAGGTACTTTAGGATATTCTTGACCGCTGTCCAGTGATCCATACCAGGATTACTTTGAAACCTTCCGGCCATACTTATGGCAAGGCTGACATCTGGTCTTGTGCACAGCATTGCATACATGATAGAGCCTATGGCTGAAGCATAGGGGACGACACTCATCTTTTCTCTATCTTCCGCAGTCACTGGGCATTGAGTCTTACTCAACTTTGTACCTTGCAATACCGGCAAGAACCCCTTCTTGGATTGATCCATTTTGAACTTCTTCAAAACTTTATCAAGGTATGTACTTTGTGAAAGTCCTATCAAGCGTCTCGATCTATCTCTATAGATCTTGATGCCCAATATGAAAGCAGCTTCACCGAGGTCCTTCATCGAAAAACTCTTGTTCAAATACCCCTTCACGCTATCCAAAAATTCTATATTGTTTCCAATTAACAATGTGTCATCCACATATAATATTAGAAACGCTATAGAGCTCCCACTCACTTTCTTGTAAATACAAGCTTCTCCGTAAACTTGTACAAACCCAAACGCTTTGATCACCTCATCAAAGCGAAGATTCCAACTCCGAGATGCTTGCACCAGCCCATAAAAATGGAACGCTGGAGTTTGCAAACTTTGTCAGCATTCTCTGGATCGACAAAACCTTCCGGTTGTATCATATACAACTCTTCCTTAAGAAAACCGTTAAGGAACGCTGTTTTGACATCCATCTGCCAAATTTCATAATCGAAATATGCAGCTATTGCTAACATGATTCAGACGGATTTAAGCATCGCTACGGGTGAGAAAGTCTCATCGTAGTCAATCCCTTGAACTTGTGAAAAACCCTTTGCCACAAGTCGAGCTTTATACACGGTGACATTGCCGTCAGCGTCCGTCTTCCTTTTAAAAATCCATTTATTCTGAATGGCCTTCCACCCTTCAGGTAATACTTCCAAAGTCCATACTTTGTTTTCATACATGGATCCCATCTCGGATTTCATGGCCTCTAACCATTTGTCGGAATCCGGGCCCACCATCGCTTCTCCATAGCTCGTAGGTTCACTGTTGTCCAACAACATGACCTCCAAGACAGGGTTACCATACCACTCAGGTGCAGTGCGTACCCTTGTCGACCTACGAGGTTCGGTAGTAACTTGATCAGAAGTTTCTTGATCATCATCATTGGCTTCCTCTTCAACCGCTGCAGGCTCCACAAAAACATCTTTCTGTGCTGTGCAACTCTCTGGTTGAAGCAGAGGTTCAATAACCTCATCAAGTTCTACCTTCCTCCCACTCAATTCTTTCGAGAGAAACTCTTTCTCGAGAAAGGACCCGTTCTTAGCGACAAACACTTTGCCCTCGGATCTGAGATAGAAGGTGTACCCAACCGTCTCTTTTGGGTATCCTATGAAGACACATTTGTCCGCTTTGGGTTCGAGCTTTTCTGGCTGAAGCCTTTTGACATAAGCATTGCAACCCCAAACTTTGAGAAAAGACAACTTAGGTTTCTTACCAAACCATAGTTCATACGGTGTTGTCTCAACGGACTTAGATGGAGCCCTATTTAAAGTGAATGCAGCTGTCTCTAACGCATATCCCCAAAACGATAGTGGCAAATCGGCAAGAGACATCATAGAACGCACCATATCTAATAGGGTTCGATTACGACGTTCGGACACACCATTACGCTGTGGTGTTCCAGGTGGCGTCAACTGTGAAACAATTCCACATTTTCTTAAGTGATTGCCAAACTCATAACTCAGATACTCTCCCCCTCGATCAGATCGTAGGAACTTGATCTTCTTGTTACGATGATTCTCAACTTCACTCTGAAATTGCTTGAACTTTTCAAACGTTTCAGACTTATGCTTCATCAAGTAAATATACCCATATCTACTTAAGTCGTCAGTGAAGGTGAGAAAATAACGATATCCACCGCACGCCGTGACACTCATCGGACCACACACATCAGTATGTATGATTTCCAATAAGTCACTTGCCCGTTCCATTGTTCCTGAAAACGGGGTCCTTGTCATCTTGCCCATGAGGCACGGCTCGCATGTGTCAAGTGATTCAAAATCAAGAGACTCCAAAAGTCCATCAGCATGGAGCTTCCTCATGCGTTTCACGCCGATATGACCCAGACGGCAGTGCCACAAGAAAGTGGTACTATCGTTATCAACTCTACATCTTTTGGCATCAATGTTATGAACATGTGTATTATCACTATCGAGATTCAATAAGAACAAACCCCCTACTTCGGGTGCATGACCATAAAAGATATTACCCATATAAATAGAACAACCTTTATTCTCTGATTTAAATGAGTAACCGTCTCGCATTAAACAAGATCCAGATATAATGTTCATGCTCAACGCAGGCACTAAATAACAATTATTCAGGTTCATAACTAATCCCGATGGTAATCGAAGAGCGAGCGTGCCGACGGCGATCACATCAACCTTGGAACCATTCCCCACGCGCATCGTCAATTCGTCCTTCGCCAGCCTCCGTTTATTCCGTAGTTCCTGTTTAGAGTTGCAAATGTGAGCAACCGAACCGGTATCAAATACCCAGGCACTACAACGAGAGTTGGTAAGGTACACATCAATAACATGTATATCACATATACCTTGCTTGTTGTTGTTGTTGGCCCCCTTCTTGTCTGCCAGATACTTGGGGCAGTTCCGCTTCCAGTGGCCGTTCCCCTTGCAATAGAAACACTCAGTCTCTGGCTTGGGCCCAGCCTTGGGTTTCTTCACTGGATGAGCAACTGCTTTGCCACCCTTCTTAGAGTTACCCTTCTTGCCTTTGCCATTTTTCTTGAAACTGGTAGTTTTATTGACCATCAACACTTGATACTCCTTCTGGATGTCTGCCTCAGCGACTTTCAGCATTGAAAACAGCTCGGCGATGGATTTGTTCATCCCTTGCATGTTATACTGCTGCACAAAGCTCTTGTAGCTAGGTGGGAGTGACTGGAGAATTCTGTCAATGATAGCCTCCTCCGGGAACACAAGTCCCAGATCAGCTATGCGGGTATAGTACCCAGACATCTTCAGTAAGTGCTCACTGACAGACGAATTCTCCTCCATCTTGCAAGCAAAGAATTTATCGGTGGTCTCATACCTCTCGATCTTGGCATTCTTTTCAAAGATGAACTTCAACTCCTGGAACATCTCATATGCTCCATGACGTTCAAAACGCCTTTGAAGTCCTCCTTCCAAGCTATACAACATGGCACACTGCACTACTGAGTAGTCATCCGAACGCGACTGCCAGGCGTTCATAACGTCCACAGAGGCCTGAGGAGCGGGGGGTTCACCTAGCGGTGCATTTAGGACATAAACCTTTTGGGCAGCTGTGAGGATGATCCTCAGATTGCGGAGCCAGTCCACAAAGTTGCTCCCATCATCTTTCAGTTTAGCTTTCTCTAGGAACGCATTAAAATTCAGGGGAGCTACTGCGCGAGCCATCTACAACAAAAGATTTGCAAAGACATCTTAGACTATTGTTCATGATAAGTGAGTTATTACCTAATCAAATTACTTATAACTCCCACTCAAATTGACATCCCTCTGGTCATTCGAGCGTGACATGATCCAGATCCACCAACCCAAGTCCGATCATCACGTGAGATGAGGTGGTGTCAATGGTGAACATCTACATGTTGATCATATCTACTATATGACTCATGCTCGACCTTTCGGTCTTCCGTGTTCCGAGGCCATGTCTGTACATGCTAGGCTCGTCAAGTCTAACCCGAGTGTTCTGCATGTGCAAAACTGGCTTGCACCCGTTGTATGCGAACGTAGAGTCTATCACACCCGATCATCACGTGGTGCTTCGAAACGACGAACCTTCGCAACGGCGCACACTCGGGGGGAACACAATTTTATCTTGAAATTTTAGTGAGGGATCATCTCATAATGCTACCGTCGTCCTAAGCAAAATAAGATGCATAAAAGGATTAACATCACATGCAAATCATAAGTGACATGATATGGCCATCAACTCGTGCTTTTGATCTCCATCTCCAAAGCACCGGCATGATCTCCATCGTCACCGGCGCAACACCATGATCTCCATCATCATGATCTCCATCATCGTGTCGCCATCGGGGTTGTCGCGCGCCCACCATGCTCTTACTACTATTGCTACCGTTTAGCGATAAAGTAAAGCATTACATAGCGCTTAATGATTGACACGCAGGTCATACAAAAATTAAAGACAACCCTATGGCTCCTGCCGGTTGCCGTATACATCGACATGCAAGTCGATATTAACTATTACAACATGATCATCTCATACATCAAATATATCTCATCATGTCATTGACCATATCATATCACATACATACCCTGCAAAAACAAGTTAGACGTCCTCTAATTTGTTGTTGCATGTTTTACGTGGCTGCTATGGGTATCTAGCAAGAACGCTTCTTACCTACGCAAAGCCACAACGGTGATATTTAAGTTGCTATTTAACCTTCTACAAGGACCGCCTTTGTCTATTCCGATTCAACTAAGATAGGAGAGACAGACACCCGCCAGCCATCTTATGCAACAAAAGTCACATGTCTGTCGATGGAACCGGTCTCATGTACGTGGACATGTAAAGTTGGTCCGGGCCGCTTCATCCCATAATACTGCTGAATCAAGAAAGACTAAGGAGGGAAGCAATCAAAACATCAACGTCCACAAACCCTTTTGTGTTCTACTCGTGAAAGCATCTACGCAAGATCCTAGCTCATGATGCCACTGTTGGGGAATGTTGCATGGGAAACAAAAAAATTTCCTACGTTCACCAAGATCAATCTAGGAGATGCATCTACGAGGGGAGAGTTGGATCCACATACCCTTGTAGATCGCTAAGCGGAAGCGTTCAAGAACGCGGTTGATGGAGTCGTACTCGCCGCGATTCAGATCGCCGAAGATCCTAGCACCGAACGGACGGTGCCTCCGCGTTCTTCACACGTACAGCTCGGGGACGTCTCCTCCTTCTTGATCCAGCAAGGGGGAAGGAGAGGTTGATGGAGAATCCAGCAGCACGACGGCGTGGTGGAGATGGTGGTGGAGGATTCTAGCAGGGCTTCGCCAAGCACTACGGGAAAACGAAGATGTTTGTGGGAGAGGGAGGGCAGCGCCGAGGCACGAACGTGTGTGGCTGCCCTCCCTCTGCCTCTCTTTATATAGGGGGGAGAGAGGGGAGGGGGCGCCCTAGGGTTTACCCCTAGGGGCGGCGGCCAAGGGGAGATGGGAGGGGGCGGCGCCCCAGGGTTAGGGTTCCGCCCCCCCCCAGGTGCCTTGCCCCCCAAGCCTAGGGGTGCGGCAGCCCTAGGAGGGGCCCAGCCCCTTGGCGCAGGTGGAGAGGGCCCAAGGGGGGGCGCACAGCCCCATGAGGGCTGTTGTGTCTCCCACTTGTGGCCCATGAGGCCCGTAACACTTTCCGGGACCCCCGAAACCCCTTTCGGTCATCCGACGACTTCCCGGTACTCCCCGGAACACTTCCGGACTCCGATCACTCTCATCCTATATATCAATCTTCGTCTCCGGACCATTCCGGAGACCCTCGTCACGTCCGGGATCTCATCCGGGACTCCGAACAACCTTCGGTAACTATGCACTGTTCTCACTAACAACCCTAGCGTCACCGAACCTTAAGTGTGTAGACCCTGCGGGTTCGGAAACTATGCAGACATGACCGAGACACTCCCAGGTCAATAACCAATAGCGGGATCTGGATACCCATATTGGCTCCCACACGTTCCTCGATGATCTCATCGGATGAACCACGATGTCAAGGATTCAGGCAATCCCGTATACAGTTCCCTTTGTCTCGTTGGTATGTTACTTGCCCGAGATTCGATCGTCGGTATCTCCATACCTAGTTCAATCTCGTTACCGGCAAGTCTCTTTACTCGTTCCGTAATACATAATCCCGTGACTAACTACTTAGTCACTTTGAGCTCATTGAGATGACGTATTACCGAGTGGGCCCGGAGATACCTCTCCGTCATACGGAGTGACAAATCCCAGTCTCGATCCATGTCAACTCAACAGACACCTTCGGAGATACCTGTAGAGTACCTTTATAGTCACCCAGTTACGTTGCGACGTTTGGCACACACAAAGTACTCCTACGGTGTTAGTGAGTTACATGATCTCATGGTCATAGGAACTTATACTTGACATGCAGAAAACTATAGCGATAACTGATACGATCAAAAGCTATGTTTAACGTTTGGGTCTCGTCCATCACATCATTCTCCTAATGATGTGATCCCGTTATCAAATGACAACTCATGTCTATGACCTGGAAACCGCGGTCATCTTTGATCAACGAGCTAGTCCTGAAGAGGCTTACTAGGGACACAAAGTTTGTCTATTTATCCACACATGTATATGAGTTTCCAATCAATACAATTATAGCATGGATAATAAAAGATTATCATGAACAAGGAAATATAATAATAACTCTTTTATTATTGCCTCTAGGGCATATTTCCAACACTCTTTTCCGACACACACCGATCGATAAACTCTCCAGCGATGTCTGCCTACAACATACACACGCACCTTCAATCTCCTCCTTTATGTTGTTGGAAATATGCCCTAAAGGAAATAATAAAATGGTTATTATTATATTTCCTTGTTCATGATAATTGTCTGTTATTACTGCTTGAATTGTATTATCCGGAAACAGTGATACATGTGTGAATACACAGACCACAACGTGTCCCTGGTAAACCTCTAGTTACTAGCTCGTTGATCAACACATGGTTACGGCTTCCTGACCATGGACATTGGATGTCATTGATAACGAGATCGCATAATTAGGAGAATGATGTGATGGACAAAACCCAATCCTAAGCCTAGCACAAGATCGTATAGTTCGTAATGCTAAAGCTTTTCCAATGTCAAGTATCTTTTCCTTAGACCATGAGGTTGTGCAACTCCCGGATACCGTAGGGATACTTTGGGTGTGCCAAACGTCACAACGTAACTGGGTGGCTATAAAGGTACACAACGGTTATCTCCGAAAGTGTCTGTTGGGATGGTAAACCGAGACTGGGATTTGTCACTCCGTATGACGGAGAGGTATCTCTGGGCCCACTCGGTAAGACATCATCATAATGAGCTCAATGTGACTAAGGTGTTGGTCACGGGATGATGTATTACGGAACGAGTAAAGAGACTTGCCATGACGAGATTGAACAAGGTATCGGTATACCGACGATCGAATCTCGGGCAAGTACTATACCGATAGACAAAGGGAATTGTATATGGGATTGATTGAATCCTTGACATCGTGGTTCATCCAATGAGATCATCGAGGAACATGTGGGAACCAACATGGGTATCTAGGTCCCGCTATTGGTTATTGACCGGAGAGTCATCTCGGTCATGTCTACGTGTCTCCCGAACCCGTAGGGTCTACACACTTAAGGTTCGGTGACGCTAGGGTTGTTGAGATATATGCACACGGTAACCCGAATGTTTTTCGGAGTCCCGGATGAGAACCCGGACATCACGAGGAGTTCCGTAATGGTCCGGAGGTAAAGAATTATATATAGGAAGTCCAGTTTCGGCCATCGGGAGAGTTTCGGGGGTCACTGGTAGTGTACCGGGACCACCGGAAGGGTCCCGGGGGTCCATCAGGTGGGGCCACCTATCCCGGAGGGCCCCATGGGCCGTAGGGGGAGGGGAACCAGCCCATAGTGGGCTGGCGCACCCCCTTGGGCCTCCCTCCTGCGCCTAGGGTTGGAAACCCTAGGGATGGGGGGCGCCCCACATGCCTTGGGGGGCAAGCCTCCCCCCTTGGCCGCCGCCCTCCCTAGGAGATTGCATCTCCTAGGGCCGGCGCCCCCCTGGCCCCTATATATAGTGGGGGGGAGGGAGGGCAGCCGGACCCTTGCTCCTAGCGCCTCCCTCTCCCTCCCGTTACACCTCTCCCTCCTCACACGGTGCTTGGCGAAGCCCTGCAGAATTTCCGTTGCATCCACCACCACGCCGTCGTGCTGCTGGATCTCCATCAACCTCTCCTCCCCTTGCTGGATCAAGAAGGAGGAGACGTCGCTGCACCGTACGTGTGTTGAACGCGGAGGTGCCGTCCGTTCGGCGCTGGGATCATCGGTGATTTGGATCACGATGAGTACGACTCATCATCCACGTTCTCTTGAACGCTTCCGCTCGCGATCTACAAGGGTATGTAGATGCACTCCTTTACCCCTCGTTGCTAGATGACTCCTTAGATTGATCTTGGTGAAGCGTAGAATTTTTTTGAATTCTGCTACGTTCCCCAACATATGTGTCCTTGCCTCGTGTCCCTCATACGGTCCCACACACGTGTAAACTCTCGCCCCTCTTTTCATCGATCTCACAACCGCACACTCCTCCCCCTATCTAGCTAGTAGCTAGGCCTCTCGCACCACCTCCTAGGTCCATTCTCTCTGTCTATCTGTCTCTCCGGGCCTTATTTGCCTCTAACAAATGGACGCGCACCGACAGATCTCCCGCTATACATATAGCTAGCTAGGTCCTTATAACTCATTTTTCTCCACGCGTCGATCGATCTACCTCATTAGTTATGTCTCTCCCTTCCTCCGACAAACAACAATTGATCTACCGATGTAGTTAGGTTTGCTTACCAAACACATGGTTCCCCTTCATCATCCATGGATCTGTCCCGACAGATCTATCACGCACAGGCACACACAGAAACACATCCCCACTCTTATTGATAATATTGTAGTTCCACGCTTAGTTTGTCTAGTAGGCCTCTCCCACCATCTTCGAGAAGCAACTCCATCACCCATCCAACACTCTACCCCTCTCCCACCCTTATTTGCGTGCCACTGAATAACACCATGTAATTACTTTACTTTATTGCTAAACGTTAGCCATAGTAGTAGAAGTAATATTTGGCGAGACGACTTCATGAAGACACGATGATGGAGATCATGATGATGGAGATCATGGTGTCATGCCGGTGACAAAGATGATCATGGAGCCCCGGAGATGAAGATCAAAGGAGCAAAATGATATTGGCCATATCATGTCACTTTATTTGATTGCATGTGATGTTTATCATGTTTATTACATCTTATTTGCTTAGAACGACGGTAGTAAATAAGATGATCTCTCACTAAAATTTCAAGAATTGTGTTCCCCCTAACTGTGCACCGTTGCTAAGGATCGTTGTTCCGAAGCACCACGTGATGATCGGGTGTGATAGGCTCTAACGTTCGCATACAACGGGTGTAAGCCAGATTTACACACGCAATACACTCAGGGTTCACTTGACGAGCCTAGCATGTACAGACATGGCCTCGGAACACGGAAGACCGAAAGGTCGAACATGAGTCGTATAGAAGATACGATCAACATGAAGATGTTCACCGTTGATGACTAGTCCGTCCCACGTGATGATCGGACACGACTTAGTCGGTTCGGATCATGTTTCACTTAGATGACTAGAGAGATGTCTATCGGAGTGGGAGCTCATTAAATTTGTGTAGATGAACTTAATTGTCATGAACTTAGTCTAAAATCTTTACAATATGTCTTGTAGATCAAATGGGCCACGCTCATGTCACCCTCAACTTCAACGCGTTCCTAGAGAAAACCAAGCTGAAAGACGATGGTAGCAACTATACGGATTGGGTACGTAACCTGATGATCATCCTCATAGCTGCCAAGAAAACATATGTCCTGGAAGCACCTCTAGGTGACGCTCCCGCCTCGGCAAACCAAGATGTTATGAACGCTTGGCAATCGCGTTGTGATGATTACTCCCTGGTTCAGTGCGGCATGCTTTACAGCTTAGAATCGGGGCTCCAAAAGCGTTTTGAGCACCACGGAGCATATGAGATGTTCCAAGAGCTGAAAATGGTTTTACAAGCTCATGCCCGAGTCGAGAGATATGACGTCTCCGACGCATTCTACAGTTGTAAGATGGAGGAGAATAGTTCTGTCAGTGAGCACATACTCAAATTGTCTGGGTTGCACAATCGCTTGTCTCAGTTGGGAATTAATCTCCCAGACGAAGCGGTCATTGACAGAATCCTCCAGTCGCTCCCACCTAGCTACAAGAGCTTCGTGATGAACTTCAATATGCAAGGGATGGAGAAGTCCATTCCCGAGGTGTATTCAATGCTGAAATCAACGGAGGTGGAGATCAAGAAAGAGCATCAAGTGTTGATGGTGAATAAAACCACTAAGTTCAAGAAAGGCAAGGGTAAGAAGAACTTCAAGAAGGACGGCAAAGGAGTTGCCACGCCCGGTAAGCAAGTTGCCGGGAAGAAGCCAAAGAATGGACCCAAGCCTGATACTGAGTGCTTTTATTACAAGGGAACGGGTCACTGGAAGCGGAACTGCCCCAAATACTTAGCAGATAAGAAGGCCAACAACGTCAAAGGTATATATGATATACATGTAATTGATATGTACCTTACCACCGCTCATAGTAGCTCCTGGGTATTTGATACCGGTGCAGTTGCTCACATTTGTAACTCAAAGCAGGAGTTGCGGAATAAGCGGAGACTGGCGATGGACGAGGTGACGATGCGTGTCAGGAATGGTTCCAAGGTCGATGTGATCGCCGTCGGCACGCTACCTCTACATCTACCCTCGGGATTAGTTTTAAACCTTAATAATTGTTATTTAGTACCAGCTTTGAGCATGAACATTGTATCTGGATCTCGTTTAATGCGAGATGGCTACTCATTTAAATCCGAGAACAATGGTTGTTCTATTTATATGAGAGATATGTTTTATGGTCATGCCCCGTTGGTCAATGGTTTATTCTTGATGAATCTCGAACGTGATGTTACACATGTTCATAGTGTGAATGCCAAAAGATGTAAAGTTGATAATGATAGTCCCACATACTTGTGGCATTGCCGCCTTGGTCATATTGGCGTCAAACGTATGAAGAAGCTTCATGCAGATGGACTTCTAGAATCTCTTGATTATGAATCACTTGATACGTGTGAACCATGCCTCTTGGGCAAGATGACCAAGACTCCGTTCTCCGGAACAATGGAGCGAGCGACCAACTTATTGGAAATCATACATACCGATGTGCGCAGTCCAATGAGTGTTGAAGCTCGCGGAGGCTATCGTTATGTTCTCACCCTCGCAGATGACTTGAGTAGATATGGGTATGTCTACTTAATGAAACACAAGTCTGAAACCTTTGAAAAGTTCAAGGAATTTCAGAATGAGGTTGAGAATCAACGTGACAGAAAAATAAAGTTCTTACGATCGCATCGTGGGGGTGAATATTTAAGTCACGAATTTGGCACACACCTAAGGAACTGTGGAATTGTTTCGCAATTGACACCGCCCGGAACACCTCAGCGTAATGATGTGTCCGAACATCGTAATCGTACTATGTTGGACATGGTGCGATCTATGATGTCTCTCACTGACTTACCGTTATCTTTTTGGGGTTATGCTTTAGAGACTGCCGCATTCACTTTAAATAGGGCTCCGTCTAAATCCGTTGTGACGACACCGTATGAACTTTGGTTTGGCAAGAAACCTAAGCTGTCGTTTCTGAAAGTTTGGGGTTGCGATGCTTATGTCAAGAAACTTCAACCTGAAAAGCTCAAACCCAAATCGGAAAAATGCGTCTTCATAGGATACCCAAAGGAAACTATTGGGTACACCTTCTACCTCAGATCCGAAGGCAAGGTCTTCGTTGCCAAGAATGGATCCTTTCTGGAGAAAGAGTTTCTCTCGAAAGAAGTGAGTGGGAGGAAAGTGGAACTTGATGAGGTGACAGTCACCCCTCCCGAACCGGAAAGTAGCGCAGTGCGGGAAGCTGTTCCTGTGGTGCCTGCACCGACTAGGGAGGAAGTTAATGATGATGATTGTGAAGCTTCAGATCAAGTTACTACTAAACTTCGAAGGTCCACTAGGACACGTTCTGCACCAGAGTGGTACGGCAACCCTGTCATGAAAATCATGTTGTTAGACAACGGTGAACCTTCGAACTATGAAGAAGCGATGGCGGGCCCGGATTCCAACAAATGGCTTGAAGCCATGAAATCCGAGATAGGATCCATGTATGAAAACAAAGTATGGACTTTGGTGGACTTGCCGGATGATCGGCACGCCATAGAAAATAAGTGGATCTTTAAGAAGAAGACGGACGCAGATGGTAATGTGACCATCTATAAGGCTCGGCTTGTCGCTAAAGGTTATCGACAATTTCAAGGGATTGACTACGACGAGACTTTCTCTCCCATAGCGATGCTAAAGTCCGTCCGAATCATGTTAGCAATTGCCGCATACTATGATTATGAGATATGGCAAATGGACGTCAAAACGGCATTCCTTAATGGCTTCCTCAAGGAAGAACTGTTTATGATGCAGCCGGAAGGTTTTGTCGATCCTGAGAATGCTAACAAGGTATGCAAGCTCCAGCGCTCAATCTATGGGCTGGTGCAAGCATCTCGGAGTCGGAATATTCGCTTTAATGATGTGATCAAAGCGTTTGGGCTTATACAGACTTGGGGAGAAGCCTGTATTTACAAGAAAGTGAGTGGGATCTCTGTAGCATTTCTCATATTATATGTGGATGATATATTGCTGATGGGAAATGATGTAGAATTCTTGGAGAGCATAAAGGCCTACTTGAATAAGAGTTTTTCAATGAAGGACCTTGGAGAAGCTGCTTACATATTAGGCATCAAGATCTATCGAGATAGATCGAGACGCCTCATTGGTCTTTCACAAAGCACATACCTTGATAAGATATTGAAGAAGTTCAATATGGATCAGTCCAAGAAAGGGTTCTTGCCTATATTGCAAGGTATGAGATTGAGCACGACTCAATCCCCGACCACGGCAGAAGATAGAGAAAAGATGAGTGTCATCCCCTATGCCTCAGCCATAGGTTCTATTATGTATGCCATGATGTGTACCAGACCTGATGTGAACCTTGCCATAAGTTTGGTAGGGAGGTACCAAAGTGATTCCGGTATGGAACACTGGACAGCGGTCAAGAACATCCTGAAGTACCTGAAAAAGACTAAGGATATGTTTCTCGTTTATGGAGGTGACGAAGAGCTCATCGTAAAGGGTTATGTCGATGCTAGCTTCGACACGGATCTGGATGACTCTAAGTCACAAACCAGATACGTGTATATTTTGAATGGCGGGGCAGTCAGCTGGTGCAGTTCCAAGCAAAGCGCCGTGGCGCATTCTACATGTGAAGCGGAGTACACAGCTGCCTGCGAAGCAGCGCAGGAAGGAGTCTGGATGAAGGAGTTCATCACCGACCTAGGAGTCATTCCAAGCGCGTCGGGCCCGATGACTCTCTTCTGTGACAACACTAGAGCTATTGCCATTGCCAAGGAGCCCAGGTTTCACAAGAAGACCAAGCACATCAAGCGCCGTTTCATCTCCATCCGGAATTATGTTCAAGATGAAGACATAGATATTTGTAAAGTGCATACCGATCTGAATGTCGCAGATCCGTTGACTAAACCTCTTCCACGAGCAAAACATGATCAACACCATAACTCTATGGGTGTTCGATTCATCACAATGTAACTAGATTATTGACTGTAGTGCAAGTGGGAGACTGTTGGAAATATGCCCTAGAGGCAATAATAAAATGGTTATTATTATATTTCCTTGTTCACGATAATTGTCTGTTATTCATGCTTGAATTGTATTATCCGGAAACAATGATACATGTGTGAATACACAGACCACAACGTGTCCCTGGTAAACCTCTAGTTACTAGCTCGTTGATCAACAGATGGTTATTGTTTCCTGACCATGGACATTGGATGTCATTGATAACGATATAACATCATTAGGAGAATGATGTGATGGACAAGACCCAATCCTAAGCCTAGCACAAGATCGTATAGTTCGTAATGCTAAAGCTTTTCCAATGTCAAGTATCTTTTCCTTAGACCATGAGGTTGTGCAACTCCCGGATACCGTAGGGATACTTTGGGTGTGCCAAACGTCACAACGTAACTGGGTGGCTATAAAGGTACACAACGGGTATCTCCGAAAGTGTCTGTTGGGTTGGCACGAACCGAGACTGGGATTTGCCACTCCGTATGACAGAGAGGTATCTCTGGGCCCACTCGGTAAGACATCATCATAATGAGCTCATTGTGACTAAGGTGTTGGTCACGGGATGATGTATTACGGAACGCGTAAAGAGACTTGCCATGACGAGATTGAACAAGGTATCGGTATACCGACGATCGAATCTCGGGCAAGTACTATACCGATAGACAAAGGGAATTGTATACAGGATTGATTGAATCCTTGACATCATGGTTCATCCGATGAGATCATCGAGGAACATGTGGGAACCAACATGGGTATTCAGGTCCCGCTGTTGGTTATTGACCGGAGAGTCGTCTCGGTCATTTATACGTGTCTCCCGAACCCGTAGGGTCTACACACTTAAGGTTCGGTGACGCTATGGTTGTAGATATATATGCACACGGTAAGTCAAATGTTGTTCGGAGTCTCGGATGATATCCCGGATGTCACGAGGAGTTCCGGAATGGTCCGGAGGTAAATAATTATATATAGGAAGTCCAGTTTCGGCCATCGGGAGAGTTTCGGGGGTCACTGGTAGTGTACCGGGACCACCGGAAGGGTCCCGGGGGTCCACCGGGTGGGGCCACCTATCTCGGAGGGCCCCATGGGACGTAGGGGGAGGGGAACCAGCCCATAGTGGGCTGGCGCACCCCCTTGAGCCTCCCCCCTGCGCCTAGGGTTGGAAACCCTAGGGGTGGGGGGCGCCCCACATGCCTTGGGGGGCAAGCCTCCCCCCTTGGCCGCCGCCCCCTAGGAGATTGCATCTCCTAGGGCCGGCGCCCCCCTGGCCCCTATATATAGTGGGGGGAGGGAGGGCAGCCGCACCCTTGCTCCTGGCGCCTCCCTCTCCCTCCCGTCACACCTCTCCCTCCTCCCGCGGTGCTTGGCGAAGCCCTGCAGAATTTCCGTTGCATCCACCACCACGCCGCCGTGCTGCTGGATCTCCATCAACCTCTCCTCCCCCCTTTTGCTGGATCAAGAAGGAGGAGACGTCGCTGCACCGTACATGTGTTGAACGCGGAGGTGCCGTCCGTTCGACGCTGGGATCATCGGTGATTTGGATCACGACGAGTACGACTCCATCATCCACGTTCTCTTAAATGCTTGCGCTCGCGATCTACAAGGGTATGTAGATGCACTCCTTTGTCCCTCGTTGCTAGATGACTCCTTAGATTGATCTTGGTAAAGCGTAGAAATTTTTTAAATTCTGCTACGTTCCCCAACATATGTGTCCTTGCCTCGTGTCTCTCATACGGTCCCACACACGTGTAAACTCTCGCCCCTCTTTTCATCGATCTCACAACCGCACACTCCTCCCCCTATCTAGCTAGTAGCTGGGCCTCTCGCACCACCTCCTAGCTCCATTCTCTTTGTCTATCCGTCTGGCCTGGCCCTATTTGCCTCTAACAAATGGACGTACACCGACCGATCTCCCGCTATACATATATCTAGCTAGGTCCTTATAACTCGTTTTTCTCCACGTGTTGATCGATCTACCGCATTAGTTATGTCTCTCCCTTCCTCCGACAAACAACAATTGATCTACCGATGTAGTTAGGTTTGCTTACCAAACACATGGTCCCCCTTTATCATCCATGGATGTGTCCCGACAGATCTATCACACACAGGCACACACAGAAACACATCCCCACTCTTATTGATAATATTGAAGTTCCACCCTTAGTTTGTCTAGTAGGCCCCTCCCACCATCTTCGAGAAGCAACTCCATCACCCATCCAACACTCTACCCCTCTCCCTCCCTCTCTCTCTCTCCTCTCTCTCTGTCCCATCCTATTTCCCGTCCTTCAGTTATGTATGGATGTCGACCAATCTCCCTCAAGACATAGTTGGGTCTCTCCTTCTCAACTCATATACGAGTCATTCTACATATATAGATAGGCCTCTGCCTACCCCTCTCCAAACCGAATCCCACACACACACACACCGATACATCGAGCGCTCTAGGCATGTCTCCCTGCCACACACAAACTTGACATGTGCCCTCTGACGTTCCGGTAGCTAGGTCAGCCACCCTATATCTTTGACTTGCACACACACACAATTTTGATGGCTCTCTTCATCGATCTCGCACCCACCCACTTGATCCTCTCTTTGACTCTATCGATATCTATGACCCCTCCCTATCTTCTCGTGGATCCCCCAATGTCGGTGTACTAGAGTAGGGGTACCCTAGTATCCTAAACTTGTGCACGGGCAGTCGCAGCGTCCTGCGGCAAGGCTTGACGGGCGACCGCCAAGGTCCTCCGTGGTTCCTTTGGAGCCATTTAAGAACAAAGTATTCAAGCCAAGGAGACAAGACCCCGGCTAGAGGATCTTGCCGGGAAGGCCAACCAAGGCATCTCAAGGAACTTGCCGCGGCGCGCCACACGTCCCGGCAAGGCCCGGTGAGCGACAAGCTCCCAGACGCGACAAGACAACGACCGCGGCAAGGCACTTGCCGCGGCAAGCTACCACTCTGTACCCACGCTCCAGCACACCCGCCAACGTGTCGCTCTAGGGCCCTTCCAGGCGTACGTGGCGGGAGGCTGTGCAGCCAGCGGTACGCGGTGGCAAGCGGCGCTGACAAGTTTGCCGTCGTGGCGAACGGTGGCGTCCCTGACGGTCCCTTTTTGCACTGTTTGGGCGACACAGACGGGCATTTAATGCCCTTGTCCTCTGCCGTCAGGGTTAGGTATGATACACTGTACAGGTAGCTGTACCAACCGCAACACTTTCCCATTTTTACCCTCATCTGCGTTGCCACCTGTCGGTGACCCCTTGAGCATATAAAAGGAGGCTCATGCGCAACGTAGAGGGGGGTTCGAAGCATCAGAACTCTCACGCTCGGTCTCGTTACCTGCTGAAGTGTACTGTAGCACTCAGCGCTCCCGAGCAAGAACTCAATACAAACCACAAAGCAGGAGTAGGGTTTTACGCATCCGTGCGGCCCGAACCTGGGTAAACTGCTCGTGTGCCTCGCCTCGATCTGCTCTTCGTGCGATCTCCGCCCCCGCCGAACCGAAAGGGACTCGGCCCGCCTGTCCCATAGGTGTTTGTGGATCAGTTTCCCCGACATCTTTGGCGCGCCAGGTAGGGGTGCGTCGAGGTTGTGTGAACCTGATCGGGCGTTCACACGAGCTAGATCTTCATCATCTTCATCAACATGCCGCCGAAGAAGAAGGCTTCAGAGGTAGCTGCTCCGTCCGCGTCGGTCCCACCACCGCCGGAGCCAACGGCTGGTGGGGTAGACGCCGGCGGAAGAACGGGCGTCGACGAGGGAGCTCACGGTGCCGCCAAGTCCAAGGACAAAGCTGCGCTGCCCATCGGCGGCGTAGTCAACTCCCACAACGACCGGGCGCACTCCAAGACCTCGGCGTCCGTACATGCACCGCGCCCATCTCAGGAGGCGCGGGACCGGCAACGTCATGGTACTCATGGTACCATACGTTTGCTGGACCAAGATCGAGCTAGTGGATCTCGGGATGCTCAAGACCAGCATGCACGCCAACATGCCGGCACGAGCAAGGCACGGTCGCCCGGACGGGATACTGCTCCTTCTAACATAGTTAGAAGTCCGAGCATATCCCGCTCCTCACACCGTTCTCCACCGCTACCCGCCACTCCAGCAGAAGCTCTGGCACGAGCTCAACTGCTCCTAGACTACCCTCCAGCGGCAGACAAGATCGACGACTGGAGGGCCACCATTCAGAGTCTCATCGCCTTCGCCAATGGCGACACTCCACGGCACTCGAGTACATCGCAGCCGCGGCAAGTCAGCCAGGCACGAGCCGATGGCGACAAGACCGGTGGGGGTGCAACCACCGTGCACTCTCCGCCCCAAAGGCCAAAATCGCCAAATCGCAGGATCCACCTCGACAGCGAATCCACCGCGTCGTCAGATCCACGAGCTCATCGCGATCAGCGCCAAGTTCTTCACGAACGACAGCAAGAAGACGCTCGTACTCGTATCGAGCGCCAAAGAGAAGCGCGGCGTCAATCAGACCAGCGTGTTGGGCCCACTGTCGACATGCATGCGCCAGGGGAACCAGGCGACTTGCCGTACGCGGTAGGTTGTCCTGCGTTTACTCGTGAGCTGCGGCAAGTCCAGTGGCCCAGCATGAAGAATTTCAAACCAGACGTACCAGAGAAGTACGACGGCAAGATGCATCCGTCGGAGTTCCTCAGCATCTACACCATCGCGGTGCAAGCTGCTGGGGGGCGGGACGACAAGATCCTTGCCAATTACTTCCCGCTGGTGCTCAAGCCCAACGTCAGGTCCTGGCTCATGCACTTGCCGGACAACTCCATATCCTCCCGGGCTGACCTATGCCATCAGTTTGTTGGCGCCTTTACAGGCGGCCACAAACCTCATGGCCAAGAGAGTGACCTTCATTTGCTCGCCCAGAAGGAAGGAGAACCCCTACGCAAGTATATCCAAAGGTTCAGCCGTGTACAGCACAACATCCCAGATGTCCACCCTGCCGCGGTCATCAGCGCGTTCCATCAGAACGTGCGTAACCGCAGGATGCGGGAGGAGATGGCGATGTGCAAGATCAGAGACGTCAGTGAGCTATATGCCCTGGCCGACAAGTGTGCACGTGCTGAGGAAGGGAGGAAACTCCCCGGAGAGGATACAGGAGCAGGAGGATCTGACAGCGAGGATGCTGCCCCGGCAAAGAAAAACCGGCGGCAGAACAACAGGAAGAAGAAAGGCAAAGATGTGCTAGTTGTTGAGCAGTCCGGCAACAAAGGTGGCGCCAAGAAAGCCAAAGTTGGTAGCTCCGGCAAGGAGATTGCCGCATGCACCAACTGCCAGGCTGTGGCGGCCGCCGACAAGCAGGACGGCACCGACAAGCAGTACTGCAAGATCCACCGCACCAAGGGCCATGACCTCCAGAACTGCAAGAGGGTCGAGCAGCTTGTTGAGCAGCAAAAGGCTGAGTACGAGCGGCGCGACAAGGAGAAGGCCCAAGGAGGTGGTGGAGGATCCGGCACGAAGCGCCCCGGCCGGGGAGGACGCCGCGACAAGGCCAAGCAGCGGCAAGGAGACAGACCTCCCCGCGGCCGCGACAAGGATGAAGATGACGACGACGATGAAGACATGGATGATGTCGAGAACAGTGAGCAGGAGTTCCAGAAAGCCACAGAGGTCTTATGCGTTGAGGGCGGTGCTTCTCTGCATACTTCACACCGCCAACTCAAGCAGTGGGTGCGGGAAGTCAATGCGGCAGAACCACCTGTCGAGTCACGCAAGCTTCTAAAATGGTCCAGCATGCCTATCATCTTTGATATTGAGGACCACCCTGATCGCACCACTGCGGTCGGGTGCTTGCCGATGTTGGTCTCACCAACTATCCGCAACCTCAAGGTCACTAAGATGCTAGTTGACGGCGGGGCCGGCTTGAACCTGATCTCCTCCGCTGTACTCCAAAAACTCCAGATCCCTGACAGTGAGCTCGAAGAGACCGGCACATTCCAAGGAATCAACCCGGGAAGGAGCAAGCCGAAGGGGAAGATCACGTTGCCAGTGACATTTGGCGGCGAGCTGAACTTTAGGACTGAGAGGGTCACCATTGACGTTGTCGATTTTCCATTGCCTTACAATGGGATACTCGGCCGTCTAGCACTCGCCAAGTTCATGGCAGCCTCTCACTACGCATACAACATGCTAAAGATGCCAGGCCCGATAAGTGTCATCTCTGTCCCTGGCGACAAGAAGGATGCTCTTATCTACGCCGACAAGATCTACCGGGAAGCAGCAGCCGCAACAGATCGCAAGACACTTGCCGCTGAAGCTCCCGGGGGGAAGAAGAAGACCAAGTCCGGCAAGAGTTCTGATGCCCACTCTGGCAAGCGCACCTCTTCGGAGTGCTACGCTACCGTCGAGGACGCACCATCGAGCTGCACCGGCAAGTGTAAGAAGGCGATGGCAGCTCCGCCAGTGATCAAGAAGGTGTCCGCCAAGGAGGACGGCACTGGTGGTACCTTCACCATCAGTGCCACACTTGACCCTAAATAGGAAAGCGCGCTCATTGGTTTCCTGCGGGCAAACGTCGACGTGTTTGCATGGCAACCGTCTGACATCCCCGGTGTTCCCAGGAAAGTAATTGAGCACCATCTTGCCGTCTGTCCTCATGCGCGGCCCGTCAAGCAGTAAGTCAGGAAGCAAGCAGTGGAGCGCCAAGAATTCATCGCAGAAGAGATCAAGAAGTTGGAAGCAGCAGGCCTTGTCAGAGGAGTGATCCATCCTACGTGGTTGGCCAATCCTGTAGTCGTGCGCAAGGCAAATGGGAAATGGAGGCTTTGTATCGACTTCACCGATGTGAATAAAGCTTGTCCCAAAGACCCATTTCCCTTGCCGCGCATTGACCAGATTGTTGACTCCACGGCCGGATGTGACTTGCTTTCATTTCTTGACGCATACTCAGGATACCATCAAATCTTCATGGCAGAAGAGGATGAGGAGAAGACCGCATTCATTACTCCATGTGGCACGTACTGTTTCGTACGGATGCCTTTCGGTTTGAAGAATGCTGGTTCAACATTTGCAAGAGTAGTCCATACCGCTTTTGAGCCACAAATTCACAGAAATGTGGAAGCCTACATGGATGACATAGTGGTCAAGAGCAAGGACAGGGCAACTCTGATTCAAGATTTAGACGAGACCTTTGCAAATCTGCGCAAGATCAGCCTCAAGCTCAACCCCGAGAAGTGTGTGTTTGGAGTCCCTTCCGGCAAGCTTCTCGGGTTCTTCGTGTCTCAGCGGGGAATTGAAGCCAATCCCGACAAGATCAAGGCCATTGAGCAGATTGAAGCACCAAAGCGCGTCAAGGATGTACGAAGACTTGCCGGTTGCGTGGCTGCTCTCAGCAGGTTTATCTCTAAGTCTGCTGAGCACGCCCTGCCGTTTTTCAAAATATTGAAAAAGGCAAGTCCAATGAAATGGACTCCGGAAGCGGAGGCTGCGCTGCAAGACTTGAAGAGATACCTGTCCTCTACTCCAATACTTGTCGCACCTAAACCACAAGAGAAGTTGCTGATGTATCTAGTGGCAACCAATCAAGTGGTTAGTGCTACGTTAATAGTGGAAAGGGAGGCAGATGATGAGCCAGCAACCGCAGCAGGCGCATCCAACGACAAGCAGGGGGCTTCCCCGACAAGCTCTGGTCCCAACAAAGATGGATCTGCGCAGGCGTGCGAGGAGATACGGAAGAGAATGGTGTAGCGCCCAGTTTACATTGTCAGCTCCCTTCTGCAGGGGGCTAGGTCAAGGTACTCTGGTGTGCAGAAATTGCTTTTCGGCCTTCTCATGACCTCGAGAAAGCTGCGCCATTACTTCCAAGCACATGAGATCACAGTTGTCACTCGCTTTCCGCTGAAGAGGATACTGCAGAATCCAGAAGCAACAGGCAGGAACGTTGAGTGGGCACTGGAACTGTCAAGCTTTGGCCTCAAGTTTGAGAGCACTTCGACTATCCAAAGCAGAGCATTGGCAGAATTCATAGCAGAATGGAAACCAACACCAGATGAAGAAATTCCAGAAACGAGCATCCCCGTCAAGGAAGCAACTAAAGAGTGGCTGATGTACTTTGATGGTGCCTTCTCGCTGCAAGGCGCCGGTGCTGGCGTGCTGCTTGTTGCACCCACCGGAGAGCACCTCAAGTACGTAGTCCAGATGCACTTTCCCAAGGAGCAAGCAACGAACAATACCGCAGAGTATGAGGGTTTGCTTGACGGTCTCAGGATCGCGGCAGACCTTGGGATCAAGAAGCTCATTGTCAGGGGTGACTCACAGCTTGTCATCCGCCAAGTGAACAAGAATTATCAGAGTCCGTTGATGGAGGCTTACGTCGATGAAGTGAGAAAGCTAGAAGAGCACTTTGACGGCCTACAGATGGAGCATGTCCCAAGAGCTCAGAACGACATCGCCGATGGCCTGTCAAAGTGCGCCGCACTTAAGTTACCTGTGGAACCAGGGATCTTTGTGCTCAAGCTGACTCAACCGTCCGTAATGCCATCAACTGGACAAAGCAAGAAGAGGAAGTTGATTTCTGGTGACTATTTTCCGGCAGAGCTTCCAGAAGCCGCCGCCAAGAAGGTCCCCAAGATCAACACCAAGAGCGCTGAGGAGCAGTCTGCTCCGGCAAGCCCTAGGGTTTGTTTCGTTGAAGCAGACGCTCCCGACAAGTTTTGCTCCGGCAAGCTTGCCGGGGAACATCAAGCTCCGGCTGAGCCGCAGGTTCTAGCCGTAGGAGCGGATGTTCCCACAGCAGCAGATGTGCCTTTAGTCCTTGTTGTCGAGCCACAAGCTCTAGCATGGGCACAACAGATTGTCCATTTCCTTCAGACAGGAGAACTTCCCGAAGAGCAAGAAGAAGCGGAAAGAGTAGCCCGGCAGTCAAGTATGTACCAGTTTGTTGACAACACACTATACAGAAGAAGACTCAACGGTGTGAAATTGAAGTGTATTCACCGGGAAGATGGACAAAAGCTGTTGGCAGAGATACATGGAGGCATATGTGGTCACCACATTGGCGCAAGAGCACTTGCCGGCAAAGCATTCCGGCAAGGTTTCTTTTAGCCTACAGCCCTCCAGGATGCAACTGCACAAGTAACCAAGTGTGAAGCGTGCCAGTTCCATTCCAAGCAGATACACCAGCCAGCTCAGGCTCTCCAGATGATCCCTTTAACCTGGCCATTTTCGGTCTAGGGGCTCGACATCCTCGGCCCCTTTCCTCGCGCAGCCGGGGGCTTTGAGTACTTGTACATCGCAATCAACAAGTTCACAAAGTGGCCGGAAGTGGAAGCAGTGAGGAAGGTGACCGCACAGTCAGCAGTCAAGTTCTTCAGGTCGATTGTTTGCCGCTTCGGGATCCCTAACAGGATCATCACCGACAACGGTACACAATTCACGAGCCGCACCTTCATGCAGTACGTCCAAGATCTTGGCGCCAAGGTCTGCTTCGCTTCTGTTGCTCACCCGAGAAGCAACGGTCAAGAGGAGAGGGCAAGTGCTGATGTGCTGTGTGGCCTCAAGACCAGAACTTTCGACAGGCTGCACAAGTGCGGAAGAAACTGGATCGAGGAGCTGCCGGTGGTTCTTTGGTCGATCAGGACGACGCCAAATCGAGCCACTGGACAGACACCTTTCGCTCTAGTCTATGGAGCAGAGGCAGTTCTCCCCACGGAACTCGTATACGGGTCACCTCGAGTGCTCGCTTATGATGAGCTTGAGCAAGAGCAGCTGCGACAAGATGACGCGCTGCTCCTTGAGGAAGACCGTCTTCAGGCTGCCGTACGAGCTGCTCGCTACCAGCAAGCTTTGCGCCGCTACCATAGCCGCAAAGTTAACGCCAGAAGTCTCAAGGAAGGCGACCTTGTTCTTCGGCGCGTTCAGTCCGCCAAGAATTCCAACAACTTGACGCCGAAGTGGGAAGGCCCTTACCGGGTGAAACGAGTCACTAGGCCTGGCGCTGTCCGCCTTGAGACCGAAGATGGCTTTCCGGTGAGCAACTCCTGGAACATTGAGCATCTTCGTAAGTTTTACCCATAAGGCGCGGTTGCCGGAACCCGTTCCGGTAACCACCTTTTGTACAAGTCTTGCCGCTGTTGCATGTAATCCTTTGTACAAAGCCGGGCGCAGACCCCGTGCATCAGTAAAGCTCATGTGCCCCGCACATCTTGTCAATTTCATGCTTTCTATTTTTTGCATGTGATAACTGACACTTTGCGCAGCACCTACCCCCGGTAAGCAATAACGAGCCTTAAGGCTCCATATCTGTATTTTCTCTTCTGTCTTTTTTCTCAAGGAAAGGAAGGTTCCCTCGCGCACAAGTTTGCCGGGGGGGAGAAGGTAGTGGTATGGACCAGGCGTCGTTCAAGAAAGTTTCGCCTTGCCGGGAAGCAAACAACAGAAAAGCTAAGTTGCCAAAGCTTGAGCAATCAGATTTTTAAATTTTTAAGTTATCTTCCTTGAACGACCGTGCTTTGTATGGAAAACCTGTGCGCGGAGGAACCAACTCACAGCTAGTTGCACCCTTAACTTTGTTTCGAGCTTGCTCAACAACTTTGTTTCGAGTCCGCTCAACAACTTTGTTTCGAGTCCGCTCAACAACTTTGTTTCGAGTTCGCTCAACAACTTAAGTGAGCTGCGACTAGTTGTGACAAGGTTTCTTGTCGGTAGCGGCACCGCCAGCAGGCTGCTAACGTCCCGCACTCAGCGCTCGCGGCTAAGGTGCCTGCGCCGGCAAGTTCCCCAAAAGCGTAGGGCAAAAACATACAAAGGAAGGAATCAAGTAAAGGAAATAACATTGCAATCACTACCCAAAATAGAGTTATATTACAAGGTAGCTTGTCGCAACTCTAACAGATTGTTCTCATAACATGATTAGCAGCGACAAGAAAAGAAGAAAACGGGCGGCCTAATCTACGCGATCGCCCTCAACCCTCTTGACCCCGCTCACCTTGTCCACAATGGGTGCGACAAGGGCCTTGAGCGCCTCCAGATCAGCATCCGGCGGCAGGGACTTGACGACGTTGGTGAGGTTGAGGCCCGGGTTGCGGAAGGCCACCTTCACCAACACCTTTTGAAGGGCTCCCGCGCAGAGCTTGCGCGACTCGTCGGCCAGCTGCTTTGGGATCCTCTCCCGGAGTCGCTGGAGGGCCGTCGCCACGCCTTTGAAGAACAAGGTGAGCTTGGCGCTGGGCTGGAGGCTCTCATCGGAGGGATACCCGAGATCCTCCATCCCCAACTGTGCCAGCTCCTTGTCAATATCCGCGGCAGCATTCACAAGACCCTCCGTCCAGTGCTCGACGGTCTCCCTGAAAGTGTTCTGGACGGCAGCAGCACTTGCCAGCAGTGCCTTCTCGGCCTTGATCTCCTCCTTCAAGGCCGTCTCCCGCTCCCTGGCGCCGTCCAGCGTCTTGGTTAAAGTGGTCAGCTTCAACTCAAGATCCGCGTTGGAGTCCTTGGCGGCGGCAAGCTCTTTGCCCTTCTCGGCGAGGCGGACCTGCAGCTCTGAGTGGCTGTGGGCGTCCTTCTCCCGCTCATGCTTGAGCGTGGCAAGTTCTTCACCTCTCGCCTTGAGATCGGCCTCGAGCTGCGCCAACTTCGTCTCCAACTCCATCTTGGCGACCTCAGCAGCTGCGGCAGCGTCCTCTGCTTGCTTGAGGGCTCCGCCAAGTAATTGCTCGCGCGCGGCAAGATCCTCCCCGTGGCTGTCGAGGTTAATCTTTCGCTGCGCCAGCTCGCCCTCTTGCGCGGACAGCTTCTCAGGGCAAGCCGCTGCTGCTCTTCGACTTCGGCCTTCTCGAGGAAGAAGGCCGTCTGCTCCTCGGCAAGTTGCTCCCGCTCCTCTGCCAAGGACCGGAGAGCTGCCTGGTTGAGGGCCCAGAGCTCCTCCACGCGTTTCTCGATGTCGGCTCCCGCCTTCGCGGCAAGTGCCTCGCGGGACTCCAGCTTGGCTTGCCGAGCGCGGTAGAGCGACAACAGCTTCCGCAGCAGCTGCTCCTCGTCGGGCTCGCCGCTGCTGCTGCTCAGCGCGTCCACGAGCGTCAGCCCGGCGGAGGCAAGTACTTCTCCGTCAAAGATTTCTCCTTCGACCGGCGCCCTGGACATGGACGCCCACGGGAGATTGATGAAGACGCCATCGCCGGCCTTCAGGTAGACGCCTGGCTGGGGCTCTTCGGAGCCTGGCGCTGCGGCAGCGGCGGAGGGATCGACGGTCGGCGTAGCGCCTGGCGCTCCTGCGGCCTCAGGGCCGTCAGTGCGATCGCCGGACCCCTCGCCAGCTGCTGCTGCAGCAGCCTTGGCGGCCTCGTCGCCGGCGGGATCGTCAGCACCGGCCGCTTCTTCGGTGGCAGCGGCGTCGCCGGTGTTGCCGCGCGTATTCTCCTCGCCAGCAGCCTCCGTCTCCATCGGCTCCGCAGCAGATGGGTCTGACGGCAGGAAAGGGGAGAAAAACAGTCAAGCAAATATCCAAAAAGAAGAATCAAAAGAAGAAAATCCCAAGGGAAGTTTGAAGCGAGAGGATTACCTGCGCGAGCCGGCTCCTCCGCAGGCTCCCTTGCCGGAGAGCTTTCCCTTGGCGGCGCAGTCGTGGTCTCCGCCGGCGGAGGGCCGCTGGTGCTGTCCCTCGCCGGGGAGCTGTTCCTCGTCGGAGAGCTCCCCCTTGCCGGGGAACTCCCCCTTGCCGGAAAGCTCCCCCTCGCCGGAGGACTCTCCCTTGCCAGGGAGCTCCCCCTTGGCGGCATAGTCGAAGCAGATGGCACGTCGGGGGCGGTCTCCGGGCGCTCCTGGTGTGGCTGCTCTGCTCCTACACAAATCAACAAACAAATGTCAGCCAAGAAAGAACACCCACGCGCGCCTAATAGCGGAAAGTGAACCATACACTTACGCTGGGGGCTGCGCTGGGGGCTGCTCTGAAGATTAGTTGCCGGGTCCGGCGAAGTGGTCTCGGTGGGCTCGTCCTCGACGATGATCACCTCCTCTCTCCTCGCCGGGACCTTGGCTCTCTTTGCCGCTCTCTGGGCCAGAGTTCTGAAAAGGAACGAGTTCAGAGCAAAGCAAATGAGATACAAAACAGAACATCAAGAATTGAAGAAATACAGGTACAACAAGAATCTTACTCTTCTTCTTCCTCGTCGGAGCTGAGCGCGGAGAAATCAAAGTCCGGCTCACGCCCGGCGCGAGGAGGCGGAGGAGTAGGCTCCCTTGGCCGCTTGACGGGAGCAGTGGCGGTGCTCTGAGGCGACCGCGCTCCGGCTGCCGCCGTGGCGTGAGGAGCGGCAGGAGCAGAAGCGGCGGTCCGGGAAGACCCCGCTCCAGTTGCCGCAGAAGCGCGAGGTGCTCCCGCGGCAACCTTGCTTGCCGCGGTGGAGCGTGTCGCGCGGCGCGGCGGCTGTTGACCCGTCTGCCGCTCCGTTACGTCCCCAGCCTTGTGGAGACGCCTTCTTGGTGGAGCTGGAGGCTCTACTAGCGGCGAGCTGCCTGAAGATGAGGAGGAAGAGGAGTCGATCTCCAGCGAGCCGCTCGTATCCTCGACGGGCTCGCTCGACTCGACGCCCTGCTCGGCGGGCTCGCTCGACTCAACGTCTTGCCCGGCAAGCCCCTCCTTGCCGACAAACTCATCTCGCTCGGCAAGGCTTGCCACCTTTGCTGCCTCTGCCTCCTCCACGGTGAATCCGAACTCGCCCGCAGCTGCGGCTGCCGCCGCCTCTTCCAGCCTAGTGGCGATGCGCGCCAGCTCCGTATCGGTGGTGTCGCGGGTGAGGCCTTTCTTCTCGTCGGAGCGGATCGGCACTTCTTCCAAGCTGTCGAAGAACTCCTGCACAGCGTCCTCTGTAGGCTCTTGCCAAGTTGGGTCGATCCCATGAGAGTCGCACAGCGGCATCATTGCGCGGATGCGGCTGAGCGCGGAGTTGTTGCACAGCGGAACGACACCCCTCGGCAACCTGAACACTTCGGGATGATCGGGGTCATACTTGAACAGCTCCTGGAGCATCGCGTTGAGCTCCAGGACTGTGAAGTTGAAGTTGAGGCCCGGGCGCAGCCTCATGATGTCCGCCGCATTCTCGAACTCCCAGGCGGGTCTCTTCCTCTCCTGCAGGGGGGGCGATGCGGCGGCGAAGGAAATATGCGCCAACTGCGCCTACAGTGAGCCCGGCAAGCCTGAGGCGTTGGAACCGGGCGAAGGCAATCTTTAGCCTAGCGTCTTCCGGGGCCACGTTGCTCTAGTCGCTGCCGCGCACTACTGGGGTTTGGTGCCAGGCGGTAAATGGCTGCGGGTTCTCCTCAATGATCCAGCACCAGTTTGCTCTCCACTCCTCCCACTTGCCGCGGAGCTCTCCCTCCAGATAAGCTTCCTTCTTGTGGGCCCTCGAGATCCAGGAGACTCCGCCGGATAAAGGCTCTCCTCTCTCGACTCGGGGCATAAAGAAGTGGCGAAAAAGGGCTACATTGGGATGGACTCCGACAAAGTTTTCGCAAAGATGTGCGAAAACTGCCATGGTCAGAACGGCGTTGGGGGTGAAGTCAAGGAGGCGGAGCCCGTAGGTGTTCATAATGTCGTAGAAAAATTCAGAGAAGGGCGGGCAGAGCCCGCAGTAGAAGAACAAGGCGAAGAAAGGGTATCCAGTTGGAGCCATTTTCCAGGCGACGGCTGGAAGTACCTTCGTGCGCGGGTGCGCCCGCGTCTCCCCCGACCAGAAGAGGTAGTAGTTATCTCTCAGCTCCCTCGCGGCAAGCTTGGGGGGGGGGGGAGAGCCCGCTCCTTTCGCAGTGCCGCGAGCCGCTGCGCCTCGGCTGACTTCGCGCCCTTCCCCTTGTCGGTCTTCGGAGCCATGGCGGAAGTGGTGAGGGAGGTCGACGGCGTTGGTAGTGCTGGTGGCGATGGGGGGCGGAGCGCTGCTCTCTTTCAGCTTTGGGAAGAAGGGGAGCGGCGGAAGCTTTCGAGGTTGGAGTAGCAACGGGCGGATGGACGAACTGCCCCTGTTTCCCCTGCTTATAAGGAGGGAGGGGGCGGACGTTCCGCCTTTCCGAATAAAGAAACCACCCACGATCTCCCCCACGACGCCGCATTTAACGCGTGTCGTTAAGGGAGGGCGCGGTGGATACGGAGTAAGATACGGCGCAACCCAGGCCGCGCGTGCCCGTGCCCTGCTTTGGGCCTGGCCCAACAGCGCTCGGCACCGTGTATGGCCCAGGCCCGGGGGCTCCTGTCGGTGTACTAGAGTAGGGGTACCCTAGTATCCCGAACTTGTGCACGGGCAGTCGCAGCGTCCTGCGGCAAGGCTTGCCGGGCGACCGCCAAGGTCCTCCGTGGTTCCTTTGGAGCCATTTAAGAACAAAGTATTCAAGCCAAGGAGACAAGACCCCGGCTAGAGGAGCTTGCCGGGAAGGCCAACCAAGGCATCTCAAGGAACTTGCCGCGACGCGCCACGCATCCTGGCAAGGCCCGGTGAGCGACAAGCTCCCGGACGCGACAAGACAACGACCGCGGCAAGGCACTTGCCACGGCAAGCTACCACTCTGTACCCACGCTCCAGCACACCCGCCAACGTGTCACTCTAGGGCCCTTCCAGGCGTACGTGGCGGGAGGCTGTGCAGCCAGCGGTACGCGGTGGCAAGCGGCGCTGACAAGTTTGCCGTTGTGGCGAACGGTGGCGTCCCTGACGGTCCCTTTTTGCACTGTTTGGGCGACACAGACGGGCATTTAATGCCCTTGTCCCCTGCCGTCAGGGTTAGGTATGATACACTGTACAGGTAGCTGTACCAACCGCAACACTTTCCCATTTTTACCCTCATCTGCATTGCCACCTGTCGGTGACCCCTTGAGCATATAAAAGGAGGCCCATGCGCAACGTAGAGGGGGGTTCGAAGCATCAGAACTCTCACGCTCGGTCTCATTAGCTCCTGAAGTTGACTGTAGCACTCAGCACTCCCGAGCAAGAACTCAATACAAACCACAAAGCAAGAGTAGGGTTTTACGCATCCGTGCGGCCCGAACCTGGGTAAACTGCTCGTGTGCCTCGCCTCGATCTGCTCTTCGTGCGATCTCCGCCCCCGCCGAACCGAAAGGGACTCGGCCCGCCGGTCCCATAGGTGTTCATGGATCAGTTTCCCCGACACCCAACCCTCTACATATGATATGGATAGGCCTCCATTTCACACACATTGCATGCAAATTATTGTTTGAGATGTCATCAACACATATTCCCACAAATACATTCACGAAATCAACCTCCCCTCCCAAAACAATAAACACTCACGAACGCACACAAGCCATTTGTCTAGGTTTGTATCTCTCACACACACCCACGTAGGTGGGGGACGTGCACGAAGAGAAGAGGTGCACGCACCACGCACGTACTCGCGTCTCTTTCCCAACCACACCCGCGCGGGTACACGATGGAGCTCATTTTTGTACGAAAAGGCAGCCCACGTGGTAACTTGACACGTGTACTGGTTATCCACTAGACGGAGGGAGGATCGTTTACGAGCAAGATTAATAACATAGCCGGTTGCTAGCTCTATCTTTGTGCCACCTCACTTATAGCCAACCTTAAAGCCCATTCTTATAATAGTTGTTGGCTCTATACATCATGTAGTTAATGCTTGACCCCACTTTCTTCTCTCAAAAATGCATTGGAGCTTGTGCTGCAGCTGGCTACAAGTTTACATCCCACTCCTCTTCTCTCTCCTCTCCTCTCTCCTCCACATCATCATAAATCTGAGGTGGCAACCCATATAGCCTGCTTACATCAGCCTATTATACTTTCTCTACCACGGGTGAACAAACAAATTGCGACTTGACGCATTATGTTAAAAAAAGAGGCAAACCATGTGGGGCTTACCTTAGAGGAAAGGCTCTATACACTGGAGTACTTTTGATGTGTCCCGTCAACTCACAGAACGAGGAGAAGCTTGCTTAGTATGCCGTCTCCCCCGCCCACGGGCGTGGTGGCTCGCAGGACGAGGTGAAGCTTGCTTACTACGCCTTACGCCCGCTCCCTCGCCCACGCGCGCGGTGGCTCGCAGGACGAGGAGAAAATTTTACTACCCCCTCCGTTTACTCCTCGTCCCTACTACCTTGGTTAGAGAGATTATCATATTGTTTGGAATATATATGTCCTTTAGTAGATTTCAATATGAACTACTAGTACATACTCCAAACACTGATGTATATAGACGTATTTTAGAGTGTAGATTCACTCATTTTGCGCCGTATGTAGCATAAAGTTGAGACACTTATTTTGGAATGGAGGGACTACATGTTTGCTATGATCGGTCAATCATTGAGATGCAATAGCATGCATGTTAGTCTCCTTTGTATTTGATGAAATGTTGCAACGGGCAACCTTGGATGCAAGATACATGTAACAGAAGCTGGAAGCTTCATAGCATTGTACTATCTCGCTGATAAATTACAGTACGTACTCCCTCCGTTCCTAAATATAAGTCTTTGTAGAGATTCCACCAGGTTGACAACATACGGAACAAAATGAATGAATCTACACTTAAAATGCATCTATATACATCCGTATGTGGTTCATGGTGAAATCTCTACAAAGACTTATATTTAGGAACGAAGGAAGTACTATTACTATGTAAAGAGTTTTTTTTTTGCGATTGTACTATGTAAAGAGTTAGGTGTCGCACGGTGTCCAGAAAATATGGTGATAGTGTGAGGTGGGCCATGTAATCACTGAGCCTGCATGTTTTCACTGCTCTTGCACTCCTTCGCCGTAAGAATGGAGAAAATTGTAATATAGTAGTACCTCCTTTCGCCGAAAGCGTGGGACATCCAGCAGTCCTACCACCTCAGTAATAATGACCAATGGGCCGTCAAATCACATAGACCCAACAATAAGTTGGACGGACGAAGCAACCATCACTCTTGAATCCGCTTTTCCCTTCAACGCAGGCGCCAGTGAGAGGTCGCATCCGCTCTGCCCAGGCATGAATGCGGCACCGATTCTTTTGAGCGGTGCTAACCGTTTCGGGCGGGAAGCGCGCGCGGGCGATGGAGGGGCTTTGGGTGGGCCGGGCTGGTCAGGAGCGGGCGTGGCAGCTGTCCGCCTGTCCCTACCGGACACCCAGAAATGAGAGGATGCACTGACTCTCACGGCTAAAATCATACACTACACACCATCTCTCTGTAGGAGTAGGTTGATCTGTCGATCTCTCTAATACACACATGTGGTTAAACACACACACGCACACGCACACACAGTTTCACGGAATAGGAAAATCGTGCGAGTGCAACAAATGGAGTACGTACAAACTATGACCAGCCTAAGCAATGTAACCAAACGCTCCTTACTCTGACTTGTTATCTCCCCTGGAAACCCAATGCATGGACCGCAACTACGCGTTGATCAATCAAGAAATCAAAGTCGGCTTGCATGCGAGTTAATACGTGGCCCAGCATGGTAGCTAAAACGACATCTCTTAGGGCTTCTTTGATTCCAAGGATTCTCAAAGGAATTTTGAAGGATTCAAGTCCTTAGGATTTTTTCTTATGTGGGTTGTTTGTTTCATAGGATTCTAAACCATAGGAACTTTTCCATAGGATTCATTTGCACTAGATTTCATAGGAAATTTTCAATCCACACTAACCTCTTTGAAAGAATCCTACATTTTTTTCTGTGCACGATCAAACACTCATAGAATCATGTAGAATTCAAGATGACATGCCACCCCAATCCCACGTTTTTCCTATTCCTGCATTTTGGAAATCCTACGAATCAAAGAGGTCCTTAGTTTTTTGGATCAATTGTTGCGTTTAGAGACAGAAATCAGGGCTTTGATTGGAGAAATGACCGGTCAAGTTTCTCTTTCTTAGGTCGAATCAAGTGCCCAAAATTGTGTGCATGTTATAATAAGGATTCACTTAAAATAGTATGTGAGCGAACAGAGGGATCAATTGGACAGTGTTCCCGAGCAGTAGCGAGATGTGTGAGGTAAGATAGACCGCTGTCGCTTTTAATTTTTCTTATTAATTTGTTTGTTTCACCTCTGACTGGTGGGACCCAATGTACTATGTGGAGAGAGGTAAGGTGACTAAGGCTGCATTATTTTTGCACCACTGTGGATAGTCTTACCACCAAAGCCACATGACACGATTATGATTTAAATCCAAATGACTCCTACACATAAAAAAATGTATAAAAGGTTATTTTCCTCTCGTTGAACATAACGGGAGGGTTGTCTAGCTGGTTAGCCTGTTCGCTCATCAAACTTGAGGTCTCAGGTTCGATGACTACACTTGAGCATAATTCATGTCAGGAGGATTCTTTGACTAGTCAAAATGGATGGATACGGAGCTATACGATCTTGTGGTGATCGTATAATCACCTCATCACGTATAAGCTGCAGCCTCGGCGCTTGTTTTCTAGTGTTTGCACTATTCACACTCTCTCCAGTATATATATACACGTTGCAGCCTCAGTGCTTGTAGTTGTTCTCTTCACACTCTCTCACCCTCTCCAGATCTAAACAAGACTTCGTTGGCCTCTCTCTCTCCCCTCACCGCTGGTCTGCTTGTAGTTGCTCTCTTCACACTCTCTCAGCCGGCAGGATCCGTCCGCCAGGAAGGGAAGGAGGCTTAACGCTGTCGCCGTCAGCGAGGGAGGGAATCCACTACCGGCGCAGCTGTTCACTTTCACCCAGCAGCGGCGCGGGAGGGCCTCCGACCCCTTCTTCTTCTCCGCCGTACATAGTGTGGGTCGAACAGCCTCCGGTCGTCCACCGAACCACACCCCGAGAACCTTAAGGTATAATTTACTTATTCCACATGCATTGCTCTAGCTGCATGTGGGCTTTTTCCGCTTCTGCACTCGAATCTAGGTGTTGGATCAAATAGGAAAGTAGTAGGGAAAGTTGTATACCATGAATCTAGGACGTGGTTGAAAGAGTAAAGGAATGGGGGAAAGTAGTGAGAAAATTTGTATAGCATGAATCTAGGACATGGTTCAAAAAGGAAAGGAAGGGGGAAAGTAGTGGGGAAAGCTGTATCGCATGAATCTAAGACGTGGTTCAAAGAGGACAGGAATGGGGGAAAGTAGTGGGGAAAGTTGTATAGCATAAATCTAGGACATGGTTCACAGAGGAAAGGAAGTGGGGAAAGTACTAGTACAGACTGGCTATCCAACACCTACGTTGGTCGAAAAGGGAAAACAATGACAAACGCAGTACGCACATCTATAACGAACTGATCTTTTGTTTTGGGGGACAAGGCTGTAGAGTTTGAGCAGGACTAGATTTGCTGCGCTCACATAGGGAAAGGTGTCTAAAGATAACAAAACCGGGACCAACACAAATATGCTCCTTGGTTGTTTGTTCTTTGTTGCAACAGACTGTGCATCACCCCAGTACATCGGTAGATGCACATGGTGCTGGTGCGTCCACTGTCCCGTGCAACTCTTTAGCTGTTGTTAATCTAAGGCCCTGTTTGGTTAAAAACTCCCTAGTCCCTACTTGCTTGGTTCCAGGGACTAAACATGGACTAGAGGTTATTAAATGACATGCTAAAAGACCATGTTACCCCTAGTAATGAACTAATAGAGACAAAGTGCCATGCGTGGCAGGGGCAACTGTTGGAAAAAGTCCCAAAAAGACTCTCCCTCGGGGTCTTCTTTCTTTAGTCCCAAATGCCCACTTTTAGTCCCTAAAAGTCCCTCCTGTTTGGTTTAGATGGGACTGACATGGAGTTTTTTTAATCCCTCCACCAAAATGTCCCTGTAAACAAGCACCCTCTAATAATGCCGCTAGAAAATTGATGTAATGCCACAGTTAAAAGCAAGTTACATGTTTAGCGATTCTTATTGTTAATATAATCTCTCTTTTAATATTAATCAATGCCACCATTTGAGAAATGCTACTGTCTTGCTTTCTTTCCCATTTATATAATGTAGATGCTTCTTTTTGTTGGCTTATGTGTCATCCATCGTTATTGACCACTAGTTGTTTCCTTTGCACCTCTGTGTAAACATGGTTATCTACTTCACCTCGTTGCCATTGTGACCTTTTGTTACACTACACAAAACACTTTTGTTGTAAGAGTGTTTTGTGCAGTTCAACCAAAATGTCACACCGACAACGTTGCTTGATTGCTTGATCTTAGTGGAACTGCACAAGTGGAGATCTTACTTCCTATCCGTGTTGGAAAATTTGGTTAAGATCTTCTTCTTGTGAGTTGTTTGAATTCCGCGTCATGGGAGGTCAGTACTAGACTTATTTCACATTGAAGGCGAATCTTGTCTGTTATTGAACCAAGTGATGAAGGGGAAGAACAAGCGGAAGAAAAACAAAAATCAACTCCTCGTGCTGTAAAGAAGCACTGGAACTGTGATGACACAAGTAATGATATAGTTTTGCATCTTAATTTATTGCAATGGCTGGAACGAGCAATTGTTTTGCCACTGATTTGATGTCACTCTTAATGTAATACGTAATTATCTCTACTTGTGCAAACAGGGATCTTCTTTGAAGATACCATATATTTTAGTGGAACTGCACAAGAAGATGTTGGAAACATTAATCTAATCGAGGAGTATATAGTAAGCATGGCCACCACAGTAGATAGCAACAGATGGTTCCGGAGAAGTGCTTCATCTGTATGCTCTACACAATAAGCCTCCTGACAAAGGTTGGTACTCGCCCACTGATTTCATTCATATGATTGAGCTTTGTCATATCTATTGGTGTTGTGCTACTGTTTAGATACTGTCATCAAAAAATGGTATTGTCCTTGAGAAGTGCGTCATTTGTGTTGTTTTAAATATTTCCTTTCCTTTTTTTCGAGCAAACAGGGATGCTAGCATTTAATTATCCTCTTGTCTTTGCACAACGGGATCATCCTCCTCTGAAGCCTTGTTCGGTTGAGGTGGTTTTTGAAGGGGGGTGGCAGGGTTTGAGGGGTATTAGATCCCCTACAAGCCAAAACCCTCTCCAATCCCCTTGGGAGGAGGATTAAACGAACAACGCCTGAAGAAGAATATGGAGTACGTGAAGTTACTAGTTCTGATTATGCCAGGATGAAGAAGCACTGTCTATCTTCTCATTAGAAGGAGCAATTGAAAGATGGTTACATTACCCCCCACAAGACCAAACTAGCTTCAGCTCAGAAGGACTGACAAATCTCCATTTTCTTGCTGTGATGCGCGAGTACAATGTTGTTCTAGGATTCTTTCCGGTGAGTTCCATTTTTCTAAAAGTGTTCTCTACATGGACCATGTAGGTGCCTGTTTAAACTGTCAATTCATAGTACAATTTGCTTTGTACTAATCACTTTTTTTGTATTTGTGCAAACAGGGGTGCTCGGCTTGATTTCAATGGGAACTGCACAAAATGTTCATGAATTCATCGAATCATTCATTTCCACCACTAGAAAGGAGGTGCCAATAAGTTCAAGGCGTTGCAACATATAAGGGCGAAATCATACAAGCTACGCGCGAATTTGGTTGATTTTGGTGGAACCGCACAAAAATAATAGCTGGTCAGCTGGTTTATTTAGCACGAGGTGTCATGTCAATGTACGAACTGATGGCAAACCCTGCCCATTCCACAATCGTAGGCATCCGAACTGATTTTAGCAAGAAGACACGCGTTTGATATTTTCGAATGGGACGCGACATCATTGATTTTGGAATGTCAGCAACGTCGATCCATTTTTTCTTTATTCTTTAGTTGTGAAGTAAATATTAGCTCTGACATGCAAATCGCTGAGATGCATAATCATCAATTGTTTTGAATGTTCTCTATGAATTGCTAGGCATGTGTGTTTGATTGCAATGTACAGGAACGCTAAAAAGCTGCTCAAACTCTTTGTACTCCTTCTGTTCCTTTTTACTTCGCACATTGTGAAAGTGCATACTTTTTTCTATAAGATTGGTCAAAGTAGAGATACTTTGACTGCAGACAAAACTTGTATGCAGACTAGAAAGGGCTGGAGGGAGTACATGTGAAACTGCTGCAAACGAGGTGATCACCCTGGGAATAATGCTAGTACGTATTGTTTTGCATGTTCATCCAGTGCCAGTGATACAAGAATTCGAACTAATCGAAATAAATTCATTCATACACGGTCGGATTTCATATAAACATGCCGGATTTCATTACATTTCATACATTCTTCAACTAAAAAGGGGTGCGCTGGAGGTATAATTAATTAACCGAAGCTACCCACCTGTGTCCGGCTGAGCCGAACAGAAGATTCAGTGACTTAACTGCAGGTGCAGTTGCGTAACTAACATGTGGCCCAGATGCCTGTTGGGCCCACGTGTCAGTCAGCCAACTGCACCAGCAGTTAAGTAGAAGCAGCGTCCTTCTCCAACATAGCTCTCCGACTCCTGTCGCCGCCAAGAAGCTAACCGGCCGTCAGTGGTCAACCCGCCTAGCTTGTCATAGCGATTAGAGCAGCGGTGGCCTTACTTGGACCCGAGCGGCGGCGACCTACCGTGTTCTACTCTTCCTCCTTTTCTGTGTGGCGCATCCTCGTTGGCAGCGGGGCGGGGCCTCGGCGGAGCCAGTGATGTCCTCTGTCTAGTTGCCGGGGGCGGCGCCTCGGCGGAGCGGGGGAAATTCTCCCCCTCGTTGCAAGCAGGGTAGGGCCTCAGCGGAGCCGGCGGTGTCCTCTGCCTCGTTGTTGGCGTCGTGGGGCCTCGGCGGATCAGGGCCTCGTCGATGCCAGCGGAGCAGGGGCTCGTCGGAGCCGGCATTGTCCTCTGCCTCATCCTCGGTCTCGCCAAACAGCGCCTCGCCCACTTCATCGCCCTCTTTGTAGGCGGCCGCAGCCTCCGCCACCCGCATGCGGTACCGCCAGCTCACGAGGCGGCCCTCGCGGGCAGAGCGGTACGAGTCGAGCAGTGCCTCCTGCTCCGCAGCGATCTGCTCCTGCGCCTGCAGGTGCTCCTGGAGGAGATGGTGGTTGTAGGCGGCGTCGGCCTGTGCCTCCCGTCATGGTGCAATGCACCGGCGAGGATGGCGCAGAGGAGGGGGTTGACGCCGGATCGTCGACTACCATGTTCTCCATTGGAACGTCGTCATCCTCCGGCTGCCTGCTGATACGTCTCCAACATATCTATAATTTTTTATTGTTCCATGCTATTATTTATGATGTTTTGGATGTTTAATGGGCTTTTTTATACACTTTTATATTATTTTTGGGATTAACCCACTAACCCAAAGGCCCAGTCCAGATTGCTGTTTTTTTGCCTGTTTTATGGTTTTACAGAAAAGGAATATCAAACGGAGTCCAAACGGAATGAAACCTTCGGGAGAGATATTTTTGGAGCAAAATACGCACGGGAGACTTGAGAACTACGGAGTAGGGATGACGTGGCGTCCACGAGGGTGGGGGGCGTTCCCCCTACCTCGTGGGCACCTCATCTGGCCCCCGGTGCCCTCCTTCCTCCTATATATACCTACGTACCCCGAAACTATCAGAACAACAGAGAAAACCCTAGTTCCACCGCCATAACCTTATGTTCCCGTGAGATCCCATCTTGGGCCCTGTTCTGGAGCTCCGCCGGAGGGGGGATCTTCCACGGAATGCTTCATCATCATCATCATCGCCTCACCATCAGTTGTGAGTAGTTTACCTCAGACCTTCGGGTCCATAGCTAGTATCTAGATGGCTTCTTCTCTCTCTTTGGATCTCAATACCAAGTTCTCCTCGGTCTTCGAGGAGATCTATTCGATGTAATCTCTTTTTGCGGTGTGTTTGTCGAGATCCGATGAATTATGGGTTTATGATCAAAATTATCTATGAGAAATATTTGGTTCTTTTCTGAACTCTTTATGTATGATTATAATATCCTTGCAAGTCTCTTCGAATTATTGGTTTGGTTTGACCTACTAGATCTATAGTTCTTGCAATGGGAGAAGTGCTTGGCTTTGGGTTCAATCTTGCGGTGTCCTTTCCCAGTGACAGTAGGGGCAGCAAGGCACGCATTGTATTGTTGCCATCGAGGATAAAAAATGGGGTTTATATCACTATGTTTGAGTTTATCCCTCTACATCATGTCATCTTTCTTAAGGCGTTACTCCATTCTTATGAACTTAATACTCTAGATGCATGCTGGATAGCAGTCGATGTGTGGAGTAATAGTAGTAGATGCAGAATCATTTTGGTCTACTTGTCTCAGACGTGATGTCTATATATAATGATCATGCCTAGATAGTCTCATAATTATTCACTTTTCTATCAATTGCTCGACAGTAATTTGTTTACCCGCCGTAGAATATCGCTATCATGAGAGAAGCCACTAGAGAACACTATGGCCCCCGGGTCTATTCTCAACATATCAATATACAATCTACTTTACTTTTCCGCTTTTACTTTCTGTTCTTATATCCAAAAATACCAAAAATATCAAACTATCATCTCTATCAGATCTCACTTTCGTAAGTGACCGTAAATGGATTGACAACCCCTTATCGCGTTGGCTGTGAAGTTCTTATTTGTTTGTGCAGGTGCGAGGGACTCGCGCGTGGTCTCCTACTGGATTGATACCTTGGTTCTCAAAAACTGAGGGAAATACTTACGCTACTATGATGCATCACCCTTTCCTCTTCGAGGGAATACAACTCAAGCTCGAGAAGTAGCAAGAAGAATTTCTGGCGCCGTTGCTGGGGAGGCTTACGCAAAAGTCATATACCAAGTACCTATCACAAACCCTTATCCTTCGCATTACATTTATTTGTCTCTCGTTTTCTCTCCCCAACTTCACCCTTGCCATTTTATTTGCCCCTCTTTTGCCATGTGTTTATCGTTCGCTTGCCTTCATGTCTGAGATGGGGGAATATTTTATCGAGAAGGGTAGTAATGTTGAGGGCAACGTTTATGTTGACCCTCCGGATGAAACTACCACTTTACATATTAAGAAGTTCAGGGTTGGTAGTGGAAATATTATTGGAAAAGGAGTTCTTCAAGACTTCTTTACTTGTGCCGGTGCTTTGCCCACTATGGGTGGCTCTATTCTTCATAGAACAAGTAGCCTTGCGGATGCTATATCTATGCTTATAGTTTAAATTGAAAGACAATTTATCCATATGCATCCCCGTATTCAGAGAATCTTTCTAGAATTTTCCAATATTGAGCATTCTTCTGTTAAGCGTGCAGCTACTATCTTCTTGGCTCATGAATTTAGATTTATCATGAAAGAGTCCAAGGAAATATTTGCTCATTATGGGGTAGATGCTAGCCGACCTCCCATAGAGGCTATCTTGTTTAATCAAGACGGCATAATGCGGTTGCGATCTCCTGATCATGTTCCTTTTAATGAAAACCTTAGAAAAAAGGTTCCTATCGATGTCTTGGTTGATAGAATTTCTGAGTTGAATGATGGTTTTTCTATTCAAAACAATGGGTTAGGCTTCTCCCTTGAGCGAAGGCTCATGACCTTCTGCCAAAAGAACGCCTATAATGATGAATTGGTTGTTCACTACAAAGGGCCAAAAGAGGAACCTATTCCTCCTGAGTTTAATATGGGGGACTTTTGTCCCATTAAATTTAGCCCTTTTGATTACTTTTGTTTGCCACAAAGGAAACTTGCTGCTGAACGTAGGGAATATGAGATGAGTTTTCGCGATATATCGTATCGTTATGGCATTCCCTAGATCAATCCATGTATCGTGCCTAGCTAGGGGCGTAAAACGATAGCGCTTGTTGGGAGGCAACCCAATTTTATATTTTTTGTTTTTGCTTCTGTTTAGGAATAAATATTGCATCTATCTTCTGTTTAGATGTGGTTTTGTGTTTTAATTAGTGTTTGTGCCAAGTAGAACCTTTGGGAACACTTGTGTGAAGTTCATATGACCTTGCTGTGAAAAAACAGAATTGTTAGCGCTCGCTAGAATGGTCATCAAATTTTACTGGAGCGTGCTATTTAGTTGATTATTTTTGCAGATGATTAATAGACAAATTCCTCATGTTTACCAGTTTATTTCAATTTTTTGGAGTTACAGAAGTATGCGAAAACTGCAGATTACTACAGACAGTTATGTTTTTGACAGATTCTGTTTTTGTGTGTTGTTCTCTTATTTCAATGCATCTATGAGTAGTATTGGGAAGTATGAATCATAGAGAAGTTGGAATACATTAGGTTTAACACCAATATAAACAAAGAATGAATTCATTGCAGTACCTTTGAGTAGTGGTTTGTTTTCTAATACTAACGGAGCTCGCGAGATTTTTGTCTAAGTTTTGTGTTGTGAAGTTTTCAAGTTTTGAGTATTGCTTTGATGGACTATGGAACAAAGAGTGGCAAGAGCCAAAGCTTGGGGATGCCAAAGGCACCCCAAGGTAAAATTCAAGGACAACCAAGAGCCTAAGCTTGGGGATGCCCCGGGAAGGCATCCCCTCTTTCGTCTTCATCCATCGGTAACTATCCTCGGAGCAATATTTTTATTCACCACATGATATGTGTTTTACTTGGAGTGTCTTGTATAATTTGAGTCATTGCTTGTTAGTTTGCCACAATTATCCTTGATGGACACACCTATTTGAGAGAGTTAAATATGGCCTAGGAATTGATAGAACACTATATGTGCTTCACTTATATCTTTTGAGTTGAATAGTTTTTGCTCTAGTGCTTAACTTATATCTTTTAGAACACGGTGGTGATTATATTTTGTAGAAATTGTTGATCTCTCATGATTCACTTATATCCATTTGAGAGTCTATTAAAACAGCATGGTAATGTGCTTTGGCTATAAAACTAGCCTTCACATGATAGACATCCAATATCAATGTAGTAAAAGTGCATTGAATATGATGAGAAGTTGGATGCTTGATAATTGTTTTGAGATATGAGGCTAGTGATATTAGAGTCATGCTAGTGGAGTTATCATGAAATTGAGAAATGCTTGTGTTAAATTTAGTGATTCCCGTAGCATGCACGTATGGTGAACCGCTATGTGACGAAGTTAGAGCATGAGGTATTTGTAAAGTGTCAACCTTTGTGTGGAGGTCGAGGGCACGCGATGGTTAACTCCTACCAACCTCCCCTAGGCGCATGCGTTGATTGCTTTGTTTTGATGACTCGTAAATTTTTGCAATAAGTATATGAGTTCTTATGACTAATGTTTAGTCCATGGATTATACACGCTCTCACCCTTCCACCATTGCTAGCCTCTCTTGTACCGCACAACTTTCGCCGGTACCATACACCCACTATATATCCTTCCTCAAAATAGCCACCATATATCTTCCTCAAAACAGCCACCATACCTACCTATCATGGCATTTCCATAGCCATTCCGAGATATATTGCCATACAACTTTTCACCGTTCCGTTCATATGACACGCTTCATATTGTCATATTGCCATGCATGATCATGTAGTTGACATCGTATTTGTGGCAAAGCCACCATGCATAAGTTTTCATACATGTCACTCTTGATTCATTGCACATCCCGGTACACCGCCGAAGGCATTCATATAGGTCATACTTTGTTCTATATCGAGTTGTAATTCAATGAAAGTGTGATGATCATCATCATTATTAGAGCATTGTCCCATGTGAGGAAAGGCTAAATCAAGAAAGCCCCTCCAAAAAAAGGCCAAAGAAAAAAGAAAGGCCCAAAAAAAAGAGAAAAGAAAAAGAAAAGAAAAAGGGACAATTGCTACTATCTTTTTCCACACTTGTGCTTCAAAGTAGCACCATGTTCTTCATGATAGAGAGTCTCATGTTTAGTCACTTTCATATACTAGAACTTGGCTTGTATATTCCAACGACGGGCTTCCTCAAATGCCCTAGGTCTTCGTGAGCAAGCAAGTTGGATGCACACCCACTTAGTTTCTTTTGTTGCGCTTTCATACATTTTTAGCTCTATTGCATCCGTTGCATGGCAATCCCTACTCACTCACATTGATATCTATTGATGGGCATCTCCATAGCCCGTTGATACGCCTAGTCGATGTGAGACTATCTCCCTCCTTTTTGTCTTCTCCACAACCACCTCTCTATTCCACCCATAGTGCTATGTCCATGGCTCATGCTCATGTATTGCGTGAAAGTTGAAAGGTTTGAAAGAATAGAGTATGAAAACAAGTGCTTAGCTGAAATCGGGGTTGTGCATGATATGAATATTTTGTGTGATGAAGAGGGATCATAGCCAGACTATATGATTTTGTAGGGATAACTTTCTTTAGCCATAGTATTTTGAGAAGACATGATTGCTTTGTTAGTATGCTTGAAGTATTATTATTTCTTATGTCAATATAGACTTTTGTCTTGAATCTTTTAGATCTGAACATTCATGCCACAATTAAGAGAATTACATTGAAAAACTATGTTGGTTAGCGTTCCACATCAAAAAATTTGTTTTTATCATTTACCTACCCAAGGACGAGCATGAATTAAGCTTGGGGATGCTTGATACGTCTCCAACGTATCTATAATTTTTGATTATTCCATGCTATTATTTATGATGTTTTGGATGTTTAATGGGCTTTGTTATACACTTCTATATTATTTTTGTTACTAACCTACTAACCCAAAGGCCCAGTCCAGATTGTTGTTTTTTGCCTGTTTTAGGGTTTTACAGAAAAGGAATATCAAACGGAGTCCAAACGGAATGAAACCTTCGGGAGAGATATTTTTGGAGCAAAATACGCATGGGAGACTTGAGAACCACGGAGTAGGGCTGACGTGGCATCCACGAGGGTGGGGGGTGCCCCCCCTATAGGGCACGCCCCCTGCCTCATGGGCACCTCGTCTGGCCCCCGGTGCCCTCCTTCCTCCTATATATACCTACGTACGCCGAAACTATCAGAACAACAAAGAAAACCCTAGTTCCACCGCTGTAACCTTCTGTTCACGTGAGATCCCATCTTGGGGCCTGTTCCGGAGCTCCGCCGGAGGGGGGGGGGGATCTTCCACGGAGTGCTTCATCATCATCATCATCGCCTCACCATGAGTTGTGAGTAGTTTGCCTCAGACCTTCAGGTCCATAGCTAGTATCTAGATGGCTTCTTCTCTCTCTTTGGATCTCAATACCAATTTCTCCTCGGTCTTCGAGGAGATCTATTCGATGTAATCTCTTTTTGCGGTGTGTTTGTCGAGATCCGATGAATTGTGGGTTTATGATCAAGATTATCTATGAGAAATATTTGGTTCTTTTCTGAACTCTTTATGTATGATTATAATATCCTTGCAAGTCTCTTCGAATTATTGGTTTGGTTTGGCCTACTAGATCTATAATTATTGCAATGGGAGAAGTGCTTGGCTTTGGGTTCAATCTTGCAGTTCCTTTCCCAGTGACAGTAGGGGCAGCAAGGCACGTATTGTATTGTTTCCATCGAGGATAAAAAGATAGGGTTTATATCACTATGTTTGAGTTTATCCCTATACATCATGTAATCTTGCTTAAGGCGTTACTCCGTTCTTATGAACTTAATACTCAAGATGCATGCTGGATAGCGGTCGATGTGTGGAGTAATAGTAGTAGATGCAGAATCATTTCGGTCTACTTGTCTCGGACGTGATGCCTATATATAATGATCATGCCTAGATAGTTGCTATGCTTCTCGCCCCTCGTTGGTTACCCCAAGTGGAAGGTGTGAGATGTAGTGTTGCGGAAGTTTTTCCCTTGGCAAAGATACCAAGGATCGAATCCCCAGAGACTCCTAGGTTCAACAAGAAGGTGTCAACTGCTAACGGTGCCAGATATTAGCAATCAATGTGGACCTGCACACAGATACAAATAACTTTGCTCCCAACGAGTACAGATAGGTTGTCAATCCCTCCGGCCTTGTAGTTTACAAAGGATCAAATGCAAGTGATAATAGTGATAGGTATAATTGCAATAGTAAGTAAATAGCGGAAAAGTAAATAGCGGATGTGATCAATGATGGTAATATGGACCGGAGTCTCATGATGTTCACTAGTGATGTCTCTCTCCCAAAAGATGATAAAACAGCTATGTGAGGTAAACGAATTACAGCTGGGCAATTGACAGGACCATGTGCGCAAACCAATGCTGACTACATTGCAAGAAAGGTTGAGGTTCAAAGCATGGGCGGTACGCCAAAGTAAGTAGACCGAAATCCATCAATATCTACTACTAATCATCCACCTTGAGATATCTATCCAGAACATCTCGCTGGTATTAAGTTGCGAGCCCCACCCATAGTGTAAACTCAAAGCAACAGACAACTGCATTAAAAGAACTTTGCGTAAAGTAAACAATCCTTGCACCCGCGGGCACAAGCACCGTTGTTTTCCCCCTTGTGGCAACAGCACATCCCCTAGACTCATGTTTCTGTCACTCAAACTAGTCATCGAGGGGCATGAACCCACAATCGAGCATAACGTTCCCTCTTGGAGTCACAACCTACTACTTGGCCAAAGAAATAAATAACAACGGAGAACATGCAAGAATTACTTATGAACATAAATATAAAAGAGGTAGATCAAATATATTACTCAAGCACAATCTGAACATAATCTCATAATCCATCGGATCCCAGCAAACTCATCATAGCAACAGCATAAGGATTACATATGTGCCTCGATCATGTAGGGCAGCTCACGAGGACTAATTAGTGAAGCACAAGAACGGGAGGAGAACATCACATAGCTACTGGTCATGGACTCATGGTCCAAGGGAGACTACTCACAACTCATCCGGGAGGCGTCCATGGTGGTGGAGAGGCTCCCGATGATGATCCTCCCCTCCGGCAGGGTGCCGGGAAGAGTTCTCCTGGTGCTCCCGATCTTGGAAGCGGTGGCCTCGGCGGAACAGAGATGAGATCGCGAAAAAGAGTTCCTGTTTCGAGGGTTTCTCGAGACGCTTTAAATATATGCCAAAGGGGGGCATCGGAGGAGCCTCGGGGGGCCCAGGCGCCCCCTCGGCGCGGCCCAGGGGGGGGGCGCGCCGCCAGGGCGCCTGGAGCCCTGGTGGCCCCCCGGCTGTCCTTCGGGTGCACGGTAGTTTCTGGAACGCTGATTTTTTATATAATTTTTCTGGATTTTTCCTGGCAGTTCTCGTAATGTGAAAACCTGAAATACAAAAACAGCCGAAAACAGAAACTGATACTGGGGTGCACTAAGTTAATAGGTTAGTCCAAATATGATCAAAAGTGTATGGAAGTGTATAAATAACATAGCAATATCACCCAAAAGAGGCTTGGAGCAAGCAAAAATTATAGATACGTTTTGGACGTATCAACATCCCCAAGCTTAATTCCTGCTCGTCCTCGAGTAGGTAAATGATAACAAGAATAATTTCTGTGGTGACATGCTATTAACCATATAGGACTTTTTCATAGTCATATGACAAAAGCTTACTGAGACAATGAATCTGTAGTAATTAAGTTGCCTCATGAGAAAATCACAAAGGACTGAAAGTTTTACAACATGACATTGAAACATCAAATAGATTTGTAATGAACATGGTGTGCAAATATGATAAAGTGATATCTAGCTTGCCCCCTTTAGTGATGCAAAACATAAATGCAGGGGCACCTCCAAGGTTTAAGTGATGACTAGATACAATGATTTCAAAATAAACGATATCACAATCATGCAAAAGACAATGCTACTTTGGGACAATGCACATTACACTCAGAATGACAATCATGCTCTCAGTAGTTGGTGCTTTGAAGAAAGAAGGTGGAGACTCAACATAAAAGTAAAAGAATGGCCCTTCGCAGAGGGAAGCAAGGATTACTCATGTGCTAGAGCTTTTTATTTTGAAAACATAGAAACAATTTTGTCAACGGTAGTAGTACTTCATATGTGTTATGCATAAGACATCCTATAAGTTGCAAGCCTCATGCATCGAATACCAATAGTGCTCGCACCTTGTCCTAATTAGCTCGGATTTCCATGGATTGTCATTGCATTACATATGTTTCAACCAAGTGTCACAAAGGGGTACCTCTATGTCACCTGTACAAAGGTCCAAGGAGATAGATCGCATTTGACTTCTCGTTTTTGATAGATCTCAACTTGAGGACATCCATACCGGGACAACATAGAAAATAGATAATGGACTCCTCTTTAATGCTTAAGCATATTCTCATAAGAGATTGAGGATTAATGTCCAAGCTAAAACTTCCACCATGATACATGGCTTTGGTTGGCGGCCCAATGTTCTTCTCTAACAATATGCATACTCAAACCATTCAACTCATGGCAAATCACCCTTACTTCAGACAAGACGAACATGCATAGCAACTCACATGATATTCAACAAAAGTGTAACAGTTGATGGCATCCCCAGAAACATGGATACCGCTCAGCAAGCAACTTATAAGAAATAAGATACATAAGCGACATATTCTTTACCACAATAGTTTTTAAGCTACTTTCCCATGAGCTATGTATTGCAAAGACTGAAGGTTTTAAAGGTAGCACATGTAAATTTACTTGGAGTGGCGGTGAAATACCACATATAGGTAGGTATGGGGGACTCATATGGCATAACTGGTTTAAAGGATTTGGATGCACAAGCAGTCAGTCCGCTTAGTACAGGTGGAGGTTAGCAAAAGACTGGGAGCGACCAACTAAGAGAGCAATGACGGTCATAATCATGCAGAGCGACAAAGCAACATTGAATCAGGCATGGAAGTTATATCGCTACTCAGAAATAAAAGATCATCAAGGCTTGACAGACTTTCTTTACAGTCTTAAATATGCGTGAGCATACGCCAAGTCAATCAAAATAAATTCTCGAAGGAAGATATTCCTAAACCATACCACATCATAGGTAAACAAATCATGTTGGTACTCCAATAACACATTGGGAATCCCCCAGCTATTTGAGACTAACCATAAGAAAACCTGAACTACTAAGCGCCATTATGCATGTAGCATCTTTATCATAGACATATTAACCAATGCAACGGAAGCAAACTCTCCTAATGAGATAAGCATGATAATTAAAGAGAGTTCAAGCAACCAACTAAACAAAAGCTCTTTAAAAAGATAAGCATGAATACTAAGAGCAGAACATGATAGTAGCTATTAAAAGACAAAGAACACACACAGCAAAGATAGACATGAAAATTTTATGTTATGTTCTAGGTAGAAGTGGAACGTGTTTCTCTCCCACATAATGAAGCTGAGTTCCGACTCGTTATGGAAAACTAAAAAGGAAACTAAAAGCAAGACGCTCCAAGCATAGCACATAACACATGAAGTGATTAAAATATAGTGGAACGAAAGACGAACTGATAATGTTGATGGAGAAGGGGATGCACGGGGGCATCCCCAAGCTTAGACGCTTGAGTCTCCTTGAATATTTCTTGGGGGTGCACGGGGGCATCCCCAAGCTTGAGCGCTTGACACTCCTGAATCTTTTTATCATCTTCCCTCGCACACTTGAAAACTCCCTTCATACATAACTCATCATAATCTGATTAGCGAGGTTAGTACCCATAATAAAATAATTGTACCTTGCTGGAAATAAAGATATTCTTGAAGGTCTACTGTTTCTCAAGATTGCCAAAAGGTTTTTGCAAAGAAAAAGCAAGCTCTTGGTTTGCAAAATGAAGGAAAGGCAAAACAGGACAGAATCTGTGAAAAACAGAACAGCAGGTAGTAAATGATTTGTTCGGGGCACTTCTGCAACTCTAATAAAAAAACTCAGAACAGACGCACGAGAGACAATTATATAGAGCAGGCTGTCGAAAAAATTCAGACCAAAAAGATGATCTGGTGATTTTATACGAATTTTTCTATCCAAGGACAGAATATGTTTCCTGGACAGCACGTCACAACTTTTGAACTTTCTTGCAATCAGAGGCTACACTTGGCACAAAATTTGAAAAGAAAAGATACAATGATGATGCTACTGTAGTAACAAACATCAAGACCACTAAAAACTGAAAGAATAAACTAAAAGCAAAGATAACAAGGGTTGTCTCCCTAGAGCTCTTTCTTTATAGCCATAAAGATAGGCTTAAGACTTTAATGATGCTCTCGTAGGAATAAGAGTTGAAGAACAAAAGAGAGCATCAAGAAGCAAATACCAAACACATTTAAGCCTAACATGCTTCCTATGCATAGGAATATTGCAAGAAAATAAATTATTGAAGCATAAAGCAACTAGCATAGGAAGGCAAAACAAGCATAACTTCAAAACATTCAACATAAAGAGAGGGAACTTAATATTATTGAAATATCTATAAGCATATGTTCCCTTCTCATAATAATTTTCAGTGGGATCACGAATAAACTCAACAATATAAGCATCACATAAAGCATTGTTACCATGATCCACATGCAAAAAGGTACTCTTACTCTCCACATAAGCATCATGAAGAGGATAAAACTTAGTATAAAAGAGAGACATAAGCTCTTGCCAATCAAGCAAGTGCGAGTTATCGAGAAGCTTATACCAATCTGAAGCTTTATCTATAAGTGATACGGCGAACAATGTCCTCATGACAAACTCCCTTGGTACACCTGCAAGCTTAAATAATGAACATAATTGTGACAGATATAGCAAGTGTTCACCGGGATGTCTGTCTCCTGCATAACGATTAGCCAAAACATAATCGATAATACCAGCTGGTATTTTATAGGGCACAATTTCAGTAGGGGGAGGAGCAACCACCACAGGTGTGGGGCGTCTTCCCACAAGCAACAATCCAATAGCAAGGTTTTCCATAAGCATAACTAGTGAAAAGACATAAAGAAAACTGAAAGGTAAACTAACAAGACTAAAAGCAAAGGTAAAAGATAGCGTGCAACTCCCCTATCCTGAAGAGTGGAGTCCCCGGCAACGGCGCCAGAAAAACTCTTGCTAGGCTTCTCGCCCCTCGTTGGTTACCCCAAGTGGAAGGTGTGAGATGTAGTGTTGCGGAAGTTTTTCCCTTGGCAAAGATACCAAGGATCGAATCCCCAGAGACTCCTAGGTTCAACAAGAAGGTGTCAACTGCTAACGGCGCCAGATATTAGCAATCAACGTGGACCTGCACACAGATACAAATAACTTTGCTCCCAACGAGTACAGAGAGGTTGTCAATCCCTCCGGCCTTGTAGTTCACAAAGGATTAAACGCAAATGATAGTAGTGATAGATAATGTTTGCAATAGTAAATAAAAGCGAAAAGTAAATAGCGGGTGTGATCAATGATGGTAATATGGACCGGAGTCTCATGATGTTCACTAGTGATGTCTCTCTCCCAAAAGACGATAAAACAACTATGTGAGGTAAACGAATTACAGCTGGGCAATTGACAGGACCACGAACGCAAACCAATGCTGACTACATTGCAAGAAAGGTTGAGGTTCAAAGCATGGGCGGTACGCCAAAGTAAGTAGACCAAAATCCATCAATATCTACTACTAATCATCCACCTTGAGATATCTATCCAGAACATCTCGCTGGTATTAAGTTGCGAGCCCCACCCATAGTGTAAACTCAATGCAACAGACAACTGCATTAAAAGAACTTTGCGTAAAGTAAACAATCCTTGCACCCGCGGGCACAAGCACCATTGTTTTCCCCCTTGTGGCAACAGCACATCCCCTAGACTCATGTTTCTGTCACTCAAACTAGTCATCGAGGGGCATGAACCCACAATCGAGCATAACGTTCCCTCTTGGAGTCACTACCTACTACTTGGCCAAAGCAATAAATAACAACGGAGAACATGCAAGAATTACTTATGAACATAAATATAAAAGAGGTAGATCAAATATATTACTCAAGCACAATCTGAACATAATCTCATAATCCATCGGATCCCAGCAAACTCATCATAGCAACAGCATAAGGATTACATATGTGCCTCGATCATGTAGGGCAGCTCACGAGGACTAATTAGTGAAGCACAAGAACGGGAGGAGAACATCACATAGCTACTGGTCATGGACTCATGGTCCAAGGGAGACTACTCATAACTCATCCGGGAGGCGTCCATGGTGGTGGAGAGGCTCCCGATGATGATCCTCCCCTCCGGCAGGGTGCCGGGAAGAGTTCTCCTGGTGCTCCCGATCTTGGAAGTGGCGGCGGCGGCGGAACAGAGATGAGATCGCGAAAAAGAGTTCCTGTTTCGAGGGTTTCTCGAGACGCTTTAAATATATGCCAAAGGGGGGCATCGGAGGAGCCTCGGGGGGCCCAGGCGCCCCCCCCGCGCGGCCCAGGGGGGGGCGCCGCCAGGGCGCCTGGAGCCCTGGTGCCCCCCCCCCCCGGCTGTCCTTCGGGCGCACGGTAGTTTCTGGAACGCTGATTTTTTATATAATTTTTCTGGATTTTTCCTGGCAGTTCTCGTAATGTGAAAACCTGAAATACAAAAACAGCCGAAAACAGAAACTGGCACTGGGGTGCACTGA
>LR738713.1:564201507-564212267 GCA_902687465.1 Secale cereale | reverse complement strand
CCCCCCCCCGCTATCAGCTCGGACCCACGGGAAGTGCCTCCTTATTACGCACAAAAAAATGATTACTCCCCCTGCTGGTTGGGACCAACCTTGGTGGGAGGCTGACTTGTGGGCCTACTAAGTTGACGGGGACGGTGTGCTTTGTCAACTTAGTCAATATGAATGATTCTAGCTCGAGTGATCGTACGATGTCCATCCAACGGCCATAGTGCTTCTTCAACCTCTGGTCTTATTGCTCCAGCCGCCCAAAGCAGCGCCGGTCGTGCTGCATGCTCCTGCCTCCCGTGGCCGGCTGTGCTGCCGCGCAGGCCTCACCGCCCCCTACTATTCCCACCACTGGCCAGGCCATCCCTCTACTCACCCACACCCCCTATTATTCTGCGACGACGGCAACCTCACACCTCAGTGAACCAGCGAACCCTCGTACTCCTCTACGCGTGGGCATCCACTGTCGCGTCTTCCCCAGCTCCGCGTCGTCCCCTTCCTAGGCCTCGTCGTCGTCCACCGCCCTGCTGCTCTCGGCGTGGCGTGGACAACATGGTCAAGGAACGGCTTCTATCGAACGTGGACTGTACGTCGAGAGGCTGACAGCTGGGTCCACAACGGCAGCAAGGAAGTGCCTCCTTATTACGCATAAAATAATGATTCCTTAACCTGACAGCAGGGACCCACCGGACGGGCCACCGTATTTCGCGAAAAAACATTTCCCCCATGACTGCTGGGACCCACCGGATGGGCCACCGTATTATGCGAAAAAACGTTCCCCCCGCTGTCAGCTCGGTCCCACCAGAAGTGTCTCCTTATTACGCACAAAAAAATGAATACTCCCCCTGCTGGTTGGGACCCACCTTGGTGGCAGGCTGACTTGTGGGCCTACTAAGTTGACGGGGATGGTGTGCTTTGTCAACTTAGTCAATATGAACGATTCTAGCTCCATTGACCGTACGATGTCCATCCAACGGCCATAGTGCTTCTTCAACCTCTGGTCTTGTTGCTCCAGCCGCCCAAAACAGCGTCGGTTGTGCCGCATGCTCCTACCTCCCGTGGCCGGCTGTGCTACCGCGGAGGCCTTACCCCCTACTATTCCCACTGCTGGCCTGGCCATCCCTCCACTCACCCACACCCCTTGTTATTCTGTGGCGATGGCAGCCTCACACCGCATCAAACTAGTGAACCCTCGTACTCCTCTATGCGTGGGCATCAACTGCCGCGTCTTCCCGGGCTCCGCGTCGTCCCCTTCCTAGGCCTCGCAGTCGTCCACCGCCGTGGTGCTCTCGGCGCAGCGTGGTCAACGTGGTCAAGGAACGACTTTCATTGGAAGAGTACTGTACGTGGAGAGGCTGACAGCTGGGTCCACGGCCGCAGCAAGGAAGTGCCTCCTTATTACGCGCAAAATAATTATTCCTCCACCAGACAGCGGGGACCCACCAGACGGGCCACCGTATTTCGCGACAAAACGTTTCCCCCTGACTGCTGGGACCCACCAGCTACATCTTCGCACGCAAGGAAGTGCGTCCGGCCGGGCAAAAAAATGATTCGCCCTCCTGACTACTGGGACCCACCAACTACATCTTCGCACGCAAGGATGTGCCTGACAGTCGGGACCCACCTGGTCGAAGCGTACGTAGCGTTGTCATTCTGGTCGCGAATGTGTACTTACATATTGGTCGATGTAGAGGCGTGCACGTGTCGTGGTAGAGGCGCGTGATGTCTACTACACAACCTTCTTCTTGTAGGCGTTGTTGGGCCTCCAAGTGCAGAGGTTTGTAGGACAGTAGCAAATTTCCCTCAAGTGGATGACCTAAGGTTTATCAATCCGCGGGAGACGTAGGATGAAGATGGTCTCTCTCAAGCAACCCTACAACCAAATAACAAAGAGTCTCTTGTGTCCCCAACACACCCAATATAATGGTAAATTGTATAGGTGCACTAGTTCGGCGAAGAGATGGTGATACAAGTGCAATATGGATGGTAGATATTGGTTTTTGTAAACTGAAAATATAAAAATAGCAAGGTAGCAAGTGGTAAACGTGAGCATAAACGGTGTTGCAATGATAGGAAACAAGGCCTAGGGTTCATACTTTCACTAGAGCAAGTTCTCTCAACAAGGATAACATAATTGGATCATATTACTAGCCCTCAACATGCAACAAAGAGTCATTCCAAAGTCACTAATAGCGGAGAACAAACGAAGAGATTATGGTAGGGTACGAAACCACCTCAAAGTTATTCTTTCTGATCGATCTATTCAAGAGTCCGTAGTAACATTCAATCTATCATAGAGTTCGTACTAGAATAACACCTTAAGATACAAATCAACCAAAACCCTAATGTCACCTAGATACTCGATTGTCACCTCGAGTATCCGTGGGCATGATTATACGATATGCATCACACAATCTCAAAAACTTCTATTCAACCAACAAATAGAACTTCAAAGAGTGCCCCAAAGCTTCTACCAGAAAGTCAAGACGAAAGCGTGTGCCAACCCCTATGCATAGATTCCCAAGGTCACGGAACCCGCAAGTTGATCACCAAAACATACATCAAGTGAATCACATGATATCCCATTGTCACCACAGATAAACACGTGCAAGACATACATCAAGTGTTCTCAAATCCTTAAAGACTCAATCCGATAAGATAACTTCAAAGGGAGAACTCAATCCATTACAAGAGAGTAGAGGGTGAGAAGCATCATAAGATCCAACTATAATAGCAAAGCTGGCGATACATCAAGATCGTGTCATCTCAAGAACACGAGAGAGAGAGAGAGAGAGAGAGAGAGAGATCAAACACATAGCTAATGGTACATACCCTCAGCCCCGAGGGTGGACTACTCCCTCCTCATCACGGAGAGCGTCGGGATGATGAAGATAGGCACCGGAGAGGGATTCCCCCCCTCCGACAGGGTGCCAGAATGGGTGTAGATTGGTTTTCGGTGGCTACAGAGGCTTTCGGAGGCAGAACTCCCGATCTGGGTTATTTTCCGAAGGTTTCAGTATTTATAGGATTTTTTGGCGTAGGGCACAAGTCAGGGGGCCCTCCGGGCTGTCCACGAGATAGGAGGGCGCGCCCCCCACCCTCGTGGGCAGCCCGTGGCTCTCCTGGCCCAACTCTTTTAATTCGGGGGCTTTTTTGGTCTAGAAAAAAATCATCAAAAATTGGCTCGTCAATTGGACACCGTTTGATATTCCTTTTCTGTAAAACCCTAAAACAGGAGAAAATTAGAAACTGGCACCGGGCTCTGGGTTAATAGGTTAGTCCCGAAAATCATCTAAAAGTGTATATAAAAGGCCATAAGACATCTTAGAAGGATAATATAATAGCATGGAACAATCAAAAATAATAGATACGTTGGAGACGTATCAAGCATCCCCAAGCTTAATTCCTGCTCGTCCTCGAGTAGGTAGATGATAAAAACAATATTTTTTATGTGGAATGCTAACCAACATAGTTTTCAATGTAATTCTCTTAATAGTGGTATGAATGTTCAGATCTGAAAGATTCAAGACAAAAGTCTATGTTGACATAACAAATAATAATACTTCAAGCATACTAACAAAGCAATCATGTCTTCTCAAAATACTATGGCTAAAGAAAGTTATCCCTACAAAATCATATAGTCTGGCTATGCTCCCTCTTCATCACACAAAATATTCATATCATGCACAACCCCGATTTCAGCCAAGCACTTGATTTCATACTCTATTCTTTCAAACCTTTCAACTTTCATGCAATACATGAGCGTGAGCCATGGACATAGCACTATGGGTGGAATAGAGGTGGTTGTGGAGAAGACAAAAAGGAGGGAGATAGTCTCACATCGACTCGGCGTATCAACGGGCTATGGAGATGCCCATCAATACATATCAATGTGAGTGAGTAGGGATTGCCAAGCAACGGATTCACTAGAGCTAAATATGTATGAAAGCTCAACCAAAGAAACTAGTGGGTGTGCATCCAACTTGCTTGCCCACGAAGACCTAGGGCATTTGAGGAAGCCCGTCGTTGGAATATACAAGCCAAGTTCTATAATGAAAATTCCCACTAGTATATGAAAAGTGACTAAACATGAGACTCTCTATCATGAAGAACATGGTGCTACTTTGAAGCACAAGTGTGGAAAAAGATAGTAGCAATTGTCCCTTTTTCTTTTTTTCTTTTTTTCTTGTTTTTGGGGCCTTTCTTTTTTTCTTTGGCCTTTCTATTCTTTTTTTCTTTTTTCTTTTTTTCGAGGGGATTTCTTGATTTAGCTTTCCTCACATGGGACAATGCTCTAATAATGATGATCATCACACTTTCATTACAACTCGATACTACAACAAAGTATGACTCTATATGAATGCCTCCGGCGGTGTACCGGGATGTGCAATGAAACAAGAGTGACATGTATGAAAAGTTATGCATGGTGGCCTTGCCACAAATACGATGTCAACTACATAATCATGCAATGGCAATATGACAATATGATGTGTGTCATATGAACGGAACGGTGGAAAGTTGCATGGCAATATATCTCGGAATGGCTATGGAAATGCCATGATAGGTAGGTATGGTGGCTGTTTTGAGGAAGATATATGGTGGCTGTTTTGAGGAAGGATATATAGTGGGTGTATGGTACCGGCGAAGGTTGCGCGGTACAAGAGAGGCTAGCAATGGTGGAAGGGTGAGAGTGCGTAATATCCATGGACTCAACATTAGTCATAAGAACTCATATACTTATTGCAAAATTCTACGAGTCATCAAAGCAAAGTAATCAACGCATGCTCCTAGGAGGGAGGTTGGTAGGAGTTAACCATCGCGCGCCCCCCATCTCCACACAGAGGTTGACACTTTACAAATACCTCATGCTCTAACTTCGTCACATAGCGGTTCACCATACGTGCATGCTACGGGAATCATTAACCTTAACACAAGAATTTCTCAATTTCATAATAACTCCACTAGCATGACTCTAATATCACTATCCTCATATCTCAAAACATTTATCAAGCATCCAACTTCTCATCATATTCAATGCACTTAGTGTGAAAGTTTTTACTACATTCATATTGGATGTCTATCATGTGAAGACTAGTTTTATAACCTAAGCACATTACCATGTTGTTTTAATAGACTCTCAAAAGGATATAAGTGAAGCATGAGAATTCATCTATTTCTTCTAAATAAAACCACCACCGTGCTCTAACAGATATAAGTGAAGCACTAGAGCAAACAACAAACTACTCCGAAAGATATAAGTGAAGATCAATGAGTAGTTGAATAATTATGTAACTATGTGAAGACTCTCTAACATTTAAGAACTTCAGATCTTGGGATATTATTCAAGCAGCAAGCAAAACAAAATAAACTAAATTGATGCTCCAAGCAAAACACATATCATGTGGTGAATAAAAATATAGCTCCGAGTATAGTTACCGATGGATGAAGACGAAAGAGGGGATGCCTTCCCGGGGCATCCCCAAGCTTAGGCTTTTGGTTGTCCTTGAATTTTACCTTGGGGTTCCATGGGCATCCCCAAGCTTAGGCTCTTGCCACTCTTTGTTCCGTAGTCCATCAAAGCAATACTCAAAACTTGAAAACTTCACAACACAAAACTTAGACAAAAATCTCGTGAGCTCCGTTAGTATAAGAAAACAAACTACTACTCAAAGGTACTGTAATGAACTCATTCTTTGTTTATAGTGGTGTTAAACCTACTCTATGGTTCATACTTCCCAATACTACTCATAGATGCATTGAAATAAACAAACAACACACGAAAAACAGAATCTGTCAAAAACAGAACAATCTGTAGTAATCTGCAGGTTTCACATACTTCTGTAACTCCAAAAAATTCAAGCTAAATTGTTAAACATGAGGAATTTGTCTATTAATCATCTGCAAAAATAATCAACTAAATAGCACGCTCCAGTAAAATCTGGTGACTATTCTAGTGAGCGCTAACGTTTCTGTTTTTTACAGCATGATCATATAAAGTTCACACAAGTCATCCCAAAGGTTCTACTTGGCACAAACACTAATTAAAACACAAAACCACATCTAAACAGAAGCTAGATGCTATATTTATTCCTAAACAGAAGAAAAAGCAAAGAAAATAAAATTGGGTTGCCTCCCAACAAGCGCTATCGTCTAACGCCCCTAGCTAGGCACAATGATTTCAATGATGCTCGCATAAAAGATAAGAGTTGAAACATAAAGGGAGCATCATGAAGAATATGACTAGCACATTTAAGTCTAACCCACTTCATATGCATAGGGATTTTGTAAGCAAACAACTTATGGGAACGATAATCAACTTGCATAGGAAGGGAAAACGAGCATAGTTTCAAAACTTTAAGCACATAGAGAGGAAACTTGATATTATTGCAATATGTAGAAGCATATGATCCTCTCTCATAATAATTTTCAGTAGCATCATGAATGAATTCAACAATATAACCAGCACATAAAGCATTATTTTCATGATCTACTTGCATGGAAATTTTACTACTCTCCACATAAGCAAAATTCTTCTCATTCATAGTAGTGGGAGCAAACTCAACAAAATAACTATCATGTGAAGCATAATCCAATTGAAAACTAAAATCATGATGACGAGTTTCATGGTTATCTTTATTCTTTATAGCATATGTGTCATCACAATAATCATCATAGATAGCAACTTTGTTCTCATAATCAATTGGAACCTCTTCCGAAATAGTGGATTCATCACTAAATAAAGTCATGACATCTCCAAATCCACTTTCATCAATATAATCATCATAAATAGGAGGCATGCTTTCATCATAATAAATTTGCTCATCAAAACTTGGGGGACTAAAAATATCATCATCATCAAACATAGCTTCCCCAAGCTTGTGGCTTTGCATATCATTAGCATCATGGGTATTCAAAGAATTCATACTAACAACATTACAATCATGCTCATCATGCACATATTTTATGCCAAGCATTCTATGTAATTCTTCTTCTAGTACTTGAGCACAATTTTCCTTCATATCATTTTCACGAAAGATATTAAAAGGATGAAGCATACGAGGTAACCTCAATTCCATTTTTTGTAGTTTTCCTTTATAAACTAAGGCCCCATTTGATAGCAAAGTATTTTCTAAGTATTTTAAAAATACTACAGTTTTTGAGATTACCATTGTTTTATTTACAATGACATGTTTGGTTGCCTCTAAGAACTGTGATTTTAATACTGTAGTATTGGCCAAACTACAGTTTTTTCTCTGCATAAAAAAAAGAACCCTGGATCTCTTTTTATAAAACAGAGCAGCCGAAAAGAAGGGTCTCGCATCGTTATCCTTCGCCGCTCAGCTCCACGCCAACCACCGGCCCCTTCCTCCGCCCGTGATGGAATAGGCCAGGACACTAATTTATTTGGTTATTGCTATCTGCAAAGGACGAATCCTTGTTTCCTCCTACTTCTAGTAGTTCTCATTACCGTGGATTCAAAACTAGCTGAGAGAAAGGGCAGTGTATCCACGAAGCAATAATGTGTCCACTCCCGACCTAGAAGATCCAGCTATATGATGAGCTGCTGCTGCGGCTAAGGGATTGAGTAGGGATGGAGCGTAGGAAGGAGGCACCCATGTGTGCAAGTACAAACTGTCTGAGTTGAGGTCTGATAGTTGTTCGTTACCTACGGCTGCAATAATTGTTCGTTATCTGTATGATGATTCAGAGGTTGTTATGCTTCGGTTGTTATGCACGTAGATGATAAGGGATAGCCAGCTAGCTAGCTACAGAAACGCAAAAGAAATACTAGTATTCAAACAGCCGGCTAGCTGCGTGTGCTTGTACTGGGAGCTAACGCAACGGCTAGGTAGCTGCTGATCGTCTGAGCAAACGGCTAGACAGCAAAATTTATAGCGTTGTGCAGCAACAACCAAACAGGTTCTATGTATTATGAATACTACAAAATATTATGTTTTAGTAAAACTATGGTATCTCATACCTACAGGCAAAAATACTGTTGTTTTTGATACTTTGGTTTATATAATACTTTACTATCAAACGGGGCCTAAACTAGTGATAAAACAATAAACTAAAAGAATCGATTCAAGATCTAAAGATATACCTTCAAGCACTAACCTCCCCGGCAACGGCGCCAGAAAAGAGCTTGATGTCTACTACACAACCTTCTTCTTGTAGACGTTGTTGGGCCTCCAAGTGCAGAGGTTTGTAGGACAGTAGCAAATTTCCCTCAAGTGGATGACCTAAGGTTTATCAATCCGTGGGAGGCGTAGGATGAAGATGGTCTCTCTCAAGCAACCCTGCAACCAAATAACAAAGAGTCTCTTGTGTCCCCAACACACCCAATACAATGGTAAATTGTATAGGTGCACTAGTTTGGCGAAGAGATGGTGATACAAGTGCAATATGGATGGTAGATATTGGTTTTTGTAAACTGAAAATATAAAAACAGCAAGGTAGCAAGTGATAAACGTGAGCATAAACGTTGTTGCAATGATAGGAAACAAGGCCTAGGGTTCATACTTTCACTAGTGGAAGTTCTCTCAACAAGGATAAAATAATTGGATAATATTACTAGCCCTCAACATGCAACAAAGAGTCACTCCAAAGTCACTAATAGCGAAGAACAAACGAAGAGATTATGGTAGGGTACGAAACCACCTCAAAGTTATTCTTTCTAATCGATCTATTCAAGAGTCTGTAGTAACATTCAATCTATCATAGAGTTCGTACTAGAATAACACCTTAAGATATAAATCAACCAAAACCCTAATGTCAGCTAGATACTCCATTGTCACCTCGAGTATCCGTGGGCATAATTATACGATATGCATCACACAGTCTCAGAAACATCTATTCAACCAACACATAGAACTTCAAAGAGTGCCCCAAAGTTTCTACCGGAAAGTCAAGACGAAAACGTGTGTCAACCCCTATGCGTTGATTCCCAAGGTCACGGAACCCGCAAGTTGATCGCCAAAACATACATCAAGTGAATCACATGATATCCCATTGTCACCACAGATAAACACGTGCAAGACATACATCAAGTGTTCTCAAATCCTTAAAGACTCAATCCGATAAGATAAATTCAAAGGGAAAACTCAATCCATTACAAGAGAGTAGAGGGGGAGAAGCATCATAAGATCCAACTATAATAGCAAAGCTCGCGATACATCAAGATCATGCCATCTCAAGAACACGAGAGAGAGAGAGAGAGAGAGAGAGAGAGAGAGAGAGAGAGACATCAAACACATAGCTAATGGTACATACCCTCAGCCCCGAGGGTGGACTACTCCCTCCTCGTCATGGAGAGCATTGGGATGATGAAGATAGCCACCAGAGAGGGATTCCCCCCCTCCGGCAGGGTGCCAGAACGGGTGTAGATTGGTTTTCGGTGGCTACAGAGGCTTTCGGTGGCGGAACTCCTGATCAAGGTTATTTTTTGAAGGTTTCAGTATTTATAGGATTTTTTGGCGTAGGGCACAAGTCAGGGGCCCTCCGGGCTATCCACGAGATAGGAGGGCGCGCCCCCCTACCCAGGGCGTGCCCCGCACCCTCGTGGGCAGCCCGTGGCTCTCCTGGCCCAACTCTTTTACTTCGAGGACTTCTTTTGGTCCAGAAAAAATCATCAAAAATTGGCTTGTCAATTGGACTCTGTTTGATATTCCTTTTCTGTAAAACCCTAAAACATTAGAAAAACAGAAACTGGCACTGGGCTCTGGGTTAATAGGTTAGTCCCAAAAATCATATGAAAGTGTATATAAAAGCCCATAAGACATCCTAGAAGGATAATATAATAGCATGGAACAATCAAAAATTATAGATACGTTGGAGACGTATCTGCGCGCACGTAGCATGTACACGTACGTACAACGGCCAATGTGCGAGAAAGAAAATACGGCCACGTACGTACATACGGGCAGGGTCTCGAACGCCTACTCGCGCATACGTACGGCCAGGGCTCGTCTACATGGCTGGTTCAAAATGGAGAAACAGCATCATCGTCATGTTCATGGGGAGCCAACCCACTGGGTCAGAACGAAATGCGTCGTCGTGTTCATCGGGAGGGCTTGGACGGAACAGCCGATGGAAACGAGGCCTGGCATACCGCAGAACGGAGGAAACGGCCTTGTGTTCGACCGGCCATGTTCGAAACGGGATCCTGTTCATCGGGAGGGGTCTGGCGTACCACAAAACAGAGGAAACAGACCTCCTACGGTCGAAACGGTGGTCCTGTTGATCGGGAGGGGTGTGGCGTACCATAAAACAGAGGAAACGGACTTGTGTTGGAGCTCTACGGTCGAAATGGCGATCTTGTTGATCGGGAGGGGTGTGGCGTACCGCAAAACGGAGGAAACGGACTTGTGTTGGAGCGCTACGGTCGAAATGGGGGTCCTATTCATCAGGAGGGGTGTGGCGTACCGCAAAACGGGACTCCACGGGATACTGTTTATCACCACTGTCGACCCCCTCCAGCCTCCACGGGCTACTGTTCATCCACCGTCGACCTCCTCCAGCCTCCACCTGCGACTGTTCAGCCTTCACCACGCGCAACTCCACCGGCTACTGTTCAACCAGCCCTCTCCACGGGCTCCTATTCTACTACCCCTCCACAGGCTACTGTTCATCTAGCCCTCCACCGTCTACTGTTCATGCATGCCTCCACGGGGTGGTCCTGTTCATGCAGCCCTCCACGGGGTCCTGTTCATGCAGCCCCAACCGGCTCGATCGAACGGGGTCCTGTTCATGCAGAGGCAACACCACGGGATCCT
>LR738713.1:564118751-564201467 GCA_902687465.1 Secale cereale | reverse complement strand
GCTCACTGTTCAAGTAGAGGCAGCATCCATCGGCTTTAGTTAGCAGCAGTAGCGAAGGAAACGCTCGATCGGGTTGAGTTAACAGCCATCGATCGATCGCTCAGGTTCAGTAACGCGTAGCCTACAGTGCAATCGCTTGGGTTCAATTAGAGCCCAATGCCTCGCTCGGGTTCAGTTAGAGCCCAACCCTCGCACCCACGCGCGTGCGTGTATGAGAGAAACGTGCATCGCTCGGCCCCGACTACCCACCGTAACTGGGAACACCCCGATATTTTCCTCGCCCTCGCTCCTACCACGGTTTTTCCGTCATGGACGGCCCAAAAAATGTCATGCAGCTGCGTCTCCGGCCCGCCCAGGACGAAAATCCCATTTTCTCTCATGATTTTTTGTCATAGAAGTAGGACCCCACCACATCTATGATGATACCGTGTTTTGTCACAATTATTGTCATAGAAGTGTCATAAGTATGACAGAAAAAAGTTTCGTTCGGCCCAAAATGTCACGGATGTGTCTTTTTTTGTAGTGTTCAATCTCATTAACAGCAAGTCTCTTTACTCGTTCCGCATTGCATCATCTTGTGACTAACTCATTAGTCATTTGCTTGCAAGGCTTCTTATGATGTGTATTACCGAGAGGGCCCAGAGATACCTTTCCGATACTCGGAGTGACAAATTCCAATCTCGATCCATGCCAACTCAACAAACACCTTCAGAGATACCTGTAGAGCATCTTTATGATCACTTAGTTACGTTGTGACGTTTGATAGCACACAAGGTATTCCTCCAGTATCCGGGAGTTGCATGATCTCATGGTCGAAGGAATATGTATTTGACATGCAAGAAAGTAGTAGCAATAAACTAAACGATCACATGCTAAGCTAATGGATGGGTGTTGTCCATCACATCATTCTCCTAATGATGTGATCCTATTATCAAATGACAACACATGTCCATGGTTAGGAAACGTTAACCATCTTTGATCAACGAGCTAGTCTAGTAGAGGCTTACTAGGGACACGGTATTTTTTTATGTATTCACACATGTATTTAAGTTCCAATCAATACAATTCTAGAATGAATAATAAACCTTTATCATGATTAAGGAAATATAATAATAACTATTTTATTATTGCCTCTAGGGCATATTTCCATTAGTTTCCCACTTGCACTAGATACAATAATCTAGTTCACATCGCCATGTGATTAACATCCATAGTTCACATCACTATGTTACCAACACCAAAATGAGTTTACTAGAGTCAATAATCTAGTTCACATCGCCATGTGATTAACACTCGTAGTTCACATCGTCATGTGACCAACACTCAAAAGAGTTCTAAGGAGTGATCATGTTTTTGCTTGTGAGAGAGGTTTTAGTCAACGAGTCTGCAACATTCAGATATGTGCGTACTTTGCAAATTTCTATGTCTACAATGCTCTGCATAGAGATACTCTAGCTAATTGCTCCTATGTTTAATACGCATCCGGATTGATACTCAGAGTCATCTGGATTAGTGTCAAAGATTGCATCGGCGTAACACTTTATGACGAACTCTTTATGACCTCCATAATCGAGAAACATTTCCTTATTACTCTAAGGATAATTTTGACCAATGTCCAGTGATCCACTCCTGGATCACTCTTGTACCCCATTGCCAGACATGTGGCAAGGCACACTTTAGGTCTGGTACACAGCATGTCATGCTTTATAGAACCTATGGCTGAGTGATACGTCTCCAACGTACCTATAATTTTAGATTTTTCCATGCTATTATGTATTATGTTTTGGATGTTTAATGGGCTTTATTATACACTTTTATAATATTTTTGGGACTAACCTATTAACCCAAAGGCTCAGTGCAGATTGCTGTTTTTGCCTATTTCAGGGTTTCGCAGAAAAGGAACATCAAACGGAGTCCAAACGAAATGAAACCTTCGCGAGAGTTATTTTTTGAACGATATCAACATAGAAGACTTGGAGTACACGCGAGGGAACGAAGGAGGCGGACACGAGGGTCCAGGGCGCACCCCCTCCTACAGGGCGCGCCCCCCACTCTCGTGGGCCCCCTCTGGCTCCCCTGATGCCCTCCTTCCTCCTATATATACCCATGTACCCTGAAAACATCGAGGCAACAACCCTAATTACACCGCCGCAACCTTCTGTTTCCCATGATATCCCATCTTGGGGCCTGTTCCGGAGCTCCGCCGAAGGGGGGATCTTCCATGGAGTGCTTCTACATCAACACCATTGCCTCACCATGAGTTGTGAGTAGTTTACCACAGACCTTCGGGTCCATAGTTATTAGCTAGATGGCTTCTTCTCTCTTTTTGGATCTCAATACCAAGTTCTCCTCGGTCTTCGAGGAGATATATTCGATGTAATCTTTTTGCGGTATGTTGGTCAAGATCCGATGGATTGTGGGTTTATGATCAGTATTATCTACAAGAAATATTTGGTTCTTTTCTGAAATCTTTTATGTATAATTATAATATCCTTGCAAGTCTCTTCAAATTATTGGTTTGGTTTGGCCTACTAGATCTATAGTTCTTGCAATAGGAGAAGTGCTTGCCTTTGGGTCCAATCTTGCGGTGTCCTTTCCCAGCGACAGAAGGGGCAGAAAGGCACGTATTTTATTGTTGCGATCGAGGATAAAAGATGGGGTTTATATCATATTGATTGAGTTTATCCCTCCACATCATGTCATCTTGCTTAAGGCATCACTCTGTTCTTATGAACTTAATACTCTAGATGCATGCTGGATAGTGGTCGATGTGTGGAGTAATAGTAGTAGATGCAGAATCATTCCGGTCTACTTGTCACGGACGTGATGCCTATATATAATGATCATGCCTAGATATTCTCATAACTATGCGCTTTTCTATCAATTGCTCGACAGTAATTTGTTCACCCACCGTAGAATTCTGCTATCATGAGAGACGCCACTAGTGAAACCTATGGCCCCCGGGTCTATTCCCAACATATTAATCTCCATCTACTTTACTTTGCTTTATTTACTTTTTGTTCTTATATCCAAAAATACCAAAAATATCACACTATCATATCAATCAGATCTCACTTTTGTAAGTGACCGTAAAGGGTTTGGCAACCCCTTATCGCGTTGGCTGCGAAGTTCTTATTTGTTTGTGCAGGTGCGAGGGACTCGCGCGTGGTCCCCTACTGGATTGATACCTTGGTTCTCAAAAACTGAGGGAAATACTTACGCTACTGTGCTGCGTCACCCTTTCCTCTTCGAGGGAGTACAACGCAAGCTCGAGAAGTAGCAAGAAGAATTTCTGGCGCCGTTGCCGGAGAGGCTTACGCAAAAGTCATATACCAAGTACCTATCACAAACCCTTATCCTTCGCATTACCTTTATTTGCCTCTCATTTTCCTCTCCCCCACTTCACCCTTGCCGTTTTATTTGCCCTTCTTTTTGCCGTGTGTTTACCGTTCGCTTTGCCTTGCCGTCATGGCTTGTCCCTTTTCCACTCCTTTGTCTCCAGAGTTTGAAGTTCTTCACTTCAAGCAAAACCAAGGAGAAAACTTTAAAGAGGCTTGGTTCAGGATGATGAAATCTTATCGTAACTGCACCTTAGAGGTGAATTTTAGGATTGTACATCGCAATTTTTATGTTGGACTAAATATGTCCCATAGACAACTCTTGGATTGCGTTGCCAAAGGGAATTTTATCGAAATTGATCCTAGTATTGCGCATGAAATTATAGAGGGAATAGTGGGAACACTACCACAACAAAAATGGTTACATCAGGCCCAGGAAGAGACACAAGTTTTTGAGAAAATTTGCGAAGTAACGAAAATATTACAAATATCTCTTGAACCTCTTAAGAGTGTTAGTGGAAATCTCCACTGCATGAATATGTTGATTACCCTTTGCAATAAGCGGATGGATTCGTTAGATCTAAAGATTTCCGAATATGAAGGGAAACATAAAGAACCTCCCGGATTTGAGCTTGACACCATTAAAAGGGTAAAGACCAAAGATGGCAATACGTAGATCTATCCTTGTATCGTGCCTAGCTAGGGGCGTTAAACGATAGCGCTTGTTGGGAGGCAACCCAATTTTATTTTCTTTGTTTTTGCTTCTGTTTAGGAATAAATATTGCATCTAGCTTCTGTTTAGATGTGGTTTTGTGTTTTAATTAGTGTTTGTGCCAAGTAGAACCTTTGGGAAGAGTTGTGTGAAGTTTATATGATCATGCTGTAAAAACAGAAACGTTAGCGCTCACGAGATTAGTCACCGGATTTTACTGGAGAGTGCTATTTAGTTGATTCTTTTTGCAGATGATTAATAGACAAATTCCTCATGTTTACCAATTTATTTCAATTTTTATCCACGAGCACCTATGGGACCGGCGGACCGAGTCCCTTTCGGTTCGGCGGGGGCGAAGATCGCACGAAGAGCAGATCGAGGCGAAACACACGAGCAGTTTACCCAGGTTCGGGCCGCACGGATGCGTAAAACCCTACTCCTGCTTTGTGGTTTGTATTGAGTTCTTGCTCGGGAGCGCTGAGTGCTACAGTACACACCAGCAGCTAACGAGACCGAGCGTGAGTGTTCTCCTTTTCCCGTCCCCTCTCTACGTTGCGCATGGGCCTCCTTTTATATGCTCAAGGGGTCACCGATAGGTGGCAACGTAGACAAGGGTAAAAATGGAAAGGTGTTGCGGTTGGTACAACTACCTGTTACAGTGTATCATACCTAACCCCGACGGCAGGGGACAAGGGCATTAAATGCCCGTCTGCGTCGCCCAAATAGTGCAAAAGGGACCGTCAGGGATGCCACCGCTCGCCACGATGGCAATCTTGTCAGCACCGCTTGCCACCGCGCACCGCTAGCTGCACAGCCTCCCGCCATGTACTCCTGGAATGGTCCCAGAGCGACACGTTGGTGGATGTGCTAGAGCGCGGGTACAGAGTGGTAGCTTGCCGCGGCAAGCGCCTTGCCGCGGTCGTTGTTTTGTCGCGTCCGGGAGCTCGTCGCTCACCGGGCCTTGCCGGGACGCATGGCGCGTCGCAGCAAGTTCCTTGAGATGCCTTGGTTGGTCTTCCCGGCAAGCTCCTCTTGCCGGGGTCTTGTGCCTTGACTTGAATACTTTGTTCTTGAATGGCTCCAAAGGAACCACGGAGGACCTTGGCGGTCACCCGGCAAGCCTTGTCGCGGGATGCTGCGACTGCCCGTGCACAAGTTCGGGATACTAAGGTACCCCTACTCTAGTACACCGACAGGAGCCCCCGGGCCTGGGCCATACACGGTGCCGAGCGCTGTTGGGCCAGGCCCAAAACAGGGCACGGGCACGCGCGGCCTGGGTTACGCCGTATCTCTCTCCGTATCCACCGCGCCCTCCCCGAACGGCACGCGTTGAATGCGGCGTCGTGGGGGAGATCGTGGTCGGTTTCTTTATTCGGAAAGACGGAACGTCCGCCCCCTCCCTCCTTATAAGCAGGGGAAACAGGGGCAGTTCGCCCACTCGCCGGTTGCTACCCAAATCTCTGAAACCTCCGCCGCTCCCCCTTCTTCCCAAAGCTGAAAGAGAGCAGCGCTCTGCCCCCCATCGCCACCAGCACCACCAACGCCGTCGACCTCCCTCACCACTTCCGCCATGGCTCCGAAAGCCGACAAGGGGAAGGTCGTGAAGTCGACCGAGGCAAAGCGGCTCGTGGCGCTGCAAAAGGAGCGGGCAATCTTCCCCCCCAAGCTCGCCGCGAAGGAGCTGAGGGAGTATTACTACCTCTTCTGGTCGACGGAGACGCGGGCGCATCCGCGCACGAAGGTACTTCCAGCCGTCACTTCGGGAATGGCACCAGATGGATATCCCTTCTTCGCCTTGTTCTTCTACTACGGGCTCTGCCCGCCTTTCTCTGAGTTCTTCTGCGATCTTATGAACACCTACGGGTTCCGCCTCCTTGACTTCACCCCCAATGTTGTTCTCACCATGGCAGTTTTCGCACATCTCTGCGAAAACTTTGTCGAGGTCTATCCAAACGTAGCCCTTTTTCGCCACTTCTTTATGCCCCGAGTTGAGCGAGGAGAGCCTTTATCCGGCGGAATCGCCTGGATCTCGAGAGCCGGCAAGAAAGAAGCTTACCTGGAGGGAGAGTTCCGCGGCAAGTGGGAGGAATGGAGAGCAGACTGGTGCTGGATTGTCGAGGAGGACCCGCAGCCGTTTACCGCCCGGCGCCAAACCCCAGTAGCGCGCGGCAGCGATTGGAGCAACATGGCCCCGGAAGACGATAGGTTGAAGATTGCCGTCACCCGGATCCAACGCCTTAGGCTTGCCGGGCTCACTATAGGCGATGTTGGTGCAGAATTTCTTCGTCGCCGGATCGCCCCCTGTAGGAGAGGAGGAGACCCGCCTGGGACTTCAAGAATGCGGCGGATATCATGAGGCTGCGTCCGGGCCTCAACTTCAACTTCACTGTTTTGGAACTTAACGCGATGCTCCAGGAGCTGTTCAAGTATGACCCTCAACATCCCAAAGTGTTCAGGTTGCCGAAGGGTGTCGTTCCGCTGTGCAACAACTCCTCGCTCGACCGCATCTGTGCAATGATGCCGCTGTGCGACTCGCATGGGATTGTCCCAACTTGGCAAGAGCCTGCAGACGACGTCGTGCAGGAGTTCTTTGACGGCTTGGTAGAAGTGCCGGTCCGCTCCGACGAAAAGAAAAGCCTCACTCGCGCCACCATCGATGCGGAGATAAAACGCATCGCCACTAGGCTGGAAGAGGCGGCGGCAGCCGCAGCCGCGGGTGAGTTTGGATTCAGCATGGAGGAGGCAGAGGCAGCGGAGGCGGCAAGCCTTGCCGAGCGGGAGGAGCTTGCCGGCGAGGAAGAGCTTGCCGGGCATGACGTCCAGTCGAGCGAGCCCGCCGAGGATACGAGCGGCTCGTTGGAGATCAACTCCTCTTCCTCTTCATCTTTAGATAGTTCGCCGCAAGCAGAGCCCCCAGCTCCACCAAGAAGGTGTCTCCGCAAGGCCGGGGACGTAGCGGAGTGGCGGGCGAGTCGACAGTCGCCGCGCCGCGTGACACGGACCACCGCGGCAAGCACTGTTGCCGCGGGAGCACCTCACGCTGCTGCGGCAACTGGAGCGGGGTCCTCCCGGACCACCGCTTCTGCTCCTGCCGCTTCTCACGCCGCGGCGGCAGCCGGAGCGGGGTCGTCTCGGACCACCGCCCCTGCTCCCGCCAAGCGGACAAGGGAACCTACTCCTCCGCCTCCTCGCGCCGGAGGAGAGCCGGACTTCGACTTCTTCGCGTTCCGCTCCGACGAGGAAGAAGAAGAGTAAGATCCTTTGTTGTACTTGTAGTTCTTCAATTCTTGCTGTTTTGTCTTGTATCTCATTTGCTTTACTCCGAACTTATTCCTTTTTAGGACTCTGGCCCAGAGAGCGGCGAAGAGAGCCAAGGTCCCGGCGCGTCCAAAGGAGGTGATTATCGTTGAGGATGATCCCACCGCGACAGCGGAGGATGCGTCCGAGACCACCTTGCCGGACCCGGCAACTATTCTCCAGAGCAGCCCCCAGCATAAGTATATGGTTCGCTTTCCGCTGTTAGGCGCGCATGGATGCTCTTTCTTTGCTGACATCTGATTGTTGGTTTGTGTAGGAGCAGAGCAGCCCCACCAGGAGCGCCCGGAGGCCGCCCCCGACATGCCAAGGGAGAGTTCTCCGGCAAGGGAGAGTTCTCCGGCAAGGGACAGCACCAGCGGCCCCCCGGCGGCGGAGACTACGACCGTAGAACCCGGTATAGGTAATCCTCTCGCTTGAAAACTTCCCTTGGGGTCTTCTTCTTTGGATCTTCTTTTTGGATATTTGCTTGACTTTTCTCCCTTTTCCGGCCGCCAGACCCATCTGCTACGGAGCCGATGGAGACCGAGGTTGCCGGCGAGGAGAACACGCGCGGCAATACCGACGACGCCGCTGCCATCGAAGAAGCAGCCGGCGCTGATGATCCCGCCGGCGAAGAGGCCGCCAAAGCTGCCGCCGCAAAAGCTGGCGAGGGGTCTGGCGATCGTACTGACGGCCCTGAGGCCGCAGGAGCGCCAGGCGCTACGCCGACCGCCGAACCTACCGCCGCTGCTGCAGTGCCAGGCTCCGAAGAGCCCCAGCCAGGCGTCTACTTGAAGGCCGGCGAGAACGTCTTCATCAACCTCCCCTGGGCGTCAAGCTCCAGGGCGTCGGTCGAAGGAGAAAGCTTCGATGGAGAGGTGCTCGCCTTCGCTGGGCTGACGCTGGTTGATGCACCGAGCAGCAGCAGCGGCGAGCCCGAGGAGGAGCGGCTGCTGCGGAAGCTGGTGTCGCTCTACCGCGCTCGGCAGGCCAAGCTGGAATCCCGAGAGGCGCTTGTTGCGAAGGCGGGAGTGGACATCGAGAAGCGCGTGGAGGAGCTCCGGGGTCTTAACCAGGAAGCTCTCCGGTCCCTGGCAGAGGAGCGGGAGCAACTCGCCGAGGAGCAGAAGGCCTTCCTCCTCGAGAAGGCTGAAGTCGAAGAACAACAGCGGCTTTCCACTGAGAAGCTGTCTGCGCAGGAGGGCGAGCTGGCGCAGCGGAAGGTTATTCTTGAAAGCCACGAGGAGGAGCTTACTGCGCGCGAGCAAACATTCGGCGGAGCCCTCAAGCAAGCAGAGGATGCTGCCGCAGCTGCCGAGGCCGCCAAGAAGGAGCTGGAGACGAAGGTGGCGCGGTTGGAGGCCGATCTCAAGGCGAGCGGTGAAGAGCTTGCCGTGCTCAAGCATGAGCGGGAGAAGGACGCCTACAGCTTGTCAGAGCTGCAGGTTCGTCTCGCCGAGAAGCGCCAGGAACTTGGCCAGCCAAGGACTCCAACGCAGATCTTGAGTTGAAGCTGACAACTTTGACCAAGACGCTGGACGGCGCCAGGGAGCAGGAGGTGGCCTTGAAGGAGGAGATCAAGGCCGATAAGGCGCTGCTGGCGAGTGCTGCTGCCGCCCAGAACACTTTTAGGGAGAATGTGGAGCACTGGACGGAGGGTCTCGTGAATGCTGCCGCAGACATTGACAGGGAGCTGGCGCAGCTGGGGATGGAGGATCTCGGGTATCCCTCCGATGAGAACTTCCAACCCAGCGCCAAGCTCACCTTGTTCTTCAAAGGCGTGGCGACGGCCCTCTAGTGACTCCGGGAGAAGATTCCAAAGCAGCTGGCCGACGAGTCGCGCAAGATCTGCGCGGGAGCTCTTCAAAAGGTGTTGGTGAAGGTGGCCTTCCGCAACCCGGGCCTCAACCTCACCAACATCCTCAAGACCCTGCCACTGGATGCTGATCTGGAAGCGCTCAAGACCCTTGTCGCACCCATTGTGGACAAGGTGAGCGGGATCAAGAGGATTGAGGGCGATTGCGTAGACTAGGCCGCCCGTTTTCTTCTTTTCTTGTCGCTGCTGGTCATGTTATGAGAACAATCTGTTAGAGCTGCGACAAGCTACCTTGTAATATAACTCTATTTTGGGTAGTGATTGCAATGTTATTTCCTTTACTTGATTCCTTCCTTTGTATGTTTTTGCCCTACACTTTTAGGGAACTTGCCAGCGCAGGCACCTTAGCCGCGAGCGCTGAGTGCGGGACGTCAGCAGCCTGCTGGCGGTGCCGTTACCGACAAGAAACCTTGTCGCAACTAGTTGCAGCACACTTAAGTTGTTGAGCGGACTCGAAACAAAGTAAGGGCGCAACTAGCTATGAGTTGGTTCCTCCGCGCACAGGTTTTCCATACAAAGCACGGTCGTTCAAGGAAGATAACTTAAAAATTTAAAAAATCTGATTGCTCAAACTTTGGCAACTTAGCTTTTCTGTTGTTTGCTTCCCGGTAAGTGGAAACTTTCTTGAACGACGCCTGGTCCATACCATTATCTCCTCCTTTCCCCCCCGGCAAACTTGTGGGCGAGGGAACCTTCCTTTCCTTGAGAAAAAGAAAGAAGAGAAAATAAAGATATGGAGCCTTATGGCTCGTTATTGCTTACCAGGGGTAGGTGCTGCACAAAGTGTCAGATAACACATGCAAAAAATAGAAAGCATGAAATCGTCAAGATGTGCGGAGCACATGAGCTTTATCTATGCACGGGGTCTGCGCCCGGCTTTGTACAAAGGATTACATGCAACAGCGGCAAGACTTGTACAAAAGGTGGTTGCCGGAACAGGTTCCGGCAACCGCGCCTTACGGGTAAAACTTACGAAGATGCTCAATGTTCCAGGAGTTGCTCACCGGAATGCCATCTTCGGTCTCAAGGCGGACAGCGCTAGGCTTAGTGACTCGTTTCACCCGGTAAGGGCCTTCCCACTTCGGCGTCAACTTGTTGGAATTCTTGGCGGACTGAATGTGCCGAAGAACAAGGTCGCCTTCCTCGAGACTTCTGGCGTTAACTTTGCGGCTATGGTGGCGGCGCAAAGCTTGCTGGTAGCGAGCAGCTCGTACAGCAGCCTGAAGACGGTCTTCCTCAAGGAGCAGCGCGTCATCTTGCCGCAGCTGCTCTTGATCAAGCTCATCATAAGCGAGCACTCGAGGCGACCCGTATACGAGTTCCGTGGGGAGAACTGCCTCTGCTCCATAGACTAGAGCGAAAGGTGTCAGGCCAGTGGCTCGATTTGGCGTCGTCCTGATCGACCAAAGAACCACCGGCAGCTCCTCAATCCAGTTTCTTCTGCACTTGCGCAGCCTGTCGAAAGTCCTGGTCTTGAGCCCACGCAGCACTTCAGCATTTGCCCTCTCCGCTTGACCGTTGCTTCTCGGGTGAGCAACAGAAGCGAAGCAGACCTTGGCGCCAAGATCTTGGACGTACTGCATGAAGGTGCGGCTCGTGAATTGCGTACTGTTGTCGGTGATGATCCTGTTAGTGATCCCGAAGCGGCAAACAATCGGCCTGAAGAACTTGACTGCTGACTGTGCTGTCACCTTCCTCACTGCTTCCACTTCCAGCCACTTTGTGAACTTGTCGATTGCAATGTACAAGTACTCAAAGCCCCCGACTGCTCGGGGAAAGGGGCCGAGGATGTCGAGCCCCTAGACCAAAAATGGCCAGGATAAAGGGATCGTCTGGAGAGCTTGAGCTGGCTGGTGTATCTGCTTGGAATGGAACTGGCACGCTTCACACTTGGTTACTTGTGTAGTTGCATCCTGGAGGGCTGTCGGCCAAAAGAAACCTTGCCTGAATGCTTTGCCGGCAAGTGCTCTTGCGCCAATGTGGTGACCACATATGCCTCCATGTATCTCTGCCAACAGCTTTTGTCCGTCTTCCCGGTGAATACACTTCAATTTCACACCGTTGAGTCTTCTTCTGTACAGTGTGTTGTCGACAAACTGGTACATACTTGACTGCCGGGCTACTCTTTCCGCTTCTTCTTGCTCTTCGGGAAGTTCTCCTGTCTGAAGGAAACGGACAATTTGTTGTGCCCATGCTGGAGCTTGTGGCTCGACAACAAGGACTAAAGGCACATCTGCTGCTGCGGGAACATCCGCTTCTACGGCGAGAACCTGCGGCTCAGCCGGAGCTTGATGTTCCCCGGCAAGCTTGCCGGAGCAAAACTTGTCGGGAGCCTCTGCTTCAACGGAACAAACCCTAGGGCTTGCCGGAGCAGACTACTCCTCAGCACTCTTGGTGTTGATCTTGGGGACCTTCTTGGCGGCGGCTTCGGGAAGCTCTGCCGGAAAATAGTCACCAGAAATCAACTTCCTCTTCTTGCTCTGTCCAGTTGATGGTGTTACAGACGGTTGACTCAGCTTGAGCACAAAGATCCCTGGTTCCACAGGTAGCTTAAGTGCGGCGCACTTCGACAGGCAATCGGCAATGTTGTTCTGAGCTCTTGGAACATGCTCCATCTGTAGGCCGTCAAAGTGCTCTTCTAGCTTCCTCACTTCATCAACGTAGGCTTCCATCAACGGACTCTGATAACTCTTGTTCACTTGGCGGATGACAAGCTGCGAGTCACCCCTGACAATGAGCTTCTTGATCCCAAGGTCTGTCGCGATCCTGATACCGGCAAGCAAACCTTCATACTCTGCGGTATTGTTTGTTGCTTGCTCCTTGGGAAAGTGCATCTAGACTACGTACTTGAGGTGCTCTCCGGTGGGTGCAACAAGCAGCACGCCAGCACCGGCGCCTTGCAGCGAGAAGGCACCATCAAAGTACATCAGCCACTCTTTGCTTGCTTCCTTGGCGAGGATGCTCGTTTCTGGAATTTCTTCATCTGGTGTTGGCGTCCACTCTGCTATGAACTCTACCAATGCTCTGCTTTGGATAGTTGAAGTGCTCTCAAACTTGAGGCCAAAGCTTGACAGTTCCAGCGCCCACTCAACAATCCTGCCTGTTGCTTCTGGATTCTGCAGTATCCTCTTCAGCGGAAAGCGAGTGACACCTGTGATCTCATGTTCTTGGAAGTAATGGCGCAGCTTTCTCGAGGCCATGAGAAGGCCGAAAAGCAATTTTTGCACACCAGAGTACCTTGACCTAGCCCCCTGCAGAAGGGAACTGACAAAGTAAACTGGGCGCTGCACCATTCTCTTCTGTATCTTCTCGCGCGCCTGCGCAGATCCCTCTTTGTCGGGGCCAGAGCTTGTCGGGGAAGCCCCCTGCTTGTTGCTGGATGTGCCTGCCGTGGTTGCTGGCTCATCATCTGCCTCCCTCTCCGCTACTAACGCAGCACTAACCACTTGATTGGTTGCCGCTATATACAGCAGCAACTTCTCTTGTGGCTTAGGTGCGACAAGTGTTGGAGTGGAGGACAGGTATCTCTTCAAGTCTTGCAGCGCAGCCTCCGCTTCCGGAGTCCATTTCATTGGACCTGCCTTTTTCAATATTTTGAAAAACGGCAGGGCGCGCTCAGCAGACTTAGAGATAAACCTGCTGAGAGCAGCCACGCAACCGGTAAGTCTTCGTACATCCTTGACGCGCTTTGGTGCTTCAATCTGCTCAATGGCCTTGATCTTGTCGGGATTGGCTTCAATTCCCCGCTGAGACACGAAGAACCCGAGAAGCTTGCCGGAAGGGACTCCAAACACACACTTCTCGGGGTTGAGCTTGAGGCTGATCTTGCGCAGATTTGCAAAGGTCTTGTTTAAATCTTGAATCAGAGTTGCCTTGTCCTTGCCCTTGACCACTATGTCATCCATGTAGGCTTCCACATTTCTGTGTATTTGTGGCTCAAAAGCGACATGGACTACCCTTGCAAATGTTGAACCAGCATTCTTTAAACCGAAAGGCATCCGTATGAAACAGTACGTGCCACATGGAGTGATGAATGCGGTCTTCTCCTCATCCTCTTCTGCCATGAAGATCTGATGGTATCCTGAGTATGCGTCAAGAAATGAAAGCAAGTCACATCCGGCCGTGGAGTCAACAATCTGGTCAACGCGCGGCAAAGGAAATGGGTCTTTGGGACAAGCTTTGTTAATCATCGGTAAAGTCGATACAAAGCCTCCATTTCCCGTTTGCCTTGCGCATGACTACAGGATTGGCCAACCAGGTAGGATGAAGCACTCCTCTGACAAGGCCTGCTGCTTCCAACTTCTTGATCTCTTCTGTGATGAATTCTTGGCGCTCTACTGCTTGCTTCCTGACCTTCTGCTTGACGGGCCGCGCATGAGGACAGATGGCAAGATGGTGCTCAATTACTTTCCTGGGAACACCGGGGATGTCAGACGGTTGCCACGCAAACACGTCGACGTTCGCCCGCAGGAAAGCAATGAGCGCGCTTTCCTATTTAGGGTCAAGGGAGGCACTGATGGTGAAGGTACCACCAGTGCCGTCCTCCTTGGCGGACACCTTCTTGGTCTCTGGCGGAGCTGCCATTGTCTTCTTACACTTGCCGGCGGAGCTCGATGGTTCGTCCGCGACGGTAGCGCAGCACTCCGAAGAGGTGCGCTTGCCGGAGTGGGCATCAGAACTCTTGCCGGACTTGGTCTTCTTCTTCCCCCCGGGAGCTTCAACGGCAGGTGACTTGCGATCTGTTGCGGCTGCTGCTTCCCGGTAGATCTTGTCGGCGCAGATAAGAGCATCCTTCTTGTCGCCAGAGACAGAGATGACACTTATCGGGCCTGGCATCTTCAGCATGTTGTATGTGTAGTGAGAGGCTGCCATGAACTTGGCGAGTGCTGGATGGCCGAGTATCCCATTGTAAGGCAATGGAAAATCGGCAACGTCAAAAGTTACCCTCTCAGTTCTGAAGTTCCACTCGCTGCCAAATGTCACCGGCAACGTGATCTTCCCCTTCGGCTTGCTCCTTCCCGGGTTGATTCCTTGGAATGTGCCGGTCTCTTCAAGCTCGCTGTCAAGGATCTGGAGTTTCTGGAGTACAGCGGAGGAGATCAGGTTCAAGCCGGCCCCGCCGTCAACTAGCATCTTAGTGACCTTGAGGTTGCAGATAGTTGGTGAAACCAACATCGGCAAGCACCCGACCGCAGTTGTGCGGTCAGGGTGGTCCTCAATATCAAAGATGATAGGGGTGCTGGACCATTTCAGAAGCTTGCGTGACTCGACAGGTGGTTCTGCCGCATTGACTTCCCGCACCCACTGCTTGAGTTGGCGGTGTGAAGTATGCAGAGAAGCTCCGCCATCAACGCACAAGACCTCTGTGGCTTTCTGGAACTCCTGCTCACTGGTCTCGACATCATCCATGTCTTCATCATCATCATCATCTTCATCCTTGTCGCGGCCGCGGGGAGGTCTGTCTCCTTGCCGCTGCTTGGCCTTGCCGCGGCGTCCTCCCCGGCCGGCGCGCTTCTTGCCGGATTCTCCAGCACCTCCTTGGGCCTTCTCCTTGTCGCGTCGCTCGTATTCAGCCTTTTGCTGCTCGACAAGCTGCTCGACCTTCTTGCAGCTCTGGAGGTCATGGCCCTTGGTGCGGTGGATCTTGCAGTACTGCTTGTTGGTGCCGTCCTGCTTGTCGGCGACCGCCACAGCCTGGCAGTTGGTGCATGCGGCAATCTCCTTGCCGGAGCTACCAGCTTTGGCTTTCTTGGCGCCACCTTCGTTGCCGGACTGCTCAATGACTAGCACATCTTTGCCTTTCTTCTTCCTGTTGTTCCGCCGCCGATTTTTCTTTGCCGGGGCAGCATCCTCACTGTCAGATCCTCCTGCTCCTGTATTCTCTCCGGGGAGTTTCCTCCCTTCCTCAGCACGTGCACACTTGTCGGCCAGGGCATACAGCTCACTGACGTCTCTGATCTTGCACATCGCCATCTCCTCCCGCATCCTGCGGTTACGCACGTTCTGATGGAACGCGCTGATGACCGCGGCAGGGTGGACATCTGGGATGTTGTGCTGTACACGGCTGAATCTCTGAATGTACTTGCGCAGGGGCTCTCCTTCCTTCTGGGCGAGCAGATGAAGGTCACTCTCTTGGCCATGAGGTTTGTGGCCGCCTGTAAAGGCGCCGACAAACTGATGGCATAGGTCTGCCCAGGAGGATATGGAGTTGTCCGGCAAGTGCATGAGCCAGGACCTGACGTTGGGCTTGAGCACCAGCGGGAAGTAGTTGGCAAGGATCTTGTCGTCCCGCCCCCCGGCAGCTTGCACCGCGATGGTGTAGATGCTGAGGAACTCCGACGGATGCGACTTGCCGTCGTACTTCTCTGGTACGTCTGGCTTGAAATTCTTCTTGCTGGGCCACTGGACTTGCCGCAGCTCACGAGTAAACGCAGGGCAACCTACCGCGTACGGCAAGTCACGTGGTTCCCCTCGCGCATGCATGTCGACAGAGGGCCCAGCGCGCTGGTCCGATTGATGCCGCGCTTCTCTTCGGCGCTCGATGCGAGTACGAGCGTCTTCTTGCTGTCGTTCGTGAAGAACTTGGCACTGATCGCGACGAGCTCGTGGATCTGATGACGCGGTGGAGTCGCTGTCGAGGTGGATCCGGCGAGTCGGCGATCTTGGTCTTCGGGGCGGAGAGTGCACGGTGGTTGCACCCCCACCGGTCTTGTCGCCATCGGCTCGTGCCTGGCTGACTTGCCGCGGCTGTGATGTACTCGGCTGCCGTGGGGTGTCGCCGTTGGCGAAGCCGATGAGACTCTGAATGGTGGCCCTCCAGTCGTCGATCTTGTCCGCCGTTGGAGGGTAGTCCAGGAGCAGTTGAGCTCGCGCCAGAGCTTCTGCCGAAGTGGCGGGTGGCGGTGGCGAACGGTGTGAGGAGCGGGACATGCTCGGACTTCTAACTATGTTAGAAGGAGCAATATCCCGTCCAGGCGACCGTGCCTCGCTCGTGCCAGCATGTTGGCGTGCATGCTGGTCTTGAGCACTCTGAGATCCACCGGCTCGATCTTGGTCCAGCAAACGTATGGTACCGTGAGTACCATGACGCTGCCGGTCCCGCGCCTCCTGAGATGGACGCGGTGCATGTACGGACGCCGAGGTCTTGGAGTGCGCCCGGTCGTTGTGGGAGCCGACTACGCCGCCGATGGGCAGCGCAGCCTTGTCCTTGGACCTGGCAGCACCGTGAGCTCCCTCGTCGACACCCGGTCTTCCACCGGCGTCTACCCCACCAGCCGTTTGCTCCGGCGGTGGTGGGTTCGGCGCGGACGGAGCAGCCGCCTCCGAAGCCTTCTTCTTCGGCGGCATGTCGATGAAGACGATGAAGATCTAGCTCGTGTGAATGCCGGATCAGGTTCACACAACCTCGACGACCCCAACCTGGCGCGCCAAAGATGTCGGGGAACTGATCCACGAGCACCTATGGGACCGGCGGACCGATTCCCTTTCGGTTCGGCGGGGGCGAAGATCGCACGAAGAGCAGATCGAGGCAAAACACACGAGCAGTTTACCCAGGTTCGGGCCGCACGGATGCGTAAAACCCTACTCCTGCTTTGTGGTTTGTATTGAGTTCTTGCTCGGGAGCGCTGAGTGCTACAGTACACACCAGCAGCTAACGAGACTGAGCGTGAGTGTTCTCCTTTTCCCGTCCCCTCTCTACGTTGCGCATGGGCCTCCTTTTATATGCTCAAGGGGTCACCGACAGGTGGCAACGTAGACAAGGGTAAAAATGGAAAGGTGTTGCGGCTGGTACAACTACCTGTTACAGTGTATCATACCTAACCCCGACGACAGGGGACAAGGGCATTAAATGCCCATCTGCGTCGCCCAAATAGTGCAAAAGGGACCGTCAGGGATGCCACCGCTCGCCACGATGGCAATCTTGTCAGCACCGCTTGCCACCGCGCACCGCTGGCTGCACAGCCTCCCGCCACATACGCCAGGAATGGTCCCAGAGCGACACGTTGGTGGATGTGCTGGAGCGCGGGTACAGAGTGGTAGCTTGCCGCGGCAAGCGCCTTGCCGCGGTCGTTGTTTTGTCGCGTCCGGGAGCTTGTCGCTCACCGTGCCTTGCTGGGACGCGCGGCGCGTCGCGGCAAGTTCCTTGAGATGCCTTGGTTGGCCTTCCCGGCAAGCTCCTCTTGCCGGGGTCTTGTGCCTTGACTTGAATACTTTGTTCTTGAATGGCTCCAAAGGAACCACGGAGGACCTTGGCGGTCACCCGGACAGCCTTGCCACGGGATGCTGCGACTGCCCGTGCACAAGTTCGGGATACTAAGGTACCCCTACTCTAGTACACCGACAATATGTGTTTTGCTTGGAGCGTCATGTATGATATGAGTCTTTGCTTTTTAGTTTGCCACAATCATCCTTGCTGGACACACCTTTTGAGAGAGATAAATATGATTTAAAATTTGTTAGAATACTCTATGTGCTTCACTTATATCTTTTGAGCTAGATAGTTTTGCTCTAGTGCTTCACTTATATCTTTTAGAGCACGGTGGTGGTTTTATTTTGTAGAAATTGTTGATCTCTCATGCTTCACTTGTATCCTTTTGAGAGTCTTTTAGAACAGCATGGTAATGTGCTTTGGTTATAAAACTAGTCCTAAAATGATAGGCATCCAATATGAATATAGTAAAAAAATCATACAAAGTGCATTGAATATGATAAGAAGTTTGATACTTGAGGATTGTTTTGAGATATAAGGATGGTGATATTAGAGTCATGCTAGTGGAGTAATTATGAGTTTAAGAAATACTTGTGTTAAAGTTTGTGATTCCAGTAGCATGCACGTATGGTGAACCGCTATGTGACGAAGTTAGAGCATGAGGTATTTATTGAGTGTCATCCTTTGTGTGGAGGTCGGGGGCGCACGATGGTTAACTCCTACCAACCTCCCCCCTAGGAACATGTGTTGATTGCTTTGCTTTGATGACTCGTAAATTTTTGCAATAATTATATGAGTTCTTTATGACTAATGTTGAGTCCATGGATTATACGCACTCTCACCCTTCCAACATTCCTAGCCTCTCTTGTACCGCGCAACTCTCGCCGGTACCATACACCCACCATATACCTTCCTCACAACAGCCACCATACCTACCTATCATGGCATTTCCATAGCCATTCCGAGATATATTGCCATGCTACTTTCCACCGTTTTGTTTGCTATGACACGCTTCATCATTGTCATATTGCCATGCATGATCATGTAGTTGACATCGTATTTGTGGCTAGGCCACCATGCATAATATTTCATACATGTCACTCTTGATTCATTGCATCCCGGTACACCGCCGGAGGCATTCATATAGAGTCATACTTAGTTCTAGTATCAAGTTTTAATATCGAGTTGTAAACCAATATAAGTGTGATGATCATCATTATTAGAGCATTGTCCCAAAGAAAAAATAAGGAAAGGCCAAAGAAAAAAGAAAGGCCCAAAAAAAGATAAGAAAAGAAAAGGGACAATGCTACTATCTTTTTCCATGCTTGTGCTTCAAAGTAGCACCATGATCTTCATGATAGAGAGTCTCTTGTTTAGTCACTTTCATATACTAGTGGGAATTTTCATTATAGAACTTGGCTTGTATATTCCAACGATGGGCTTCCTCAAATGCCCTAGGTAATCATGAGCAAGCAAGTTGGATGCACACCCACTTAGTTTCTTTTGTTGAGCTTTCATACATTTATAGCTCTAGTGCATCCGTTCCATGGCAATCCGTACTCACTCACATTGATATCTATTGATGGGAATCTCCATAGCCCATTGATACGCCTAGTCGATGTGAGACTATCTTCCTCGTTTTTGTCTTCTCCACAACCACCACTCTATTCCACCTATAGTGCTATATCCATGGCTCACGCTCATGTATTGTGTGAAAGTTGAAAGGTTTGAAAAAAAATGAGTATGAAAACAATTGCTTTACTGAAACCGGGGTTGTGCATGATAGGAATATTTTGTGTGATGAAGAGGGATCATAGCCAGACTATATGATTTTGTAGGGATTACTTTCTTTGGTCATGTTATTTTGAGAAGACATAATTGCTTTGTTAGTATGCTTGAACTATTATTGTTCTTGTGTCAATATAGACTTTTGTCTTGAATCTTTCGGATCTGAACATTCATGCCACAATAAATAAATACATTGAAAATTATGTTGGTTAGCATTCCACATAAAAAAATATGTTTTTATCATTTACCTACTCGAGGACGAGCAGGAATTAAGCTTGGGGATGCTTGATACATCTCCAACGTATCTATATTTTTTTATTGTTCCATGCTATTATGTATTATGTTTTGGATGTTTAATGGGCTTTATTATATACTTTTATAATATTTTTGGGACTAACCTATTAACCCAAAGGCCCAGTGCAGATTGCTGTTTTTTTGCCTATTTCAGGGTTTCGCAGAAAAGGAATATCAAACGGAGTCCAAATGAAATGAAACCTTCGCGAGAGTTATTTTTGGAACGATATCAACACAGAACACTTGGAGTACATGCGAGGGAACAAAGGAGGCGGCCACGAGGGTCCAGCGCGCGCCCCCTCCTACAAGGCGCGCCCCTCACCCTCGTGGGCCCCCTCTGGCTCCCCTGATGCCCTCCTTCCTCCTATATAAACCCATGTACCCTGAAAACATCGAGGAAACAGAGAAAACCCTAATTCCACCACCGCAACCTTCTGTTCCCATGAGATCCCATCTTGGGGCCTGTTCCGAAGCTCCGCTGGAGGGGAGATCTTCCACGGAGTGCTTCTACATCAACACCATTGCCTCACCATGAGTTGTGAGTAGTTTACCACAGACCTTCGGGTCCATTGTTATTAGCTAGATGGCTTCTTCTCTCTTTTTGGATCTCAATACCAAGTTCTCCTCGGTCTTCGAGGAGATCTATTCGATGTAATCATTTTGGGGTGTGTTTGTCGAGATCCGATGAATTGTGGGTTTATGATCAAGATTATCTATGAGAAATATTTGGTTCTTTTCTGAAATCTTTTATGTATGATTATAATATCCTTACAAGTCTCTTTGAATTATTGGTTTGGTTTGGCCTACTAGATCTATATTTCTTGCAATAGGAGAAGTGCTTGGCTTTGGGTTCAATCTTGCGGTGTCCTTTCCCAGTGACAGCAGGGGCAGCAAGGCACGTATTGTATTGTTGCCATCGATGATAAAAAGATGGGGTTTATATCATATTGCTTGAGTTTATCCCTCTACATCATGTCATCTTGCTTAAGGCATTACTCTGTTCTTATGAACTTAATACTCTAGATGCATGCTGGATAGCGATCGATGTGTGGAGTAATAGTAGTAGATGCAGAATCGTTTCGGTCTACTTGTCACGGACGTGATGCCTATATATAATGATCATGCCTAGATATTCTCATAACTATGCGTTTTTCTATCAATTGCTCGATAGTAATTTGTTCACCCACCGTAGAATTCTGCTATCATGAGAGAAGCCACTAGTGAAATCTATGGCCCCTGGGTCTATTCTCAACATATTAATCTCCAATCTACTTTACTTTGCTTTATTTAATTTATGTTCTTATATCCAAAAATATCAAAAATATCACACTATCCTATCTATCAGATCTCACTTTCTTAAGTGATCGTAAAGGAATTGACAACCCCTTATTGCATTGGCTGCGAAGTTCTTATTTGTTTGTGCAGGTGCAGGGACTCGCGCGTGGTCTCCTACTGGATTGATACCTTGATTCTCAAAAACTAAGGGAAATACTTACGCTACTGTGCTGCATCACCCTTTCCTCTTCGAGGGAGTACAACGCAAGCTCGAGAAGTAGCACTGAGGCATGGGGAATGACTTTCGTTCTCTCTCTATTTTTTCTGCCGTGGTCGGGCTTTGAGTCCTACTCAACTTCATACCTTACAACTCAAGCAAGAACTCCTTCTTTGATTGATCCATTTTGAACTTCTTCAAAAAAATCAAGGTATGTGTTTTGTGAAAGTCCTATTAAGTGTCTTGATCTATCCCTATAGATGGTGATGCCCAATATATAAGCAGCTTCGCCGAGGTCTTTCATCGAAAAACTCCTTTCAAAAAATCCTTTATGCTTTCCATAAAATTCTACATCATATCCGATCTACAATATGTCATCCACTTATACTTATCAGAAATGTTGTCATGCTCCCAATCACTTTCTCGTAAATACAGGCTTCACCGTAAGTCTGTATAAACCATATGCTTTGATCACCTCATCAAAGCGTATATTCCATCTCCGAGATGCTTGCACCAGTCCATAGATGGATCGCGCGAGCTTGCACACTTTGTTAGCACCTTTAGGATCGACAAAACCTTCTGGTTGCATCATATACAACTCTTCTTTCAGAAATCCATTAAGGAATGCAATTTTGACATCCATTTACCATATTTTCATAATCATAAAATGCGGCAATTGCTAACATGATTCGGATAGACTTAAGCATTGCTACAGGTGAGAAAGTCTCATCATAGTCAACTCCTTGAATTTGTAAAAAACCTTTTGTGACAAGTCGAGCTTAGTAGACAGTAATATTACCATCGGCATCAGTCTTCTTCTTGAAGATCCGTTTATATGGCTCGTCGATCATCGGGCATGACCACCAAAGTCCACTTTTTCTCATACATGGATCCTATCTCAGATTTTGTGGCTCAAGCCATTTTTCAGAATCTGGGCTCATCATAGCTTCTTCATAGTTCGAAGGTTCGCCGTTGTCTAACAACATGACTTCCAGGACAGTGTTACCATGCCACTCTGGTTCGGTACGTGTTCTGGTCAACCTTCGAGGTTCAGTAGTAACTTGATCTGAGGTTCCATGATCATCATCATTAGCTTCTTCTCTAGTTGGTGTAGGCATCACGGGAACGGTTTTCTCTAATGAGCTACTTTCCAATTCGAGAGAAGGCATAATTACCTCATCAAGTTCTACTTTCCTCCCATTCACTTCTTTCGAGAGAAACTCCTTCTCTAGAAAGGACCCATTCTTAGCAACAAAGATCTTGCCTTCAGATCTGTGGTAGAAGGTGTACCCAATAGTTTCTTTTGGGTATCCTATGAAGACACACTTCTCCGATTTGGGTTCGAGCTTATCAGGCTGAAGCCTTCTGACATAAGTGTCGCAACCCCAAACTTTAAGAAACGACGGCTTTGATTTCTTGCCAAACCATAGGTCATACGATGTCGTCTCAACCGATTTAGATGGTGCCCTATTTAACGTGAATGCAACTGTCTCTAATGCATAACCCTAAAACGACAATGGTAAATCGGAAAGAGACATCATAGAATGCACCATATCCAATAGAGTACGATTACGACGTTCAGACAAACCATTACACTGTGGTGTTCCAGGTGGCATGAGTTGTGAAAATATTCCACATTATTTTAAATGAAGGCCAAACTCGTAACTCAAATGTTCGCCTCCGTGATCAGATCATAGAAACTTTATTTTTCTTGTTATGATGATTCTCTATTTCACTCTGAAATGCTTTGAACTTTTCAAATGTTTCAGACTTGTGTTTCATCAAGTAAATATACCCATACCTACTCAAATCATCTGCGAAGGTGAGAAAATAACGATATTCGCCGCGTGCTTCAACACTCGTTGGACCGCATACACCGGTATGTATTATTTCCAATAAGTCATTAGCTCCCTCCATTGTTCCGGAGAATGGAGTTTTAGTCATTTTACCCATGAGGCTTCGTTTGCAAGTATCAAATGATTCATAATCAAGTGATTCCAAAAGTCCATCAACATGGAGTTTCTTCATGCGCTTTACATCAATATGACCTAAACGACAGTGCCACAAATATGTTGCACTATCATTATCAACTTTGCATCTTTTGGCATCAATATTATGGATATGTGTATCACTACGATTGAGATTCAATAAACCATTTACATTGGGTGTATGACCATAGAAGGTTTTATTCATGTAAGCAGAACAACAATTATTCTTTAACTTAAATGAATAACCGTATTGTAATAAACACGATCCAATCTTGTTTATGCTCAATGCAAACACCAAATATCATTTATTTAGGTTCAACACTAATCCTGAAAGTATAGGGAGTGTGCGATGATGATCATATCAATCTTGGAACTACTTACAACACACATCGTCATCTCGCCCTTAACTAGTCTCTGTTTATTCTGCAACTCCTGTTTTGAGTTACTAATCTTAGCAACTGAACCGGTATCAAATACCCAGGGGATATGATGTCTACTACACAACCTTCTTCTTGTAGACTCATGTTGGGCCTCCAAGCGCAGAGTTTTGTAGGAAAGTAGCAATTTTCCCTCAAGTGGATGACCGAAGGTTTATCAATCTGTGGGAGGCATAGGATGACGATGTTCTCTCTCAAACAACCCTACAACCAAATAACAAAGAGTCTCTTGTGTCCCCAACACACCCAATACAATGGTAAATTGTATAGGTGCACTAGTTCGGCGAAGAGATGGTGATACAAGTGTAATAAGGATGGTAGATATTGGTTTTTGTAATCTGAAAATATAAAAACAGCAAGGTAACTAATGATAAAAGTGAGCACAAACGGTATTGCAATGCTTACAAACAAGTCCTAGGGTTCATACTTTCACTAGTGCAAGTTCTCTCAACAATGAGAACATAATTGGATCATATAACAATCCCTCAACATGCAACAAAGAGTCACTCCAAAGTCACTAATAGCGGAGAACAAACGAAGAGATTATTGTAGGGTACGAAACCACCTAAAAGTTATTTTTTCTGATCTATCTATTGGCTATTCCTATAAGTGTCACAAACAGCCCTGGAGTTCATACTAAAATAACACCTTAAGACACACATCAACCAAGACCCTAATCTTACCTAGATACTCGTCACCACAAGTATCCACGGATTTGATTATACGATATGCATCACACAATCTCAGATTCATATATTCAAACCAACACAAAGAACTTCAAAGAGTGCCCAAAGTTTCTACCAGAATTTCAAGAAGAAAATGTGTGCCAACCCCTATGCATAAGTTCACAAGGTCACTAAACCTGCAAGTTGATCACCAAAACATACATCAAGTGGATCACGTGAATATCCCATTGTCACCAAAGATAAGCACATGCAATACATACATCAAATGTTCTCAAATCCTTAAAGACTCAATGCGATAAGATAACTTCAAAGGGAAAACTCAATCCATTACAAGAAGGTAGAGGGGGAGAAACATCATAAGATCCAACTATAATAGCAAAGCTCGCGGTACATCAAGATCATGCCAAATCAACAACACGAGAGAGAGAGAGAGAGAGAGAGAGAGAGAGAGAGAGAGAGAGATCAAACACATAGCTACAGGTACATACCCTCAGCCCCGAGGGTGAACTACTCCCTCCTCGTCATGGAGATCGCCGGGATGATGAAGATGGCCACCGGTGATGGTTTCCCCCACCGGCAGGGTGCCGGAACGGGATCCAGATTGGTTTTTCGTGGCTACAGAGGATTACAGCGGCGGAACTCCCGATCTAGGTTTCTTTTCGGGGGTTTTTGTATTTATAGGAATTTTTGGCGTCGAGAACAAGTCAGGGGGTCCACGAGTCAACCACAAGGTAGGGGGGTGATGGCTTCTCGCCCCTCGTTGGTTACCCCAAGTGGAAGGTTTGAGATGCAGTGTAGCGGTAGTTTTCCCTTGGCAAAGATACCAAGGATCGAATCCCCTGAGACTCCGAGGTTCAACAAGAAGGTGTCAACTGCTAGCGGCGAAACTAGCGATCGACCGGACCTACACACAAATACAAATAACTTTGCTCCCAACGAGTACAGAGAGGTTGTCAATCCCTCCGGCCTTGTCGTTTACAAAGGATCAAACGCAAGAGATAATAGTGATAGGTATGATTGCAACTAGTAAGTAAGAACTGAAAGTAAATAGCGGATGTGATCAGTGATGGTAATATGGACCGGGGTCCCATGATGTTCACTAGTGATGTCTCTCTCCCAAAAGACGATAAAACAGCTAAGTGAGGTAAACGAATTACAGCTGGGCAATTGACAGGATTATGTGCGCAAACCAATGCTAACTATGCTGCAAAGAAAGGTAGAGGCTCAAAAGCATGGGCGGTACGCCAAGGTAAGTAGACCGAAATCCATCTGCATCTACTACTAATCATCCACCTTGAGATATCTATCCAGAACATCTCGCTGGTATTAAGTTGCGAGTCCCACCCATAGTGTAAACTTAAAGCAACAGACAACTGCATTAAAAGAACTTTGCGTAAAGTAAACAATCCTTGCACCCGCGAGTACAAGCACCGTTGTTTTCCCCCTTGTGGCAACAGCACATCCCCTAGACTCATGTTTCTGTCACTCAAGCTAGTCATCGAGGGGCATGAACCCACAATTAAGCATAACGTTCCCTCTTGGAGTTACTACCTACTACTTGGCCAAAGCAATAAATAGCAACGGAGAACATGCAAGAATTACTCAAGAACATAAATATAAAAGAGGTAAATCAAATATATTACTCACACACAATCTGAACATAATCTCATAATCCATCGGATCCCAGCAAACTCATCATAGCAACAGCATAAGGATTACATATGTGCCTCGATCATGTAGGGCAGCTCACGAGGTCTAATCGGTGAAGAACAAATAGGGGAGGAGAACATCACATAGCTACTGGTCATGGACCCATGGTCCAAGGGAGACTACTCACAACTCATCCGGGAGGCGTCCATGGTGGTGGAGAGGCTCCCGGTGGTGATCCTCCCCTCCGGCAGGGTGCCGGGAAGAGTTCTCCTGGTGCTCCGATCTTGGAAGCGCGACGGCGGCGGAACAGAGATGAGATCGCGAAAAAGGGTTCCGTCCTCGAGGGTTTCGGGACGCGGTGTAAATATATGCCAAAGGGGGGCGTCAGAGGAGGCCAGGGGGGCCCAGGCGCCCTGGCGGCGTGGCCAGGAGGGGGGCGCGCCCTCTGGCCGCCTGGAGCCCTGGTGGCCCCCCTCCGGCCCTACTTTGGCCGCATGGAAGCTTCCGGAACGCTGATTTTTTATATATTTTCCCGGAATTTTTCTGGCAGTTTATGTAATGGGAAAACCTGAAATACAAAAACAGTAGAAAACAGAAACTGGCACTGGGGTGCACTGAGTTAATAGGTTAGTCCAAATATGATCAAAAGTGTATGGAAGTGCATAAATATCATAGCAATATCACACAAAAGAGGCATGGAGCAAGCAGAAATTATAGATACGTTTTGGACGTATCAGGGGGGCACGCCCCCACCCTTTTGGATGACTCGTGGCTCTTCTGGCCCAACTCTTTTGCTTCGGGTGCTTCTTTTGGTCCATAAAAATTCACCGTAAATTTTCAGGTCAATTGGACTCCGTTTGATATTCCTTTTCTACGAAACTCAAAAACAAGGAAAAAACATAAACTGGCACTGGGCTCTAGGTTAATAGGTTAGTCCCACAAATCATATAAAATAGCATATAAATGCATATAAAACATCCAAGATAGATAATATAATAGCATGAAACAATCAAAATTATAGATGCGTTGCAGACGTATCAAGCATCCCCAAGCTTAATTTCTGCTCATCCTCGAGTAGGTAAATGATAAAAACAGAATTTTTGATGTGGAATGCTACCCAACATATTTATCAATACAATATCCTTTATTGTGGCATGATTGTTCAGATCCATAAGACTCAAAATAAAAGTGTATCAATATCAAAACAATAATACTTCAAGCATACTAAAAAGTAATCTACGAAGCTTCAAAAATAACATGGCTAAAGAAAGTTATCCCTACAAAATCATATAGTCTTTTATGCTCCCTCTTCTTAACACAAAGTATAAATCATGCCTATCCCGGTGTCAATCAAATAATTGTTTTCATAATTTAACGTTCTTAAACCTTTTCAACTCTTCACGCAATACATGAGCGTGAACCATGGATATAGCACTATGGGTGGAATAAAAGGTAGTGATAGACAAAAGGAGGGAGAAAGTCTCACATCAACTAGGAAAATCAATGGACTATGGAGATATCCATCAACCAATATCAATGTGAGTGAGTAGGGATTGCCATGTAACAGATGCACTAGAGCTATAAGTGTATGAAAGCTCAAAAGACAACTAGTTGGTGTGCATCAACTTGCTTTATCATGAAGACCTAGGGCATTTGAGGAAGCCCATCGTTGGAATATACAAGCCAAGTTCTATAACGAAAAAAATCCCACTAGTAATATATGAAAGTGACAACATAGGAGACTCTCTATCATGAATAACATGGTTCTATTATGAAGAACAAGTGTGGAAAAGGATAGTAACATTGTCACTTCTCTCTTTTTCTCTCATTTTTTTATTTTGGGCTCTTTGGCCTCTTTTTCTTGGTGGGCTTCTTTGGCCTCTTTTGTTTATTTGGGATTCATTGGCCTCTTTTATTTTGATAACCTCACATGGTACAATGTTCTAATAATGATGATCATCACACTTTTATTTACTTACAACTCAATACTAGAACAAAGATATGACTCTATACGAATGCCTCCGGCATTGTACCGGGATGTGCAATGACCAAGAGTGACATGTATGAAAATATGAACGGTGGCCTTGCCACAAATACTGTGTCAACTGCATGATCATGCAAAGCAATATGACAATGATGATGTGTGTCATAATCACTGTTCAAGATATCTTCCGATATGCCGATAAATCGGCCGATTTATCGCTTACCATTGTCTGACCGATAAGATAAATTAGCCGATAAATCAGCCGATATGGCGATAAATCGACCGATATGCCGATAAACTGGCCGATTTACCCCTTATCATGGGTCGACCGATAAATTCCCGATAAGCGATATCCCCAACATTGGTCATAATAAACGGAACAGTGGAGTTACATGGAAATGTATCTCGGAATGGCTATGGAAATGGCATAATAGGTAGGTATGGTGGCTGTTTTGAGGAAGGTATAAGGTGGGTTTTATGCACCGGCGAAAGTTGCATGGTACTAGAGTGGCTAGCAAGGTGGAAGGGTGAGAGTGCGTATACTCCATGGACTCCACATTAGTCATAAAGAACTCACATACTTATTGCGAAAAAAAATTAGCTCTCAAAGCAATGTACTACGACGCATGCTCCTAGGGGGGAGGTTGGTAGGAGTTAACCATCACGCGCCCCCGACCTTCACGCAAAGACAAACACTCAAAATACAAAGTGCTCCAATTCGGTTACATAGTTAGGAGACCATACGTGCATACTACGGGAATCACAAACCTTAACACAATTATTTCTTTACCCTCACAAACTACCACAAGCATGACTCTAATATTACCATCTTAACATCTCAAAACAATTACAAGGAGTCAAACTTCACATGGTGCTCAATGCTATATATATGAAAGTTTTTATTATGTCTCCTTTGGATGCCTATCATATTAGGACAAAATTCATAACCCAAGCAAATTACTATGTTGTTTAGAGACTCTCAAAATAATATAATTGAAGCATGAGATTTCATGAATTTCTTCAAAATAAAACCACCACCGTGCTCTAAAAAGATATAAGTGAAGCACTAGAGCAACTGACAAACTATTCCAAAAAGATATAAGTGAAGATTAATGAGTAGTCAAATAATTAACTAGATATGAGAAGACCCACTCTCATTTAAGAATTTTAGATCTTAAGTACTTTATTCAAACAGCAAGCAAAACAAAAAAAAATTAACATTGCAAGGATAGCGCATATCATGTGAAGAAGCAAAAAACTTATGCTCGACCGATACTAACCGATAGTTGTTGATGAATAAAGGTGGGATGCCCACCGGGGCATCCCCAAGTTTGGATGCTTGAGACTTATTGAGATATTAACATGGTATGCCTTGGGCATCCCCAAGCATGAGATTTTGTGTCTCCTTAATTCCTCTCATGTTGCGGTTTCCCTAAATCTTAAAAACTTCATCCACACAAAACTCAACAAGAACTCGTGAGATAAGTTAGTATAAATCAACTCAAAACCTTGTCATTTCGTACTGTAGAAAATGAATAAAATTAAAATTTAACATTGCATACTAAATGCCTCTACATATTTTAAAACTCCTATCCTCAAATAGAATCACTAAACATGCAAACATTTGCAAACATAACAACAATCTGTCTAAACAGGACAGTCTGTAAAGAGTGGAATTGTTCTCATACTTCCCTAGCTCTAAAAATTATGAAAATTTACCACGTTACATAGAACTTATTCGTGCTTATTTTGTAAAACATTCAATAATTTATCATGTTCTGACTATGCATAAGAATTCAGACAATGATAGAAAACTTTCTGTTTTCAAACAACAACATAAAGACTTGCAAAATAATCATGGTAAAGGCTATACTTGTCTTTTTTTATTGAAATAAAAGATACCAAAACTTATTATAAATAGCAGCAAGAAAATCTAAAAAATAAAATGACGCTCCAAGCAAAACACATATCATGTGGTGAATAAAAATATTGCCTCAAGTAAATTTACCGATAGACAAAGACGAAAGAGGGGATGCCATCCGGGGCAACCCCAAGCTTAGATTCTTGGTTGTTCTTGAATATTACCTTGGGGTGGCTTGGGAATCCCCAAGCTTAGGCTGTTGCCGCTCCTTATTCCATAGTCCATCAAATTTTTACAGAAAACTTGAAAACTTCACAACACAAAACTCAATAGAGAATCTTATGAGCTCCGTTAGTATAAGAAAGAAAATCACCACTTATGTACTATTGTGAAATCATTCTAAGTTCATATTGGTGTTATATCTACAGTATTCCAGCTTCTCCATGGTTCATACGCTCAGATACTACTCATGGATTCATCAAAATAAGCAAACAACGCATGAAAAACAGAATTTGTTAAAAACAGAACAATTTGTAGTAATCTGGACAACCACCATACTTCTAAAACTCTAAAAATTCTGAAACATTAGGACAACATAGGATATTAGTATATCAATCATGTGTAAAAATTTCAGCTAATTATCATGTTCCAGTGATTTATTGAATTTTCTGCACTGGATGCAAAACTTTCCGTTTTTGCACAGAATCAAGTCAACTATCAACCATACTATCCCAAACGCTTTACTTAGCACTTTATTGAAACAAAAGTTATAAAGCATGATTACTACAATAGCTTAATCATGTGGACACACAAAAACAGTAGGTAAAAGTATTGGGTTGTCTCCCAACAAGCGCTTTTCTTTAACGCCTTTTTTAGCTAGGCGTGATGATTTCTTTTTTTTTTTTGCTCGATAAACTTCTGATCTATTCATCTTCAATCATGGTAGTACAACAAACACTAGGAATAATAAAAATTACATCCAGATCCGTAGACCACCTAGCGATAACTACAAGCACTGAAGCGAGCCGAAGGCACGCCGCTGTCATCGCCCCTCCCTCGCCGGAGCCGGGCAAACTTCTTCACATAGAACCAATGCCCCAGAAGAGCAACCGCCGCCGATGAAGATTGTAGATAAGAAGGATCCAACCTGAAGAAACGCGAACAAAGACGAATGACGAACCGACCCGAGCAAATCCACCAAAGATGGATCCACTGGAGACACACCTCCACACGCCGATCGACGATGCTAGACGCATCACCGGAACGAGGACTAGGCGGGGAGACATTTATTCCATCTTCAGGGAGCCGCCGCCGTCTCGTCTTCCTGAATAGGACACAAACCCTAACAAACCTTGAAAAAGGATCTAAAAACAGAGGCCTTCGACCGGCAAGGGTCGGGATCCACTCCATCCCCATGGCCCTAAGGCGACAGGAGACGGGGTGGACCGGCGCCGGCGCCAGCGGGAGGTAGAGAAACCCTGGCTTTTTGGGTGGGAGGCCGCTTGTGACGCCCCCGATTTGACTATACACTAATCATGCACGCAAACGTGTACGACCAAGATCAGGGACTCACTAGAAGATATCACAACACAACTCTATACACAACTAAAATAATACAAGCTTTGTATTACAAGCCAGGGGCCTTGAGGGCTCGAATACATAAGCTCAAATACACCAGAGTCAGCGAAAGCAATAATATCTGAGTACAGACATAAGTTAAACAAGTTTGCCTTAAGAAGGCTAGCACAAAACATCAACGATCAAAAAGGCAAGGCCTCCTGCCTGGGACCTCCTAACTACTCCTAGTCATCGGCGGTCTGCACGTGGTAGTAGCCTCCATCGGGGTAGTAGAAGTCGTCAAAGGTGGCTTCTAGCTCCTGGACTCCACCATCTGATTGCATCAACCAGAAAGAATAAAGAAGGGGGAAAAGGGGGAGCAAAGCAACCTTGAGTACTCATCCAAAGTACTCGCAAGCAAGGATCTACACTACATATGCATCGGTATCATTGACAAGGATAGTATCTGTGGACTAAGCTACATAATGCCAAAATAAGAGGGGGAGAAGCTAGTCCTATCGAAGACTAGCATCTTCTGAAAACCATCGTCTTGGAGCAATAGGGGGGAATAGAGTAGTGTAACAGAAGTCATATTTATGTTGTTGTCAATGCCCCGAAATCCTTTCTCGACTCTCGGGGCAACATAACCAATTCATGCCTCAGCATCCAGTTCTAGTTGTATCGATCGGGATACAACTCCAAGTGTCTGTTACGTAGGACAGGCTATCGATAGATGTTTTCTTCCCTGCAGGGGTGCACCAACTTACCCACCACGCTTGCTTAACTCCGGCCGGACACACCATCAGGTCATGCCATGCCTCAGCCAAACAATACGCCGCAACCTGACCTAGGCTTAATAGAGAGGTCATGCATGCCGGACTAAACCTATGCCCCCAGGGGTCATGGGCCATCTCCCCGGGAACTCATGCACATTGCGTATGCGGCCGGTGAGTAGACCTAGGCAACCTGCTTAAAAAGGCAGGTTCTTACGCGGTCCAACCCGGCGCGCGCCGCTCAGTCGCATGACGTCAATTAAGCTTTGGCTGATGCATACGACGCAGAACACCCATACTATGCCCACGTGATGGTTAGCGCTATCATGCCAGAGGCCCCTTTGATCTAATATCCAAACTGTTTAGTGTCTTGGGAACGCGCGGTAACGAGCAGAGACTCACGATCATGTGACCCCATCGCCCCGTCTCAAGGACTTGAGGCAAGGGCTAAGAATGCCCGGCCACGCCTCGTATTTATCTCGTGGGCACCTTCCAGGTCAACCCGACTACACATCACTCGCAATTAAGCTCGCGCAGGTACCCCTCAGGACCGACCCATCTTTAGTAACATAGTTCATTCTAAAGTCATAGTAACCATAGTAACTGTGTGTCTAACACCAAAGGGAAACCTGATGAAATCACCCTCGATGGAATTCCACCTGATGGTTGTCGTCAAGGTGAACGAAAGAGGAGTCACCCTCGAGGTCCACTCTTGAGGAGTTGCACGACAGTGTCGTTATCGGGAGTGGAGAAGGAGGATTAACCCTCGATGAACATAACCGATGAAGTAACCTACAAGGTTATCATCAGAAGTGTTGATGAGGTCTCACCCTCGGCACTCGATAGTAACCCATTAGTGTCGAGCAACTAAGGGGAAAGTGATGTGCGGTGCCGGGGCCTGGTCTTCGATCTCGTTGATCGGGTCTTCTGATAATCCAGCGGGGCAGTCGGGACAATGTGGGGTTCACTGGTCGATCTCTAACCAGCCTATACTAAGCAGTTTAGTATAAACATGTAAGATATGAAAGCAGGTATCAACAACAGGCTATGCATCAGAATAGGATCATACAAAAAGCAGTAGCAGTTCTAATGCAAGAATAAGAGAGAATAGAGTGGGCGATATCGGAATGATCAAGGGGGGTTGTCTTGCCTGGTTGCTCAGACGAGAAGGAGGGGTCGTTGTCGATGCAGTCGATCACCGAGGTAGCATCACTCTTGCCGTCTATCGGAGACAAGAGGGGGGAGAAACAATAAATACAAAGCATACAGATGCAACAACGAAGCACGACAAGTCAACACGCAGTGCTAGGGTGCTCTAACGCGGTGCTACACGATACCGGCGAAGGGGGATAACATACGAGAATATTTTCCCGGAGTTAGGCATTTTTGGACACATGAAATGGAGCAGGAATGTTGCATCTTCAATATGCTAGGGACATGTGGCTGACAACCGGATCGCTTATTCGGATTTGTCTCGTCGTTCTGAGCAATTTTCATATATAAAACTTTTTCATCCGAGCAACGGATTATTTTATATGATTTTCCAAAGTTTAATGCATTTTCTGGATTTATTTAATTATTTAAGTCAAACATTTACCAAAACAGTACGGGATGACGTCATCATGATGTAGAGGTGACATCAGCGGTCAACAGGTTGACTGGGTCAACTAGGCAGTGGGGCCCACTGTCATAGACTGTTAGCTAATTAACCTAGTTAGTTAGTCTAATTAGAACGGTTAATTAAGTTAAGTTAATTAACCTAAATTAATTCAGTTAAATAATTAATTAATCTATTTAAATATATATTTAGTTATATTTGTATTTAATCTTTTAAAAAAATAGGGGCTGGGCCCCGCCTGGCAATGGCACAGGGGCCAGCCGGGGCAGGTGGCTTAACAGGCGCGGGCGCCTAGGCAAACCCGCCTGCGTTGGGGAAGCCCGCCCAGGGAGGGCGCGGTCATGCCGTCGGTGGCCGGCTACGGCGGCAGGCGGCGGTGCGAGGATACGGTGGGGTGACGCCGGGGCGCAGCGTGGGCACGAGGGGGCCGGTGGGAGGTGCGGCGACGACGGAGCACGACGGGGGCGGCGGCGCTTGGGAGCACGAGAGTGTTGCTCGGCGCGGGGCCGGGCGGCGTGAGCAGCAGCGAGCTACGGTGGCCATGATGCGTGGGCGAACGGCGCGGAGCAGGGAAGGTCGGGGCGGAGGCAGCCTCGAGCGGGAGGCAGGCCAAAGCGGGGCGGCTGCCGACGGGGGCGAGCGGGTCCGTCGCGGGGAGGCAGGCACGCAGCACACACAAGAAGCAGAAGCAACAGCGACACGTACAAAGGAGCTCAGGCTCCGGCCATGGCGACTATAGATGAGCACAAGAGCGGCGACAAACGGTATAAATCGAAGGGGTAAATCGAGGGAATCGATAGAAAGGCTCACGGTCATTGCAGAGAAGGCCTGGGGATGACTCGAGGTGCTCGGGGCGGGGCGGATCGACGGCGAGCTAGGATGCGTCCGACGGTGGAAGATGATGATGGAGCGTGTCGGAGCCGAGGAAGAAGAAGAAGATGCGACGGGCGCACCGGTGGCTCCGAGCTCGAAGTTGAGGGCGCAGACGACTTAGTGGTGCTCGGCGAAGCTCCTGGGTACGACGATGTGGCAAGGGGCGGCCGGTGGCCGTGGTTAGCTCGGCGGCGAGGCCACGGTGGCGCTCGACCGAAGTAGAGAGGGAGAGGGAGAGAGTGTGGAAGAGTAAGGGGCGAGGCAAAATATCTGCGCGGGCGGGGGAGGGAGCTGACGAGGCCGAGGGGATCGGCCTTATCTCCTCGGCGGTGAGGCGTGGGGCGACGAGTGGGTTCGACGGTGACGCGCGGGAGCACGCCCGGTCAGGCGCACAGTAGGGGGAGGAGAGATATGACCTGGGAGGGAGAGTGGACCGCTGAGCCGGCTATTGGGCTAAGGCCCAGTGGGTGCAGGGAGCCTCTCTCTTTTCTACCATTTACTTTTGTTTTGATTTAATCTTTTAATTTAAAAAGAGTTTTATAAAATATAGAATTTGTTCCTAAATCAGTATTTCTATTTATACCACTGCCACAAAAAGTTTGACCCTTAAACAATAATAGTTTAATGTTTTAAAAATTTATAAAAGACATTTAAATATATTTTTAACCACTGCTTTAATTAGCTTAGGATATTGAGCCACTTTATAAGAAATATTGGTCTGCCATCATAATTAGTTATTGAAATTAGCAACACTTCGAACATTTTAGTTTCCATGTTTGATAAACTTGAATTTTGGATTTTAAATTAAATTTGAATTTGAACTAAGATTTGGTTCAAGCGAGGATTAGCAACAATAATGTGCTGACCTGGCATCGTTAGCGGGGAATTAATGTAGCATACTTATCCGGGCGTCACAATTCTCCTCTACTACAAGAAATCTCGTCCCAAGATTTAGGAGCGGGAGTAAGTGGGGATCTGGTTACGGAGTTCTAACGAATCTTCTCGGTCTTGGTTGCTCTTCTCGAAGATGTTGACCCACTATGTTGATGTCTTCATTTCTCCTCTCCAGGTCATCATGATGAAGCCTGCATCCTATCTTGAGGATCTCCATCGTACTTACGAAAGAATAAGGGGGGTTATTTCGAAAGAGCGGACATCTGCACGTCTGTTCGATAACAACGGGGAAGGTGGTGGAAAGTAACTCTCGAATTGGAACCTAAGAAAGTATGACACCAAAGTAAGGAGGTACCATGATAAGTTTCGGACGGGCGGGCAATAGTTCGATGTTTGAAACAACGCGTGAAAGGGGTTCAGAGCAACGTAATTAGGTATAGTGTCTGATACCAGAGTGGATGATCTCTTGGAAGGTGGCTCGTGGATTACACACGAAGTCAAGCGTGAGGAAAAACCTTGGAAACGGGGGGGTGTACACGAGAGTCAGGTTTTGATCCTATGGAACTGTGGGTTATGGGCCCACCATGTGGGTTAACATTAGGAAGGGTGGTGACGTCTTTCACGATCATGTAAGCAAGGCATGTCACAGGATAGTATGCCAGTTATGCCGGCAACAACATCGGTACCAAGGGCGAGGGACGAAGAGAACCATTTTCCTGCTCGTTGAAACGGGGCGGACCAGATAGGCAATGTTCTCGTCCATCGATGGTTACCGGAATGTTATCAACAGTAGTAACAGGGTCTTACTGACAGAATTGTACACCAAGGTGTTTACATAAGCAGGAATTATTACCGCTTAGATTATCTATAGATGAAGGAAAGGTTAGACAAGCAAATGGAAAGGAAAATGTGTGTAAACACAATGAATAGGAGTATATCATTCCCAAGAATAAGCAGGGCATGATATACGTGTCAGGAGTTCAAAGTCATGACCATATAGATAAAAGGGGTAAGAAGAATTATGATATGTACCCACACAACGATGTTGGATAGTTGATCAAGAACATTTAGCATTGCGCTTACAATGTTCTTGTGGATCTTCGGAGTACCACAGACATGCTTCGAGATAGCCCCGACGTGGTCTTCAAGCAAAGGTTAGACTTTGGATACACCAGGATACGTCAGAAACAACTTTATAAAGTGAAAGAACATGCGGTGCCCCCATGTTTGGTTTTGGTAATTGATGACAATCTCTATGGACTAATGGTTGCCTTGAGTTATATTTGTAGGGTTTGTCCATAGGCTTTTCTTGGAGTACATTCGTTGGTTTCAAGGAGAGTTTGTGATGACCAAGGTGATATTAAGGAATTATCCAAAGATTGGTCTTGTGAGGGTTGAACTTATTGCAAGCATGTCTTGAAGAAGAAGAGTGTGTGATCATTCATGTTTACCTTCAAGACATCTTCGAAATGAAGAGAGTTGGAAAGATTCAAGGTTGATCAAGACTAAGTCAAAGAGCGAATCAAGTTGATCAACACACAAAGCATATAAGATGTACCAAGAGGGATCAAGTGATCCCATGGTATGGTAAGCATTGTCCATTACGCTTTGTGTACTAACCCATGGTCTACGTGAGAGTTCGTTGTGGGGTTAGGTTTGTTTCATGGGCTCGCGTCAAGAAAAAGATATTATACAACCCATGGAGGATGACATCAAATGGTGATCGTCATCAAGATTGCGGTATGAAAGTTCAAGTGGAGCATCACAAAGAGATCAAGTGCTCGAAGCTTGCCGTCCATTGTGGTGACAATGGACTTGTGAAGATGTGCCGAAGAGTAGCTCACCCATAGTGGAGTATGGGGAAGCAATCTACTAGTCTTCAGCAAGCCAACGCAATCAAGAAAGGTGGTCCAACTTGAGGGAGTGAAGATCGTCATCATCCATCTCAAGTGGACTATGTGCAAGGCAAAGGTTTTCCCTTGATAGGTTTTCTATTTTACCGGTCTCATGGTAGTTGTGGGAGACCGGGTTATAGGATCGATTGCCGTACTATCAAGGGGGGCTCTCAAGTTGGTAGCTTGATCGTATCGTTAGTAGAGAGCTCAAACCATTGCATCCTTGCATCATGTTTCTTGGTTCTTGTTTGGTTCTCATTGTGAGTCTTAGAGCTTATGGTCATCTTGATGACAAGCTTGAGTTCATCGAAAACGGAGTTCACATGCGTCTTCTATGATGTTTTTGGTGTTGGAGGTTTTACCGGTCTTATCCGAGAAAGGGTTCTCACCATTTTCTTCGGGGACTTTTCTAATTTGCTTCTTATTGGTATTTCTATCAAGATTGTGTTACCCTTTGTCGCTAGCTTTCCAACAAACTTGGTTTCGTCGAATTCGGAGTTCGTATGCGAAAGTTGTGGCTGTTTTGATCTTACCTGTTTTTACTAGAGAGGTTGTACCGCCCCATAGAGAGATTGTAAAGGTTGACCGGTACTACCGGTGTTTGGAGCGGTAGTACCGGTCCAAAATTGGTCTGAAGGTTGTACCGGCCATGTACCACTCTACCACCGGAATAGTTTCTGTTTTGGAGCGGTTCTTGGGCGGTTGTTGACCGGTTGTACAGGTTAGTTTAGTTTAACCGGTACTACCGGTTCCCCGGGCTGTTGTACTGCTTAGTGCTTTTTCCTACAGGTTGATTTTTCCTCTGCCTTGACCGGTTGTACCGGTTCATGCACCGGTTGTACCGGTACTATAGTTTTCTGCACATAACGGGCAGATTTGTGGGGACCTATAAAAGGGGATCTTCTTTCCCATTGGACCTTATCTCTTGAGCTCGTGTTCTTCCCCCATTGTTGACCTTCTTCGAGCTTGCTATCTCTCAATCCCTCCATGGATTCTTGCTAGTTTTTGGGGGAAAAGAGAGAGGAGATCTAGATCCACATTTCCACCAATCACTTTCTCCTCTAGGTGAGGGGAACCCCTTGGATCTAGATCTTGGAGTTCTTGGTGTTCTCCTTCTTGTTCTTCCTCTCTTTTCCCTCCCTAGCATTAGTTGCTTTGGTGGGATTTGAGAGAGAAGGACTTGGGCACTCCGTGTGCCCTTTCCATTGCATTTGGTGCATCGGTTTGAGTTCTCCACGGTGATACGTGGAAGTGAAGTTTGAGAAGCTTATTACTCTTGGGTGTTTGGGCACCCTAGAGCTTGTTCCTCTTGGGTGCCTTGGCGCCCTAGACGGTTGGTGTTGTTCGGAGCTCAATCATTGTGGTGTAAAGCTCCGGGCAAGCGTCGGGGTCTCCAATTAGGTTGTGGAGATTGCCCCGAGCAATTTGATGGGTACCGGTGACCGCCCCCAAAGGTTGCCAAAGTGTACGGGTTCGGTGACCGCCCCCAAAAGGTTGCCATTTGTACGGGTTCGGTGACCGCCCTCAAGGGTCCCTTAGTGGAATCACGGCATCTTGCATTGTGCGAGGGCGTGAGGAGATTACGGTGGCCCTAGTGGCTTCTCGGGGAGCATTGTGCCTCCACACCGCTCCAAACGGAGATTAGCATCCGCAAGGGTGTGAACTTCGGGATACATCATCGTCTCCGCGTGCCTCGGTTATCTCTTACCCGAGCCCTTTACTTATGCACTATACTTTGTGATAGCCATATTGTTTCTTGTCATATATCTTGCTATCACCTAGTTGTTTATCTTGCTTAGCATAAGTTGTTGGTGCACATAGGTGAGCCTAGTTGTTGTAGGTTTTGTGCTTGACAAATTAAGCGCTAGGTTTATCCCGCATTTGTTCAAGCCTAAACCGTAATTATTTTAAAGCGCCTATTCACCCCCCCCCTCTAGGCGACATCCACGATCTTTCAATTGGTATCAGAGCCTCGTCTCTCTTTATAGGGCTTAACTGCCTAGAGAGTAAGGATGTCGACTAGGGGTTTAGGTTTCTCTGACACTCTTAGTTTCGATGGCACAAATTTTGATGTTTGGGTAATTCGCATGCTTAATCTCTTTAGGGTCATGGACCCAAATCTAGAGCGAATTGTAGATATGGGTTTTTCTCCTCCAAAGGATCCCCAAAGATTATCTTTAGAGGATGAGAAAAACTCTTATCTCAATGCTCAAGCTTCTAATGTGCTTTTCGATGCTTTGAGCAATGTAGTTATATTTCAACTCATGCCATTCCGGGATGCTCATGAGTTGTGTACAAAGCTTCAAGATAAATATGATGTGTCCAAGAATTGTGGAAATGATTGCTCTCCCTCCACCTCCGGCCGTGTTGTCTTCTCAACTGCTTCTACTTCACCTACATGTGGTTTGCCACAAGGTAATGATATGGTGAGTAGTGTTGGCCATTGCAATGATCATAGTATGCTTATTGTCGATGATCCTTCATCACTATCTTATTGCAATGCATCTTCTTTGGACTTTAACACTTCGAGCACCCTACATGTTTCACATGCTTGTGTTGATAGTCCTTGCATATCTTGTAGAAATTGCTTGACTAAAACTCATGATGATATGCTTGCTATGTCTTGTTGCCATGATAAACATGCATCTACTTCCTCGAATTGTTGTGCTAACAATGTAGAGGAAACCCAACACCCCATGGAACAAGATGTAGTCTTGAATGGTACTTCAAGGGATCCTACATCATCATCTATCGCGTTTTGCCTTATGGCTAAGGCTTCAAAGGTATCTCCCACTTTGGACCCCAATAAATCTTGCAATGATAGTGAGAATGACAATGACGATGATGTTGATAATGATGAAGAGAATGATAATGTTGCCTCCTTAAAAATTAAGGGGGGAAATGATTTTTAAAGCTCTTCATAAGAATAAAATGGCTCGTTCCAACTTCATGGAAATCATGTCTATTGCCATTGAGGGCAAGAAATATATAGAGGAGTTGGAATCTCATCTAGAGGAGCATGAGGTCACCATTGAGAAAATGGAAAGTCATGAGCGTGATTACGCTAATGAGATCGCCGACCTCTCGCAAGCTCTTGAACTTGAACAAACCACCAAGGAATCTCTTGAGGAGACTTTTGCTCTAGAACTATCTAGAATAAAGGAATCCTGTGATAGAGCTCTCGAGGTGGCTAATGATTTTGAAACTAAAAATGAGAAGCTTGAAGTTGCACATGCTAAACTCCTTGAGGATTTTGAGCACCTCGAAAATGGCTCAAGGGTCATTAAGGGTGAGCTCATAAAACTCACCGAGTCTCATGCTCAACTTAAAGCTTCATATTCTAAGGAGCTTGCCAAGTTGCCTTCTCCTCTTGCTATTATTGATGATGCTTGTGCTACTAACTCTATTTCTAGTGAATCATCCATTTTGAAGGAAAATGTTGAGCTAAGGGCTCAACTTGAGTTGCTATCTAGCAATTATGGGAAATTGGAAGAAAGCCATGTAGAGCTCACAAGCTCTCATGATGATCTTCTAGTATCCCATAATGTGCTAAAGATAGCTCATGAGGCTATGAGTATCAAGGTAACATCTAGTAAGCCTCATGTGGCTACTAGCACTACTTCAAGTCAAAATTCTATCTTGCCATGTGCTAGTCCTCGTAATTCATCTACTCACAATGTTAGTACATCTTGTGATGAATTGCTCTCCTTGCCTTGTTACTCTAACAATGAAGCTTATACTTCCTCTAGTACTTTTGTTGATACTAACCATGTCGAGGAAATCAAAGAGCTCAAGGCCCAAGTCACTTCTTTGAAGAAAGACTTGGAAAAGTGTCATGAAGGGAAGTCCACACTCAACAATATCTTGAGTGTGTAAAAATCCCCCAATGACAAAGGTGGTCTTGGATTCATCTCCAACAAGATGAAGAAGTCCAAAATTCATAATAAGAATAAGGGCCAAGAACAAGTCAAGAATTCGGCCAAGATTATTTGCTTCAAGTGCAAAATTCAAGGGCACCATGTTAGATCATGCCCATTGAAGAAGAAGCCCATTAGTGACAAGCAACAAGGGAAGCGGCCACAAGTTCATTCTCATGCTCAACCTCAAGTTGAAGAAAGGCCACTTCCCAAGAAGACTCGGGTTAATGCTTCTCATGTTGAGAAATCAAGTGAGAAGAAAGTGAAGAGTAGACGTTGCTACTTATGTCGTGAGAAAGGTCACGTCGCTTCTTCATGCACTAGTGGTAACTTATCCAACCCAATTATTATTAATGCTGTCTATTCTCTTGGGAAGGATAAGGTTGGCAATGTGTTTGCCAAGTTTCTTGGGACTCAAAGTGGTGTCAAGAAAAGAACCATTTGGGTAGCCAAGCCTATTGTGACTAACCTCTTAGGACCCAACTTGGTTGGGGACCAACTAGCTCAAACTTGATCAATAGGTGTATATGGAGGGCATTGGAGACTTGGCTACATTATGAAGATTTGAGGGGTCTTCATCATTCATATTGTCTCAAGCCAAGTCATTCGGATTATCTTTCTATCGTATATCCAATGTTCCTCCTTGCGGTAACTCGTGCTTAAATTGTTTACATTGAAAGTTACTTGCTCCTTAGCATGTTATGGTTTTGTACCTTGCATGAGCGTGTATATGTTGTGCTCCCAATTTGCTTATCTTGAGAAATCAACTATGTGTATGTTGGTTTATACATCATGTATGTGTGTGTAGTGATTTGAGCCTTTGTGTATCTTGTTTGTATCTTAGTTGGCTCTTGTGAGAGATTAATGGAACATCCCATTTTGGGGGAGTGATGTGCTTTGTGCACCTCACAATCCTATAAATGTGTGTACATGAGGAATATCATCTAGTTTTGATATTACAAGATTATCTAGTCTCTATGCGGTATGTCTTCTCATGAGAAATTCAAATTCTAAATGCTCCATTAATTATCTCATGTTGGTTCTCTTTTGCATCTTGTCAAGTTTTTCATTGGTATCACATTATGGGGGAGTAATATTCTATGTGCATATTACAAGCCTAGAAAATGTGTAAATTTGAGATATTGTCACCTAGAGTTGATAGTATTAATTATGTTGTTCCTAGGTGGCATGTTAGCTCTACAAGTTGCATTTTGCTTGTGTTTGGTGTGAAGATGTTGTTGGATATCATTGCTATCTATCACCGGGAATTATTTCCAAATACCTCTTGTCCTTGACAATTGGTAATCATTTATTTGGTGGAAATTATTGATCATCTTTACATTGTCTTTTGGTTTTATTTTTCTTACCTCTTGCAAGGTTTGTGTCAACTCCCATTTCCTTCCATGCCACTTGTGGATCTCGTGTTTTATTGTTTTGGTCGAGTGTTTTCTAGATATAGTGAAAGTGGTGATCCCACCTTGTGCATTTTGTACTCGAATGCAAATTCTCTCTAAATGCACAATTCGTGGGGGAGCTATCCTATTTTCGATAAAACACTCATCTTGTGATCCATATCAAGTGTGTGTTGATGGAAGGCAAGCCGTTTCTTTTTGGTACTCGTGCCATCATGAAACTTTGTAGATGGGTTGGCTTGTTTGGAACCATCCTCTCTTTTGGGAGTCCGATATCTTTCCTTTTGCGTGTATCAATGGATATCTCATTCCTTGATGTATCTTCTAAACAGATATCTTCCAAGTGATGATTTCTCCATTTGGTATCCTATTTTCACTTGGTATTTCTTTTTCATTTTGTTTCATTTCTTGAAAGTCTTGAGCATGCATATTTACTACATGTATTTTCTTTGGCATGCTTTCTTTCTTTAACCCAATATATAGGGGAAACTCCACCTAGTCTCAATTTGGATGAGAGGTGCATGAAATTCATTTTCATATATAAATGCAAATATGTTTGTGGAGTTTGTCCTATGTATTGGTGTTTCTAACTCTTTGGTCCCAATGAGTTTGGGTACCATTTTGTTTGTGTTGTTGTTCTAGGAACAATTGGAGATGCATTGGATGCTCGGCTCATTCAAAAGGAAGGTGGTGTCACCATGTGATTATTGGAGTCAAGATAGGATGATCAATGAACTACTATCTACCTTCATTTGGTATCTACTACATCCTTCCAATGGTATCTCGGTAACAAGTATCATCATCTACTTCATACACACATTTCTTGCACCAACCTTGCGTAGGTTGCATCATGGCATGTTAGTCATTCCTTCTTGTGATATTTGTTTCCTTTCTCAAAGCATCCCAACAATGATGCCTTGTTGCTAGTTCCGATGTCTTTGATGTTCGCTTGGTTGGAATTCATGTATATACAATAAGACCTTATCTAGCCATGTGCTTGCGTTTAAGCAAAATATCTTATTGGTATAATTATGACTTCCTTGTGGATATCTTTTTACTTCCTTTTTGTAACTATTTCGAGTGTACATTATTCTTTGTGGATTGATATCATCATGATTTTCATCTACCTAGAATCTTATACACTTGAGAGAAATTACATGTCTAGAAGATATCCTTTCTTTCACGACCACCTTGTCTTTCTTGTATCATTTCTTTGGTGGCTCCGTGAAAGCCTTTGCCTTGAGTGCAGATCTTATATTGTTGCATCTAGATGCACTCTTGTGTGGTGAGGATATTTTTGTCTCTTGCTTGTCTTGACAAGGCTTTAATTGGTATCCCTCATCTCGATAACGCTCTCCTTTTATATCTTCACCACGGGTTGTCACAAGCATAGGTTCTTTATATGCTTATTAGTGAGCATGTGAACCCGTTTGCTTGTTGTGTGTGGGAATGATAGGCCTTGCACCGAGTATCTCTTTCATTCAAGACTATATTGATGCTTAATGTTCATCCATACATTAGTCTTCTCAAGTGCTTTGCCATGACTCACACACATCATTTTGGTTGAGCATACTCTTAAGTTGTCTCTTTTATATGTTGCTCAACCATTTGTTTGTTGCAAGTGCTAGGCTTTGTTACCTTCATGCTCACTTGCACTTGGTGTGACTTTCTATTGATTTTGGGGGAGTGATGATCCTATTTTGTGCACTTGGTATCCTAATGAAAATTTTCTAAGGAGTGCACAAATTATGGGGAGCTTCACCAGTGTCTTTAGAAAAATCGGTTGCTATGTCGTGAGTTCTATGGATCTTGGGGGAGCGACGATCCTATGTTGTGCTCGTTGTATCCAAATACAAAGTTAAATTGTGCACAAATCATGGGGAGCTTCTCTAGTTTCTCTAGAACACTCCTTTGCTCCTATCATAATATCTTTTATTCTTGTGGCATGTAGGATCATTGGTCTAGTTGGGTCAATTGGTATCTTTTGATAGCTTGATTCAATTGGTATCCTTTGATTGCTTGATTGCGTGTTTTTTTCTCCCTTTGTTATGCCTTTGTGGCATATCATTCTTTTGCAATCTTTGGGCCTCAATATAGTTTGTCTTCCTCCAAGTATTTACAGTTGGATATATGTATTGCATTCCACTCTCTATTTTTAGGAATACGCAATTTATGGAGGAACATGATTTATATTGGCCTTCTAAGCTATTCGCCCATTTTGGCAATCGATGCCAATGGGGGAGAAGTTTCAGAGAGTTTAGTTTTGTGAGGAAGTTTAGAGAGTTGTCTCTTCTCTCTTCTTGCTTTGGTTTTGTTCCTAAGCTTTTGCATCTCATGCGCATAAATTATTGTTGCATGGTATGGTGATGCATAATTCCTTATATAAACTCCCTTGAAAGTGATTGTCATCAATTACCAAAATGGGGGAGATTGAAAGAACATGAGGTGCCCCCATGTTTGGTTTTGGTAATTGATGACAATCTCTATGGACTAATGGTTGCCTTGAGTTATATTTGAAGGGTTTGTCCATAGGCTTTTCTTGGAGTACATTCGTTGGTTTCAAGGAGAGTTTGTGATGACCAAGGTGATATTAAGGAATTATCCAAAGATTGGTCTTGTGAGGGTTGAACTTATTGCAAGCATGTCTTGAAGAAGAAGAGTGTGTGATCATTCATGTTTACCTTCAAGACATCTTCGAAATGAAGAGAGTTGGAAAGATTCAAGGTTGATCAAGACTAAGTCAAAGAGAGAATCAAGTTGATCAACACACAAAGCATATAAGATGTACCAAGAGGGATCAAGTGATCCCATGGTATGGTAAGCATTGTCCATTACGCTTTGTGTACTAACCCATGGTCTACGTGAGAGTTCGTTGTGGGGTTAGGTTTATTTCCATGGGCTTGCGTCAAGAAAAAGATATTATACAACCCATGGAGGATGACATCAAATGGTGATCGTCATCAAGATTGCGGTATGAAAGTTCAAGTGGAGCATCACAAAGAGATCAAGTGCTTGAAGATTGCCGTCCATTGTGGTGACAATGGACTTGTGAAGATGTGCCGAAGAGTAGCTCACCCATAGTGAAGTATGGGGAAGCAATCTACTAGTCTTCAGCAAGCCAACGCAATCAAGAAAGGTGGTCCAACTTGAGGGAGTGAAGATCATCATCATCCAGCTCAAGTGGACTATCTGCAAGGGAAAGGTTTGCCCATGATAGGTTTTCTATTTTACCGGTCTCATGGTAGTTGTGGGAGACTGGGTTATAGGATCGATTGCCGTACTATCAAGGGGGGCTCTCAAGTTGGTAGCTTGATTGTATCGTTAGTATAGAGCTCAAACCATTGCATCCTTGCATCATGTTTCTTGGTTCTTGTTTGGTTCTCTTTGTGAGTCTTAGAGCTTATGGTCATCTTGATGACAAGCTTGAGTTCATCGAAAACGGAGTTCACATGCGTCTTCTATGATGTTTTTGGTGTTGGAGGTTTTACCGGTCTTATCCGAGAAAGGGTTCTCACCATTTTCTTATGGGACTCTTCTAATTTGCTTCTTATTGGTATTTCTATCAATATTGTGTTAGCCCTTGTCGCTAGCTTTCCAACAAACTTGGTTTCGTCGAATTCGGAGTTCGTATGCGAAAGTTGTGGCTGTTTTGATCTTACCTGTTTTTCATAGAGAGGTTGTACCGCCCCATAGAGAGGTTGTACCGGTTGACCGGTACTACCAGTGTTTGGAGCGGTAGTACCGGTCCAAAATTGGTCTGAAGGTTGTACCGGCCATGTACCGCTCTACCACCAGAATAGTTTCTGTTTTGGAGCGGTTCTTGGGCGGTTGTTGACCGGTTGTACCGGTTAGTTTAGTTTAACCGGTACTACCGGTTCCCCGGGCTGTTGTACCGCTTACTGCTTTTTCCTACAGGTTGGTTTTTCCTCTGCCTTGACCGGTTGTACCGGTTCGTGCACCGGTTGTGCCGGTCCTATAGTTTTCTGCACATAACGGGCAGATTCGTGGGGACCTATAAAAGGGGATCTTCTTTCCCATTGGACCTTATCTCTTGAGCTCGTGTTTTTCCCCCATTGTTGACCTTCTTCGAGCTTGCTATCTCTCAATCCCTCCATGGATTCTTGCTAGTTTTTGGGAGAAAAGAGAGAGGAGATCTAGATCCACATTTCCACCAATCACTTTCTCCTCTAGGTGAGGGGAACCCCTTGGATCTAGATCTTGGAGTTCTTGGTGTTCTCCTTCTTGTTCTTCCTCTCGTTTCCCTCCCTAGCATTAGTTGCTTTGGTGGGATTTGAGAGAGAAGGACTTGGGCACTCCGTGTGCCCTTGCCATTGCATTTGGTGCATCGGTTTGAGTTCTCCACGGTGATACGTGGAAGTGAAGTTTGAGAAGCTTATTACTCTTGGGTGTTTGGGCACCCTAGAGCTTGTTCCTCCTGGGTGCCTTGGCGCCCTAGACGGTTGGTGTTGTTCGGAGCTCAATCATTGTGGTGTAAAGCTCCGGGCAAGCGTCGGGGTCTCCAATTAGGTTGTGGAGATTGCCCCGAGCAATTTGACGGGTATCGGTGGCCGCCCCCAAAGGTTGCCAAAGTGTACGGGTTCGGTGACCGCCCCCAAGGGTTGCCATTTGTACGGGTTCGGTGACCGCCCTCAAGGGTCCCTTAGTGGAATCACGGCATCTTGCATTGTGCGAGGGCGTGAGGAGATTACGGTGGCCCTAGTGGCTTCTTGGGGAGCATTGTGCCTCCACACCGCTCCAAACGGAGATTAGCATACGCAAGGGTGTGAACTTCGGGATACATCATCGGCTCCGCGTGCCTCGGTTATCTCTTACCCGAGCCCTTTACTTATGCACTATACTTTGTGATAGCCATATTGTTTCTTGTCATATATCTTGCTATCACCTAGTTGTTTATCTTGCTTAGCATAAGTTGTTGGTGCCCATAGGTGAGTCTAGTTGGTGTAGGTTTTGTGCTTGACAAATTAACCGCTAGGTTTATTCGGCATTTGTTCAAGCCTAAACCGTAATTATTTTAAAGTGCCTATTCACCCCCCCCCCCCTCTAGGCGACATCCATGATCTTTCATAAAGTAAGTCATACAATTTCAGCAAGGGAGGATGAGGATGAGGCCGACGGGCTCAGAAACAATTCCTCGAGATTTCCCTAGACATGAATTTTCACAATTATGTGAACAAGGCGATAGCATTGGACACACCAGGTATATAATGAATTTTGTTCATGGAGAACATCCACAATTAAGTACTGAACAAAATGCACCTGGAAATACGTACCAAGTAGCAAGATCGATGTTAGCATGGAGGTTTAATAACCAGAAGGGTTTGAATGAAACTATCGACCATTCACTTCAAAGCATTCGGTTTGCTAGAAGTTTTGAATTCGCATGTCACACTTCAATTGTTTGGTTTCCGGTTAGAAACAACACGGGGACCAGGGAACAAACGAGGATGGCGTGAAGTATTACTTGTATCAAGAATTCATAAGGGGTGGTGAAATTCTCATGACATTCTTGACATGAAAGATGGTAGTACTCCAAGGTAGAGCATATCATAAGTTGAATAACAAGGAACTCAAGGTGTAACACAAAACAAGATCAAGTTTGTGTTCGAGGGAATGCAAGAATGTTGTCGATGTTAATACAAATCATCGAGGGGAAAGGATGGTATTTCCCATCATGAATTCGATTCACAACTTGGAAGAAGGAAAATCATTGTTGATGATGATCACGACACATTTGTCGAGAGATTTCATTAAGATGTAATCGACCGGTGATGACATCAAGTCAAATGAATGATGGAGCGAAAGGTTATTGAAACCACTAGTACAATACAAACTTGAAATCAAGCTAGTTGTTCAAGGTGAAATGATATGCCGAGGAAGATTGACGTAAGCTTAGCTCATTGCCGAAGTTGTGCTCCGGGAAGATGTATCAGGTAGCACGGTTAAAAAGATGCACAATAATGATAAAGTCGACCAGGCTAGATATGACTTGAAGAATTAATAAGCTCATAAGCAATGGAGATTACTTAGAGTTATTGAATCAAAGCGCTGAATTGATTCACTTATCGGTGTCCTTGAGTGTCTAACAACCCAGAACCCGGGGAAAATTGGAATCAGTGAGAAGTAATACTTGAAGAAGAACTCACAAGAAGTAATATGGTTCTGTGACATCATCGAGATACCACAGGGTAATACTCGAAGGTAGATCATAATAGAGGTTGGACAGGTGCATTGACCTGCAGAGGACAAGTGGTTTAACTTGTCCGATAAATGGTATTTAAAGGAGAGCATGGTCAGCACCACGATTGCAAAAGGCCAGATCCATGATATAAGATGAACTTATATCAAGGGGATAATTAATTTTAAGAGAAGCCTTTATGATAAGATCTACACCGTGTCCATGGGCATGAATAGGAAGCTCAAGGTTGACTCCCACTTCTTCAATGTATAACCTTTCATTCACTTCTCGTTTGAAAAATGGCATTAGTGTTGAAAGTTTTACCTGGTGAAATACCAGATGAGTAAGACCCGTGAAATCTTTTGGGTTCACACGGCTTTATGGGTTATAGGTTCATCCCATCAGGTCATCTTAGGAACATATACCACAAACTTTTAGGAGTACTTATCATAAGCTCGATACTAAGCATGGTTGACAAAGCAGATGATACAATTTACCCAAGGCATTACATATCATGGCAGAACTCACAAGGTGTTTGAATAAGAAGGACGTTGTCGGATAAAATCCAACAAAGGATATGGCGGTCCACATGGGATCTGATGTGAGCACCGGTACTCAACTAGAAGAAGGAAGAATGCAAGGGGATCAGATTATAGAAACAACTGACTAATTCAAGCTTGGATGCAAAGGAAATATGATTTCCAAATCAAGGGATCAGAAGCAAATGCTCTGATAAAGGATGCATAAGTTGAATAGACTTAGGGGTACATCGATGATAAACAGATTGGTCGAGAACCAACTCATGTTCAAAATGACGTCTGAGCTGGAAAGATAATTTAAAAGGATCAACCGATGATTGCGTGCATTCGCACACATGTTGAATCATTAGGGTAAGGATGTCAATCACAAAGGATTTAACGAATATTGCTAGACATATGGTTTAACCATAATGCAAGGAGGTAAGACTTTCGGGAGAAATAGGCCGCAGAGGATCTTCGGGAGATTGGATTGCATTCGAAGGATTTTGTGAGGCATATGATGAACTTGGGATGAACGAATCCCTGATAAGTCTGAGGAATTATTAGTAGGGGTATTCAGGCGGAAAAGAGCTGCAAGGCGGTCGGAAAAAGGATTCTCGAAAGTCGAAGAATACTTTCGGGTTTCTTGTAATAACAAGAACAATTAGGATAGAAGTATGATCGGCGAGGGTATGCAGTTATCCATAAGGATTCAACGGTATTAAGTATTGCAAAAGAAATGAACACAAGTTCTCGGGAGTAGATCGGAGAGTATCTTCGAAGTCTTCTGGTGAAGCGGGCAATCATCTGGAATGAGGGGCTCTCCGGGAGAAAGTATTTTCTAGAACCTAAAGTTAGATTTTAGCAAAATCTTTTAACCCGAATAGAAGAGAGATCAGAGTCCTAGAGTAAATATGAGGAATAAAAGATCCTAATACCACCCAATTGGGGACGTGGGCCCGTAAGCCACACAGCCATGTTAGTAAAACAGTTTTCAAAGACTAGACTCAACTTAGGCCAAGGAGTTGGAAAGGGGGTTTCCTACAGGCAGTCGGCTCTGATACCAACTTGAGACGCCCCTGATTTGACCGTACACTAATCATGCACGCAAATGTGTATGACGAAGATCAAGGACTGATACGTCTCCAACTTATCTATAATTTTTTATTGTTCCATGCTATTATTTATGATGTTTTGAATGTTTAATGGGCTTTGTTATACACTTCTATATTATTTTTGGGACTAACCTACTAACCCAAAGGCCCAGTCAAGATTGCTGTTTTTTGCCTATTTCAGGGTTTTACATCAAGATGGGAATGGGCCGGGTCGACCCGCTGGGTCACTGACCCGGCCCAAAAAGTCAGGGCCAATGGGCCAAGCAGGTTGGCCCTAAAATGGTATATGGGTCAGTGGAGCCGGCACCGTGCGACCCGATGGGTCAGACGGGTCGACCCAATCTCATACATGTAGTAGCTATTATACAAACATATTGTGTAAGTTGTTTATCTAAAATAAAAACATACTGTGTAAGTTACTTGTGTTTGTGTCCAGCGCGGTGCAAACTGTTAAAGTAAAGTATGTTCCCGTCAAAAGAAAAAAGAAGTATGTTTCTTGTACTGTATTTGGTAGGCAATCACCAACCGTTTTGACATATGACGGTTGTTTAGCTTAGATTCAATTGTCTCCTTGTCGTCCAAGGATCATGTACACATGTACGTGATTCCTATAACATGAGCAATTGAGCAGATCGCCCAAGGTATGGTGTTTTCCCCTCAGACATTATTCCTTTTACGTAAATAGTGGATCAAATAGAAATTAGAAATGTGAAAATATGAGATCTTGTTATCTTTACTGAATCATGTAAACAAAGCTATAAGTGTAAATTAGCTGGATTTTGGGTCGGCCTTATGTACCCAACGGGTCAGCAAGGCCACAATTTTTTGATGAAATGGGCCGACCCATGGCCTCACATATTGACCTTGGACCCACAGGGCCAGGTCCAAGGCCAGGTCCGGGTCGGCCCGTTCCCATCTTGAGTTTTACAGAAAAGGAATATCAAACAGAGTCCAAACGGAATGAAACCTTCGGGGGAAAATTTTTTGGAGAAACATATGCACGGCAGACTTCAGAACCACGGAGTAGGGCACACATGGTGCCCACGAGGGTGGGGGCGCGACCCTATATAGGGCGCGCCCCCTGCCTCGTGGGCCCCATGTTTGGCCTCCGGTGCCCTCCTTCCTCCTATATATACCTACGTACAGAGAAAACCCTAGTTCCACCACCGCAACCTTCTGTTCCTGTGAGATCCCATCTTGGGGCCTGTTCCGGAGCTCCGCCGGAGGGCGGATCTACCACAGAGTGCTTCTACAACATCATCATCGCCTCACCATGAGTTGTGAGTAGTTTACCACAGACCTTCGAGTCCATAGCTAGTATCTAGATGGCTTCTTCTCTCTCTTTGGGTCTCAATACCAAGTTCTCCTCGGTCTTCGAGGAGATCTATTCGATGTAATCTCTTTTTGCGGTGTGTTTGTCGAGATCCGATGAATTGTGGCTTTATGATCAAGATTATCTATGAGAAATATTTGGTTCTTCTCTGAACTCTTTATGTATGATTATAATATCCTTGCAAGTCTCTTCGAATTATTGATTTGGTTTGGCCTACTAGATCTATAGTTCTTGCAATGGGAGAAGTGATTGGCTTTGGGTTCAATCTTGCGGTGTCCTTTCCCAGTGACAGTAGGGGCAGCAAGGCACGTATTGTATTGTTGCCATCGAGGATAAAAGGATGGGGTTTATATCACTATGTTGGAGTTTATCCCTCTACATCATGCCATCTTGCTTAAGGCGTTACTCTGTTCTTATGAACTCAATACACTAGATGCATGCTGGATAGCGGTCGATGTGTGGAGTAATAGTAGTAGATCTAGAATCGTTTCGGTCTACTTGTCTCGGACGTGATGCCTATATATAATGATCATGCCTAGATAGTCCCATAATTATTCGCTTTTCTATCAATTGCTTGACAGTAATTTGTTTACCCGCCATAGAATACCGCTATCATGAGAGAAGCCACTAGAGAAAACTATGGCCCCCGGGTCTATTCTCAACATATCAATCTACAATCTAATTTACTTTTCTGATTTTACTTTTTGTTCTTATAATTCAAAATACGAAAAATATCAAACTATCATCTATATCATATCTCACTTTCGTAAGTGACCGTAAAGGGATTGACAACCCCTTATCGCATTGGCTGCGAAGTTCTTATTTGTTTGTGCAGGTGTGAGGGACTCGCGCGTGGTCTCCTACTGGATTGATACCTTGGTTCTCAAAAACTGAGGGAAATACTTACGCTACTGTGCTGCATCACCCTTTCCTCTTCGAGGGAATACAACGCAAGCTCGAGAAGTATCAAGAAGAATTTCTGGCGCCGTTTTCGGGGAGGCTTACACAAAAGTCATATACCAAGTACCTATGACAAACCATTATCCTTCGCATTACATTTATTTGCCTCTCGTTTTCCTCTCCCCCACTTCACCCTTGTCGTTTTATTTGCCCTTCTTCTGTCGTGTTTTTATCGTTCGCTTGCTTCTTGTTTGCTTGTGTGTGTTAGATTGCTTTCCTGCTCGTCACTATGCCTCTCCCTGTCAGTGTTGACCCTCACCTCAAGAGGTTGGAGGAGATTGAAAACAATGTTAGACATTTTATGACTATACAATTTGAGCACAATGATTTTTTCAGAAGCGAGCTTAAAGAACAGAAAAAAAAATATGGAATATATGAATAAAGACCTTGATGATATGTCTAAGGAATTTTATGGTTTGAAATCTCAGTTTGCCCATCTTGAAAACTTAATAGCCCAAATTTCGGATAATTAGTCCACCTTGATCAATAAGATGGTTGCTAAACCGGAAGAGCATGAAAATAAAGATGAAGATCTGAAAGTTATTGATGTGTCTCCTATTAGATCCTTGTTTTCTAGTATAAATCTTGATGAAGATAGGATTGGAGATAATTCTACTTTAAGGTGTACCAATGATTCGGAGTTTTTAGATCTTGATGCTAAAATTGTTAAAGGTGGGAGTGAACAGATTAAAACTTCGCATAGTGATGAACCCACTACTTTGGATTTCAAGGGATTCAATTATGATAATTTCTCTTTGATTGATTGTATTTCCTTGTTGCAATCCGTACTAAACTCTCCGCATGATTATAGTCCAAATAAAGCTTTTACCAAACACATAGTTGATGCTTTGATGCAATCTTATGAAGAAAAACTTGAGCTAGATGTTTCCATCCCTAGAAAGCTTTATGATGAGTGGGAACCTACTATTAAAATAAAAAATAAAGATCATGAATGCTTTGCTTTGTGTGATTTGCTAGGGTTCCATGAGCATGATGATTGTTCTTTAAATTTGCATCTTGCGGATTCCACTATTAAGAAACCTATGGGAAGGATTAATGATGTTCTTATTGTTGCCAATAGTAATTATGTGCCCGTAGATTTCATTGTTGTTGACATAGATTGCAATCCTCCATGTCCTATTATTCTTGGTAGACCTTTCCTTAGAACGATTGGTGCAATTAATGATATGAAGGAAGGAAATATTAGATTCCAATTTCCATTAAGGAAATGCATGGAACACTTTCCTAGAAAGAAAATCAAATTACCATATTAATCTATTATGAGAGCCACTTATGGATTGCCTTCCAAAGATGGCAATACCTAGATCTATCCATGTATCGTGCCTAGCAAGGGGCGTAAAACGATAGCGAATGTTGGGAGGCAACCCAATTTTATATTTTTTTGTTTTTGCTTCTGTTTAGGAATAAATATTGCATATAGCTTCTATTTAGATGTGGTTTTGTGTTTTAATTAGTGTTTGTGCCAAGTAGAACCTTTGGGAAGACTTGTGTGAAGTTTATATGATCTTGCTGTGAAAAACAGAATCGTTAGCGCTCGCTAGAATGGTCACCAGATTTTACTGGAGCGTGCTATTTAGTTGACTGTTTTTGCAGATTATTAATAGACAAATTCCTCACATTTACGAATTTATTTTGATTTTTTTGGAGTTACAGAAGTATGCGAAAACTGCAGATTACTACAGACTGTTCTGTTTTTGACAGATTCTGTTTTTTGTGTGTTGTTTGCTTATTCCAATGCATCTATGAGTAGTATTGGGAAGTATGAATCATAGAGAAGTTGGAATACAGTAGGTTTAACACCAATATAAACAAAGAATGAACTCATTGCAGTACCTTTGAGTAGTGGTTTGGTTTCTTAGACTAACGGAGCTCACGAGTTTTTTGGCTAAGTTTTGTGTTGTGAAGTTTTCAAGTTTTGAGTATGGCTTTGATGGACTATGGAACAAAAAGTGGCAAGAGCCTAAGCTTGGGGATGCCCAAGGCACCCCAAGGTAAAATTCAAGGACAACCAAAAGCCTAATCTTGGGGATGCCCCGGGAAGGCATCCCCTCTTTCGTCTTCATCTATCGGTAACTATACTCGGGACTATATTTTTATTCACCACATGATATGTGTTTTGCTTGGAGCGTCATGTATGATTTGAGTCTTTTATTTTTAGTTTGCCACAATCATCCTTGCTGGACACACATTTTGAGAGAGATAAATATGATTTAAAATTTGTTAGAATACTCTATGTGCTTCACTTATATCTTTTGAGATAGATAGTTTTGCTCTAGTGCTTCACTTATATCTTTTAGAGCACGGTGGTGGTTTTATTTTGTAGAAATTTTTGATCTCTCGTGCTTCACTTATATCATTTTGAGAGTCTTTTAGAACAGCATGGTAATGTGCTTAGGCTATAAAACTAGTCTTCACATGATAGACATCCAATATCAATGTAGTAAAAACTTTCACACTAAGTGCATTGAATATGATGAGAAGTTGGATGCTTGATAATTTTTTTGAGATATGAGGATAGTGATATTAGAGTCATGCTAGCGGAGTTATTATGAAATTGATAATTTCTTGTGTTAAGGTTAGAGATTCCCGTAGCACGCACGTATGGTGAACCGCTATGTGACGAAGTTAGAGCATGAGGTATTTGTAAAGTATCAACCTTTGTGTGGAGGTCGGGGGCGCGTGATGGTTAACTCCTACCAACCTCCCCCCTAGGAACAGGTGTTGATTGCTTTGTTTTGATGACTCGTAGATTTTTGCAATAAGTATATGAGTTCTTTATGACTAATGTTGAGTCCATGGATTATACGCACACTCACCCTTCCACCATTGCTAGCCTCTCTTGTATCGCGCAACTTTCCCCGGTACCATACACCCACTATATATCCTTCCTCAAAACAGCCACCATATATATATTCCTCAAAACAGCCACCATACCTATCTATCATGGCATTTCCATGGCCATTCCGAGATATATCGCCATGCAACTTTCCACCGTTCCGTTCATATGACACGCTTCATATTGTCATATTGCCATGCATGATCATGTAGTTGACATCGTATTTGTGGCAAGCCCACCATGCATAATTTTTCATACATGTCACTCTTGATTCATTGCACATCCCGGTACACCGACGGAGGCATTCATATAGAGTCATACTTTCTTCTAGTATCGAGTTGTAATTCAATGAAAGTGTGATGATCATCATTATTGTAGCATTGTCCCATGTGAGGAAAGGCTAAATCAATAAAGCCCCTCCAAAATAAAAGAGAAAAAAATAAAAATAAAAGGAAAGGCCAAAAAAAAGAAAGGCCCAAAAAAAGGAAAACAAAGAAAAAAGAAAAGAAAAGAACAATTGCTACTATCTTTTTCCACACTTGTGCTTCAAAGTAGCACCATGTTCTTCATGATAGAGAGTCTCATGTTTAGTCACTTTCATACACTAGTGGGAATTTTCATTATAGAACTTGGCTTGTATATTCCAACGATGGGCTTCCACAAATGCCCTAGGTCTTCATGAGCAAGCAAGTTGGATGCACACCCACTAGTTTCTTTTGTTGGATGCACACCCTACTCACTCACATTGATATCTATTGATGGGCAACTCCATAGCCCGTTGGTACGCCTAATCGATGTGAGACTATCTCCCTCCTTTTTGTCTTCTCCACAACCACCTCTCTATTCCACACATAGTGTTATGTCCATGGCTCACGCTCATGTATTGCATGAAAGTTGAAAGGTTTCAAAGAATAGAGTATGAAAACAAGTGCTTGGCTGAAATCGGGGTTGTCCATGATATGAATATTTTGTGTGATGAAGAGGGAGCATAGCCAGACTATATGATTTTGTAGGGATAACTTTATTTAGCCATGGTATTTTGAGAAGACATGATTGCTTTGTTAGTATGCTTGAAGTATTATTATTTCTTATGTCAATATAGACTTTTGTCTTGAATCTTTCAGATCTGAACATTCATGCCACAATTAAGAGAACTACATTGAAAAACTATGTTGGTTAGCATTCCACATCAAAAATTCTGTTTTTATCATTTACCTACTCGAGGACGAGCAGGAATTAAGCTTGGGGATGCTTGATACGTCTCCAATGTATCTATAATTTTTGATTGTTCCATGCTATTATTTATGATGTTTTGGATGTTTAATGGGCTTTGTTCTACACTTTTATATTATTTTTGGGACTAACCTACTAACCCAAAGGCCCAGTACGGATTGCTGTTTTTTGCCTATTTCAGGGTTTTACAGAAAAGGAATATCAAACAGAGTCCAAACGGAATGAAACCTTCGGGAGAGATATTTTTGGAGAAAAATACGCACGGGAGACTTGAGAACCAAGGAGTAGGGCACACGTGGCGCCCATGAGGGTGGGGGTACCCCCCCTATGGGGCGCGCCCCCTGCCTCGTGGGCCCCACGTTTGGCCCCCGGTGCCCTCCTTCCTCCTATATATACCTACGTACCCCGAAACTATCAGTACAACAGAGAAAACCCTAGTTCCACCGCCGCAACCTTCTGTTCCCGTGACATCCCATCTTGGGGCCTGTTTCGGAGCTCCGCCGGAGGGGGGATCTACCATGGAGTGCTTCTACATCATCATCATCGCCTCACCCTGAGTTGTGAGTAGTTTACCACAGACCTTTGGGTCCATAGCTAGTATCTAGATGGCTTCTTCTCTCTCTTTGGATCTCAATACCAAGTTCTCCTCGGTCTTCGAGGAAATCTATTCGACGTAATCTCTTTTTGCGGTGTGTTTGTCGAGATCCGATGAATTGTGGGTTTATGATCAAGATTATCTATGAGAAATGTTTGGTTCTTCTCTGAACTCTTTATGTATGATTATAATATCCTTGCAAGTCTCTTCGAATTATTGGTTTGGTTTGGCCTACTAGATATATAGTTCTTGCAATGGGAGAAGTGCTTCTCTTTGGGTTCAATCTTGAGGTGTCCTATCCCAGTCGCAGTAGGGGCAGCAAGGCACGTATTGTATTGTTGCCATCAAGGATAAAAAGATGGGGTTTATATCACTATGTTTGAGTTTATCCCTCTACATCATGTCATCTTGCTTAAGGCGTTACTCTATTCTTATGAACTCAATACAATAGATGCATGCTGGATAGCGGTCGATGTGTGGAGTAATAGTAGTAGATGCAGAATCGTTTCGGTCTACTTGTCTCGGACGTGATGCCTATATATAATGATCATGCCTAGATAGTCTCATAATTTTTCGCTTTTCTATCAATTGCTCGACGGTAATTTGTTTACCCGCCGTAGAATACCGCTATCATGAGAGAAGCCACTAGAGAAAATTATGGCCCCCGGGTCCATTCTCAACATATCAATCTACAATCTACTTTAATTTTCCGCTTTTACTTTCTGTTCTTATAATCAAAAATACAAAAAATATCAAACTATCATCTCTATCAGATCTCACTTTCGTAAGTGACCATAAAGGGATTGACAACCCCTTATCGCGTTGGCTGCGAAGTTCTTATTTGTTTGTGCAGGTACGAGGGACTCGCGTGTGCTCTCCTACTAGATTGATACCTTGGTTCTCAAAAACTGAGGGAAATACTGACGCTACTGTGTTGCATCACCCTTTCCTCTTCGAGGGAATACAAGGCAAGCTCGAGAAGTAGCATGGACTCACTGGAAGATATGACAACACAACTCTAGACACAAATAAAACAGTACATGCTTTATATTAGAAGCCAGGGGCCTCGAGGGCTCGAATACATAAGCTCGAATACACAAGAGTCGGCAGAAGCAATAATATCTGAGTACAGACATAAGTTAAACAAGTTTGCCTTAAGAAGGATAGCACAAAACATCAACGATCGAAAAGGCAAGGCCTCCTGCCTGGGACCTCCTAACTACTCCTGGTCGTCGGCGGTTTGCACGTAGTAGTAGCCTCCATCGAGGTAGTAACAGTCTTCAAAGGTGGCTTCTGTCTCCTGGACTCCACCATCTGGTTGCATCAACCAGAAATAAGAAAGAAGGGGGAAAAGGGGGAGCAAAGCAACTTTGAGTACTCATCCAAAGTACTCGCAAGCAAGGATCTACACTACATATGCATCGGTATCAATGAAAAGGATAGTATATGTGGACTAAGCTGCAGAATGCGAGAATAAGAGGGGGAGAAGCTAGTCCTATCAAAGACTAGCATCTTATGGAAACCATCGTCTTGCAGCAACAGGGGGAATAGAGTAGTGTAACATAAGCCATATTTATGTTGTTGTCAACGCCCCGGGATCCTTTCTCGACTCCCAAGCAACATAACCAATTCATGCCTTAGCATCCAGTTCTAGTTGTATCGATCGGGATACAACTCCAAGTGTCCGTTACCGTAGGACAGGCTATCGATAGATGTTTTCTTCCCTGCAGGGGTGCACCGACTTACCCACCACGCTTGCTTAACTCCGGCCAGACACACCATCAGGTCATGCCCGGCCTCGGCCAAACAATACGCCGCAACCAGACCTAGGCTTAATAGAGAGGTCATGCACGCCGGACTAAACCTATGCCCCCAGGGGTCATGCGCCATCTCCGCGGGAACACCTGCACGTTGCGTACGCGACCGGTGAGCAGACCTGGGCTACCTCCTTAAAAAGGCAGGTGCTTGCGCGGTCCAACACGGCGCGCTCCGCTCAGTCGCATGACGTCAATTAAGCTTTGGCTGATGCATACGACGCAAAATACCCATACTATGCCCAGGTGAAGCTTAGCGCTATCAGGCCAGAGGCCCCTTGGATCAAATATCCAAACCGTTTAGTGTCTTGGGAACGCGCGGTAATGAGCAGAGACTCGCGATCATGTGACCCCATCGCCCCGTCTCGAGGACTTGCGGCAAGGGCTAAGAATGCCCGGCCACGCCTAGTATTTATCTCGCGGGAACCTTCCAGGTCAACCCGACTACACATCACTCGCAATTAAGCTCGCGCAGGTACCCCTCAGGGCTGACCCATCTTTAGTAACATGGTTCAGTGTAAAGTCATAGTAACCATAGTAGCTGTGTGTCTAACACTGACAACCCACAAGTGTAGGGGATCGCGACAGTTTTCGAGGGTAAAGTATTCAAACCAAATTTATTGATTCGACACAAGGGAAGCCAAAGAATACTCATATGTATTAGCAGCTGAGTTGTCAATTCAACCACACCTGGAAACTTAGTATTTGCAGCAAGGTAATTTAGTAGCAAAGTAATATGATAGTGGCAGTAGCGGCAATAAAAGTAACGGTAGTGTTTTTGTAGTTTTTGTAATAGTAGCAACGGAAAAGTAAATAAGCAACAAGCAATATGTGAAAAGCTGGTAGTCATTGGATCGGTGATGGGAAATTATGTCGGATGCAATTCATCATGTAGAAGTTGTAACCTAGGGTGACACAGAACTAGCTCTAGTTCATTAATGCAATGTAGGCATGTATTCCGAATATATTCATACGTGCTTATGGAAGAACTTGCATGGCATCTTTTCTCCTACCCTCCCGTGGCAGCAGGGTCCTATTGGAAACTAAGGGATATTAAGGCCTCCTTTTAATAGAGTATTGGATCAAAGCATTAACACATAGTGAATACATGAACTCCTCAAACTATGGTCATCACCGGGAGTGGTCCCGATTATTGTCACTTCGGGGTTGCCGGATCATAACACATAGTAGGTGACTATAGACTTGCAAGATAGGATCAAGAACACACATATATTCATGAAAACATAATAGGTTCAGATCTAAAATCATGGCACACGTGCCCTAGTGACAAGCATTAAGCATAGCAAAGTCATAGCAACATCAATCTCGGAACATAGTGGATACTAGGGATCAAACCCTAACAAAACTAACTCGATTACATGATAGATCCCATCCAACCCATCACCGCCCAGCAAGCCTATGGAATTACAAACGACGGCGGTGAGCATCATGGAATTGGTGATGGAGGAAGGTTGATGATGATGATGGCGACGATCTCCACTCTCCGAAGCCCCGAACGGACTCCAGATCAGCCCTCCCGAGAGAGATTAGGGCTTGGTGGCGTCTCCGTATCGTAAAACGCGATAATTCTTCCTCTCTGATTTTTTTCTCCCTGAAAGTGAATATATAGGATCTGGGGATACGTCGGTGGAGCACCAGGGGGCCCACGAGGCAGGGGGCGCGCCCTAGGGGGGTGCGCCCCCAACCCTCGTGGACAATGTGTGGGCCCCCTGATCTGGATCTTCTTGGAAGTATTTTTTATATTTTCCAAAATAATTCTTCGTGGATTTTTACGTCATTTCGAGAACTTTTTATTTCTGCACAAAAACAACACCATGGCAATTCTGCTGAAAATAGCGTCAGTCCGGGTTACTTCCATTCAAATTATGCAAGTTAGAGTCCAAAACAAGGGCAAAAGTGTTTGGAAAAGTAGATACGTTGGAGACGTATCAACTCCCACAAGCTTAAACATTTGCTTGTCCTCAAGCAATTTAGTTGATAAACTGAAAGTGATAAAGAAAAACTTTGACAAACTCTGTTTGCTCTTGTTGTTGTAAATATGTAAGCCAGCATTCAGGTTTTCAGCAAGATCATGAACTAACCACATTCACAATAACTTTCAGGTTTCAAGTATACTCATATCAATGGCATAATCGACTAGCGAGCAATAATAATAAACCTCGGATGACAACACTTTCTGAAAACAAACATGTTCTGATATAACAAGATGGTATCTCGCTAGCCCTTTCTGAGACCGCAAAACATAAATGCAGAGCACCTTTAAAGATCAAGGACTGACTAGACATTGTAATTCATGGTAAAAGAGATCCAGTCATGATCATACTCAATGCAAATTAATAGTAATACATGCAAATGACAGAAGTGCTCTCCTACTGGTGCTCTTTGATAAGAGGATGATGACTCTGCATAAAAGTAAATAGATAGGCCCTTCACAGAGGGAAGCAGGGATTTGTTGAGGTGCGAGAGCTCGATTTTCAAATAGAGATGAATAACATTTTGAGCGGTATACTTTCATTGTCAACATATCAACCAAGAATCTCGATATCTCCCATGCTACGCACATTATAGGTGGTTCCCAAACAGAATGGTAAAATTTATACTCCCCCAACCACCAACAAGCACACTCCACGGCTAGCCCGAAACAACGGGTACCGTCCAAACAAGCAACAGCCCTGGGGGGAGTTTTGTTTAATTATTATGATTTTGAGCACGGGACTGGGCATCGCGGTTACCAGCCATGTTATTATGAATGATGAGCGGAGTCCACTCATCGTGAGAATAACCCACCTAGCATGGAATATACAGACAGCCCTAGTTGATACATGAGATGTTCGAGCATAAAAAATAGAATTTCATTTGAAGGTTTAGAGTTTGGCACATACAAATTTACTTGGAACAGCAGGTAAATACCGCATATAGGAAGGTATGGTGGACTCATGTGGAATAAATTTGGGGTTTATGGAAGTGGATGCACAAGCAGTATTCTTGCTTAGTACAGGTGAAGGCTAGAAAGAGACTGTGAAGCAACCAGCTAGAGAGCAACAACGGTCATCAACATGCGTTAAAATTAATCAACAATGAATGCAAGCATGAGTAGGATATAAATCACCATGAACATAAATCAATATCAGCCCCTGCAGTATTCAAAAAGGGTCTACCAATGATAATAGACATACTATCGTCCTCGGGAATATCAAGGATAACAAAGTCCATTAGAATAGTAACATTTGCAACCACAACAGACACATCCTCACAAATACCGACAGGTATAGCAGTTGATTTATCAGCCATTTGCAAAGATATTTCAGTAGGTGTCAACTTACTCTAGTCAAGTCTATGATATAAAGAGAGAGGCATAACACTAACACCGGCTCCAAGATCACATAAAGCGATTTTAACATAGTTTCTCTTAATGGAGCAAGGTATAATGGGTACTCCTGGATCTCCTAGTTTCTTAGGTATTCCACATTTAAAAGTGTAATTGGCAAGCATGGTGGAAATTTCTACTTCGGGTATCTTTCTTTTGTTGGCAATAATATCTTTCATATATTTAGCATAAGGATTTTTTTTAAGCACATCAGTCAAACACAAACGCAAAAAGATAGGTCTAATCATTTCAGCAAAGCGCTCAAAATCCTCATCATCCTTTTTCTTGGATGGTTTCGGAGGAAAAGGCATGGGTTTCTGAACCCATGGTTCTCTTTCCTTACTGTGCTTCCTAGCAACAAAGCCTTTTTTATCATAACGTTGATTCGTTGATTGTGGGTTATCAAGATCAACTGCAGGTTAAATCTCTACATCATTATCATTGCTAGGTTGAGCATCATCATGAATATTAGCACTAGGTTCATGTTCATTACCATATTGTGTCTCAGCATCAGAAACAGATATATCATTGGGATTCTCAGGTGTGTCAGCTACAGGTTCACTAGAAGCATGCAAAGTTCTATCATTTTTCTTTTTCTTCTTCTTAGAAGAACTAGGTGCATCTAAATTAGCTCTCTGAGAATCTTGCTCAATTCTCTTGGGGTGGCCTTCAGGATACAGAGGTTCCTCGGTCATTTTACCACCTCTAGTAGCAACTCTAACAGCATAGTAATTATTCTTACTATTTAATTCATTGAGCAAATCATTCTGAGCATTAAGTACTTGTTCTACTTGAGTGGTAACAATAGAAGCATGTATAATAATGAGTTTCAGTTCACCTTTAACTCTAGATAGATAATCACTCAAGCATTCAACCATATAAGCATTGTGTTGTAATTGTCTACCAACATAAGCATTGAAGTTTTCTTGTTTCAAAATAAAATTGTCAAACTCATCTAAGCATTGGCTAGCCGACTTATAACGAGGGATGTCACCTTCATCAAATCTATAAAGAGAATTTACCTTTACTACCTGTGTCGGCTTATCAAGACCATGTATTTCTTCAATAGGTGGTAAATTCTTAACATCTTCAGCTTTAATACCTTTTTCTTTCATAGATTTCTTTGCCTCTTGCATATCTCCGGGACTTAAAAATAGAACACACCTTTTCTTCGGAGTTGGCTTAGGGGCTGGTTCAGGAAGTGTCCAATTATTTTCATTGGCCAGCATATTATTCAATAGTAATTCAGCTTGATCAACTGTTCTTTCCCTGAAAACACAACCAGCACAACTATCCAGGTGGTCTCTAGAAGCATCAGTTAGTCCATTATAAAATACATCAAGTATATCATTCATCTCAAGAGGATGATCAGGCGAAGCATTAAGTAATTGGAGAAGCCTCCCCCAAGCTTGTGGGAGACTCTCATCTTCAATTTGCACAAACTTATATATTTCCCGTAAGGCAGCTTGTTTCTTATGAGCGGGAAAATATTTAGCAGAGAAGTAATACATCATATCCTGGGGACTACGCACACAACCAGGATCAAGAGAATTAAACCAAGTCTTAGCATAACCCTTTAACAAGAGAGGAAATAACTTAAGGATATAGTAGTAACGAATCTTTTCATTGTTGGTAAACAGGGTGGCTATATCATTCAACTTAGTAAGATGTGCCACAACAGTTTCTGATTCATAGCCATGGAAAGGATCAGATTCAACCAAAGTAATTAACTCAGGATCAACGGAGAATTCATAATCCTTATCGGCAACACAGATAGGTGAAGTAGCGAAAGCAGGGTCATGTTTCATTCTAGCATTCAAGGACTTTCCTTTCAGCTTAGCTAATAATTTCTTAAGATCAAATCTATCGTTGCAAGCAAGAAAGTCTCTAGCAGTTTCTTCATCCATAACATAACCCTCGGGAACTACACGCAATTCATATCTATTGGGAGAAGCTTCATCATCACTTTCATAAATATCATCAGTTTCAATATTTGCATTCTCCCTAACCTTAGCAATTTGTTCATCTAGAAATTCACCTAGTGGCATAGTATTATCAGGCATGGAAGTAGTATCATCATACATAGCAGAAGTGGCATCATCAAGAACATACGACATATCAGATTCAATAGCAGGAGTAGGTGTCGGAAGTTTACTCATAACAGATGGTGAATCAAGTGCAGAGCTAGATGGCAGTTCCTTACCTCCCCTCGTAGTTGAGGGTAAGATCTTGGTTTTTGAGTCCTTCAAGTTCATCATAGTGATCAATAGATATAAATCCCAAGTGACTTAAAGAATAGAGCTATGCTCCCCGGTAACGGTGCCAGAAAATAGTCTTGATAACCCACAAGTGTAGGGGATCGCAACAATTTTCGAGGGTAAAGTATTCAACCCAAATTTATTGATTCGACACAAGGGGAGCCAAAGAATACTCTTAAGTATTAGCAGCTGAGTTGTCAATTCAACCACACCTGGAAACTTAGTATCTGCAGCAAGGTAATTTAGTAGCAAAGTAATATGATAGTGGCGGTAGCGGCAATAAAAGTAACGGTAGTGTTTTCATAGTTTTTGTAATAGTAGCAACGGAAAAGTAAATAAGCAACAAGCAATATGTGAAAAGCTCGTAGGCATTGGATCGGTGATGGGAAGTTATGTCGAATGCAATTCATCATGTAGAAGTTATAACCTAGGGTGACACAGAACTAGCTCCAGTTCATCAATGCAATGTAGGCATGTATTCCGAATATAGTCATACATGCTTATGGAAAAGAACTGGCATGACATATTTTGTCCTACCCTCCCGTGGCAGCGGGGTCCTATTGGAAACTAAGGGATATTAAGGCCTCCTTTCAATAGAGTACCGGACCAAAGCATTAACACATAGTGAATACATGAACTCCTCAAACTATGGTCATCACCGGAAGTGGTCCCGAGTATTGTCACTTCGGGCTTGCCGGATCATAACACATAGTAGGTGACTATAGACTTGCAAGATAGGATCAAGAACACACATATATTCATGATAACATAATAGGTTTAGATCTAAAATCATGGCACTCGGGCCCTAGTGAAAAGCATTGAGCATAGCAAAGTCATAGCAACATCAATCTCAGAACATAGTGGATAATAGGGATCAAACCCTAACAAAACTAACTCGATTATATGATAGATCCCATCCAACCCATCACCGTCCAGCAAGCCTACGATGGAATTACTCACGCACGGCGGTGAGCATCATGGAATTGGTGATGGAGGAAGGTTGATGATGATGATGGCGATGATCTCCACTCTCCGGAGCCCCGAACGGACTCCAGATCAGCCCTCCCAAGAGAGATTAGGGCTTGGCGGCGGCTCCGTATCGTAAAACGCGATAATTCTTCCTCTCTGATTTTTTTCTCCCCGAAAGTGAATATATAGGATCTGGGGATACGTCGGTGGAGCACCAGGGGGCCCACGAGGAAGGGGCGCACCCGCACCCTCGTGGACAGGGTGTGGGTCCCCTGGTCTGGATCTTCTTGCAGGTATTTTTTTATATTTTCCAAAATAATTCTCCGTGGATTTTCAGGTCATTCCGAGAACTTTTTATTTCTGCACAAAAACAACACCATGGCAATTCTGCTGTAAACAGCGTCAGTCCGGGTTAGTTCCATTCAAATTATGCAAGTTAGAGTCCAAAACAAGGGCAAAAGTTTTTGGAAAAGTAGATACGTTGGAGACGTATCAAACACCAAAGGGAAACCTGAGGAAATCACCCTCGATGGAATTCCACCGGATGGTTATCGTCAAGGTGAACAAAAGAGGAGTCACCCTCGAGGTCCACTCTTGAGGAGTTGCACGACAGTGTCATTATCGGGAGTGGGGAAGGAGGATTCACCCTCGATGACCATAACCGATGAACTAACCTACAAGGTTATCATTAGAAGTGCTGATGAGGTCTAACCCTCGGCACTCGATAGTAACCTAGTAGTGTCAAGCAACTAAGGGGAAAGTGATGTGCGGTGCTGGGGCCTGGTCTTCGATCCCATTGATCGGGTCTTCTGATAATCCAGCGGGGCAGTCGGGACAATGTGGGGGTCACTGGTGGATCTCTAACCAGCCTATACTAAGCAGTTTAGTATAAACATGTAAGGTATGAAAGCAGGTATCAACAACAGGCTATGCATCAGAATAGGATCATACAAAAAGCATTAGCAGTTCTAATGCAAGCATAAGAGGGAAGAGAGTGGGCGACATCGGAATGATCAAGGGGGGTTGGCTTGCCTGGTTGCTCACACGAGAAGGAGGGGTCGTCGTCGATGTAGTCGATCACCAAGGTAGCATCAGTCTCGCGGTCTACCGGAGAGAAGAGGGGGAAGAAACAATAAATACAGAGCATACAAATGCAACAACGAAGCACGATAAGTCAACACGCAGTGCTAGGGTGCTCTAACGCGGTGCTACACGATACCGGCGAAGGGGGGTAACATACGAGAATGTTTTCCCGGAGTTAGGCATTTTCGGACACATGAAATGGAGGGGGAATGTTGCATGTTCGATATGCTAGGGACATGTGGCTGACTAATGGATCGCGTATTTGGATTCGTCTCGTCGTTCTGGGCAATTTTCATATATATAAAACTTTTCATCCGAGCTACGGATTATTATATATGATTTTCCAAAATTTAATGCATTTTCCGGATTTATTTAATTATTTAAGTCAAACATTATCCAAAAAAAGTACGGGATGACGTCATCATGACGTAGAGGTGACATCAGCGGTCAACAGGTTGACTCGGTTAACTAGGCAGTGGGGCCCACTGTCATAGACTGTTAGCTAATTAACCTAGTTAGTTAGTCTAATTAGACACGTTAATTAAGTTAAGTTAATTAACCTAAATTAATTAAGTTACTTAATAAGTTAATTAATTAATTAATCTATTTAAACATATATTTAGTTATTTTTAATTTTAACATTTTTTTAAACAGAGGTTGGGCCCCGCCTGGCAGTGTCACAGGGGCCAGCCGAGGCGGGTGGCTAAACGGGCGCGGGCGCCTGGGCAAACCCGCCTGCGTCGGGGAAGCCCACCCAGGGAGGGCGCGGCCATGACGACGGGGGCCGGCCGCGGCGGCAGGCGGCGGTGCGAGGATACGCCGGGGCGCGGCGGGAGCACGCGGGGCCGGCGGGAGGTGCGGTGACGGCAGAGCGCAACGGGAGCGGTGGCGCTTGGGAGCACGACGAGCGCTGCTCGGCGCGGGGGCGGGCGGTGATAACCCACAAGTGTAGGGGATCGCAATAGTTTCCGAGGGTAAAGTATTAAACCCAAATTTGTTGATTCGACACAAGGGGAGCCAAAGAATACTCTTAAGTATTAGCAACTGAGTTGTCAATTCAGCCACACCTGGAAACTTAGTATCTGCAGCAAGATAGTTTACTAGCACAGTAATATGATAGTGGCGGTAGCAGCAATAAAAGTAAAGATAATGTTTTTGTAGTTTTTGTGATAATAGCAACGGAAAAGTAAATAGCAGCTAGCAATATAGGTAAAGCTCGTAGGAATTGGATCGGTGATGGGAAATTACATCGGATGCAATTCATCATGTTGAAGTTATAACCAAGGGTGACACAGAACTAGCCCCTACTTCATCAATGCAATGTAGGCATGTATTCCGAATATAGTCATACGTGCTTATGGAAAAGAACTTGCATGACATCTTTTGTCATACCCTCCCGTAGCAGCGGGGTCCTATTGGAAACAAAGTGATATTAAGGCCTCCTTTTAATAGAGTACCGGACCAAAGCATTAACACATGGTGAATACATGAACTCCTCAAACTATGGTCATCACCGGGACTGGTCCCGGTTATTGTCACTTCGGGGTTGCCGGATCATAACACATAGTAGGTGACTATAGACTTGCAAGATAGGATCAAGAACACACATATATTCATCAAAACATAATAGGTTCAGAGCTGAAATCATGGCACTCGGGCCCTAGTGACAAGCATTAAGCATAGCAAAGTCATAGCAACATCAATCTCATAACATAGTGGATACTAGGGATTAAACCCTAACAAAACTAACTCGATTACATGATAGATCCCATCCAACCCATCACCTTCCAGCAAGCCTACGATGGAATTACTCACACACGGCGGTGAGCATCATGGAATTGGTGATGGAGGAAGGTTGATGATGACAATGGCGACGATCTCCACTCTCCCGAGCCCCGAACAGACTCTAGATCGGCCCTCCCGAGAGAGATTAGGGCTTGGCGGTGGCCCCGTCTCATGAAACACGATAATTCTTTCTCCTTTATTTTTTTTCTCCACGAAACAGAATATATAGGGCCTGGGGATACGTCGGTGGGGCATCGGGGTGCCCTCGAGGTAGGGGGCGCGCCCCCCACCCACGAGGACAGCCCGTGGGGCCCCCTGTGTGGATCTTCTTGCAGGTATTTTTCATATTTTCTGAAATAAATCTCCGTTGATTTTTAGGCGATTCCGAGAACTTTTTATTTCTGCACAAAAACAACACCATGGCAGTTCTGCTGAAAACAGCGTCAGTCCGGGTTAGTTCCATTCGAATCATGCAAGTTAGAGTCCAAAACAAGGGCAAAAGTGTTTGGAAAAGTAGATACGTTGGAGACGTATCAACTCCCCCAAGCTTAAATATTTGCTTGTCCTGAAGCAATTCAGTTGATAAACTGAAAGTGATAAAGAAAAACTTTGACAAACTCTGTTTGCTCTTGTTGTTGTAAATATGTAAGCTAGCATTCAGGTTTTCAACAAGCTCATGAACTAACCACATTCACAATAACTTTCAGGTCTCAAGACTACTCACATCAATGGCATAATCAACTTGCGAGCAATAATAATAAACCTCGGATGACAACACTTCACAAAACAATCATGATATGATATGATAGGATGGTATCTCGCTAGCCCTTTTTGAGACCGCAAAACATAAATGCAAAGCACCTTTAAAGATCAAGGACTGACTAGACATTGTAATTCATGGTAAAAGAGATCCAGTCATGATCATACTCAATGCAAATTAATAGTAATACATGCAACGACAGAGGTGCTCTCCTACTGGTGCTTTTTGATAAGAGGATGATGACTCTGCATAAAAGTAAATAGATAGGCCCTTTGCAGAGGGAAGCAGGGATTTGTAGAGGTGCCATAGCTCGATTTTTAAATAGAGCTTGAATAACATTTTGAGCGGTATACTTTCATTGACAACATAACCACCAAGAATCTCGATATCTCCCATGCTACGCAAATTATAGGCGGTTCCCAAACAGAATGGTAAAGTTTATACTCCCCCAACCACCAACAAGCACACTCCACGGCCAGCCGAATCAACGGGGTACCGTCCACACAAGCAACAGTCCTGGGGGAGTTTTGTTTAATTATTATGATTTTGAGCATGGGACTGGGCATCCCGATTACCAGCCATTTTCTCGTGAATGATGAGCGGGAGTCCACTCATCGTGAGAATAACCCACCTAGCATGGAAGATATTGACAGCCGTAGTTGATACATGAGTTGTTCGAGCATACAAAACGGAATTTCATTTGAAGGTTTAGAGTTTGGCACATACAAATTTACTTGGAACGGCAGGTAAATACCGCATATAGGAAGGTATGGTGGACTCATATGGAATAACTATGGGGTTTATGGAAGTGGATGCACAAGCAGTATTCCCGCATAGTACAGGTGAAGGCTAGAAGGAGACTGGGAAGCGACCAGCTAGAGAGCAACAACGGTCATGAACATGCATTAAAATTAATCAACAATGAATGCAAGCATGAGTAGGATATAAATCACCATGAACATAAATATCGTGAAGGCTATGTTGATTTGTTTCGACTACATGCGTGAACATGTGCCAAGTCAAGTCACTTAAATTGTTCAGAGGAGGATACCACCCATCATACCACATCACAACCATTTTAATATCATGTTGGCACGCAAGATAGACTATTATAAACTCTCAGCTAATTAAGCATGGCATAAGCAGCTATGATCTCTAATTGTCATTGCAAACATGTTTCATTCATAACAAGCTGAATCAAGAACGACGAGCAATCATATTTACAAAAACAAGAGAGGTCGAGTTCATACCAGCTTTTCTCATCTCAATTAGTTCATCATATATCATCCTTATTGCCTTTCACTCGCATGACAGAACGGTGTGGAAAATAATAATAGTGCACGTGCATTGGACTAAGCTGGAATCTGCAGGCATTTAATACAAGAGAGAAGACAAGGTAAAATGGCTCAAGGTTAATTCAACAAAGCATATGAGAGCCACTAAGCATTTTAATCATGGTCTTCTACTCTTAACCCCTAAAGAAAAGAAAAGAAACTATTTAGACGGGAAAGCTCCCAACAAGCAAAAGAAGAACGGGAAATCTTTTTGGGTTTTCATTTTTAGTTACTACTACAAGAAAGGAAAGTAAACTAGCTAGAAGCTACAACTAATTTTTTTTCTTTTTCTGGGTTTTTCTAGCACACAAGAAAAAGACTAAGAAAAAGAAAATTAAACTAAGCATGGATGGTACAGTGAAAGAGTGTGAGCACCGACAACTAGAATAAGTGTGAACATGAAAGTAAAGTCGGTGAGAAACATGTACTCCCCCAAGCTTAGGCTTTTGGCCTAAGTTGGTCTAGGGCCACGGATCGAAGCCACTCCCTCCAGTGTACTAAGATGTGTCCTCTGGATGCCACTGGTTGGCGAGCTCGTCTAGATCCCACCCATAAACAGATTGACGGGAAGGATCAAATGGTGGTTCTGGCTCAGGCTCTGAAGCTTGTGCCTGGCCTTGGTACTTGTAGAAGGCATCTGATGTAATGAGGTACTTGCCTGTGGACAGATCAAACAGAGATGGTGCAGGCAAGGTAACAATTTCACATCAAACCTCAATTTATAAAGTAGCTGCATATTTTTGTCTTTAACAATAAAGTCATGAGCTACCATGCTCTTGTAGTCTAGGTTAACAGGGGCAAACAATTTTTCTTCCTTCTCATGATGCCTAATAGGTATATTAAAATATTCAGCAAGGCGTGAAGCGAAGATGTCTCCAAAGACGGGCCCCTTTGAGCGGTTCAAACTCAATCGTTTGGCAACGACGGCGGACAAGCTAAAATTTGTGTCGCGAAACAAAGCATGGCGTAAAATGATAATATCAGGGACACTAAGATTTCCATTATTCCCGCGACCAATTAAACACCTACTAGCAAATAAAGCAAGGTAGAGCAGAATAGGGAAGTGTATACTGGTGATTCTTGCCCCTGAAACTTGTCTAGTTTCACCTACGGCTATCATATCAATAAACCCTTTGACGTCTTCATGACATGGTTCAACTAGTCTACCTTCAAAGGGTACTTTGCATATTTCACAAAAATCTAACAGCGATATCTCCTTAACCACATCATATAAGCGAAACTCCACCGTAGGTGGTGTTTTCCTAGAATGAAAATGGAAGCTTTGCGTAAAAATATTGGTGAGTAAGAGATACTGCTCTTTTTGGTCGTTGAGGAAGTCGGTGAGGCCTGCATTATTCGCCATCCAATAAAAGTCTTCGTAAATACCGGCGGACATCATGAAATTATTACAAGGTCATTCGCACGGTCGAACTTCCGCCATGCGAGGAAGATGATACTTGCGCTTCTTATTTTCTTCTTTCTTCTTCTCCTCTGAGCTCTTGCTAGAAGAGCCCCTCAATATTCTGTTTAACATTTTCCTTTTCTAAAAAATTTTGAAATTTGTAGTAACTCACAATAAAAGTTAACCAAACTCAACAAGATTGATAGCAACAACTCCTATAAGTGCCTAGAAGCTATATCATGCATTAGAACTACTTGGGACCAAGAAAATTTGACATGCAAGCTCAAGAACAAGGTCACCACAGCAGCACAAATTTGCAACAAATAAAGCACTAGAACAAAAACTAATTGGACCAATGGAGGAGTCACATATCAAGGAACAATCTCCCCAAATAGTTTGGTGAATGGTGCTTTGAGCAAGGAGATCGAAAATGGCAGCAAAATGAGCTAGAACTTGGGTTTGAGCTGGCTGGGGATTTTTTTGGGAGGAAGAAGAAGGGTATGGGTGAAAGGATAAGTGGAGGGGGCACGTGGGGCCCTCGAGGTAGGGGGCGTGCCCTGTGCCCTCAAGGCCACGTGCTGGCTCCCCTCATTGTGTGTTCAGTGCCATATTTTCTTAAATATTCTAGAAAAAATCATATTTAATTTTCATGGCATTTGGAGAACTTTTATTTTCGGGATATTTTTTTATTGCACGGATAAGTCTGAAAACAGACAGATAATGTTATTTTTCTTTTATTTAACCTAATTAACAGAAAGTAAAAGGAGGCTACAGAAGGTTTGTGCCATCTAGATTCACCTATCCCATGCTCATCAAAAGGAATCCATTAACAAGGTTGATCAGGTCTTGTTAATAAACTCTTTCCGAGTAACATGAAACCGGAGAATTTTCGAATGATACTATGTTACCTCAATGGGGATATGTATGTCCCCAACAATAAGTATGGCATATGCCTTCTTGATAGTAGGAATAGGAAACTCAAAACCTCCAATAGTGATAGTTCAAGTTTTTCCAATATAATTGATACTATGAACCTGAGGTTGTTTCCTCGGAAAGTGTACCGTATGCTCATTACCATTGACATGAAAAGTAACATTGCCTTTGTTGCAATCAATAACAGCCCCTGCAGTATTCAAAAAAGGTCTTCCAAGAATAATAGACATACTATCATCCTCGGGAATATCAAGTATAACAAAGTCCATTAGAATAGTAACATTTGCAACTACAACAGGCACATCCTCACAAATACCGACAGGTATAGCAGTTGATTTATCGGCCATTGCAAAGATATTTCAGTAGGTGTCAACTTACTCAAGTCAAGTCTACGATATAAAGAGAGAGGCATAACACTAACACCGGCTCCAAGATCACACAAAGCAGTTTTAACATAGTTTCTCTTAATGGAACAAGGTATAGTAGGTACTCCTGGATCTCCTAATTTCTTAGGCATTCCACCCTGAAAAGTGTAATTGGCAAGCATGGTGGAGATTTCTACATCGGGTATCTTTCTTTTGTTGGTAATAATGTCTTTCATATACTTGGCATAAGGATTTCTTTTAACCACATCAGTCAAACGCATACGCAAAAAGATAGGTTTAATCATTTCAGCGAAGCGTTCAAAATCTTCATCATCCTTTTTCTTGGATGGTTTCGAAGGAAAAGGCATTGGGTTTCTGAACCCATGGTTCTCTTTCCCTACAGTGCTTCCTAGCAACAAAATCTCTCTTATCATAACTTTGATTCTTTGATTGTGGGTTATCAAGATCAATAGCAGGTTCAATCTCTACGTCATTATCATTGCTAGGTTGAGCATCAACATGAACATCATCATTAATATTATCACTAGGTTCATGTTCATTACCAGATAGTGTCTCAGCATCAGAAACAGATATATCATTGGGATTCTCAGGTGGGTGAGCTACAGGTTCACTAGAAGCATGCAAATTTCTATCATTTTTCTTTTTCTTCTTCTTAGAAGAACTAGGTGCATCTATATTAGCTCTCTGAGAATCTTGCTCAATTCTCTTAGGGTGGCCTTCAGGATACAGAGGTTCCTGAGTCATTCTACCACCTCTAGTCACAACTCTAATGGCATTATCATTATTCTTACTATTTAATTCATTGAGCAAATCATTCTGAGCTTTAAGTACTTGTTCTACTTGAGTGGTGACCATGGAAGCATGTATACTAATAAGTTTCAGTTCATCTTTAGCACTAGACAGATAATCACTCAAGCATTCAATCATATGAGCATTGTGTGGTAATTGTCTACCAACATAAGCATTGAAGTTTTCTTGTTTCGCAATGAAATTGTCAAACTCATCTAAGCATTGGCTAGCAGACTTATAACAAGGAATATCACCATCATCAAATCTATAAAGAGAATTTACCTTTACTACATGTGTCGGGTTATCAAGACCATGTATTTCTTCAATAGGCGGTAAATTCTTAACCTCTTCAGCTTTAATACCTTTTTCTTTCATAGATTTCTTTGCCTCTTGCATGTCTTCGGGACTGAGAAATAGAACACCTCTTTTCTTCGGAGTTGGCTTAGGGGCTGGTTCAGGAAGTGTCCAATTATTTTCATTGGCTAGCATATTATTCAATTGTAATTCAGCTTGTTCCACTGTTCTTTCCCTGAAAACACATCCAGCACAACTATCCAGGTGGTCTCTGGAAGCATCGGTTAGTCCATTATAAAAGACATCAAGTATATCATGCATCTCAAGGGGATGATCAGGCAAAGCATTAAGTAACTGGAGAAGCCTCCCCCAAGCTTGTGGGAGACTCTCTTCTTCAGTTTGAGCAAAGTTATATATTTCCCGTAAGGCGGCTTGTTTCTTATGAGCGGGAAAATATTTAGCAGAAAAGTAATACATCATATCCTGGGGACTACGCACACAACCAGGGTCAAGAGAATTAAACCAAGTCTTAGCATCACCCTTTAACGAGAACGGAAACAACTTAAGGATATAGTAATAGCGAATCTTTTCATCATTGGTAAACAGGGTAGCTATATCATTCAACTTGGTAAGATGTGCCACAACAGTTTCAGACTCATAGCCATGGAAAGGATCAGATTCAACCAAAGTAATTAACTCAGGATCAACAGAGAATTCATAATCCTTATCAGTGACACATATAGGTGAAGTAGCAAAAGCAGGGTCATGTTTCATTCTAGCATTCAAGGACTTTTCTTTCAACTTAGCTAATAACTATCATTGCAAGCAAGAAAGTCTCTAGCAGTTTCTTCATCCATAACATAACCCTCAGGCTCAACAGGCAATTCATATCTATTGGGAGTAGTTTCATCATCACTTTCATAAATATCATCAATATTTGCACTCTCCCTAACCTTAGCAATTTGTTCATCTAGAAATTCACCTAGTGGCACAGTATCAGGCATAGAGGTAGTTTCATCATACATAGCAGAAGTAGCATCATCAAGAACATACGACATATCAGATTCAATAGCAGGAGTAGGTGTCGCAAGTTTACTCATAACAGAAGGAGAATCTAATGCAGAGCTAGACGGCAGTTCCTTACCTCCCCTCGTAGTTGAGGGTAAGATCTTGGTTTTTTAGTCCTTCAGATTCTTCATAGTGATAAGCAGATATAAATCCCAAGTGACTTAAAGAATAGAGCTATGCTCCCCGGCAACGGCGCCAGAAAATTGTCTTGATAACCCACAAGTGTAGGGGATCGCAACAATTTTTTAGGGTAAAGTATTAAACCCAAATTTGTTGATTCAACACAAGGGGAGCCAAAGAATACTCTTAAGTATTAGCAACTGAGTTGTCAATTCAGCCACACCTGGAAACTTAGTATCTGCAACAAGATAGTTTAGTAGCACAGTAATATGATAGTGGCGGTAGCAGCAATAAAAGTAAAGATAATGTTTTTTGTAGTTTTTGTGATAATAGCAACGAAAAAGTAAATAGCAGCTAGCAATATAGGTAAAGCTCATAGGCATTGGATCGGTGATGGGAAATTACGTCGGATGCAATTCATCATGTAGAAGTTATAACCTAGGGTGACACAGAACTAGCTCCAGTTCATCAATGCAATGTAGGCATGTATTCCAAATATAGCCATACGTGCTTATGGAAAAGAACTTGCTTGACATCTTTTGTCCTACCCTCATGTGGCAGCGGGGTCCTATTGGAAACTAAGGGATATTAAGGCGTCCTTTTAATAGAGTACCGGACCAAAGCATTAACACATAGTGAATACATGAACTCCTCAAACTATGGTCATCACCGGGAGTGGTCCCGATTATTGTCACTTCGGGGTTGCCGGATCATAACACATAGTAGGTGACTATAGACTTGCAAGATAGGATCAAGAACACACATATATTCATGAAAACATAATAGGTTTAGATCTGAAATCATGGCACTCGGGCCCTAGTGACAAGCATTAAGCATAGCAAAGTCATAGCAACATCAATCTCAGAACATAGTGGATACTAGGGCTCAAACCCTGGCAAAACTAACTTGATTACATGATAGATCCCATCCAACCCATCACCGTCCAGCAAGCCTACGATGGAATTACTCACACACGGCGGTGAGCATCATGGAATTGGTGATGGAGGAAGGTTGATGATGACGATGGCGACGATCTCCACTCTCTGGAGCCCCGAACGGACTCCAGATCAGCCCTCCCGAGAGAGATTAGGGCTTGGCGGCGGCTCCGTCTCGTGAAACGCGGTAATTCTTTCTCCTTTATTTTTTTCTCCATGAAATGGAATATATAGGACCTAGGGATACGTCGGTGGGGCATCGGGGTGCCCTCGAGGCAGGGGGCGCGCCCTGGGAAGGGGGGCGCGCGCCCACCCTCTAGGACAGCCCGTGGGCCCCCTGTGTGGATCTTCTTGCAGGTATTTTTTATATTTTCTGAAATAAATCTCCGTTGATTTTCAGGCGATTCCGAGAACTTTTTATTTCTACACAAAAACAACACCATGGCAGTTCTGCTGAAAACAGCGTCAGTCCGGGTTAGTTCCATTCAAATCATGCAAGTTAGAGTCCAAAACAAGGGCAAAAGTGTTTGGAAAAGTAGATACGTTGGAGACGTATCAGGCGGCGTGAGCAGCAGCGAGCTGCGGTGGCGGGGACGCGCGGGCAAACGGCGCGAAGCAGGGGAGGTCGGGACGGAGGCAGCCTCGAGCGATGGAGGCAGGCCAATGCGGGGCGGCTGCCGACGGGGGCGAGCGGGTCCTTCGCGGGGAGGCAGGCACGCAGCACGCACAAGTAGCAGAAGCAGCAGCGACACGTACAGAGGAGCTCGAGCTCCGGCCATGGCGACTATAGACGAGCACGAGAGCGGCGACAAATGGTATAAATTGAAGGGGCAAAGCGAGGGAATCGATAGAGAGGCTCACGGTCATTGCAGAGATGGCCTGGGGATGAATCGAGGTGCTCGGGGCGGCGCGGATCGACGGTGAGCTAGGATGTGTCCGATGGTGGAAGACGACGATGGAGCGTGTCGGAGCCGAGGAAGAAGTAGAAGATGCGGCGGGCGCTCCGGTAGCTCCAAGCTCGAAGTCGAGGGCGTAGACGACTTAGCAGTGCTCTGCTAAGCTCCTGGGTACGACGATGTGGCAAGGGGCAGCCGGTGGCCGTGGTCAGCTCGGCGGCGAGGCCACGGTGGCGCTCGGCCGAAGTAGAGAGGGAGAGGCAGAGAGCGTGGAAGAGTAAGGGCGAGGAAAAATATCTACGCAGGCGGGGGAGGGAGCTGATGAGGCCGAGGGGATCGGCCTTATCTCCTCAGCAGCGAGGCGTGGGGCGACGAGTGGGTTCGACGGCGACGCGCGGGAGCACGCCCGGGCGGGCGCACAGTTGGGGGAGGAGAGATATGACCTGGGTGGGAGAGTGGGCCGCTGAGCCGGCTATTGGGCTAAGGCCCATTGGGTGCAGGGGGGCCTCTCTCTTTTCTACCATTTCCTTTTGTTTTGCTTTAACCTTTTAATTTAAAAGGAGTTTTATAAAATATAGAATTTGTTCCTAAATCAGTATTTCTATTTATACCACTGCCACAAAAAGTTTGACCCTTGAACAAAAATAGTTTAATGTTATAAAAATTTATAAAAGGCATTTAAATATTTGTTTTAACCACTGCTTTAAGTAGCTTAGGATATTGAGCCAATTTATAAGAAATATTGGTCTGCCACCATAATTAGTTATTGAAATTTGCAACACTTTGTACATTTTAGTTTGCATGTTTGATAAACTTGAATTTTGGATTTTAAAATAAATTTGAATTTGAACTAAGATTTGGTTCAAGCGAGGATTAGCAACAGTAATGTGATGACCTCGCATCATTAGCGGGGAATTACTGTAGCTTAATTATCCGGGCGTCACACCGCTCGCTAGGAAGACTTGTGAAAGGTCGAGGCGTGATGATTTCAATGATGCTCGCATAAAAGTAAAGAATTCAAACGCAAAAAGAGCGTCATGAATCATATGGTAAGAACATTTAAGTCTAACCCACTTCCTATGCATAGGTATTTTGTGAGCAAACAATTTATGGGAGCAAGAATCAACTAGCATAGGAAGGCAAAACAAGCAATACTTCAAAATTTCAACACATAGAGAGGAAACTTGATATTATTGCAATAGGTAGAAGCGTATGTTCCTCTCTCATAATAATTTTTAGTAGCATCATGAATGAATTCAACAAAATAGCCATCACATAAAGCATTCTTTTCATGATCCATAAGCATAGAGATTTTATTACTCTCCACATGAGCAAATTTATTCTCATTCATAATAGTGGGAGAAAACTCAACAAAATAACTATCATGAGATACTTGATTAAAATCATGATGAAAAGTTTCATGGTTATTAGTATTCTTTATAGCATACATGTCATCACAATAATCATCATAAATAGGAGGCATGCTTTCATCATAATAAATTTGCTCATCAAAACTTGGGGGACTAAGAATATCATCTTCATCAAACATAGCATCCCCAAGCTTGTGCCTTTGCATATCATTAGCATCATGTATATTCAAAGAATTCATACTAACAACATTGCAATCATGCTCATGATTCAAAAATTTAGTGCCAAACATTTTATTGACTTCTTCTTCTATCACTTTGGCACAATTTTCCTTTCCATCATTTTCACGAAAGACATTAAAAAGATGAAGCATATGAGGTAACCTCAATTCCATTTTTTTGTAGTTTTCTTTTTATAAAACAAACTAGTGATAAAACAAGAAACTAAAAGATTCAATTGCAAGATATAAAGATATACCTTCAAGCACTCACCTCCCCAGCAACGGCGCCAGGAAAGAGCTTCGTTGACGGGATGTGAGTGTCGCTTACCTAGCCTCCCCGGCAACGGCGCCAGAAAAGAGCTTGATGTCGACTACACAACATTCTTCTTGTAGACTAGTGTTGGGCCTCCAAGCGCAGAGTTTTGTAGCACAATAGAAATTTTCCCTCAAGTGGATGACCGGAGGTTTATCAATCTGTGGGAGGCGTAGGATGATGATGTTCTCTCTCAAACAACCCTGCAACCAAATAACAAAGAGTTTCTTGTGTCCCCAATACACCCAATACAATGGTAAATTGTATAGGTGCACTAGTTCGGCGAAGAGATGGTGATACAAGTGTAATATGGATGGTAGATATTGGTTTTTGTAATCTGAAAATATAAAAACAGCAAGGTAACTTATGATAAAAGTGAGCACAAACGGTATTGCAATGCTTAGAAACAAGGCCTAGGGTTCATACTTTCACTAGTGCAAGTTCTCTCAACAATGATAACATAATTGGATCATATAACAATCCCTCAACATGCAACAAAGAGTCACTCCAAAGTCACTAATAGCGGAGAACAAACAAAGAGATTATTGTAGGGTACGAAACCACCTCAAAGTTATTCTTTCTGATCCATCTATTGGGCTATTCCTATAAGTGTCACAAACAGCCCTAGAGTTCGTACTAAAATAACACCTTAAGACACACATCAACGAAACCCTAATGTCACCTAGATACTCGTCACCATAAGTATCCACGGGTTTGATTATACGATATGCATCACACAATCTCAGATTCATCTATTCAAACCAACACAAAGAACTTCAAAGAGTGCCCAAAGTTTCTACCGGAGAGTCAAGACAAAAACATGTGCCAACCCCTATGCATAAGTTCACAAGGTCACTGAACCCGCAAGTTGATCACCAAAACATACATCAAGTGGATCACGTGAATATCCCATTGTCACCACAAATAAGCACATGCAAGACATACATCAAGTGTTCTCAAATCCTTAAAGACTCAATCCGATAAGATAACTTCAAAGGGAAAACTCAATCCATTACAAGAAGGTAGAGGGGGAGAAACATCATAAGATCCAACTATAATAGCAAAGCTTGTGGTACATCAAGATCGTGCCAAATCAAGAACACAAGAGAGAGAGAGAGAGAGAGATCAAACACATAGCTACTGGTACATACCCTCAGCCCCAAGGGTGAACTACTCCATCCTCGTCATGGAGACCGTCGGGATGATTAAGATGGCCACCAGTGATGGTTTCCCCCTCTGACAGGGTGCCGGAACGGGCTCCCGATTGGTTTTTGTGGCTACAGAGGCTTGTGGCAGCGGAACTGCCGATCTATGTTACTTTTTTGGGGTTTCTATATTTATAAGAATATTTGGCTTTGAGAACAAGTCAGGGGGGTCCACAAGTCAACCACAAGGTAGGGGGCGCGCCCCCCACCCTTGTGGATGACTTGTGGCTCTTCTGGCCCAACTCTTTTGCTTCGGGGGCTTCTTTTGGTCCATAAAAAATCACTGTAAATTTTCAGGTCAATTGGACTCCATTTGATATTCCTTTTCCGCGAAACTCAAAAACAAGGAAAAAACAGAAACTGGCACTGGGCTCTAGTTTAATAAGTTAGTCCCAAAAATCATATAAAATAGCACATAAATTCATATAAAACATCCAAGATAGATAATATGATAGCATGGAACAAACAAAAAATATAGATATGTTGGAGACGTATCAGGATACTACGAGCACTAGTAAGTATCACATCAATAACATGTATATCAAATATACCTTTATTCACTTTGCCATCCTTCTTATCCACCAAATATTTGGGGCAATTCCGCTTCCAGTGACCATTACCCTTGAAATAGAAGCACTTAGTCTCAACCTTGGGTCTAGCTTTGGGCTTCTTCACGGGAGCAACAACTTGCTTGCCGTTCTTCTTGAAGATCCCTTTCTTTCCCTTGCCCTTTTCTATAAACTGGTGGTCTTATTAACCATCTACACTTGTTGCTCTTTCTGATTTCTACCTTCGTCGATTTCAGCATCACGAAGAGCTCGGGAATCATTTTTTTCATCCCTTGCATATTATAGTTCATCACGAAGTTCTAGTAGCTTGGTTATAGTGACTAGAGAACTCTGTCAATCACTATCTTATCTGGAATATTAACTCCCACTTGATTCAAGTGATTGTAGTACCCAGACATTCTTAGCACATGCTCATCATCTAAGCTATTATCCTCCATCTTGTAGGCAAAGTACTTGTCAAAGGTCTCGTACCTCTCGACATGGGCATGAGTCTAAAATACCAATTTCGGCTCTTGGAACATCTTATATGCTCTGTGGTGTTCAAAATGTTTTTTGAAGTCCCGATTTTAAGACGTAAAGCATGGCACACTTGAAAGGATCGATATGGTTGACTAGAGGGGGGTGAATAGGCAACTAACAATTTTTAGCTTTTCTTGACCAAATTAAACTTAGCAACAATATATGTTGTCTAGATATGCAACTAGGTGGGCAACTTATATGATGCAACAATAATAAACACACAAGCAAGCTAGCTACGAAAAGCAACAAAAGCTTGCACGAGTAAAGGTAAGAGATAACCACAAGTGGAGCCGGTGAAGACGAGGATGTGTTACCGAAGTTCCTGTTGGGGAATGTAGTATTTTAAAATTTTCCTACGATCACGCAAGATCTATCTACCAGATGCATAGCAACGAGAGGGGAGAGTGTGTCTACGTACCCCCGTAGACCGAAAGCGGTAGCGTCAAGTGACGCGGTTGATGTAGTCGAACTTCTTCGCGATTCAACCGATCAAGCACCGAATGTACGGCACCTCCGCGTTCAGCTTGATGACGTCCCACGAGCTCTTGATCCATTTGAGCTTCACGGGAGAGTTTCATCAGCACGACGGCGTGGTGACGGATATGATGAAGTTACTGGCGCAGGGCTTCACCTAAGCACTGCAACGGTATGACCGAGGTGTGTTTCTGTGGAGGGGGCACCGCACACGGCTGGAGAGATCAACTTGTGTGTTCTAGGGTGCCCCCTGCCTTGTATATAAAGGAGCAAGGGTGGAAGCCGGCCAGCCCTCCTATGGCGCGCCTAGAGGAGCAATCCTACTAGGAATAGGACCCCCTCCTTTCCTTGTCCAATTCGGACCAAGGGGAGGGGGGTGCGGCCCAGCCCTGGCCGGCCCTCTCTCTTTCCACTAAAGCCCATTAGGGCCCATAGCTTCCCCGGGGAGTTCCGGTAACCCCCCCCCCCCCCCCCCC
>LR738713.1:564105500-564118649 GCA_902687465.1 Secale cereale | reverse complement strand
AATTCGAAACTTTTCGGAACACTTTCGGTGTCCGAATATAGTCGTCCAATATATCAATCTTTATGTCTCGGACATTCAGAGACTCCTCGTCATGTACGTGATCTCATCCGGGACTCCGAACTACCTTCAGTACATCAAAACTCATAAACTCATCATACTAATCGTCATCAAACGTTAAGCATGCGGACCCTACAGGTTCGAGAACTATGTAGACATGACCGAGACTCATCTTCGGCCAATAACCAATAGCGGAACCTGTATGCTCATATTGGCTCCCACATATTCTACGAAGATCTTTATCGGTCAAACCGCATAACAACATACGTTGTTCCCTTTGTCATCGGTATGTTACTTGCCCGAGATTCGATCGTCGGTATCTCAATACCTAGTTCAATCTCGTTACCGGCAAGTCTCTTTACTCGTTCCGTAATACATCATCTCGTGACTAACTCATTATTCATTTGCTTGCAAGGCTTATTATGATGTGCATTACCGAGAGGGCCCAGAGATACATCTCCGACACTCAGAGTGACAAACCCTATTCTTGATCTATGCCAACACCACGAACACTTTCAGAGACACCTGTAGAGCATCTTTATAATCACCCAGTTACGTTGTGACGTTTGATAGCACACAAGGTGTTCCTCCGGTATTCGGGAGTTGCATAATCTCATAGTCATAGGAACATGTATAAGTCATGAAGAAAGCAATAGCAGTAAAACTAAACGATCATAGTGCTAAGCTAATGGATGGGTCTTGTCCATCACATCATTCTCCTAATGATGTGATCCCGTTGATCAAATGACAACTCGTGTCTATGGCTAGGAAACATAACCATCTTTGATCAATGAGCTAGTCTAGTAGAGGCATACTAGGGACTCTGTTTCGTCTATGTATTTACACATGTACTAAGTTTCCGGTTAATACAATTCTAGCATGAATAATAAACATTTATCATGATATATGGAAATAAATAATAACTTTATTATTGCCTCTAGGGCATATTTCCTTCAGTCTCCCACTTGCACTAGAGTCAATAATCTAGTTCACATCGCCATGTGATTTAATACCGATAGTTCACATCGTTATGTGAATAACACCCATAGTTCACATTGCCATGTGACTAACACCCAAAGGGTTTAATAGATTCAATAATCTAGTTCACATCGCTATGTGATTGATACCCAAGAGTAATAAGGTGTGATCATGTTTTGCTTGTGAGAGAAGTTTAGTCAACGGGTTTGTCACATTCAGATCTGTATGTATTTCCCAAATTGCTATGTCTAGAAAGCTCTACATGGAGCTACTCTAGCTAACTGCTCCCACTTTCAATATGTATCCAGATTGATACTTAGAGTCATCTGGATTAGTGTCAAAGCTTGCATCGGCGTAACCCTTTACGACAAACTCTTTATCATTTCCATAATCGAGAAACATTTCCTTAGTCATCCAGTTACTAAGGATAATTTTTGACCGCTGTACAGTGATCTACTCCTGGATCACTATTGTACCTCCTTGTCAAACTCATGGCAAGGTACACAACAGGTTTGGTACATAGCATGGCATACTTTATAGAACCTATGGTTGAGGCATAGGGAATGACTTTCATTCTCTCTATATTTTTTGCCATGGTCAGGCTTTGAGTCTTTACTCAACTTCATACCTTACAAATCAGGCAAGAACTCCTTATTTGACTGATCCATTTTGAACTACTTCAAAATCTTATCAAGGTATGTATGCATCGAAAGTCTTATCAAGCGTCTTGATCTATGTCTATAGATCTTGATGCCCAATATGTAAGCAGCTTCACCGAGGTCTTTCTTTGAAAAACTCCTTTCAAACACTCCCTTATGCTTTCCAGAATATTCTACATTATTTCTGATCAACAATATGTCATTCACATATACTTATCAGAAATGTTGTAGTGCTCCCACTCACTTTCTTGTAAATACAGGCTTCACCATAAGTCTGTATAAAACCATATGCTTTGATCACCTCATCAAAGCATTATTCCAACTCCGAGATGCTTGCACCAGTCCATAGATGGATCGCTGGAGCTTGTACACTTTGTTAGCACCTTTAGGATCGACAAAACCTTCTGGTTGCATTATATACAACTCCTCTTTAATAAATCCATTAAAGAATGCAGTTTTGTTATCCATTTGCCAGATTTTATAAAATGCGGCAATTGCTAACATGATTCGGACAGACTTAAGCATCGCTACGGGTGAGAAAGTCTCATCGTAGTCAACTCCTTGAACTTGTCGAAAACCTTTCGCAACAAGTCGAGCTTTGTAAACAGTAACATTACCGTCAGCGTTGGTCTTCCTCTTGAAGATCCATTTATTTTCGATGGCTTGCCGATCATCGGGCAAGTCAACCAAAGTTCACACTTTGTTCTCATACACGGATCCCATCTCAGATTTCATGGCCTCAAGCCATTTTGCGGAATCTGGGCTCATCATCGCTTCCTCATAGTTCGTAGGTTCATCATGGTCTAGTAACATGACTTCCAGAACTGGGTTGCCGTACCACTCTGGCGCGGAACATAATCTGGTTGATCTACGAAGTTCAGCAGAAACTTGATCTGAAGTTTCATGATCATCATCATTAGCTTCCTCACTAATTGGTGTAGGAATCACTGGAACCAGTTTCTGTGATGTACTACTTTCCAATTCGGGAGAAGGTACGATTACCTCATCAAGTTCCACTTTCCTCCCACTCACTTCTTTTGAGAGAAACTCCTTCTCTAGAAAGGATCCATTTTAGCAACGAATATCTTGCCTTCGGATCTGTAATAGAAGGTGTACCCAACAGTCTCCTTTGGGTATCCTATGAAGACACATTTCTCCGACTTGGGTTCGAGCTTATCAGGTTGAAGCTTTTTCACATAAGCATCGCAGCCCCAAACTTTAAGAAACGACACCTTTGGTTTCTTGCCAAACCATAGTTCATAAGGCGTCATCTCAACGGATTTAGATGTTGCCCTATTTAACGTGAATGCAGCTGTCTCTGATGCATAACAAAAAAACGATAGTGGTAAATCGGTAAGAGATATCATAGACCGCACCATATCTAATAAAGTACGGTTACGACGTTCAGACACACCATTACGCTGTGGTGTTCCGGGTGGCGTGAGTTGTGAAACTATTCCACATTGTTTCAAATGAAGACCAAACTCGTAACTCAAATATTCACCTCCACGATCAGATCGTAGAAACTTTATTTTCTTGTTACGATGATTCTCTACTTCACTCTGAAATTCTTTGAACTTCTCAAATGTTTCAGACGTGTGTGCTTCATCAAGTAGATATACCCATATCTGCTCAAATCATCAGTGAAGGTCAGAAAATAACGATACCCGCCGCGAGCTTCAACACTCATCGGTCCACATACATCAGTATGTATGATTTCCAACAAATCTGTTGCTCGCTCCATTGTTCCGGAGAACGGAGTTTTAGTCATCTTGCCCATGAGGCATGGTTCGCAAGCACCAAGTGATTCATAATCAAGTGATTCAAAAAGTCCATCACTATGGAGTTTCTTCATGCGCTTTACACCAATATGACCTAAACGGCAGTGCCACAAATAAGTTGCACTATCATTATTAACCTTGCATCTTTTGGCTTCAATATTATGAATATGTGTATCACTACGATCGAGATCCAACAAACTATTTTCATTGGGTGTATGACCATCGAAGGCTTTATTCATGTAAACAGAATAACAATTATTCTATGACTTTAAATGAATAACCGTATTGCAACAAACTTGATCAAATCATATTCATGCTCAATGCAAATGCCAAATAACATTTATTTAGGTTCCACACTAAATCTGAAAGTATAGGGAGTGTGCGATGATGATCATATCAATCTTGGAACCACTTCCAACACACATCGTCACTTCACCTTTAAATAGTCTCTGTTCATTCTGCAACTCTCGTTTCGAGTTACTAATTTTAGCAACTGAACTGGTATCAAATACCCAGGGGTTGCTAAGAACACTAGTAAAATACACATCAATAATCTGTATATCAAATATACCTTTGTTCACTTTGCCATCCTTCTTATCCACCAAGTATCTAGGGCAGTTCCACTTCCAGCGACCATTTCCTTTGCAGTAGAAGCACTTAGTTTCAGGCTTGAGTTTAGCTTTGGGTTTCTTCACGGGAGTAACAACTTGCTTGTCATTCTTCTTGAAGTTCCCCTTCTATCCCTTTGCCCTTTACTTGAAAAAAGTGGTCTTGTTAACCATCAACACTTGATGCTCTTTCTTGATTTCTACCTTCGCCGATTTCAGCATCGCGAAGAGCTCGGGAATTACTTTCGTCATCCCTTGCATATTATAGTTCATCACGAAGTTCTACTAACTTGGTGATAGTGATTAGAGAACTTTGTCAATTACTATCTTATCTGGAAGATTAACTCCCACTTGATTCAAGCAATTGTAGTAACCAGACAATCTGAGCACAAGCTCACTGGTTGAGCTATTCTCCTCCATCTTGTAGGCAATGTACTGTCAGAGGTCTTATACCTCTTGACCCTGGCATGAGTATGAAATACTAATTTCAACTCCTGGAACATCTCATATGCTCCATGGCGTTCAAAACGTTTTTTAAGTCCCGGTTCTAAGTCGTAAAGCATGGTGCACTAAAATATCAAGTAGTCATCATACCGAGCTTGTCAAACGTTCATAACGTCTACATCTGCTCCTGCAATAGATATGTCACCTAGCGGTGCATCAAGAACATAATACTTCTATGCAGCAATGAGGAAAATCCTCAGATCACTGAACAAGTCCGCATCTTTGCTACTAACATCTTTCAACTTAGTTTTCTCTAGGAACATATTAAAAAAACGGGGAGCTACATCACGAGCTATTGATCTACAACATAGATATGCTAATACTATAAAGACTAAGTTCATGATAAATTAAAGTTCAATTAATCATATTACTAAAGAACTCCCACTTAGATAGACATTCCTCTAGTCATCTAAATGATCATGTGAGCCAAATCAACTAAACCATGTCCGATCATCACGTGAGATGGAGTAGTTTTCAATGGTAAACATCTCATGTTGATCATATCTACTATATGATTCACGCTCGACCTTTCGGTCTCCAGTGTTTCGAGGCCATGTCTGTACATGCTAGGCTCGTCAAGTTTAACCCGAGTATTCTGCATGTGCAAAACTGTCTTACACCCGTTTGTATTTGAACGTAGAGCTTATCACACCCGATCATCACGTGGTGTCTCGGCACGACGAACTTTCGCAAAGGTGCATACTCAGGGAGAACACTTGTACCTTGAAATTTTGTAAGGGATCATCTTATAATGCTACCGCCGATCTAAGAAAAATAAGATACATAAAAGATAAACATCAGATGCAATCAATATAAGTGATATGATATGGCCATCATCATCTTTTGCCTTTGATCTCCATCTCCAAGGCACCGTCATGATCACAATCGTCACCGGCGCGACACCTTGATCTCCATCGTAGCATCGTTGTCGTCTCTCCAACTATTGCTTCCACGACTATCGCTACCGCTTAGTGATAAAGTAAAGCAATTACATGGCGATTGCATTTCATACAATAAAGCGACAACCATATGGCTCTTGCCAGTTGCCGATAACTTTACAAAACATGATCATCTCATACAATAACGTATCACTCATCATGTCTTGACCATATCACATTACAACATGCCCTGCAAAAACAAGTTAGACGTCCTCTACTTTGTTATTGCAAGTTTTACGTGGCTGCTACGGGCTTAGCAAGAACCATTCTTACCTACGCATACAAAACCACAACGATTTTTTGTCAAGTATGTGTTGTTTTAACCTTCACAAGGACCGGGCGTAGCCACACTCGATTCAGCTAAAGTGAGAGAGACAGACACCCGCCAGTCACCTTTAAGCAACGAGTGCTCATAACGGTGAAACCAGTCTCGCGTAAGCGTACGCCTAATGTCGGTCCGGGCCGCTTCATCTCACAATACCGCCGAACCAAGGTATGACATGCTGGTAAGCAGTATGACTATTATCGCCCACAACTCATTGTGTTCTACTCGTGCATATCATCTACGCATAGACCTGGCTCTTATACCACTGTTGGGGAACGTAGTATTTTAAAATTTTCCTACAATCACGCAAGATCTATCTACCAGATGAATAGCAACGAGAAGGGAGAGTGTGTCTACGTACCCTCGTAGACCGAAAGTGGAAGCGTCAAGTGACGCGGTTGATGTAGTCGAACTTCTTCGCGATTCAACCGATCAAGCACCGAACGTACGGCACCTCCGCGTTCAGCACACGTTCAGCTTGATGACGTCCCACGAGCTCTTGATCCAGTTGAGCTTCATGGGAGAGTTTTGTCAGCACGACGGCGTGGTGATGGATATGATGAAGTTACCGGTGCAGGGCTTCGCCTAAGCACTGCAACGGTATGACCGAGGTGTGTTTCTGTGGAGGGGGGCACTACACATGGCTGTAGAGATCAACTTGTGTGTTCTAGGGTGCCCCCTGGCCCTGTATATAAAGGAGCAAGGGGGAGGCTGGCCGGCCCTCCTATGGCGCGCCTAGAGGAGCAATCCTACTAGGAATAGGATTGCAATCCTATTCCTAGTAGGAATCACCAAGATGGAGAGAGGGGGAAGGAAGGAGAGGGAGAGGGAGAAGGAAAGGGGCGCCTTCCCCCCCCCCCCTCCTTTCCTTGTCCAATTCGGACCAAGGGGGAGGGGCGCACGGCCCTGCCCTGGCCAGCCCTCTCTCTTTCCACTAAAGCCCATTGGCCCATAGCTTCCCCGGGGGGTTCCGGTAACCCCCCCCCCCTCCCGGCACTCCGGTTTATTCCGAAACTTTCCAGAACACTTCCGGTGTCCGAATATAGTCGTCCAATATATCAATCTTTACGTCTCGGACATTCCGAGACTCCTCGTCATATCTGTGATCTCATCCGGGACTCCGAACTACCTTCGGTACATCAAAACTCATAAACTCATAATACCGATCGTCATCAAGCGTTAAGCGTGCGGACCCTACGGGTTCGAGAACTATGTAGACATTACCGAGACTCATCTCCGGCCAATAACCAATAGCGGAACCTGGATGCTCATATTGGCTCCCACATATTCTATGAAGATCTTTATCGGTCAAACCGCATAACAACATACGTTGTTCCCTTTGTCATTGGTATGTTACTTGCCCGAGATTCGATCGTCGGCATCTCAATACCTAGTTCAATCTCGTTACCAGCAAGTCTCTTTACTCGTTCTGTAATACATCATCTTGTGACTAACTCATTAGTCATATGCTTGCAAGGCTTATTATGATGTGCATTACCGAGAGGGCCCAGAGATACCTCTCCGACACTCAGAGTGACAAATCCTATTCTTGATCTATGCCAACACCACGAACAAGATCGGAGACACCTGTAGAGAATCTTTATAATCACCCAGTTACGTTGTGACGTTTGATAGCACACAAGGTGTTCCTCCGGTATTCGGGAGTTGCATAATCTCATAATCATAGGAACATGTATAAGTCATGAAGAAAGCAATAGAAGTAAAACTAAACGATCATAGTGCTAAGCTAACGGATGGGTCTTGTCCATCACATCATTCTCCTAATGATGTGATCCCGTTGATCAAATGACAACTCATGTCTATGGCTAGGAAACATAACCATCTTTGATCAATGAGCTAGTCTAGTAGAGGCATACTAGGGACACTCTGTTTTGTCTATGTATTCACACATGTACTAAGTTTTCGGTTAATACAATTCTAGCATGAATAATAAACATTTATCATGATATAAGGAAATAAATAATAACTTTATTATTGCCTCTAGGGCATATTTCCTTCAGTTCCTTCCCTTTGAGAGGAAGTACGTCTCCATTGGAGCGGTGTGGAGGCACAATGCTCCCCAAGAAGCCACTAGGGCCACCGTATTCTCCTCACGCCCTCACACCATGCGAGGTGTCGTGACTCCACTAGTGGTGCCCTTGAAGGTGGCGATCGAACCTTTACAAACAAGGTTGGGGCTATCTCCAGAACTGAATTGGACGCTCCCAACGACACCACAAAGCTTCACCACAATGGACTATGGCTCCAAGGTGACCTCAACCGTCTAGGGTGCTCAAACACCCAAGAGTAACAAGATCCGCAAGGGATTAGTGGGAGGAATCAAATTTCTCTTGGTGGAACTGTAGATCGATGCCTTCTCAACCAATCCCTAGGAAATCAACAAGTTTGATTGGCTAGGGAGAGAGATAGGGCGGAAATGGAGCTTTGAGCAACAATGGAGCTTGGGGAGGAAGAGGTAAGTCTTCTTGGGGAAGAAGACTCCCCTTATATAGTGGAAGAACAAATCCAACCGTTATCCACTAACTTTGCCCGCGACATGCGGTACTACCCACCAGACTTGCGGTACTACCGCAAGGCCATGCGGTAGTACCGCACGGGGTGCGGTACTACCGCTCGCGCGGCAGGAGCCAGACATAGCCCTGTTGCGTATAGCAACGGGCGGTAGTACTTCCGGAGCGGTACTATCGCACGCCCTTAAGGTACTACCGTAAGGTAGGGTACAGACTGGTCGGGGAAGAGCACGGACTAATAAAATTACATCAGTGGCCACTTCCACAGAGTTTTGATCGATGCAAAAACACGGCACGGTACTACCACTCGCCTGGAGCGGTACTACCGCATAGGGTGCGGAAGTAAAAAAAATACTTCTGCTCCTACTTCCGCGCTAGCCACGACGCTGGGGCAGAGCTCACGGTACTACCGCGACCCTGGCACGGTACTCCGCGATGTGCGGTACTACCGCAGTCACGGAGCGGTACTACCATGGGACGATGCAGTACTACCGCTCCCTTGAGCGGTACTACCGCATGCCATAGAGTAGTAGTAGTAGAAATCCTTTGTTTTTGCAATGACAATGAAAACAGCCGGTGCTCCAAAGAAGCGAAGGAACTGTGGTGCAAATGAATAGATGTGTACGTGTTGCCACCCTGACCTTTCCGAAGCGGACCCCCTCTTAATAGTACGTCTTTCCTATGACTCAATTCCACCGAAAAGAAACAAAAGGAAACGCCGTCTTCGATAGGTTCCGAGGGGCAATGAATCGTCTTGTGCCTAGACATGAGATATCTGAAACGCTTAATGCACACGGTTAGTCCGCAAATGCATTGTCATCAATCACCAAAACTACTTAGGGAGAAATATGCCCTTACAACACTAAACTATTAAGTAGTTAGCATATCGAGCTTGCCAAATGTTCATAACGTCTACATCTACTCCTGCAATAGGTCTGTCACCTAGCGGTGCATTAAGGACATAATTATTCTGTGCATCAATGAGGATAATCCTCAGATCACGGACCTAGTCTGCATTATTGCTACCATCATCTTTCAACTTATTTTTCTCTAGTACCGTATCAAAAACAGGGGAGCTACATCGCGAGCAATTGATCTACAACATAATATGCAAAAAAAAAATTGACTAAGTTCATGATAAATTTAAGTTCAATTAATAAAATTACTAATAAACTCCCACTTAAATTAACATCCATCGGGTTATCTAAATGATACATAATCCAAATCAACTAACCCATGTTCGATCATCACGTGAGATGGGGTAGTCATCAATGGTGAACATCTCTATGTTTATCATATCTACTATATAACTCACGTTCGACCTTTCGCTCTCCAGTGTTCTGAGGCCATGTCTGTACATGATAGGCTCGTCAAGTATAACCCAAGTATCCCGAGTGTGTAAAACTGTCTTACACCCGTTGTATGTGAACGTAGAGTCTATCACACCCGATCATCTCGTGGTGTCTTAAAGCGACAAACTATAGCAACGGTGCATACTTGGGGAGAACACTTTTATCTTGAAATTTAGTGAAGGGGTCATCTTATAATGCTACCACCGTTCTAAGCAAAATAAGATGCATAAAGGATAAACATCACATGCAATCAAAATATGTGACATGATATGGCCATCATCATCTTGTGATTTCGATCTCTATCTCCAAAGCATCGTCATGATCTCCATCGTCACCGGCTTGACATCTTGATCGCCATCATTGCGTCGTGGTCGTCTCGTCAACTATTGCTTCTACGACTATTACTAACTCATAGCGATAAAGTAAAGCAATTTCATGGCCTGCCCTGCAACATGCCCTGCAAAAACAAGTTAGACACTTCTACTTTGTTGTTGCAAGTTTTACGTGGCTGCTACGGGCTTCTAGCAAGAACCGTTCTTACCTACGACACAAAACCGCAACGGTGATTTATCAAGTTTGTTGTTTTAACTTTAACAAGGACCGGCCGTAGTCAAATTTGATTCAACTAAAGTAGGAGAAACAGACTCCCGCCAGCCACCTTTATGCAAAACAAGTTGCATGTCTGTCGGTGGAACCGGTCTCATGTACATGGACATGTAAGGTTGGTCCGGGCCGCTTCATATTACAATACAGCCGAATCAAAATAATACGTTGGTGGTAAGCAGTATGACAATCACCGCCCACGACTCTTTGTGTTCTACTCGTGCATATCATCTACGCATAGACCTAGCTCATGATGCCACTCTTGGGGAACGTTGCATGGAAAACAAAACAAAATACGCACACGCAATGATCTATCCATGGAGATGCATAGCAACGAGGGAGGATTGTGTCTATGTACCCTCATAGACCATAAGCGAAAGCGTTTGACAAGACGGTTGATGTAGTCGAACTTCTTCGTGTTCCAACCGATCGAGCACCGAACGTACGGCACCTCCACGTTCAGCACACGTTCAGCTCAATGTCGCCTTCGCCCTCTTGATCCAGAAAACGTAGCGAGGTAGTGATGACTTACGGTAGCACAACGGCGTGGTGACGGTGGTGGTGAACCAATCTTGTAGGGATTCGCCTAAGCACTGCAACGATCTAGAGCGGAGGAGTAAACTAGAGGCGGAGGGGTGCTGACACACGGCGTGGAATAAGTTGTGTATTGTGTGGCACCCCTCCCCACATATATATAGGTGTGGCAAGGGAGGAGGTAGCCCTAGGGCGCCTCCAATAGGGTCGGCAGACACCCTAGGGTTTTCCTAGCCCCTCCCTTCCATTTAATGCACAAGGGAGAAGGAAAGGGGGGGCGCCCCTTCTCTTTCCTTTCTCCCTTCCGGAGATATGGTAGGAGGAGCTGGCGCCTCCTCCTTCCATCTAATTGGGTGTGGCTGCCTAAGGGGGGGCGCACCAGCCCATGTGGGCTGGTGTGTTCCCTCTACATGGCCCAATAAGGCCCAATACTCTCCCGGTGCCTCCGGAACCCCTTCCGGTAACTTGCCGGTGCATTCCGAAACCATTCCGAGACCAAATAGCATCATCCTATATATCAATATTTGCCTCCGGACCATTCTGGAGCTCCTCGCCATATCCGTGATCTCATCCGGAACTCCGAACAATATTCGGTCACCAAAATACATAACTCATATAATAACAAATCAACATCGAACGTTAAGCGTGCGGAACCTACGGGTTCGAGAACTATGTAGACATGACCGAGACACCTCTCTGGCCAATAACCAACAGAGGAACCTAGATGCCCATATTGGCTATTACGTATTCTACGAAGATCTTTATCGGTCGAACCGTTATGACAACATACGTAATTCCTTTTGTCCATCTGTATGTTACTTGCCCGAGATTCGATCGTCGGTATCTCCATACCTAGTTCGATCTCGTTAACGGCAAGTCTCTTTACTCGTTCCGCAATACATCATCTCGTGACTAACTCATTAGTCATTTGCTTGCAAGGCTTCTTATGATGTGTATTACCGAGAGGGCTCAGAGATACCTCTCCAATACTCTGAGTGACAAATCCCAATCTCGATCCATGCCAACTTAACAAACACCTTTGGATATACCTGTAGAGCACCTTTATGATCACCTAGTTACGTTGTGATGTTTGATAGCACACAAGGCATTCCTCCGGTATCCGGGAGTTGCATGATCTCATGGTCGAAGGAATATGTATTTGACATGCAAGAAAGCAGTAGCAATAAACTGAACGATCACATGCTAAGCTAATGGATGGGTCTTGACCATTAGATCATTCTCCTAATGATGTGATCCCGTTATCAAATGACAACACATGTCCATGGTTAGGAAACCTTAACCATCTTTGATCAACGAGCTAGTCTAGTAGAGGCTTACTAGGGACACGGTATTTGTTTATGTATTCACACATATATTTAAGTTTCCGGTCAATACAATTCTAGCATGAATAATAAACATTTATCATGATTAAGGAAATATAATAATAACTATTTTATTATTGCCTCTAGGGCATCCATCACCTAGGTGCTCTCGTGTCTGGCTCTGACGGTGTCCCGTGATGTTGAGTTTTTTTGTTCCTATCCCCAAGCTTTAGTACCTTTCTTCATTTTTGGGTCTTCATTCGGTTTTGGCTGATTAACCGAGAATGTTAGGTTTTTTAGTCTGTTTTTTTTAACTGGACCAACTCTCTTCTTCTTAATGAAATGCAGGAACACCTTGCCTCGCATGAGGTTTGTCAAAAAATTCTTGGATTAATGATCCAAAGCATTGTACTTGTAATGTTGCCAAGTTTGAATGAAGTTACAAGTTATTCTAAAAAAACTCTCTCCACCGAGCTCCGGTCCCCATATGATCGAAGAGACGGCATCACCACTACTCACTTTTGTCAACGCCATCCCTCCACGCCCCCTGCCCTAGAGAGATGTTGTCTTCTCCATTCCTGATCTCACTCCATTGAGGATGCCGTTTCTTGGAGTGGTATAGGAGGAGACGGGCGGCGAGCAGCGTTGGCGACTGGGGTGATGGAAGGTGCATGTAGAGGTCGCATCGGTGGAGCCATGGGGGCCAAACGTACGACTCATGCAAGGTGAAGGCATGCGGGCGGTGGCTACTCCGGTAAATGCTTGACTGTACTACCACCGCAACTAGATTTTTAGTCCTGTATGGCCAGTTTAGACATGATTCCACCATTTTATTAAGGTCGGCCTCAATAAGGCTATCACCAAGTATAATAACTGGAGAGTTGTAGTTCTAAAGTATACGGTAGAGGGCGTGTACAAGATTTAGTGCTACGAGGCGTGGGAATAGGGCGGGGGGGG
>LR738713.1:564022087-564105290 GCA_902687465.1 Secale cereale | reverse complement strand
GGGAGAAGGTGGGGGGTATGCCTCACAGGGATATACCATAAGGGGGGGTCAAAATTACTTCAAACTAAAAAGAAAGGAAATGCAAAATTAATAAATCAAATTTGATGGGATATTTTTCTGTTTCTATGCAAAAAAAATCAAGTACCTAGTTCTCTGTGCTCGAGACATTAGTGATGAATTGGTATCTTGTTGGTGGATCCATGAAATGCTGGAGATGAATCGCCAACTTACTGGTGGGTTACGCGAGTTTTTTTTTTCTTTTGAGGAAAAATACCAATCTATTCATCAATCATGGTAGTACGGGGAACACGAGAGGTAATAAAAATTACAACCAGGTCTATGAACCACCTAGCGACGACTACAAGCACTGGAGCGAGCCGAAGGCGCGTCGTCGTCATCACCCCTCCATCACCGGAGCCAGGCAAACCTTGTTGTAGTAGACAGTCGGGAAGTAATCGTGCTAAGGCTCCAAAGGACCAGCACACGAGAGCAGCAACCATCGCCGATGAAGAGAGTTATAGATCGGAAAGATCAAATCTGGAACCACACGAACGAAGACGAACAAAAACTGGATCAAAATAGATCCATCGAAGACTAGCACCAACCGAATCCTATGATACCCGACGGAGACACACCACTACACATCCTCCTCCGACGCTATTCGCGCCATCGGGGCGGGGATAGGACATGAGAGACATTATTGCTACCGAGGGACATCGTCGCCGTCACACAGCCCCAACCAAGACGTTCAACGTAGCAAAAACGAAAACCGGGTCCCTCCTGCCGGCGGGGAGCCGAGATCCTCCACACCTCCACAGACCAAAGGCCATCGGAGGCAGGGCGGATCCGCGGCGGCGCTGACAGGAGGAGGAAGGAGACTCATTACTGTACTTAGTTGAGATTTATTTTACCTGATGCTTCGCTTGCTTCCATTGTTCTTGCATGTACTGGCAGGGGAACATGTCAAGACGGAACATTTGGTGGGAAACGAAGAGCTGGATCTGAGGCCATGGAATGCATGTTGCGCGACAGGCAGAAGACGGACAAATGCTTTGCTTGCTTCTTTTTGAGCCGCGCAGATCTCATCTCGCCCCATGGCGCGACCAGTGTTAGTGCTGCTGTGGGCGCCTGCTTTATCTTTCTTTTTCTTTTTTTGCGGGGCCTGCTTTATCTTTGATCGTCTGGTTTTGCTGGCAGTATGGATGGACGATTATCTTAAGAAGCTGGACTGGAACTTGTATGTATGTCTCGCTGTCTGGCGTCTGAAGAAGCGTGATATATAAATATACAACTCAACTAGCATTTTTTTTAACTCACATGTGTCTAGCTAACTAGCGTGAATCTACTTTGAAAAGCATTGGGGACAATTTTCTTTTTGAGAGGAAAACTGTAAGCAAGTACGGGGACCTCGATATTTCCGACAAGCCTGCCTAAATCTTTATAAAATGTGTATTGTAGCCTAAATTGGTGTAGGGGCTTGCTTGGCATGCAAAGACAGGAACCAATTAATTCTTGAATGTATTACTCCCTCCGTTCCTAAATATTTGTCTTTCTAGACATTCAAATGGACTGCAACATACGGATGTATGTAGACATATTTTAGAGTGTAGATTCATTCATTTTGCTTTGTATGTAGTCACTTGTTGAAATCTCTAGAAAGACAAATATTTAGGAACGGAGGGAGTACATCCTAAGAAGCTGATATTTGAACGTATGTGTATCGATCCAAAAACCGAAATTCATGGACAAGCACAATTTCCTCAACATATCGATTGGCATTTGAGGAGTTGACATTCAAATTTGGAAGATAAATGCCAAGCTCTTCGTCATATTCGTGCGACTGAAGGAACACTCCATCTGTGAAGTGCAAAAACGAGTAGGATCCCAATACCGGCAGCAGCTCCAACTGAAGCAACTGACGATAGATCAGCATGCTGTCCCAGGAACACACTGAATCTTATCATACAGACTAGTACTAGATGCAAATGCAAAAGATGATAGGGCACAGCAGAAGCTCGGGTGATAGCACAATTTCTTCAGGCGGCATACATGCATAATAACTAGTCACACATCAGGCGTTTCAGTCGTCAACAGGAAAGGTTCAAAACCGTCCCAAAACAGACACACAGGTAACTGAAAAGACTACAAACAACGACATGGTTCAGTTCAATTTTTTGGCAACCGCGCTTCGACCCCAGCATCATCTCAGTTGCAGCTATAGAACATGCTCAGCATCGAGCCACCGAAACAAGGAAGGCGCCGGACCGCGGAGCGAAAGAGACGGTTGCACCTTACAGCATGCTATCAGTCCTTGCCGGCAGCCTCCTGAAGAAGTTCAGCGGGACAGACGGCATCTTGTGGCGGAACCTCGGGTGCCTCAGGGTGTACAGGCCTGCAAGGAAGACCACAACGCGGAACGGTGTGACGTACAGGACGATCGCCGCGATGAAGCAGAAGGTCACAAACAGTGCGGTGGCCCTTGGGTCTCTCCAGCTCAGCAGAGACTGCAGCCTCTCTCCTTGTGTTGCAAGATCACCAACAACAGTCTGGATCCTCCCAGCGACGCTCCGGAGGCGGTCGTACCGCATCCTTACGATGTCAGGTGGGCGTGATGTAGGGAAGGTGTCAAACTCTTCATCAAGCTCATCAGGATGGGCGGTCTCCGCATGTGAGAGGCGAGTGTCCATGTGCGGAGGCTGCCTCGACCGCCACCGGTAGTACCACACTCCAATCAGGAATAGGTAGAGAAAGATTGTAGGCAGTATCAGCTCAGGATACAAGACCAGTATCACAAAGAGGACATGGATCAGTATAGTCGTCAGTGGGTTCCTCCAGTGACAGATCTGATCAAACCACCTAGCAACTGCAATCAGAGGACTCAAGACACCCATGATACGAAAGAAGTTTGCCTTGCTCTTTCTCATGCTCCACATGTGAGAATCCACATCCAGCATGTACTCCACAATTTCTTTTCGCAGTGGCGGTTCTGCACGGCTCAGCCTTGTTGAGACAATGTTGGTTGCTTGACGTCTTAGGTTATCAACCTGGATCACGGACAGCGGGTGTACATAGTGCATCTTGGGCAGCAAGGGCTGTGAATACAGAGTCATCATGTTGAGCAGTGATGAGCATGTGAACCGGACAGCAAGCTGTACCTCACCCATTTTCTTAACGCCAGCAGGTGTCAAAACAATAAGAGGGTATGAGTGGGTATACACCCGATCAGTTTCTAGTGTTGAGAGACGGATGCGGACCTTCCCAATTCTGGTATCCCGTGCACCATTAGCCTTTTCCCCGCCATTCAAGTGGCAATTGTCAAATACACCAATAGTGATCACAGTGCATGGATCATGCACTTCCCAAGTGTACTGTTCGTTCCATTTGGGAGTGAAACTATCAATGATAGTCCTTGTACGCACCCATTTCTGCCCATACTTAGCGACACAGTAAGGATCAGTCGTGCCGCGTCCATCCTTCGTCTTCATAGGCAACAGGCCCTGCGCTGTCAAGATACCCAGCTCAAGGACCCCGATGTTATGCTTCCACAGCTGTTTTGCAGTTGGCCTAAGATCACTACTGTAATGTGTCGATTCATCCAAGACATGATATCCACCTTCAAGACAAATTCTCAAGTGAATCCTGCTTGAGAACTTGGTCTCCTTCCTCTGCTCACCATCCACCATCACATGCTTCTCAAGATTATACCACTGGCTGTTCAGCAACTTGTGGTCCAGCCTCCGAGCTACATGCTGCAGTGAAATGACAGTTCTCCCAATTACATCATCCTTTCCTGGAGCAATCCTGTCTTCTACACTCAAAATCAGGTGCTCCTCGAACGGCTCAGCTGCAACAAACATCAAGTCCTCATTCCACATTGGATTCAGAGTCCTGCCTGGTGATACTCGGGTTCTAAGAGCCTGGTTTCCTAACATTGCTTTGACATAAACCTCAGGGAACCTGGTCTTGTCATTTGGTATAAGATCTTGTGCTTCAATGACATTGACACGCAGATACCAAAGCTTGGGAGTAAGATAAACTTTTGATCTAATACTTGCAAGGCCATCGCCAGGGATTGACGCCGCATCAGAGTGCCAAGCTTCAGGAAATGCTTCATCTGCTTGAGTACCCATCCAAACAGCTAACATCAACTCTCCTTTGACCTTGTGCCCATTCCGTTCTTCCAAGCGATACCATTGTGGAGCCAACGGGCTGTCAGGTGGAACTCGCTTTGGGACCTCATTCAGGTCAAACATAACACGTCCAATGTAGTCATCTTTAACAAAGTCTTTATCTTTGACGATAATCTCCACTACTGATGCCTGAATGCGCTCCTTTGAGAAGGCAAACACCTGGTTCCACTCAGGATTGGTCTTCTTCTCAAAATGCCGAGTTGTGCCCTTATAATTCCCAAGCTTCACCTCAACATACGGGTCACAACTTCCAGTGAGGTCCTTAGCTGGAAGTTCCTTCGCTTTTACCACTCGAACATAAAGGTACTGCATCTGCTCAACCAGGTCATAGGTGGTGGTGAGCTTGTCACCTGCAGCTGCTCCACCAAGGTGAGGAGTAGTCTCCTTCAAGGAGTACTCCTCCGGGCGGAATGGCCTCTGCATCATCTTGAATGACAGTCTTCAACCAAACAATTTCTACTCAGGATCGGAAAAGGAAGAAAGATACAGCCAATAGCGACTGATTCCCCAGAATAGCTGCAAAAAAGAAAATAAGCACGGCCTTTAAATGGTTGTTGCAGGCAACAAAATGAATGGTTGGTGTACAGAAAGAAGAGGAGGTTGGCACCTTTACAATCAGCAATTCAGGCAAGGTCGCTTTCAACCAAACATTTCGTGAGAAAATTCTCCATCTGCCATGTGGGGAAAAACATCTACATCACCAAACTTGAAAAAACATCCGCGACAAGTATAGCGACTGAACTGAGGACACTACAACATAAATGAAAAAACATACGCTACAAGTATAGCAACTAAACTGCAGACACTACAACATAAATCCATTATACGTATCAAGCAGGACAACAGTAGAGTTATGCTAGCCCTATTCTAGGCACTGCGGTAACTCGGACTTCAGAAAACGCTGAAACAGCATGTAAATTATTGGATCATGAAGAAAAGCTAGCTAGTGTTAATTTTGGAACATGAAGAGAGCCCACGCCTTTAACTACCAGTCAAGGAAGAACTAAAACAGTGCATTTGAACTAGAAAAATACTAGAAGATCTAGATGGTGCGCCGGGTGCGTGGGATTTAACTAATCGCTGGATTAAAGTAACCTCATATACCTTTATACGGATGGGAGCAGGAATGTCTGTGCGCATCAAAAAAGGTAAAATATGAATCTAACATAAGAATAGAAACCATGTAAAAAACTTGTAAAACCCTAGCGGCTCCGCACCTAGATCCTCCATCCACTACAAATTCCTTGCACCATCGTTTACTCCTACAGATCTTCCCTCGTGGCAAGCAAGAAAAAATAAATAAAGGGAAAAGCAACAGGGGAGAACATGGGACTGCGCACTCACGTACCAGATTCCCTCACGCGATCTGAACAACGAGGGATCTCGGAAAGGACGGAATCGGAGGAGGAGATATTCGCAATCAGCAGAGGTTGGCCAGGAGTCGAGAGCACGAGCAAGGGGGCAATGCTGAATGATTTCAGCAGATCTTGAGGTGGCCGAACACCGGATCTACACGCCGGAGCGGCTCCCCGCCGGCGGTCGCCACCCTCATGGATCGATCTCTTGGGTCTTCTCCTCGGCAAGAACCCTAGGTGGGAGCCGAGAGGGATAAGCGAGAGGGGATGAGAGTGGGAAGACTGAGGAAGAGTGTGGAAGAGTGAGGGAAAGCGGCGGACAGGGTGGGCCCCGGGGTGGCTTTTCTCATCGGCGTGGGGAGGGCGACCGACCGAGGCCATGCGGAGGGCGACCCAGCTGGACCCCGGTCGGCGGCTGGGCCGCGTGGTGCGTGGACCCAGTGCGTGCACCGGCATCGCGCGCGCAGGAGGTGTGCGTGTGTGAATCATTTTTCTGGATCAGCGGCGAGAGGGGCGAGGACATGGTCCATCGGCGTTTGGTAGGTGGGAAGCCGCCGAGGAAGTGAGTTGTTTAGTTGTTTCCTTTGTGCGACGATGACGGAGACAAAGTATTGTTGTCGTGAGATCACCTCTTTTTTTAAGGAAATTTTTGATTCCATTCGCTCGATTAGGGGGGTTTGGTTTTTTGAGAGAGAGAGAGAGATGATTTTAATCTCACTTTGGAATCGTTTGCTTCTTCTTTTTTAGGGGAGTTGTTTGATTCTTGATGAATAATTTGCCCCATCCTGCTTTAGGCTTTGATCTTTCTGTCTCTTTTCAATTGATATGAAATTGTTCTCTTTTTCCAAAAACAATAACTAATCATCTCTTTTCTTTTGCTCGACACAAACCAAATCAAACTATCTCTTCTCCCCCGATTCAAATGATGAACCCTAGTTTTCCGGCCGCTGCGCGTGCGCGTCCACGTCGTCGATGGTCGGTACCACTTCTCATAATGAGAAGCATGCCATGAGGAATGAAGTTAGAGGCTTGCATCATTGTTTTAAGGAGTTGTAGAAAAGCGAAGAGATTTGCACTGGATTGGTGGTTTGTAATTTGTTATTTGTTTTCTTTTCTATTTTAGTGCTTTTCGCGATGCTTGTGAAGCAATGGTACTGCAATTTGGGAACACGCATGTCCGCTGATCATTTTCTCGCTAGCTGGGATAGAAGTGCTTCATGCAGCAAAAGAAAGCTTCAATAAGTTCACCATATAACTCGGGGAATTGGCTTCACTCAGAGACAGTTCCCTCTTCTTCCCCGACAGTGACGCTGGTCGGTGTGGGGATGTGAGTGGAGCGTGAGAGTCTCTATTCAGAGTAGAGTTATGTTTAGGTCTAGGGCTAGGTATATAGTAAGGCTTCCCTTTGGGGTGTTTGGTGTCGTGTCAAACTAGAGCTACTTTTCGGCACTTGCGAGCGGCATCTAGTGGTCGTTGTCTCTTACTTCGGTCATTCTCCATGGTGGATGGCGATTGGTCATGAGGGATTCGACGGAAGGTCTGCAAGAAAAACAAGATAACGCTCCAGATCAGGTTGTCTTGGTCTTCCTCCCCTCATTTTTTGCTACCATGGGTTTGGACGAAGAAAGTGAAGCGAATCCATTTCAGAGTAACCATTGGTTATATTCCCACTTAATTAGTGGTCATCGGTTTTTGAAAATGTAGTTTTTCCTGGACCTAAGCTAACGGCCATCTCCTAAAATGCCTTTGTCATAGAATATGACGTGTCCCCTTATTACTTTATTTGATAACACAAAGGGATTCTTCTACTAACATCGATCAGCTCCAATATACTTGGCTCCGACATGAGTTCGCAAACAAGCCGAAAGAGAAAACTAGGGATATGTGTGGGAAAAAAGAGCAGGAGAAGTGTGGGACCACGTTGGCGGGCATTAGTGACTTTTCAAATTCAATTTCGGAGTAACCGTCAACAAGATTTGCGCGCTTACCTAACGGTCGTCCTTTTCGAAAATGCATTTCCTTCCGGGCATATGTTAACAATCACCTCTTCAAAAAACTTTTAAGGTATCTTTGACGCCATATTGTCTCACTCTATCTAATAATGCAAAAGGAATGGTCTTTTGATATTAGCTCTGGAGTCCAAATACCTAGCACCGACAGAGGCTTCAAACAAGTTGAAGTGAGAAGGTGTGTGGGTAAGTAGGGGAAGCGTGCGATTACGTGGCAAACATTTGCGACCTTGAGAGTAACAATTGATTGGATTCGTGCACTTTACCAACAAGTCGTCAATTTCTTTTTTTAACAATTTTCTTCTAGGCGGAAGTTAAGAATCATATCTTCAAAAGAAATGGAAGGCACGGGAAAAGACTAGGACAAGTGCATGAATATGTGACGGGTGCTTGCCACCTTTCAAACTTAAGAGAAAACGATGATTGGATTCGCGCGCTCATCAATTTGTCCTCATTTTCCAAAAAAACAAGTTTCTTTTGAGCATAAGTTAACGATCATCTATTTAGACGTATTTTTTGTGGCTTGGATGGTGTATCATCCTACTCTATAAAAAATGACGATGTTCTAAGAAACTACTCAACTTTGAATGCCTAGCACAAACACAAGATCCAAACAAAAACGAAGGAGGAAACAAGTGGAATGCGTGGGGAGACCACCGGAATTGTGGAAGTTGGGACTATGTGGTAGGCATTTGCAATATTTCATATTTCAAAGAAACCATTAGTTGGATCCGCGCGCTTAGCCAACGGTCGTCTTTCTTAAAAAAAATACAACCTTTTTGAGCATTAGTTAAAAATCGTCTCTCAAAACCCCTTTTTCGTGGCTTGGATGGCATATCATCTTACTATATCTAGAATGAAGATGTTCTAAGAACATTGTTTGACTCTGAACACCTAGCACCAATATAGGATTCAAATAAAGCAAAAAGATGAAACAAGTGGAAGGCCCTGGAAAAGACTAGGAGAAGAACGGGACTATGTAGCGGGCATTTGCCACCTTTCAAGCTTAGGAGCAACCATTGATTGGATTTTCATGCTTATCCAACATTCATCATTTTTCAAATATACAAATTTCTTCGAGCACAAGTTAACAATCATCTATTCAATGCGTCTTTTGTCATAGCTTGAATGGTGTGCCATATTAATCTAAAATGAAGATGTTCTAAGGACGCCACTAGACTCCAAATGCCTAGAATTCAAACAAGATCCAAAGAAAATCAAGATAGGAAACAAGTAGATGGCTCAAGAATAAATAAGGAGAAGTTTGGGACTATATGTCGGGCATTTGCAACCTTTCAAACTTAAGAACAACCGTTGATTGGATTGACGTGCTTACGAATGGTTGTCTTTTAAGAAAAACTTTCCAACTATAATTTGTCAATTAAATCTTCAAAATACCTTTTGTCGTGGCTTGTTTGGTGTGTCATCTTACTCTATCTAACGCAATGTTGTTGTAAGAACATTGTTGGACTTTGAATACCTGGCTAGCACCGACACAAGATCCAAATGGATTCAAAAGAGGAAACAAGTGGAAGGTATGGGAAAATACTAGAGAAGAGCGGGACCGCGTGTCAGGCACTTGCCACCGTTATAAATTAAGAGCAACCTTTGATGGGACAAAGTATTGTTGTCGTGAGACCAACTCTTTTTGTAAGGAAAATTTTGATTCTGCTCACCCGATCCAGGCGGGATTTAGTTTTAATCCCCCCTTTTTAGGGAGAGAGAGGGAGAGAGATGATTTTAATCTCACTTTGGAATTGTTTGCTTCGTCTTTTGTAGGGGAGTTTGCTTCTTAATGTATAATTTGCACCATCTTACTTTAGGGCTTTGATCTTTCGTCTTTTTTCAATTGATATATTATATTTTTGCAAAAGATAATAATTAATCATCTCTTTTCTTTTGCTTGACCCAAACCGAATTAAACCATCTCTTCTCCCCCGATTCAAATGATGAACACTAGTTTTCCAGCCGTTACTCGTCCACGCCGTCGATAGTTGGTACCACATCTCATAATGAGAAGCATGCAATGAGGAATGAAGTTAGAGGCATGGATCATTGTGTTAAGGAGTTGAAGAAATAGCGAAGAGATATGCGTTGGATTGGTGGTTTGTAATTCATTTTTTTCTATTTTAGTGCTTTTAGCGATGCTTGTGAAGAAATGTAATGTAATTTGGGAACACGCATGTCCGCTGATCATTTTCTCGAATCCATCTGGAATACAAGTGCTTCACGGAAGCGAAAGAAAGCTTCAATAAGTGTACCTACAACTCAGGGAATTGCCTTCACGTCGAGACAATTCCCTCTTCTTCCCCGACAGCGACGTTGGTCGGTGTGGAGTTGTGACCGGAGCACGAGGGTCCTTGTTCAGAGTATAGCTATATTTAGGTCTAGTGCTAGGTATATAGTAAGGCTTTCCTTTATGGTGTTTGGTGTCGTGCCAAACTGGAGCTACTTTTCGGCGCTTGCAAGCGACATCTAATGGTGGTTGTCTCCAACTTCGGTCGTTCTCCATGGTTGATGGCGATTGTTTAGGAGGGATTCAACGGAGGCTCTGCAAGAAAAACTCGACAACGCTCCAGATCGGGTTGTCATGGCCTTCCTCCCCTCATTTTTTTGCTCCATAGGTTTGGACGAAGAAAGTGAAGCGAATCCATTTCGGAGTAACCATTGGTTATATTCCCACTTAATTAGTGGTCATCGGTTTTTGAAAATATAATTCCTCTTGGACCTAAGCTAACGGTCATCTCATGAAATGTCTTTGTCATAGAATGTATGATGTGTCCCCTTACTACTCTATTCGATAACACAAAAGGGATTCTTCTACAAACATCGAACAACTCCAAAATACTTGGCTCCGACACGAGCTCGCAAAGAAGCCAAAAGAGGAAACTAGGGATATATGTGGGAAAAAGAGCAGGAGAAGCGTGGGACCACGTGGGCGGGCATTACTGAATTTTCAAATTCAATTTTGGAGTAACCGTCAACTAGATTCGCGCGCTTACCTAATGGTCGTCCTTTTCAAAAATGCATTTCCTTTAGGGCATATGTTAACAATCATCTCTTCAAAAAACCTTTTTAACGAATCTTCAACGCCATATTGTCTCGCTCTATCTAATAATGCAAAAGAAATGATCTTTTGATATCAGCTCCGGAGTCCAAATACCTAGCACCGACACAGGCTTCAAACAAGTTGAAAGAGGAAATGATGAGAAGGTGTTGGGGTAAGTAGGGGAAGCGTGCGACTACGTGGCAAACATTTGCGAACTTAAGAGTGAAAATTGATTAGATTCACGCACTTCACCAACAAGTCGTCGGTTTTAAAAAATACAAATTTCTTTTTGGACAGAAGTTAAGAATTATATCTTCAGAACACCTATTTGTCGTAGAGGATAGTCCATGAAGACATTCGGAGTTTGCTATTTGCTACTTTCAAATGTAGTGCGCCTGCTTACGTGTGCTTTTTTCCTACTCTAGTGCGATGAGTCTCTTCTCTTTCCGGTTTTACCCGACTCGATCCTTCATCTAAGTCCTGGTATCCGTACCAAGACAACTACAAATTCTAATGCATGCTCTACCTTGCACTTGACCAACAAAATGACGTATATTAATGTCATAGCCGCGACCCGAAGCAAAGGCACAATAGAAAATGTGATAAATTTAGCAAGATAGGGGCTAGAGCTGAAACGGGCGGATGCCCCTTCCTTTCTCTTCGAAATAGTCTATAATTACCTAATTTGCATCATGTTTTCGTCACGATGTATACTGTGTTGATAGGGATAGGGATGCAAAGTAAGCAAGAAATGCAGATGTGTAATAGTAAAGATTTAAGGTAAGTCTAGTATAGGTTTACATGCCGCTATACATAGTTGGATAATAGCCACATGTTCTTCTACAAAGAAGGTAAGCAAGGATGAAATAGTAACATGTATGTGTGTCATCTTACTATATATAAAACAAGGATGTTCTAAGAACACTGTTGGACTCCAAATACCTTGCACCGACACTTAATCCAAACAAAGCCAAAGGAGGAAACAAGCGGAAGGCATGGAAAAAAACTAGGACAAGTGCATGATTATGTGATGGGTGCTTGCCACCTTTCAAACTTAAGAGAAAATGTTGATTGGATTCGCGCTTGTCAATCTGTCCTCATTTTCCAAAAAAACATATTTCTTTTGAGCATAAATTAACGATCATCTATTCAAACGTATTTTTCGTGGCTTGGATGGTGTGTCATCTTACTCTATCAAAAATGACATTGTTCTAAGAAACTACTCAACTTTGAATGCCTAACACCAACATAAGATCCAAACAAAAACGAAGGGAAAAACGAGTGGAATGCGTGGGAAGACCACGAGAATTGTGGAAGTTGGGACTAAGTGGTAGGCATTTGCTCTCTTTCATACTTCACAGAAACCACTACTTGGATTCACGTGCTGAATCAACGCTCGTCTTTCTTAAAAAAATACAACTTTTTCCGAGCATAAGTTGACAAACGTCTCTTCAAAACACCTTCTTCGCGGCTTGGATGGCATGCCATCTTACTATATCTAGAATGACGATGTTCTAAGAACATTGGTGGACTCTGAACACCTAGAACCAACACATGATTCAAACAAAGCAAAAAGATGAAACAAGTGGAAGGCCCTGAAACTTAGGAAAAGCAACAGAGAAGAACATGGGACTGTGCACTCACGTACCAGATTCCAGCACGCGATCTGAACAAGGAGGATCTCGAAAAGGACTGAATCAGAGGAGGAGTTATTCATAATTCGTAGAGGTTGGACAGAAGTCAAGCACACGAGGGGAGCAATGCTGAAAGATTTCAGTAGATCTTGAGGTGGCCAACCACCGGATCTACACACCGGAGTGGATCCCCGCGGGTAGGGCGGCGGTTGATAACCCACAAGTATAGGGGATCGCGACAGTCTTCGAGGGTAGCATTTCACCCAAATTTATCGATTCGACACAAGGGGAGCCAAAGAATATTTGTAAATATTAACAATTGAGTTGTCAATTCAATCACACCTGGAGAACTAAATATCTACCACAAAGTGTTTAGTAGCACAGTAGTATGATAGCAACAACAGTGGTAACAAAGCAAGAGTAACAACAACAGTTTTGTAGTGATTGTAACAGAATGGCAATGAAAGTATCTTAGCAAAGATCAATATGCAAAAAGCGTAGGCAGTGGATCAACGATGGATATTTGTGTTGGATGATATTCATGATTTAACATTCACAACCTAGAGCGATACACAAAAGCTCTAATTCATCAATGTAATATAGGCATGTATTCCGTATATAGTCATACATGCTTATAATAGGAACTTGCATGACATCTTTTGTCCTACCCTTCCCTGGCAGCGAGGTCCATAAGGAAATCTAAGGGATATTAAAGCCTCCTTTTAATAGAGGATCGGAACAAAGCATTTTCACTTAGTGAATACATGAACTCCTCATACTACAGTCATCACTGAAAAAATCCCAATTATTGTCACCTTGGGGTATGCGGATGATAACACGTAATAGGTGCACAAAACTTGCAAGATATGATCCAAAACACACTTATATTCATGAAAACATAATAGGTTCAGATCTGAAATCATGACACTTGGGACATAGTGACAAGAATTAAGCATAGCAAAGTCATAGCAACATCAATCTTAGAACATAGTGGATACTAGGGATCAAGTCCTAACAAATTGACTCGATTACATGACAAATCTCATCCAACTCCATCATCGTTCAGCAGGCCTACGAAGTAAATACTCACTCCCGGTGGTGAGCATCATGAATTCGTTGATGGAGAAGGGTTGGTGATGATGATGGCGATGAATCTCCCTCTCGGGAGCCACGAACGGACTCCCGATCAGCCCTCCCGATGAAGAACATGAGGCGGCGATAGCTCCATATCGTAAAACGCGATGAAACTTACTTCTCTTATTTTTTTCTCGGGAAGACGGTATTTATGTAGTTGATATTAGAGGCAACAGAGCCTTGTGGGCCCCACAAGGTAATAGGGTGTGCCCTAGGGGGGTGGCCATGCCCTGTTGCCTTGTGGGTAGCAGGTGGCCCCCCTCTAGTCGATATTTGTTCCAGTATTTTTCTTTTATTCTATGAAAATTCTTCAAAAGGTTTCATCCAATTCCGATAACTTTTGTTTCTACACAAAAACAACATCATGGTAGTTTTGCTGAAAACATCATCAGTCCGGGTTAGTTTCATTCAAATCACACAAATTAGAGTTCAAAACTAGAGCAAAAGTATTTGGAAAACTAGATACGACGGAGACATATCAACTCCACCAAGCTTAACTCATTGATTGTCTTTAAGCAATTCATTTGACAAACTGAAAGTGATAAAGAATAACTTTTACGAACTCTTTTGTTCTTGTATCCGTATATAAACTTAAATAGCACCCAAGTTTTCAGCAAAGCTCATGAACTAACCATGCAAATGATAACACCTGAAACTCACATTTACTCATATCAATGGCATAATCAACTAGCAAGAAATAATAACATATCTCAAATGCTAACAGTTTGTCAAAACAATCATGATATAATATGATAACATGGTATCTTGCTAGCCCTTTCCGAGACCGCAAAACATACAAGCAGAGAAACTCTTAAGTTCAAGCAGCGACTAAACATTATAATTCACAGTAGAAGAGATCCAGTCATGCTCACATCCAACATTAACTAGACTCAATGCATAAGAATGACAATAGCGCTCTCAATATTGGTGCTTTAAATGAGAAGGTGATGACTCAACAATAAAAGTAAATAACATAAAAGTAAATAGATAGACCCTTCGCAGAGGAAAGCAGAGATTTGTAGATGTGCTAGAGCTCGAAGCTGTAACATCCTAAATTTTCAATTTGGAATGTTATACATAGATCATACTGCATTGCATATTTCTTTGCATTTTGTGCGTGGCGATCCTCGAAAATTCTAAGCAACTCAAGGACCTACGGAGAGAGTTGGGAATTCTACCGTTTTTGTATTTGAGTTTACTCGAATACCGGTACGAGGATAGTGTTGGTTTTAATTATTTTTCTCTCCTAAAAATGTTTCTAAATAAAATACATGAGCGGAGATAACATGACTTCTCCAAAATAACAGAAATATTGGAGGAAAAATATTAAAATCACTTTTAGTTTTTTTTCGGATTTATTTGTGATTTTATTTGCATAGGAAAAATTCGCGTTTTTCAAAATTGCATTTAGGTCCGGGAAAAATGTTCACTTTGTCCAAAATATTATTAGAGGACGGTGAAAATTTATTTCGAAATTTTTGGAGTCCGTTTAGTATTTCTTTTGTTAGTTTTCGTACGCCAGGACTCCTTTTTTTTAAGTGCGAACCGACTCTGGGCCGTAACCGGCTAGGACTCCCCTAGCCGGGTCTTTAAAAGCGCAGCCCGAAGGCCGCCGCCAGCCCAAGCCGCCCCGGCCGAAACCCTAGCCGCCCTCGAAACCCGCGCCGCCGCCGCCCTTAGCCCTTGCGCCGCCGCCGGTGCGAGCCGCCGCCGCCGCCGCTCGCTGCGCCGCCGCCCCGCTCGCCACGCCGTCGCCGGAGTTCGCCGCCGCCGAGGTAGTTGCCACCGCCGCCGTCGGTTTTGTTGGGAAACGTAGTATTTTAAAAAATTTCTACGATCACGCAAGATCTATCTACCAGATGCATAGCAACGAGAGGGAAGAGTGTGTCTATGTACCCTCGTAGACCGGAAGCGGAAGCGTCAAGTGACGCGGTTGATGTAGTCGAACTTCTTCGCGATTCAACCGATCAAGCACCGAACGTACGGCACCTCCGCGTTCAGCACACGTTCAGCTTGATGACATCCCACGAGCTCTTGATCCAGTTGAGCTTCACGGGAGAGTTTCGTCAGCACGACGGCGTGGTGATGGATATGATGTATTCACCGGCGCAGGGCTTCTCCTAAGCACTGCAACGGTATGACCGAGGTGTGTTTCTGTGGAGGGGGGCACCGCACACGGCTGGAACAATTCAACTTGTGTGTCTTTGGGTGCCCCCTGCCCCCGTATATAAAGGAGCAAGGAAGGAGGGCCGGCCGGCCTCCTATGGTGCGGCTAGGGCAATCCTACTAGGAATAGGATTGCAATCCTATTCCTAGTAGGAGTCCATCAAGAAGGAAGAGAGGGAAAGGAAAAGAGGGAGAGGTGGCGCCACCTCAATCCTAGTCCAACTAGGATCCCTAGGTGGGACGCCAGCCAGCCTCTATGGGCTGCCTCTCTCTTTTCCTTAAGGCCCACTATGGACCATCCCCCCTCGTAGGGGGTTCCGGTAACCCCCTCCGGCAATCCAGTTAAATCCGAAACTTTACCGGGACACTTCCGGTGTCCGAATATAGTCGTCCAATATATCAATCTTTATGTCTCGGACATTCCGAGACTCCTCGTCATGTCCGTGATCTCATCCGGGACTCCGAACTACCTTCGGTACATCAAAACTCATAAACTCATAAACTCATAATACCGATCGTCATCAAACGTTAAGCGTGCGGACCCTACAGGTTCGAGAACTATGTAGACATGACCGAGACTCATCTCCGGTCAATAACCAATAGCGGAACCTGGATGTTCATATTGGCTCCTACATATTCTACGAAGATCTTTTATCGGTCAAAACCGCATAACAACATACGTTGTTCCTTTTGTCATCGGTATGTTACTTGCCCGAGATTCGATCGTCGGTATCTCCATACCTAGTTCAATCTCGTTACCGGCAAGTCTCTTTACTCGTTCCGTAACACGTCATCTCGTGACTAACTAATTAGTCTTTTGCTTGCAAGGCTTATTGTGATGTGTGTTACCGAGAGGGCCCAGAGATACCTCTCCGACACTCGGAGTGACAAATCCTAATCTTGATCTATGCCAACACCACGAATACTTTCGGAGACACCTGTAGAGCATCTTTATGATCACCCAGTTACGTTGTGACGTTTGATAGCACACAAGGTGTTCCTACGGTATTCGGGAGTTGCATAATCTCACAATCATAGGAACATGTATAAGTCATGAAGAAAGCAACAACAGTAAAACTAAACGATCATAGTGCTATGCTAACGGATGGGTCTTGTCCATCACATCATTCTCCTAATGATGTGATCCCGTTGATCAAATGACAACTCATGTCAATGGCTAGGAAACATAACCATCTTTGATCAATGAGCTAGTCTAGTAGAGGCATAATAGGGACATACTGTTTTGTCTATGTATTCACACATGTACCAAGTTTCCGGTTGATACAATTCTAGCATGAATAAAAGACAATTATCATGATATAAGGAAATACAAATAACATCTTTATTATTGCCTCTAGGGCATATTTCCTTCAGTCTCCCACTTGAACTAGAGTCAATAATCTAGATTACAAAGTGATGATCCTCACACCCATGGAGTCCTGGTGCTGATCATGTTTTGCCCGTGGAAGAGGCTTAGTCAACGGGTCTGCAACATTCAGATCCGTATGTATTTTGCAAATCTCTATGTCTCCCTCCTTGACTAGATCGCGGATGGAATTGAAGCGTCTTTTGATGTGCTTTGCTCTCTTGTGAAACCTGGATTCCTTCGCCAAGGCTATTGCTCTAGTGTTGTTACAAAAGATTTTCATTGGACCCGATGCACTAGGTATTACACCTAGATCGGTTATGAACTCCTTCATCCAGACTCCTTCATTTGCTGCTTCCGAAGCAGCTATGTATTCCGCTTCACACGTAGATCCCGCCACGACGCTCTGCTTGGAACTGCACCAACTGACAGCTCCACCGTTCAATAAAAATACATATCCGATTTGTGACTTAGAGTCATCCGGATCAGTGTCAAAGCTAGAATCGACGTAACCGTTTACGACGAGCTCTTTGTCACCTCCATACACGAGAAACATATCCTTTGTCCTTTTCAGGTACTTCAGGATGTTCTTGACCGCTGTCCAGTGATCCACTCCTGGATTACTTTGGTACCTCCCTGCTAGACTTATAGCAAGGCACACATCAGGTCTGGTACACAGCATTGCATACATGATAGATCCTATTGCTGAGGCATAGGGAATGACTTTCATCTTCTCTCTATCTTCTGCAGTGGTCGGGCATTGAGTCTTACTCAACTTCATACCTTGTAATACAGGCAAGAACCCTTTCTTTGACTGATCCATTTTGAACTTCTTCAAAATCTTATCAAGGTATGTGCTTTGTGAAAGTCCAATTAAGCGTCTTGATCTATCTCTAGATCTTGATGCCTAATATATAAGCAGCTTCACCGAGGTCTTTCATTGAAAAACTCTTATTCAAGTATCCTTTTATGCTATCCAGAAATTCTATATCATTTCCAATCAACAATATGTCATCCACATATAATATTAGAAATGCTACAGAGCTCCCACTCACTTTCTTGTAAATACAGGCTTCTCCAAAAGTCTGTATAAAACCATATGCTTTGATCACCTCATCAAAGCGTATATTCTAACTCCGAGATGCTTGCACCAGTCCATAGATGGATCGCTGGAGCTTGCATACTTTGTTAGCACCTTTTGGATCGACAAAACCTTCTGGTTGCATCATATACAACTCTTCTTTGAGATATCCATTCAGGAATGCAGTTTTGACATCCATTTGCCAGATTTCATAATCATAAAATGCGGCAATTGCTAACATGATTCGGACAGACTTAAGCATCGCTACAGGTGAGAAAGTCTCATCGTAGTCAACTCCTTGAACTTGTCGAAACCCTTTCGCAACAAGTCGAGCTTTGTAAACAGTAACATTACCGTCTGCGTCGGTCTTCCTCTTGAAGATCCATTTATTTTCGATGGCGTGCCGATCATCGGGCAAGTCAACCAAAGTCCATACTTTGTTCTCATACATGGATCCCATCTCAGATTTCATGGCCTCAAGCCATTTAGCGGAATCTGGGCTCATCATCGCTTCTTCATAGTTCGTAGGTTCATCATGGTCCAGTAACATGATTTCCAGAACTGGGTTGCCGTACCACTCTGGTGCGGAACGTACTCTGGTTGATCTACGACGTTCAGCAGAAACTTGATCTGAAGTTTCATGATCATCATCATTAACTTTCTCACTGATTGGTGTAGGAATCACTGGAACAATTTTCTGTGATGTACTACTTTCCAATTCAGGAGAAGGTACAATTACCTCATCAAGTTCCACATTCCTCCCACTCACTTCTTTCGAGAGAAACTCCTTCTCTAGAAAGGATCTATTTTTAGCAACGAATATCTTGCCTTCGGATCTGTGATAGAAGGTGTACCCAACAGTCTCTTTTGGGTATCCTATGAAGACACATTTCTCCGACTTGGGTTCGAGTTTATCAGGTTGAAGCTTTTTCACATAAGCATCGCAGCCCCAAACTTTAAGAAACGACAACTTTGGTTTCTTGCCAAACCATAGTTCATAAGGTGTCGTATCAACGGATTTAGATGGTGCCCTATTTAACGTGAATGCAGCTGTCTCTAAAGCATAACCCCAAAACGATAGTGGTAAATCGGTAAGAGACATCATAGATCGTACCATATCCAATAAAGTACGGTTACGACGTTCGGACACACCATTATGCTGTGGTGTTCCGGGTGGCGTGAGTTGTGAAACTATTCCACATTGTTTCAAATGAAGACCAAACTCGTAACTCAAATATTCTCCTCCACGATCAGATCGTAGAAACTTTATTTTATTGTTACGATGATTCTCTACTTCACTCTGAAATTCTTTGAACTTTTCAAATGTTTCAGACTTGTTCTTCATTAAGTAGATATACCCATATCTGCTCAAATCATCAGTGAAGGTCAGAAAATAACGATACCCGCCGCGAGCTTCAACACTCATTGGCCCACATACATCGGTATGTATGATTTCCAACAAATCTGTTGCTCGCTCCATAGTTCCGGAGAACGGAGTTTTAGTCATCTTGCCCATGAGGCATGGTTCGCAAGCACCAAGTGATTCATAATCAAGTGATTCCAAAAGTCCATCACTATGGAGTTTCTTCATGCGCTTTACACCAATATGACCTAAACGGCAGTGCCACAAATAAGTTGCACTATCATTATTAACCTTGCATCTTTTGGTTTCAATATTATGAATATGTGTATCACTACAATCGAGATCCAATAAGAATAGACCACTCCTCAAGGGTGCATGACCATAAAAGATATTATTCATAAAAATAGAACAACCATTATTCTCTGATTTAAATGAATAACCGTCTCGCAATAAACAAGATCCAGATATAATGTTCAGGCTCAACGCTGGCACCAAATAACAATTATTTAGGTCTAAAACTAATCCCGAAGGTAGATGTAGAGGTAGCGTGCCGACGGCGATCACATCGACTTTGGAACCGTTTCCCACGCGCATCGTCACCTCGTCCTTAGCCAATCTTCGTTTAATCCGTAGTCCCTGTTTCGAGTTACAAATATTAGCAACCGAACCGGTATCAAATACCCAGGTACTACTACGAGCATTAGTAAGGTACACATCAATAACATGTATATCACATATACCTTTGTTCACCTTGCCATCCTTCTTATCCGCCAAATACTTGGGGCAGTTCCGCTTCCAGTGTCCAGTCCCTTTGCAGTAGAAGCACTCAGTTTCAGGCTTGGCTCCAGACTTGGGTTTCTTCGTGGAAGTAGCAATTGTCTTGCTATTCTTCTTGAAGTTCCCCTTCTTTCCCTTGCCCTTTTTCTTGAAACTAGTGGTCTTGTTAACCATCAACACTTGATGCTCCTTTTTGATTTCTACCTCTGCAGCCTTGAGCATAGCGAAGAGCTCGGGAATTGACTTTTGCATCCCTTGCATATTATAGTTCATCACGAAGCTTTTATAGCTTGGTGGCAGTGATTTAAGAACTCTATCAATAACACTATCCTCGTCAACTTTGCAACCAAGTTGAGTCATATGATTGTAGTACCCAGACATTCTAAGCAAGTGTTCACTGATAGAACTATTCTCCTCCATCTTGCAGCTGTAGAACTTATTGGAAATCTCATATTTATCAATCCGGGCATTTGCTTGAAATATTAACTTCAACTCCTGGAACATCTCATATGGTCCATGACGTTCAAAACGTCGTTGAAGTCTCGGTTCTAAGCCGTAAAGCATGGCACACTGAACTATCGTGTAGTCATCAGACCGCGATTGCCAGACGTTCAAAGTGTCTACATTAGCGGGAGGGGGCTTGTCACCTAGCGGTACTTCAAGGACATAATTCTTCTGTGCAGCAATGAGGATAATCCTCAGGTTACGGACCCAGTCCGTGTAATTGCTACCATCATCTTTCAACTTAGCTTTCTCTAGGAATGCATTAAAATTCAAAGGAACGGTAGCACGGGCCATTGATCTACAACAACATAGATATGCAAAAACTATCAGGACTAAGTTCATGATAAGTTAAAGTTCAATTTAATCATATTAAGGAACTCCCACTTAGATAGACATCCCTCCGGTCATCTAAATGATCACGTGATCCAAATTAACTAAACCATGTCCGATCATCACGTGAGATGGAGTAGTTTCAATGGTGAACATCTTATGTTGATCATATCTACTATATGATTCACGTTCGACCTTTCGGTCTCCAGTGTTCCGAGGCCATATCTGCATATGCTAGGCTCGTCAAGTTTAACCCGAGTATTCTGCGTGTGCAAAACTGGCTTACACCCGTTGCATTTGAACGTAGAGCTTATCACACCCGATCATCACGTGGTGTCTCGGCACGATGAACTTTCGCAACGGTGCATACTCAGGGAGAACACTTATACCTTGAAATTTAGTAAGGGATCATCTTATAATGCTACCGTCGTTCTAAGCAAAATAAGAAGCATAATAAGATAAACATCACATGCAATCAAAATATGTGACATGATATGGCCATCATCATCTTGTGCTTTTGATCTCCATCTCCAAAGCACCGTCATGATCACCTTCGTCACCGGCGCGACACCTTGATCCCCATCGTAGCATCGTTGTCGTCTCGCCAACTATTGCTTCTACGACTATCGCTACCGCTTAGTGATAAAGTAAAGCAATTACATGGCGATTGCATTTCATACAATAAAGCGACAACCATATGGCTCCTGCCAGTTGCCGATAACATTACAAAACATGATCATCTCATACAAAACCATATAACTCATCATGTCTTGACCATATCACATCACAACATGCCCTGCAAAAACAAGTTAGACGTCCTCTACTTTGTTGTTGCAAGTTTTACGTGGCTGCTACGGGCTTAGAAAGAACCATTCTTACCTACGCATACAAAACCACAACGATGTTTCGTCAAGTATGTGCTGTTTTAACCTTCACAAGGACCGGGCGTAGCCACACTTGATTCAGGTAAAGTGAGAGAGACAGACACCCGCCAGTCACCTTTAAGCAACGAGTGCTCGTAACGGTGAAACCAGTCTCGCGTAAGCGTACGCGTAATGTCGGTCCGGGCCGCTTCATCTCACAATACCGCCGAAGCAAAGTATGACATGCTGGTAAGCAGTATGACTAGTATCGCCCACAACTCATTGTGTTCTACTCGTGCATATCATCTACGCATAGACCTGGCTCATGATGCCACTGTTGGGGAACGTAGTATTTTAAAATTTTCCTACGATCATGCAAGATCTATCTACCAGATGCATAGCAACGAGAGGGAAGAGTGTGTCTACGTACCCTCGTTGACCGGAAGCGGAAGCATCAAGTGACGCGGTTGATGTAGTCGAACTTCTTCGCGATTCAACCGATCAAGCACCGAACGTACGGCACCTCCGCGTTCAGCACACGTTTAGCTTGATGACGTCCCACGAGCTCTTGATCCAGTTGAGCTTCACGGGAGAGTTTCGTCAGCACGATGGCGTGGTGACGGATATGATGTATTCACCGGCGCAGGGCTTCTCCTAAGCACTGCAACGGTATGACCGAGGTGTGTTTCTGTGGAGGGGGGCACCGCACACGGCTGGAACAATTCAACTTGTGTGTCTTTGGGTGCCCCCTGCCCCCGTATATAAAGGAGCAAGGGAGGAGGGCCGGCCGGCCTCCTATGGTGCGGCTAGGGCAATCCTACTAGGAATAGGATTGCAATCCTATTCCTAGTAGGAGTCCATCAAGAAGGAAGAGAGGGAAAGGAAAAGAGGGAGAGGTGGCGCCACCTCAATCCTAGTCCAACTAGGATCTCTAGGTGGGGCGCCGGCCAGCCTCTATGGGCTGCCTCTCTCTTTTCCTTAAGGCCCACTATGGACCATCCCCCCTCGTAGGGGGTTCCGGTAACCCCCTCCGGCAATCCAGTTAAATCCGAAACTTTACCGGGACACTTCCGGTGTCCGAATATAGTCGTCCAATATATCAATCTTTATGTCTCGGACATTCCGAGACTCCTCGTCATGTCCGTGATCTCATCCGGGACTCCGAACTACCTTCGGTACATCAAAACTCATAAACTCATAATACCGATCGTCATCAAACGTTAAGCATGCGGACCCTACGGGTTCGAGAACTATGTAGACATGACCGAGACTCATCTCCGGTCAATAACCAATAGCGGAACCTGGATGTTCATATTGGCTCCTACATATTCTACGAAGATCTTTTATCGGTCAAAACCGCATAACAACATACGTTGTTCCTTTTGTCATCGGTATGTTACTTGCCCGAGATTCGATCGTCAGTATCTCCATACCTCGTTCAATCTCGTTACCGGCAAGTCTCTTTACTCGTTCCGTAACACGTCATCTCGTGACTAACTCATTAGTCTTTTGCTTGCAAGGCTTATTGTGATGTGTGTTACTGAGAGGGCCCAGAGATACCTCTCCGACACTCGGAGTGACAAATCCTAATCTTGATCTATGCCAACACCACGAATACTTTCAGAGACACTTGTAGAGCATCTTTATGATCACCCAGTTACGTTGTGACGTTTGATAGCACACAAGGTGTTCCTACGGTATTCGGGAGTTGCATAATCTCACAGTCATAGGAACATGTATAAGTCATGAAGAAAGCAACAACAGTAAAACTAAATGATCATAGTGATATGCTAACGGATGGGTCTTGTCCATCACATCATTCTCCTAATGATGTGATCCCGTTGATCAAATGACAACTCATGTCAATGGCTAGGAAACATAACCATCTTTGATCAATGAGCTAGTCTTGTAGAGGCATACTAGGGACATACTGTTTTGTCTATGTATTCACACATGTACCAAGTTTCCGGTTGATACAATTCTAGCATGAATAAAAGACAATTATCATGATATAAGGAAATACAAATAACATCTTTATTATTGCCTCTAGGGCATATTTCCTTCAGGTTTTTCTTAAAAACCGATCTTTTTTTAGAAACCCTAGATTCGTTTTTTTAGATCGGTTCGATTTTTCTTTTCGGTTTAGATATTTTGCGGACGTTCGTCCGTACGTTCATTTTGACAAACGTTGTTCGCCCGCTAGCCGCAGACAGCGAACATTCGTTCGTTTGCCTGTTCGTCCGTTTTCTTTTTCGGGGTATTTATCCGCGATTATTTTCGATCTCGATTTTTGCCCTGATCTTGTTTTTCGTTTTTCTTTTCGCCCGGGAGTCGGAATCAGGTGATTCAAAATCCCAGATCTTCGTCTCGACGCCCTCTTTCCGTTTAACCAACTTGAACAAGGTTTTGCTACTGTAAAATTTGATCCTAGATCAAACTAGTAAAACATACCTTTTTCCTTTCGCAGTTTGAGTTCCATTGTTTCTTTCGATTTGTTTCTTTTTGCAAACCGGAGTTCTTAAGTTGGACTTTCTGGTTAGATCTTCTCTTTTGGAGTTTTGTTTGTGCATCATTGCTTGATTGCTTATGTATGCTATTGTTTGCTTGCGATAGAATACCCAGACTGTGAAGCGTGCTACTACGAGTCTCTAGGTTTTGCGAATCATCAACAAGGCAAGTAACACTTTGATCATACCCTTTTATTACCCAGTTTTTATGCATTAGATCAAACCCTCACACATTGCATGAGTAGGATCTCTTAACTTGTGGGTCCGGGAAGTAGTTTGAGGTAGAACCTATTACCTGCATTATTCCCAAACCCTTGGGAGTTACTTCTACGCTATGCTTAGGTTATCATGCTATGCTCGTAGACGTGGTTTGGGTTTGAGTGAAATCCATGACAGATGTGAGTTGTTAATTAATGGTTCAACTTAAGGTGGCTACTTGATACACATCTGGGTGGATTGGTTGCAGGGCACCTGGGGAATCCAGTGTTGTCCTAGGAAATCCTGGGGTTTCCATGTGACTGTCCTATGGAATGCCACCCAGACTCAAAGGGATCATAAAACTATTCATGCTAGAAACTTCCGCGTGCAGCCACAATGCCATTATGGGCTCTGGCATAGTATGAGTAAGTTGTTTGAGCTCTTTCGTGGTGGACTAGCAGATGTAGGGGAAAGTAGGTGTACGGGTCCACCTGGGGTAAAGAGTAAATGCTTCGGAAAGACTGTGTCTCGGTCATTCGTTTCTCAAACACCATGTAGTGCGAGAAATCCAACGGAGGAGATCGAGTCTTGTGGGAAAAGTCGACAAACCTCTGCAGAGTGTACAAACTGATCATGATTAGCCGTGTCCCTGGTTATGGACAAATCTTGAGTATTTGGTACTTGAATTATTGGTTGATCTCATCACTCAAAAATAAATTTGTTGGGTTAATGATTACTTTAATTGGGATTGAGTTGGAGGTACCTTCTCAATGATGTTTCAACTACCATGATAGTTAAAATAAAACTTATTCCTTTGTTGTAGGAAAAAATAGGCTTTACGCAAAAACTTTAACCTTAGAGCCTCCACCAGCCAAATATGCATATAGTGTTAGTCTTTATTTCTGTTACTTGCATCTTCTGTGTTATCTTGGCAGCATATTCCATGTGCTGACCCATTTCGGGCTGCAACATGTTACGTTGCAGACTTTTCAGACGAGGAGTAAGACGTTCTAGGTCGTTTGTCATGCACTCAGCTATGCCGTTGGAGTTGATGGACTCACTTATCTTCCAAGCCTTTCGCTGTTATTTTGTTAGATGGCCTTAAGCCATAGACTTTTGTAATAAGTTATCTTTGGAGACACTCAATGTAATAAGTGTGTGATTGCCACTCTGTTATAAATCCTTCAAGTACTGTGTGTGTCAGCATTACCGATCCAGGGATGACACTGAAACACAGAGACTTCGGTCCATTTGGATCGTGGTCGCTACAGAAGCTTAAATCATAGACAAATACATTTTGAGAAGAGTTTTTTTCCTATCAACATCACGACAAAGGATTTTCAATATCTTCCATGCTAAACACATTATCGGCAGTTCCCAAGCAGAAAGGTTTAACCCCCTTCAACCATACAACCATAAGCCATGGCTAGCCGAATTCACGGGTGCCCTCCATACAATCAAAGTTTCGGGGGAGTTTGTTTTATTATATTTTTCTTTATTTTGATTACATGACCGGGCATCCAATTAATTACCAGCCTCTCTCGTGCAATGAAATGTGAGTAAACAACCATAATGAAAATAACCCGCTTAGCATGGAAGATACTGACCACCCCCCATCGCTCCATGAGCGGTACGGGCACGCAAAACATATGCTTATTTTAATGATTAGAGATGGCACATGCAAATTTACTTAGTAGGGTAGAGTAATACTACATGTAGGTAGATATGGTGGACTCATGTGGAACAACTTTGCTTTAAGGATTTGGATGCACAAGCAACATTCTCGCTTAGTTGAAAGTGCAATCATGCCCTTAATTGTATTTTGATGTTGTTGACAATATACACATAGGGGACTAATAGTGTTTGTCAAGTTTATCTCAAGATTAGTCCCCACAGGACAGTGTGTGGATCATGACTACGGACATACATATATTTCTCAAGAACGAGGAAACAAGACAACTAGCTTATGATTTTATGTTTGTTCTTGGGTATAGGGATCCCGCACTATTGAGAGGGGAACATGGGGTGTCATGAAGGGCTTGCTTAAAATCTCACGATTTTCCTCTCTTCTTTCCTTTCTCCTGTGGTCACTGTCTCTGTCTTTCTCGAAGGTCTGATACTTGTCAGAAGTCCGGGCATCCAATGCACAACGGACGACCAGTATTCACCAGAAGTCTAGTACTTTCTATACAGAGCCAAAACATCGAATTTCCGATCCCCACCGGAAACCTGGCATGTCCCTAACAGAGCTAAAACTTCAGACATCCGGTCCCTGTCGGACACCCAGTGATTTGGAAGACCGACGTATGTCGGAAATTCGGTTCTCACTACCCTGAGCCAAGACGTCGGACAATCGGTATTTGCCGGAAATCCGGTGTCATCCCAACAGAGACATCCTATTGGACGCCTGGTCTGTAGCGGCGACCAGTGTATCTCGGTGCACCAAATGACTGGCTCTTACCAGATATCCATGGATACATACATATCACCAATATACTGCCACGTTCATAGTTTCACCAAAGAGCTGTCAGACGTACGGTAATGTGTCGGTTGTCCGTTGTCTGCCAAGGCACCAGACGTCCGGTATGCTTCGGTCGTCCGACATCTGCTGCACTCAAGTGGCTCCAACGGCAACTTATTGGGGGATACTATAAATCTCTCTCTCCTATCATGTGAGAGGGTTAACCATTCACTTTGAGCATCCCCAAGAACACATGTCACACTTTCTCTCAAACTCATACACCAAATTCTAGACTCCTAAGGGATTTGAGAGAATTTGTGAGAAGTTGTCCAATCAAGTGATAGATGCACTCCTTCCCCTTCTCCTTACCAAAGTAATTCATGATTTGAGCAAGTTTTGAGCTTTTCCCCATCGTTCTTGTTACTCTTGGAGGTTGGAGACTCCTAGGCGGTAGGAGTTCTTCGGAGAGTAATCGTTCATTATGATTTCCCCTGGATAGTTTGTGAGGGTCTGAAGACCACCCCAAGGTCTACCACTAGTGGTAGAGAATCGCCTTCGTGCTGATATCTCAAAGAGAGAATAGGGTGAGCCTTCGTGGCGTTGGTGTGCCTTCATGGTAACATCCATCTCTCTAAACGATGACGTAGTTTCCCTCCAAGGAAGTGAACATCGGCATACATCCTCATCTCTCGGATTTGCGGTTATTCCTAACCCTAGCTCCCTACTTGTGGTTACTTGTCTCTTAGTATTTACTTATCTTATATTGTGTGTGTTTGTTCGTATACTTGTTGAACTTGGTCACCTTGCTTAGCTTATTGTATCATCTTTGCAATTGTCAGGCTCACCTTCATATTCCAAGTTATAGCCTAAAATTGCAAGTAAGAATTAAAATTTGTAATTGTACATATTCACCCCCTCTAGGTCCATCTCGATCCTGTCAACTGGAATCAGAGTCATGTGCTCTATTCTTGTAGCTTAACCGCCCTAGAGCGAGATGAACCCTAATGGGACCCCCGTTGTTGCAAATCCGAAGGAGAAGGGTGCGGCTTTTTCTGAAGCCAAGTCCTTCACTTCTGAGGATTTGGAAAGGGCCCTTTCTAAGAACAAGGAGGAGCATGATGCTTCTCTTGAGGCCTTGGTCCAAGTGAGGTTAGCAGCATTATCCATGATGCTCACACCACTTACCAATTCGTGTGGTGTGGCTTCGAGGCCAGTTGTGCCTATTCCTCCTTTAGGCCAACAACCTCGTAGTAGTGATCACTCTGGTGTTCCATGTCTTTATGCAAAACCTCAAGTAGAGAAACCAAAGTATAACCCTGGAGGCAAACCTCCTTTGCTTGACGACAGTGCCGATTTTGCTTTGTGGAGATCGAGTTGGTATGCAGGATCATCTTAGGTTCACCAATGATGAGATGTTGTACATCTTGGAGTATGGCTACGACCCCGTCGATCCAAAGAATCTCACACCAACAGAAACATATGAAAAGCATCTCAATGACACCGCAATCATGTGCATAAGGAAAGGAATGAATGATAAGCAATGGATACCTTACATACACATCCACTGGTGCACGTCGGTCCTAAACAAACGGCTTAAAACCCCTTTCCGTGACGGCATCTGGAACCGTCGCCAAGTGAGTGTGGGTGATAGGGGGTCCTTCCCACATGACCCAGAAACCGTCGGGGATATGCCCTCCTGGCACACACACGTTCGGCAAAATGAGGGCGTGTGCGACCGGCGAGCACTCAAATACGGAAATACGTACAGTAGATCTAAAAAAATACAATTATACGGCGAAATTGTTTCCGGTCGCAAGTACATCCCACACAGTCAATCCCCGCTAAATGTTTCCATTCGTATGCACATCCCACACAGTCGCTCCAAGGAAAATGTTTCCGTTCACAGGTACATCACACACATTTATTCATGTTAAATCGTTTGCGTCATTGAATGTATCACACACGGTACGTAGAAGAAACTGTGTGGCAAAGGTTTTCCATCACACACGGTTTTTATGTGGTAAACGTTTGCGCAAGGTGGCCTAACGCAAACATTTTTCAAGAGAAAGTCGTGTGTGATAGTTCATTGATCCAACACGGTTTATTCCTAGAAACTGTGTGCATTGCCTGAGGTCATCGCCCATGGTATTTCTACAACAACCATTTCCAATAGCAAAACACAATTAGCAGGCTAATTATCCAATTATTCATAATCCATTTATTAATCTAATTGACATTTCATATTAAGCACACAATATATTTCATTTCCATATTAAGGAAGTAGAATTTCATAATTGAAATACATCAGAGTACACCATGATATAGCTTCAGCACTCAGCTACCCCATTACACAACTGCACCAGCAGCAAGTTCCACATGCAACTTGTAGAACCTTTTGAAATTAACATCATAGACGGTATATAGACAGATGCATCTCATCTGGAAAACTGCTGAAGCGGAAGGTGAATATTGAGCCTTCATTCTTGTTGAAGGTCTTTGCAACTTTAGGCCAGTGCCTATGGATGATTGACCGTCCGTCCTTCGTCCTCTTCAGGAACACTTCAATATTGAACCGTGGGTTTTGTATGAAAACCTTCCTCGCCTCCTGACCATAGAGGTGGTTTGAGAGGTAATCATAAGTGAACTGCTTTGGAAAGGCCTGAAAACAAGGATGTGCATAAATATCTTCTTTATATTGGAAATGAGGCAAAGAAATAAAAAAAGGCAAGGTATAATAGTTAGTACCATCTTGTAGTGAACTGATGTCTTCTTCATTGTGCAGACAAAGATCTTGTTGTTTTTTGTCGCTAATTTCTTTATCCTAACAATCTTTCCGAGTTTCTTGATTTGATTGATATTCATGGACAACTCATTTCCCCGTATGCAAAAAGGGTCGAACAGTGGGTCAAAACCTCTAACAGCAGGACCTACATGTGCAAGACCAAATTGTCAAAAACCAAAATATTAGAATGGTTCCTGCAATTGCACAATAATGTGCTATTAGACAACGGACCATGCACGTGCTAACCTCGATTATAAACTGCTACCTCTTGAGCCTGCCTTGTATTCCCTCGAAGAGGAAAGGGAGAAGCAGCACAGTAGCGTAAGTATTTCCCTTAGTTTTTGAGAACCAAGGTATCAATCCAGTAGGAGACCACGCACGAGTCCCTCGCACCGGCACAAACAAATAAGAACTTCGCAGCCAACGCAATAAGGGGTTGTCAATCCCTTTACGGTCACTTACGAAAGTGAAATCTGATAGAGATGATAGTTTATATTTTTGGTATTTTTGGTTTATAAGAACAACAAATAAAAGCAAGAAAAGTAAAGTAGATGTAGATTGATATGTTGAGAATAGGGCCATAGTTTTCTCTAGTGGCTTCTCTCATGATAGCGATATTCTACGGCGCGAGCAATTGATAGAAAAGCGAATAATTATGAGACTATCTAGGCATGATCATTGTATATAGGCATCACATCCGAGATAAGTAGACCGACTCCTGCCTGCATCTACTACTATTACTCCACACATCGACCGCTATCCAGCATGCATCTAGTGTATTGAGTTCATAAGAACAGAGTAACGCCTTAAGCAAGATGACATGATGTAGAGGGATAAACTGAAGCAATATGATATAAACCCCATCTTTTTATCCTTGATGGCGGCAATACAATACATGCCTTGCTGCCCCTACTGTCACTGGGAAAGGACACCGCAAGATTGAACCCAAAGCCAAGCACTTCTCCCATTGCAAGAACTATAGATCTAGTAGGCCAAACCAAACCAATAATTCGAAGAGACTTGCAAGGATATTATGAGCACACATAAAAAGTTCAGAGAAGAACCAAATATCTTTCATAGATAACCTTGATCATAAACTCACAATTCATCGGATCTCGACAAACACACCGCAAAAAGAGATTACAACGAATAGATCTCCTTGAAGACCGAGGAGAACTTTGTATTGAGATCCAGAGAGAGAGAAGAAGCCATCTAGATACTAGATATGGACCCGAAGGTCTGTGGTAAACTACTCACAACTCATGGTGAGGGCGATGATGATGATGATGAAGGACTCCGTGATGGATCCCCCTCCGGTGGAGCTCCGGAACAGGCTCCAAGATGGGATCTTCATGGGAACAGAAGGTACGGCGGTGGAATTAGGGTTTTCTCTCTGTTCACGGAGGTTCTGGGGTACGTAGACTTATATAGGAAGAAGGAGGGCACCGGGGGACGCTCGAGGGGGCCATGAGGCAGGGGGCGCGCCCCCCCACCCTCGTGGGCCAGCCCTCGATCCCCTGACGTGGTTCTCAAGCTCCGCGTGCGTGATTTTCTCCAAAAATATCTCTCGCGAAGGTTTCATTCCGTTTGGACTCCGTTTGATATTCTTTTTCTGCAAAACCCTGAAACAGGCAAAAAACAACAATCTAGACCGGGCCTTTGGGTTAGTAGGTTAGTCCCAAAAATGATATATAAGTGAATGATAAAGCGCATTAAACATCCAAGACTTCATAAATAATAGCATGGAACAATAAAAAATTATTGATACATTGGAGACGTATCATAAACCTCAGTGCTTCCCATTGTTTCCCTGCAACACATATAAGGTAGTTAGTCATCAGGTTAAGTAAGGGTTCACATGCTATCAGTAAAATATGTTGATGAAAAATAAGCACATTGCAGATTCATCAGATTAATTGAAGCCACACGGAAAACCCATTTACCCAAACCAAGCATGATTAAGAACTAGAAAATATAGCACTTGTATATGTTTCTCATGTATTAAGTGCAGTCAAATTCGATTTATTCCTCACATGCACAATAATACAGAATTCTACCCACAATAATTGGACGTCGCGTTGCAGAATTGAACCAAGCAGTTAACTAAACACCACAATAAATGAACCAAAAATTAACTGAGCACCACATTGCACAAATATAACATACTCCTAATAGAAGATCAGAGAGTTAACCAAACAGTTAACTACAACCAATTGTAGCAATTGTATTTGTTTCTCAGGTATTTACTACAGCCAAATTCAATTTATTCCTCACATGGTATACAATAACAGAATGCACCCACAATTTTATAAAGATAAATTTGATTTATTTCTCACATGGAAGACAATACAAAATTGCATCCTGAAGAATTGAACATCACATTTGCAGAATTGAACCAAATAGTTAACTGAAGAGTGAAGACGACAACTAATTAACAAAACAGTTAATAAGTGAGCACCACACTACACAAAATATAGAACATATACACTAGAGCAACATATTGCATGGTGAAATTAGATAGCACAACTCACTAGAATTTGTGAAGGAAAGACAGGAGCAGCACACACAATGGGTAAATCGAGCATGCTTAACCGGCGTAGCTAGAATATGGCAAGGTGCTCCTTCAAGATCTGGGGGTTGGCACGAATGGCAGCCATCGCGACCTCATCTGCGCGTGCGGCCGCGATTTGCTTCTCCGCTGCCAAATGCTCCTTGAGGTCCTGGCTATACTGCGTGCACCATGGCTTAGGCCGGCGCTTTTTTGGTGGACGGGTCGGTGATTTGGGTGGAAGGTGTCGTGCTCGCACTGGCGGTCAGGGCATGTGGGATGTGGAAGGAGGAGGAGGATGGGGGTTGGGTGTGGATTATCTGCCTGGATAGAGGAGGCCGAGCAGCGTGAAGGAGGGTTGCCGGCGAGGAGGCGATGGCGCTGCAAGCAAGGAGTGAAGGTTTCAACTTGGAAAGGAAGGCGGAAAGAGGGGAAATGTGGCTTTTGGTAAGGGGAGGGGGCGGGGAGGTAGATATTTCCACTGAAGCCGAAAATTTGGAATCGCTTCAGCCAAAAAACTAGCGCGCAAAGTTTCATCAGTCACGGTCCCTTATTCAGAATTGTGTACGATATGTGGACATCACAAACGATTCAGATGGCTTAACCCGTGTGTGATGAGTTTGAAAGTCAAAAGTTTTGGTTCGAATTTTCCATGGTTATAGTGGTCAACCACGTCATTGCATAATTTGGGTACACAAAGGAGACTACAGCACACCCACACTTCTTAATCGAGCAAGTTCAGCAATTACATAGAGCTAGTTGACCTAAACATTACTCTAACAATTAAAGACCGGCGCTCTTAATTAAACAAAACAAAGAGTACTACTACGGCCGGTGATCATCGATTTCCGTCGCCGCCTCCATGTCCAGCTCGCGCCCGCTGGTCTCCTGGGGAAGGGGCTCCATGGCTTCCATCGCACCATACTCGGCAAGCATCTCGCCATCCGCGTCCGCCATCTCTTTGGAAAAGGATGCCATGACCTGGTCGTGGGCGGACGCGATCTAGGCTTGGACGGGCTCCGTTGTCGGAAGGTATGCGGCGGAGGAACGGACGACTGCCCGAACGCTCTCGGCGATTGCCGGCTCTTCGGCTGTGGGTTACCGACAGTTGACGGAGAAGCTTCGTTCGATTTGTGCGGTGACCTCCAGGAGCTGGGCGTGGGCCGCCTTGCTGCCTCTTGAGCTTGCGTTGTATTCCCTCGAAGAGGAAAGGGAGATGCAGCACAGTAGCGTAAGTATTTCCCTCAGTTTTTTAGAACCAAGGTATCAATCCAGTAGGAGACCACGCGCCACTCCCTCGCACCTGCACAAACAAATAAGAACTTCGCAGCCAACGTGATAAGGGGTTGTCAATCCCTTTATGGTCACTTACGAGAGTGAGATCTGATAGATATGATAGTTATATTTTTGGTATTTTTGGTTTAATAAAACAGCAAATAAAAGCAAGAAAAGTAAAGTAGATGTAGATTGATATGTTGGGAATAGACCCGGGGGCCATAGTTTTCTCTAGTGGCTTCTCTCATGATAGCGATACTCTACGGCGTGTAAACAAATTACTGTCGAGCAATTGATAGAAAAGCGAATAATTACGAGACTATCTAGGCATGATCATTGTATATAGGCATCACGTCTGAGACAAGTAGACGGAAACGATTCTGCATCTACTACTATTACTCCACACATTGACCGCTATCCAGCATGCATCTAGTGTATTGAGTTCATATGAACAGAGTAATGCTTTAAGAAAGATGACATGATGTAGAGGGATAAACTAAAGCAATATGATGAAAACCCCATCTTTTTATCCTCGATGGCAACAATACAATACGTGCCTTGCTGCCCCTACTGTCACTGGGAAAGGACACCGCAAGATTGAACCCAAAGCCAAGCACTTCTCCCATTGCAAGAACTATAGACCTAGTAGGCCAAACCAAACCAATAATTCGAAGAGACTTGCAAGGATATTATGAGCACACATAAAAAGTTCAGAGAAGAACCAAATATCTTTCATAGATAACGTTGATCATAAACTCACAATTCATCGGATCTCGACAAACACACCGCAAAAAGAGATTACATCGAATAGATCTCCTCGAAGACCGAGGAGAACTTTGTATTGAGATCCACAGAGAGAGAAGAAGCCATCTAGATACTAGCTATGGACCCGAAGGTCTGTGGTAAACTACTCACAACTCATGGTGAGGGCGATGATGATGATGATGAAGGCCTTCGTGATGGATCCCCCTCCCGGAACAGGCTCCAAGATGGGTCTCCATGGGAACAGAAGCTACGGCAGTGGAATTAGGGTTTTCTCTCTGCGTATGGAGTTTCTGGGGTACGTAGGTATATATAGGAAGAAGGAGGGCACCGAGGGTCGTGTGGGCCAGCCTCGAGGCAGGGGGGCGTGCCCCCACCCTCGAGGGCAGCCCAGCTGTCCCCTGACTTGGTCCTGATGTTTTCCGTGCGTGATTTTCTCCAAAAATATCTCTCGCGAAGGTTTCATTCCGTTTGGACTCCGTTTGATATCCCTTTTCCACAAAACCCTGAAATAGGCAAAAAACAGCAATCTGGACTGGGCCTTTGGGTTAGTAGGTTAGTCCCAAAAATGATATAAAAGTGAATGATAAAGCCCATTAAACATCCAAGACTTCATAAATAATAGCATGGAACAATAAAAAATTATAGATACGTTGGAGACGTATCAAGCATCCCCAAGCTTAATTCCTGCTCGTCCTCGAGTAGGTAAATGATAAAGAAAGAATTTTTGATGTGGAATGCTAACCAATATAGTTTTTCAATGTAATTCTCTTAATTGTGGCATGAATGTTCATATCTGAAAGATTCTAGACAAAACACTATATTGACATAAGAAATAACAATACTTCAAGCAATACTAACAAAGCAATCATGTCTTCTCAAAATACTATGGCTAAAGAAAGTTATCCCTACAAAATCATATAGTGTTGGCTATGCTCCCTTATTATCACACGAAAATATTCATATCATGCACAACCCCGATTTCAGCCAAGCATTTGTTTTCATGCTCTATCTTTTCAAACCTTTCAACTTTCACGCAATACATGAGCGCGAGCCATGGACATAGCACTATGGGTGGAATAGAGGTGGTTGTGGAGAAGACAAAAAGAGGGAGATAGTCTCACATCGACTAGGCGTATCAATGGGCTATGGAGATGCCCATCAATAGATATCAATGTGAGTGAGTAGGGATTGCCATGCAACGGATGCACTAAAGCTAAATATGAATGAAAGCTCAACAAAAGAAACTAGTGGGTGTGCATCCAACTTGCTTGCTCACGAAGACCTAGGGCATTTGAGGAAGCCCATCGTTGGAATATACAAGCCAAGTTCTATAACAAAAAGTCCCACTAGTATATGAAAGTGACTAAACATGAGACTCTCTACAATGAAGAACATGGTGTTACTTTGAAGCACAAGTGTGGAAAAAGATAGTAGCAATTATCCCTTATTTTTCTTTTCTTTTTCTTTTTCTTTTTTTTTCTTTTTTTTTGGGCCTTTCATTTTTTTCTTTGGCCTTTCTTCTTTTTTTGCGGAGGGGCTTTATAGATTCAGCCTTTCCTCCCATGGGACAATGCTCTAAAAATGATGATCATCACACTTTCATTACAACACAATATTACAACTCGATACTACAACTACAAAGTATGACTCTATATGAATGCCTCCGGCGGTGTACCGGTATGTGCAATGAAACAAGAGTGACATGTATGAAAGAATTATGCATGGTGGCTTTGCCACAAATACGATGTCAACTACATGATCATGCATGGCAATATGACAATATGATGCGTGTCATATAAACGGAACGATGGAAAGTTGCATGGAAATATATCTCGGAATGGCTATGGAAATGCCATGATAGGTAGGTATGGTGGCTGTTTTGAGGAACAATATGGTGGCTGTTTTGAGGAAGGATAAATAGCGGGTTTATGGCACCGACGAAAGTTGCGCGGTACGAGAGAGGCTAGCAATGGTAGAAGGGTGAGAGTGCGTATAATCCTTGGACTCAACATTAGTCATAAGAACTCATATACTTATTGCAAAAAATTATGAGTCATCACAACAAAACAATCAACGCATGCTCCTAGGGGGGAGGTTCGCAGGAGTTAACCATCGCACGCCCCCGACCTCCACACAAAGGTTGGCACTCTACAAATACCTCATGCTTTAACTTAGTCACACAACGGTTCACCATACGTGCATGCTACGGGAATCACTAACCTTAACACAAGTATTTCTCAATTTCATAATAACTCCACTAACATGACTCTAATATCACTATCCTCATGTCTCAAAACAATTATCAAGCATCCAACATCTCTTTCTATTCAATGCACTTGGTGTGAATTTTTGTACTACATTGACGTTGGATGTCTATCATGTGAAGACTAGTTTCTTTAGCCTAAACACATTACCATGCTGTTTTAATATACTCTCAAATAGATCTAAGTGAAGCATGAGAGTTCAACAATTTCTACAAAATAATACCACCACCGTGCTCTAAAAGATATAAGTGAAGCACTAGAGCAAAAACTATTCAACTCAAAAGATATAAGTGAAGCACATTGAGTGTTCTAATAATTTCTAGGCCATATTCAACTCTCTCAAATAGGTGTTTCCAGCAAGGATTATTGTGGCAAACTAACAAGCAAAGACTCAAATTATACAAGACGCTCCAAGCAAAATACATAGCATGTTGCGAATAAAAATATAGCTCCAAGTATAGTTACCGATGGATGAAGACGAAAGAGGGGATGCCTTCCCGGGGCATCCCCAAGCTTAGGCTTTTGATTATCTTGAATTACTTGGGGTGCCATGGGAATACCCAAGCTTAGGCCTTTGCTACTCCTCGTTCCATAGTCCATCAAAGCAATACTCAAAACTTAAAAACTTCACAACACAAAACTTAGACAAAAATTCTCGTGAGCTCCGTTAGTAAGAGAAAACAAACCACTACTCAAAGGTAAACAATGAATTCACTCTTTGTTTATATTGGTGTTAAACCTACTGTAATCCAAGTTCTCTATGGTTCATATCCTCTAATATTACTCATAGATGCATCGGAATAAGCAAACAACACACGAAAAACAGAATCTGTCAAAGACAGAACAGTCTGTAGTAATTTGAAGGGTTCGCATACTTCCGGAACTCCAAAAAATTCAAACTAAATTGGTAAATTTGCGCAATTTGTCTACTAATCAGCAGCAAAAAGAATCAACTAAAAATCACGCCCCAGTAAAATCTGAAGTCTACTTTAGTGAGCGCTAATGATTCTGTTTTCACAGCAAGATCAAATAAACTTCACACAAGTCTTACCAAAGGTTCTACTTGGCACAAACACTAAACAAAACATGAAAACACATCTAATCAGAGGCTAGATGCAATATTTATTCCCTAACAGCGACAAAAACAAAAAACAAAAAATTGGGTTGCCTCCCAACAAGCGCTATCTTTTTACGCCCCTAGCTAGGCATGATACAAGATAGATCTAGGTATTATCATCTTTGATCTTCGCTCTTTTAATGGTGTCAAGCTAGAATCCGGGAGGTTCTTTGTGTTTCCCTTCATATTCAGAAATCTTAAGGTCTGAAGCATCCAACCGCTTATTACAAAGGGTAATCAACATATTCATGCGGTGGAGATTCCCACCAACACTCTTAAGGGTTTCAAGGGATTTTTGTAATATTTTTGTTACTTCGCAAATTTTCTCAAAAACTTGCGTCCCTTCCAGGGTTGAGTTTGACTCCTTTTGGGGAGGTAGTGTTCCCACTATTCCCTCTATGATTTCATGCGCGAAACTAGGAGCAACTTCGATAAAATTTCCTTTGGCAATGCAATCCAAGAGTTGTCTATGAGACATATTCAATCCAACATAAAAATTGTGAAGCAAGATTCTAAAATTCACTTCTAAGGTGCACTTACGATAAGATTCCATTATCCTAAACCAAGCATCTTTTAAGTTTTCTCCTTGCCTTTGCTTGAAGTGAAGTACTTCAAACTCGGGAGACGAAGGAGCGGATAAGGGGCTAGCCATAATGACAAGCAAGCAAGCAACACACACAAGCAAAAAGGCAAGCGAACGAAAAACACATGGCGGAAGAAGGGCAAATAATATGGCAAGGGTGAAGTGGGGGAGAGGAAAACGAGAGGCAAATAAATGTAATGCAAAGGATAAGGGTTTGTGATAGGTACTTGGTATATGACTTTTGCGCAAGCCTCCCCGGCAACGGCGCCAGAAATTCTTCTTGCTACCTCTTGAGCTTGCGTTGTATTCCCTTGAAGAGGAAAGGGAGATGCAGCACAGTAGCGTATTTGCCTTAGTTTTTGAGAACCAAGGTATCAATCCAGTAGGAGACCACGCGCCAGTCCCTCGCACCTGCACAAACAAATACGAACTTCGCAGCCAACACGATAAGGGGTTGTCAATCCCTTTACGGTCACTTACGAGAGTGAGATCTGATAGAGATAGTCATATTTTTGGTATTTTTGGTTTAATAAAACAATAAATAAAAGCAAGAAAAGTAAAGTAGATGTAGATTGATATATTGAGAATAGACCCGGGGGCCATAGTTTTCTCTAGTGGCTTCTCTCATGATAGCGATATTCTACGGCGGGTAAACAAATTACTGTCGAGCAATTGATAGAAAAGCGAATAATTATGAGACTATCTAGGCATGATCATTGTATATAGGCATCACGTCTGAGACAAGTAGACCGAAATGATTCTGCATCTACTACTATTATTCCACACATCGACCGCTATCCAGCATGCATCTAGTGTATTGAGTTCATACGAACAGAGTAACGCTTTAAGAAAGATGACATGATGTAGAGGGATAAACTCAAGCAATATGATGAAAACCCCATCTTTTTATCCTCGATGACAACAATACAATACGTGCCTTGTTGCCCCTACTGTCACTGGGAAAGGACACCGCAAGATTGAACCAAAAGCCAAGCACTTCTCCCATTGCAAGAACTATAGATCTAGTAGGCCAAACCAAACCAATAATTCAAAGAGACTTGCAAGGATATTATGACCACACATACAAATTTCAGAGAAGAACCAAATATCTTTCATAGATAACATTGATCATAAACTCACAATTCATCAGATCTCGACAAACACACCGCAAAAGGAGATTACATCGAATAGATCTCCTCGAAGACCGAGGAGAACTTTGTATTGAGATCCAGAGAGAGAGAAGAAGCCATCTAGATAATAGCTATGGACCCGAAGGTCTGTGGTAAACTACTCACAACTCATGGTGAGGGCGATGATGATGATGATGAAGGCCTCCGTGATGGATCCCCCTCCCGGAACAGGCTCCAAGATGGGATCTCCACGGGAACAGAAGCTACAGCGGTGGAATTAGGGTTTTCTCTGTGCGTATGGAGTTTCTGGGGTACGTAGGTATATATAGGAAGAAGGAGGGCACCGGGGGCCGTGTGGACCAGCCTCGAGGCAGGGGGATGCGCCCTGGGAAGGGGGCGCTCCCCCCACCCTCGAGGGCAGCCCAGCTGTCCCCTGACTTGGTCCTGACGTTTTCCGTGCGTGATTTTCTCCAAAAATATCTCTCGTGAAGGTTTCATTCCGTTTGGACTCCGTTTGATATTCCTTTTCTGCAAAACCCTGAAATAGGAAAAAAATAGCAATCTGGACTGGGCCTTTGGGTTAGTAGGTTAGTCCCAAAAATGATATAAAAGTGAATGATAAATCCCATTAAACATCCAAGACTTCATAAATAATAGCATGGAACAATAAAAAATTATAGATACATTGGAGACGTATCATGCCTCGACATGGTCGTGGGAGGCCTCCATTAGGGCTAAGGCCGCCGCTGCAGAACGGATAGCTGTTGTGCCGCTCTCACCTGTTGCTATGCCCGAGGTAGATGTTGCTGCCGCCACCTGAGAAGCAACAACGGCCGTTTGGCTGCCTTTGCCGCCCAGTTGCAAATTACGGCCGCGCTCATGCACCTTGTTAGCACGCGCATGGCGGCTGCGGTCGCGCTCTTGCCGGAGTGGGCCACCGAAGTTGCCCTCACGACGCGGGTCCATGTGCCCATCTTTCACCGGCGACGATTGAACGGTGAAATGATATTTAGGGAGCGAGCTAGTGTGCTTGAGACGCCGGCTGTGGACTGTAGCCGATGCACCTTCTCGCGTAAGCCATAGGCGTACTATACACCGACGGTGCTCCAAGATATTTTGTACTACATCTCACACGGTTACTGATAATAAACTGTGTGCGATCTACTTGATTTTTCATCTTGATTTGAATTACATAATGGGGTCACAGCGGCAATGGACGGTGTTTGAATTGCTTGACCTTTTATCTGGAGTGAACATGCAACTATATGTGTGTCGTAAAAGAATTGGAATTATTCAGGGTTCATTTGAACATTTTATATATTAAATTGGTTTTCTAGCCATTTCAGGTGAACAATTCAAATTTGAACTACATGCACATGCTCCAGTGCATATAAATTGGTTGAAAAATCAAATCTTTGTCCTTGGGTGCATGCTTAGGTTCCATGCAAGAAATGGGAATGAATTTCAAACACCAGGGCACCGTTGATTGCCGGCAAAACATTGAGATGCCTAGTTTTTAAATTCTAGTAAATCCAAAACTCGTCTGAAATTCATGAAACTTGGCATGCTATCATGGAGAAGCATCACCATGCCGTGGTACAAATTTTGTCCCATTTGGGGCAGGTTTGGGTATATGCTTCTCACAAACCGGAGCTTCTCACAACAAACATGATGGTTTTCGGTAGGGAACGTCCCACCTTTGGGGACGAAACGATATCGATTGCCTCATATTGCTTTCAATTTTTTTTCTTGTTTCAACATAGAACAACAAGAGTGTTGTGTGATTTTTTGTGATTTTTCGGGGTTCGTTTGGAATTTTTTATGCATTAACTGAGCTTTCAATGCATTTTATGTGCATAATTCAAATTTGAACTACATGCACATGCTCCAGTGCATATAAATTGGTTGAAAAATCAAATATGTGTCCTTGGGTGCATGCTTAGGTCCCATGCAAGAAATGGGAATGAATTTCAAACACCGGGGCACCGTTGATTGCTGCAAAACATTGAGATGCCTGGTTTTTAAATTCTAGTAAATCCAAAACTCATCTGAAATTCATGAAACTTGGCATGCTATCATGGAGCGGCATCAACATGCCATGGTACAAATGTTGTCCCATTTGGGGCAAGTTGGGGTATATGCTTCTCACAAACGGGAGCTTCTCACAACAAGCATGATGGTTTTCGGTAGGGACCGTCCCACCTTTGGGGACGAAATGATATCCATTGTGTCTTATTGCTTTCAAATTGTTTCTTGTGTCAACATAGAACAACAGGAGTGTTGTGTGATTTTTTGTGATTTTTCGGGGTTCGTTTGGAATTTTTTATGAATTAACTGAGTTTTCAATGCATTTTATGTGCATAATTCAAATTTGAACTACATGAACATGCTCCAGTGCATATAAATTGGTTGAAAAATCAAATATGTGTCCTTGGGTGCATGCTTAGGTCCCATGCAAGAAATGGGAATGAATTTCAAACACCAGGGCACCGTTGATTGTCGGCAAAATATTGAGATGCCTAGTTTTTAAATTCTAGTAAATCCAAAATTCTGTTAACCATTCACGTGACGCCACGTGTCTTGGTATTAATGGCTGTAGGAGGTGCCGTGCGGAGAGCTGCTTGACTTTGACTGAACGGGAGGCGTGCGAGCGCCGTCCGATGTGTAGGCTGACCGAGAGGCATGCAAGCTATGCTCGAGTGCGCAGGCTCACTGGGAAGCGTGCGAGATGTACGCTACGCAGGCTCACTGGGAAGCAAGCCATTTGACTTCCATGGACGCCCGCCTTGCTCCATCCTCTCCATTATGACTCATTGCAAACGTTTTAGTTAGAACACCCGTATGCAAACCGATAGCTTCCCCAGGAAGCCAAGAGAAAATGAGCCGAACAGGATTTCTGCAGCTCTTGATTGCAAACGTTTTAGATAGAACATCCGTGTGCGAAGTGAGAGCAGCGCAAGATTTGTGCATCCCTTCAACGCAAATGGTTGTTTTGGATGACCCGTGTGCAACCACGTACAAACAATTTGGTAAGATTTTGCCAATCCTTGTAACACTGCGATTTGTCAAAATCTGAAGCTAAAAATCACTAGCAGTATCTAATTTTTGCAACTAAAATTCAGTAATTAAGCATAGATTTCATTCATAGATTAAGCAGTCGTTCTTAATTTATACAAATAGTTCAACTCGACAGATGAACCGACCAAACATTTTCCCAATTGTTGCCAACCACGTACTGAAATAGCTAGTTCAACTATATATACTAGCTAATTTTTAAGTACGTTGTACAGTTCCACCACATCTATAGTCAGATGAACTGAACAAAATAACCCCTAAATACTACTACTACTACTACTACTGCGGAGGGGCTTTGTACTACTTCCGGCTGCCTCTCCTTTGCCAAGCGCGCTCAGTAAGAGGCAAAGGAGGAGGAGCCTACCGACGAGCTGGGCAAACGCAATGCGGTGCATGCCGCTAATGTAGCTTCAGCGACGCTCACCTCGAACGCCCTCTGCCGCTCCAGACGACCCCTCTCGAAGCGGTGGTTCTCCTCGTAGATCTCATGATTCCTCGCCTCTAATGCAACAGGTGTCGCGGCCACTGCGGCGGTAAGGCTCTTTGCGTGCTCGACGAGGCGCTCCTCCTCCTCCCGCAGGAACTCGGTGTAGCATGCAAGGTCGTTGTCGCACGTGCGGGCATCCACCTCCCCCTCTCGCCTTCGGGCGGTTGTGGCGGAGCGGGTGATGACCCCGACGGTGGGCTGGCGGCCACAGGGGCCCACGATGGGGTGGCGGCCAAGACCACCACCTCCCGCCTTCGGGCTGCGGTGGCGGAGCGGGTGATGGCCACAGTGGCCGGCAGTGGGGTGGCGGCCACGACGGCCATCTCCCGCCTTCGGGCCACGGCGGTGGAACGGGCGATGGCCTTGGCTTTCAACGGTGGTGTGGCGGCAACGGCGACCGGCAACAGCTGCCAACGGGCACTGGCAGTGGAGCGTGTGGTGGGTGTTCCGCGCACACCCAATAGGGACGCCACGCGCACTACACTACGTCGGGGACTGCGTCGCCGCCACGGTGTAGCCTCCCAGCTGGAGCTGTCCTCTTATGACGGCAGAGTGGCTGAGCGACAGCAACGAATAGGTACCATTAGCGAATGTGGGAGAAGTAGACGAGATAAGCTATAGGGATGGAGGGGAAAATGCAACGCATGACTCGCCGACTGTGAGGGTTTTTATAGCAGGCCAGTAAGCATTGGGATTTTGGGGGATTTCACCGAGTCAGACGGGAAGCTTGCACGGGAACCTGCAAGGTTGCGCGGTAACGGGCTCACCGACGATTCATTGGCACCACCGTTTGGCAGAAAGAACGCCCCCGCGCGCTGCGCAAGCTTGCGCTGTAAGCCGTCTGCGGCAGTGGAGTGCCAAGACGTGCGAGAGGAGGACGAAAGGCCACGTACACATACAATTAATAAAAGAAATGTTTGCAATTTAATTACCTACTATACCACCATCCTGGTTTATAAGTATGATTTAATTAATAAAATACGAATGCATGTCGCCAAAGATTATATAGTTGGATTTGTATTTGAACATAGTTTCCAATTATATAATTTTAAAAACATGCATTAACATTTTGTTGGTTAAATTTGAGGGCAAAGTATGGCACGAAATATAAAGCAGACTATAGACTAGATGGAGGTGGTACCACACGACCGCTCTCTACGCAGCGACGCAACTGTCGGCCGGCTTGTAGGCGACCATTTCCTGCGTGTTCAACTGGTCTATGCGTGTGATTGCTTGCGGTTCAGGCGGCCGCAACGCTCTGCTCGCGTCCCGCCACGCGCGCTCTGCTCTCGCGTCCCTCCGGGTGCTCTGCCCTTGTCCCTCCATGCGCACAATCATGCACGTTCGTGTGCAAGCGGTTGCGCCGGGCGCGACGCGACGATGCAGTTACCCGCTGCAAAAACAGCCATGCCGACGCGCCGAGAATCCACGCCACCCGACCCCCTTTTATTCCTACGGCCATTTACCTTCATCTCTTGTCTCACACAACACAATAAGCACACCCACGAGGACACATATAGAGAGGACATCCAGCGGTTCCAATGGCGCTCCCTGTGGCTCCAATGGCGCTCCCAGCGGCCGACGACAACAACGGCGGGCAGTTCACCACGCATCATGTAGTGGACACCCACGTGAGAGGGAAGGCCCTCTTAGTGGTGTACACGAACGATCCGGTCTCGGTGGAGAGCTCCATCCAAACTATGGAGCAGTTCCTTGCCAAGGACAAGTACCGAGTGGTCGGCTTCGACCTCGAGTACACCATGGGGCAAGCCCGGCATGATCAGAAGGTTGCCGTCGCCCAGTTGTGCGTGCGACATGACGTCCTCGTATACCACTTCCACCTTGCCAGAAGGCCTTGCGATCGTTTCTCCAGGTTTATCAACAGCTCCGACTACAGTTTCGCTACGGTGGACACCACCAACGATCTAAAAGCACTCAAGGTTTCGGACTTGAAATGCCCGAATCTTGTCAACATCCAGCACCACTACAAGGTCTGGGGCAGCGACAAAAGCAAACTGAACTCCCTGGTTGACCTCGCATCGGCCATCATCGACCCCTACTACGCGAAGATGAAGCAAGAGAGCAATAATGATAAGAATGCCTCGCACAGTGTGTGGCATAAGAGACTGGATGAACAACATGTCAGGTACGCGGCCATTGACGCGTACACAAGCTACGAGATGTACAAGCGGATCGTTGACATGAGGAACTGTCTTCTTCCTGACCCAGACGAGGGATCGAGCCTCATAGCAGTGGCGGAAGCGTCACAAGAAGTAGATGACTAGACAATCGTTTCTCCTACTTTAGAATGCATGCAATTGTTTATTGTGGTGTATACGAATGATCTGTATAGTCACTTATGTAATTGGATGTTTATTTTAGTTATATATGTACATGTTATTCTACTATAGACAGAGCAATTCACACGGCTTATTAGCAGCAATCGTCTGTGTTATTATTGGTCTTCGCACACATTTCAGATTACGGACCTGTTTGCCGCGTATCACACACACCTTGATCTGGCTGACCATTTCTTTTGTGTTGCCTAATCACACACAGTTCATCCCAGTGAACTGTATGTTGTATATCGCACACGCCTTCATCTAGCTGCGAGTTTCTTTTGTGCCTCCTCATCCCAAACAGTTAATTGAGTTGAACCGTATTCCCTGCATCGCACACGCAACTAAATTCTGAACCGTGTTTGATGCATATGTCATCGCAAACGTTTTGCACCTTTTTTTGATGGGTTTTTACACCACCGTTTGCGATTATGGCATCGCACACAGTTTCTCGAAGGGTCTCTGATCGTAGTGTCGCATTTGGACCATCCTGCAGTAGTGATCACAAGTGAAAAGGAATTATGGGATAGCATTGTGAGTACCAAGGCTGGTACATCCACTCTCTAACTTGCTCAATATGAAATTGCCAAAGATCAATTGCAAAACTTTTGTATGGAGAAAGGTGTATCCCCCAAGCAGCTCCTTGAGCATCTCATGACTCTCTTCGGTGACATCGAGTCATGTGATTGCGACAATACAGAAGATGTATTTAACTTGAATAAGCGAATTCTCGTGGACAAATTGCTTCATGCTCTTGCTCCGTATCATCATCAAATGGTGTGGGACATAAGGCAACACCATGGATTCAAGGAAATGACCCCCGATGATATTATATCCACTTTTCAGCTATTTGAAGAATCCAAGGCAAATGCTACAAAACATCTTGCCATGCACGGTTCCTCAATGTCAAAGAACAATCTTGTTTTGAAGGCCAAGCATGTATGTGAGGAAGAGCAAGGTGATGAAGAATAAGAGGATGATGATGAAGAAGGTGATGAGATTGACTTTTACAGGAGCCCATCATATGAAGACATTGCCCTCTTTGTCAAGAAGTAAGATTCCAGAAGAAGAAAGTGAGAAAGTGCTACAACTGTGAAGAAACCAACACTTCTCCAACGGTTGCCCTTATGAGATGAGAGACGATAAGCCAAGGTTTCCCAAGACCTTTCCTAAGAACAAGTTTCCTTATCCTTTGAACTCCAAGCTCAAGAAGTGAGATGGGAAGGCAATGGTTGCTCAAGAAGAATCCGATCCGGATGATGTTGGTGGTGTTGTCGGAGTAGCTCAAGATTCTCAAAACACCTTGAGGCTAGTCAACAAGAGTGGTGATGTTGTCACCTACAACTACATGAAAGACTACAAGGGTAACGCTCACAAGTGTCTAATGGCGAAGGCCATGATGGAAGATGGTGAGAACTAAAACTCTTCTGACAAGGTTAAGGTAACACCACATTCAAACCCTCCTATTTTCACTCCCTCTACTCCTAGTGACACTACAAAAAAAACTTCCATGATAATACGTGTTTGTCACAGTAGGTCATGTTTTCTGTCATGCATGTACATTCATGACAATTTTATGATAGAATCAAGATAGTCAGACATGTGTTGTCATAGAAGTGTTCCATGATAATACCAAAATTATCATCATGTAAGTGTCCACTTCCATGACAATAAATGGCACATCATGTAAGTGTTTTCGTCAAGGGTAACTGACACATGGCATCCACCATAACGGGTCGCCGTTAAGCTATTGGGTTCCGGTTTGGATCTGATAACCCGTTAACAGCCCCGACCAATGGAGATTTTCCACGTGTAAAATTCTCATTCGCCGGAAGATCCACGTGTCAGCTCATCGTTGGTACAGATGTCATCCCTACAATGGACGGAAGATGCCTATGACATGTCGACACGTGGCATGGCCCGACAGTGGCCCATTTAAAGTAAAAAGGCCGGCCCAGCTAAAGGCCCACCATATATTTTCAAACACTAGTGGGCTGGCCCGTTAACAACCTGCCATGTTTTGGATCAAATTGAGGCCCATATCAGATCAGGCCCGTTCACAGCCTGTCGTGTTTTGTGCTAAATTACGGCCCATATCAGATCAGGCCTGTTAACATGCCATTGTTCTTTTGGGTCCAATCTAAGCCGGGTTTGTATTTCAGCCAATTAAATGCCCGTTTACCAGCTCAACCTGATAATGGTTTCGGCTTGTTAGCGACCCGTGGTGCATCTCGGCCGTTGTCGGCCCGGTTTCACTTTGGGCCATTTAACGACCATGCAGAAACTGGGCCATTTCTTGTCCGAAGTAACTTTAGGCCTCTTAACGGTCCATAGTCTTCGTGGATAAATTTCAGCCCAACTGGCCGATTGGCCTGTTAATGGCTCGTGTAACAGTTGGGCCTAATTATAGCCCGCGTTGAATCCGGCCTGCTTATAGCCCATCTGTTAATGGCCCGTGACACTGTTGATCCTATGACCCGCATTGATACTGGCCTACTTAAAGGCCATAAATTTATAGGGCCAAACAGGGCCCGAGATATATTTTGGCATGTTAACAGCTCATTCTATTTGGGCCAAACATGGGCCTAAGGCAGTTTCGGCCAGTATTGGCCCGTGAATTTTTTCGCTCAACGCTAGCCCAATCTAGTTTTTAGCCTGTTAAAAGCCCATGGTATTCTCTGGCCCAGCTAGCCCAGAGCTTTACTTGGCCTGTTAAAGGCGAAAAACTGTTGGAAATATGCCCTAGAGGCAATAATAAAAGGATTATTATTATATTTCCTTGTTCATGATAATTGTCTGTTATTCATGCTTGAATTGTATTGTACAGAAACAGCGATACATGTGTGAATACATAGACCATAACATGTCCCTGGTAAGCCTCTAGTTACTAGCTCGTTGATTAACAGATGGTCACGGTTTCCTGACCATGGACATAGGATGTCATTGATAACGGGATCACATCATTAGGAGAATGATGTGATGGACAAGACCCAATCCTGAGCCTAGCACGAGATCGTATAGTTCGTAATGCTTAAGCTTTTCCAGTGTCAAGTATTTATTCCTTAGACCATGAGGTTGTGCAACTCCCGGATACCGTAGGAATACTTTGGGTGTGCCAAACGTCACAACGTAACTGGGTGGCTATAAAGGTACGCAACGGGTATCTCCGAAAGTGTCTGTTGAGTTGGTACGAACCGAGACTGGGATATTGTCACTCCGTATGATGGAGAGGTACCTCTGGGCCCTCTCGGTAAGACATCATCATAATGAGCTCAAAGTGACTAAGGAGTTAGTCACGGGATGATGGATTACGGAACGAGTAAAGAGACTTGCCATGACGAGATTGAACAAGGTATCGGGCATACCGACGATCGAATCTCGGGCAAGTACCGTACCGATAGACAAAGGGAATAACATACGGGATTAAGTGAATCCTTGACACAGTGGTTCATCCGATGAGATCATCGAGGAACACGTGGGAACCAACATGGGTATCCAGATCCCGCTGTTGGTTATTGACCGGAGAGTCGTCTTGGTCATGTCTGCGTGTCTCCCGAACCCGTAGGGTCTACACACTTAAGGTTCGGTGACGCTAGGGTTGTAGAGATACATGCACATGGAAACCCGAATGTTGTTCGGAGTCCCGGATGAGATCCCGGACGTCACGAGGAGTTCCGCAATGGTCCGGAGGTAAAAAATGATATATAGGAAGTCCAGTTTCGGCCATCGGGTGAATTCCGGGGGTCACCGTGAGTGTCCCGGGACCACCGGAGGGGTCCCGGGGGTCCACCGGGTGGGGCCACCCATCCCGGAGGGCCCCGTAGGCCGCAAGGGGGAAGGGGCCAGCCCCTGGTGGGCTGGCGCACCACATGGGCCCCCCTCCATGCGCCTAGGGTTGAAACCCTAGGGGGAGGGGGCGCCCCCTATGCCTTGGGGGGCAAGTCTCCCCCCTCTGGCCGCCGCCCCCCTAGGAGATTGGATCTCCTAGGGCCGGCCCCCTAGCCCCTATATATAGTGGGGGGGGGAGAGGGCAGCCGCACCCCAAGCCTCTGGCGCCTCTCCCCCCTCCCGTGACACTTCCATCTCCTCTCGCAGGGCGCCGGCGAAGCCCTGCAGGTATTCCTGTTGCATCCACCACCATGCCGTCGTGGTGCTGGATCTCCGACAACCTCTCCTCCGCCCTTGCTGGATCAAGAAGGAGGAGACGTCGCTGTACCGTACGTGTGTTTAACGCGGAGGTGCCGTCCGTTCGGCCCTGGGATCATCGGTGACGAGGATCACGAAGAGTACGACTCCATCATCCACGTTCATTCGAACGCTTTCGCACGCGATCTACAAAAGGGTATGTAGATGCACTCCATTATGCTCGTTGCTAGATGACTCCTTAGATTGATCTTGGTGAAGCGTAGGAATTTTTTTGAATTCTGCTACGTTCCCCAACAGTGGCATCTGAGCTAGGTCTTTGCGTAGCATCTTGCACGAGTAAGAACACAAACAAGTTGTGGGCGTTGAGTTTGCTCAATTTTCTTACCGTTACTAGTCCAATCTTGATTCGGCGGCATCGTGGGATGAAGCGGCCCGGACCGACCTTACACGTACGCTTACGTGAGACTGGTTCCACCGACAGACATGCACTAGTTGCGTAAGGTGGCTGGCGGGTGTCTTTCTCTCCCACTTTAGTCGGATCGGATTCGATGAACAGGGTCCTTATGAAGGGTAAATATAAATTGACAAATCACGTTGTGGTTTTGGCGTAGGTAAGAAACGTTCTTGCTAGAAAACCTATAGAAGCCACGTAAAAACTTGCAACAACAATTAGAGGTCGTCTAACTTGTTCTTGCAGCATGTGCTATGTGATGTGGTATGGCCAAGAAGATGTGATGAATGATATATGTGATGTATGAGATTGATCATGTTCTTGTAATAGGGAATCACGACTTGCATGTCGATGAAAATGACAACCGGCAGGAGCCATAGGAGTTGTCTTAATTATTGTATGACCTGTGTGTCACTGAATAACGCCATGTAATTACTTTACTTTATTGCTAAACGTTAGCCATAGTAGTAGAAGTAATAGTTGGCGTGACGACTTCATGAAGACACGATGATGGAGATCATGGTGTCGAGCCGGTGACAAAGATGATCATGGTGCCCCGAAGATGGAGATCGAAGGAGCAAGATGATATTGGCCATATCATGTCACTTTATTTGATTGCATGTGATGTTTATCATGTTTATGCATCTTGTTTACTTAGAACGACGGTAGTAAATAAGATGATCTCTCACTAAAATTTCAAGAATTGTGTTCCCCCTAACTGTGCACCATTGCTAAGGATCGTTGTTCCGAAGCACCACGTGATGATCGGGTGTGATAGGCTCTAACGTTCGCATACAACGGGTGTAAGCCAGATTTACACACACAATACACTTAGGGTTCACTTGACGAGCCTAGCATGTACAGACATGGCCTCGTAACACGAAAGACCGAAAGGTCGAACGTGAGTCGTATAGAAGATACGATCAACATGAAGATGTTCACCGTTGATGACTAGTCCGTCTCACGTGATGATCGGACATGGGCTAGTCGATTCGGATCATGTATCACTTAGAAGACTAGAGAGATGTCAATCTGAGTGGGAGCTCATTAAAATTTGATTAGATGAACTTAATTATCACGAACTTAGTCTAAATTCTTTACAAATATGTCTTGTAGATCAAATGGCCCACGCTCATGTCACCCTCAACTTCAACGTGTTCCTAGAGAAATCCAAGCTGAAAGACGATGGTAGCAACTATACGGACTGGGTCCGTAACCTGAGGATCATCCTCATAGCTGCCAAGAAAACTTATGTCCTAGAAGTACCGCTAGGTGACGCTCCCGCCCCGGCAAACCAAGATGTTATGAACGCTTGGCAGTCGCGTTGTGATGATTACTCCCTGGTTCAGTGCGGCATGCTCTACAGCTTAGAATCGGGGCTCCAAAAGCGTTTTGAGCACCACGGGGCATATGCGATGTTCCAAGAGCTGAAAATGGTTTTCCAGGCTCATGCCCGAGTTGAGAGATATGATGTCTCCAACGCATTCTACAGCTGTAAGATGGAGGAAAACAGTTCTGTCAGTGAGCACATACTCAAGATTTCTGGGTTGCACAACCGCTTGTCTCAGTTGGGAATGAATCTCCCAGACGAAGCGGTCGTTGACAGAATCCTTCAGTCGCTCCCACCTAGCTACAAGAGCTTCGTGTTGAACTTCAATATGCAAGGGATGGAGAAGTCCATTCCCGAGGTGTATTCAATGCTAAAATCAGCGGAGGTGGAGATCAAGAAAGAGCATCAAGTGTTGATGGTCAATAAAACCACTAAGTTCAAGAAGGGCAAGGGTAAGAAGAACTTCAAGAAGGACGGTAAGGGAGTTGCCGCGCCCGGTAAGCCAGTTGCCGGGAAGAAGCCAAAGTATGGACCCAAGCCTGAGACTGAGTGCTTTTATTGCAAGGGAACGGGTCACTGGAAGCGGAACTGCCCCAAATACTTAGCGGACAAGAAGGCCGGCAACGTCAAAGGTATATATGATATACATGTTATTGATGTGTACCTTACCAGTGCTCGTAATAGCTCCTTGGTATTTGATACCGGTGCAGTTGCTCATATTTGTAACTCAAATCAGGAGCTGCGGAATAAGCGGAGACTGGCGAAGGACGAGGTGACGATGCGCGTCGGGAATGGTTCCAAGGTCGATGTGATCGCCGTCGGCACGCTGCCTCTACATCTACCCTCAGGATTAGTTTTAAACCTTAATAATTGTTATTTAGTACCAGCTTTGAGCATGAACATTGTATCTGGATCTTGTTTGATGCGAGATGGCTACTCATTTAAATCCGAGAATAATGGTTGTTCTATTTATTTGAGATATATGTTTTATGGTCATGCCACGCTGGTCAATGGTTTATTTTTGATGAATCTCGATCGTGATGATACACATATTCATAGTGTGAATGCCAAAAGATGTAAAGTTGACAATGATAGTCCCACATACTTGTGGCATTGCCGTCTTGGTCATATTGGTGTCAAACGTAGGAAGAAGCTTCATGCAGATGGACTTCTGGAGTCTCTTGATTATGAATCATTTGACACGTGCGAACCATGCCTCTTGGGCAAGATGACCAAGACTCCGTTCTCCGGAACAATGGAGCGAGCAACCAACTTATTGGAAATCATACATACCGATGTGTGCGGTCCAATGAGTGTTGAAGCTCGCGGAGGCTATCGTTATGTTCTCACCCTCACAGATGACTTGAGTAGATATGGGTATATCTACTTGATGAAGCACAAGTCTGAGACCTTTGAAAAGTTCAAGGAATTTCAGAATGAGGTTGAGAATCAACGTGACAGAAAAATAAAGTTCTTGCGATCGGATCGTGGGGGTGAATATTTAAGTCATGAATTTGGCACGCACCTTAGGAACTATGGAATTGTTTCACAATTGACACCGCCCGGAACACCTCAGCGTAACGGTGTGTCCGAACGTCGAAATCGTACCCTGTTGGACATGGTGCGATCTATGATATCTCTCACCAACTTACCGCTATCTTCTTGGGGTTATGCTTTAGAGACTGCCGCATTCACTTTAAATAGGGCTCCGTCGAAATCCGTTGAGACGACATCGTATGAACTTTGGTTTGGCAAGAAACCTAAGCTGTCGTTTCTAAAAGTTTGGGGTTGCGATGCTTATGTCAAGAAACTTCAACCTGAAAAGCTCGAACCCAAAACAGAAAAATGCGTCTTCATAGGATACCCAAAGGAGACGATTGGGTACACCTTCTACCACAGATCCGAAGGCAAGGTCTTTGTTGCCAAGAATGGATCCTTTCTGGAGAAAGAGTTTCTCTCGAAAGAAGTGAGTGGGAGGAAAGTAGAACTTGATGAGGTGACAGTCACCCCTCTCGAACCGGAAAGTAGCGCAACGCAGGAAATTGTTGCTGAGGTGCCTGCACCGACAAGGGAGGAAGTTAATGATGATGATCATGAAGATACAGATCAAGTTACTACTGAACTTCGAAGGTCCACAAGGACACGTTCCGCACCAGAGTGGTACGGCAACCCTGTCATGGAAACCATGTTGTTAGACAACGGTGAACCTTCGAACTATGAAGAAGCGATGGCGGGCCCGGATTCCAATAAATGGCTTGGAGCCATGAAATCCGAGATAGAATCCATGTATGAAAACAAAGTATGGACTTTGGTGGACTTGCCCGATGATAGGCATGCCATAGAAAATAAATGGATATTTAAGAAAAAGACAGACGCGGATGGTAACGTCACCATCTATAAGGCTCGGCTTGTCGCTAAGGGTTATCGACAAGTTCAAGGGATTGACTACGACGAGACTTTCTCTCCCGTAGCGATGCTGAAGTCAGTCAGAATCATGTTAGCAATTGCCGCATTCTATGATTATGAGATATGGCAAATGGTCGTCAAAACGGCATTCCTTAATGGCTTCCTCAAAGAAGAGCTGTATATGATGCAGCCGGAAGGTTTTGTCGATCCAGAAAATGCTAACAAGGTATGCAAGCTCCAGCGCTCGATTTACGGGCTGGTGCAAGCATCTCGGAGTTGGAATATTCGCTTTAATGATGTGATCAAAGCGTTTGGCTTTATACAGACTTGGGGAGAAGCCTGTATCTACAAGAAAGTGAGTGGGAGCTCTGTAGCATTTCTCATATTATATGTGGATGACATATTGCTGATGGAAAATGATATAGAATTCTTGGAAAGTATAAAGGCCTACTTGAATAAGAGTTTTTCAATGAAGGACCTTGGAGAAGCTGCTTACATATTAGGCATCAAAATCTATAGAGATAGATCAAGACGCCTCATTGGTCTTTCACAAAGCACATACCTTGACAAGATATTGAAGAAGTTCAATATGGATCAGTCCAAGAAGGGGTTCTTGCCTGTTTTGCAAGGTATGAGATTGAGCAAGGCTCAATCCCCGACCACGGTAGAAGATAGAGAAAAGATGAGTGTCATTCCCTATGCCTCGGCCATAGGTTCTATCATGTATGCCATGCTGTGTACCAGACCTGATGTGAACCTTGCCATAAGTTTGGTAGGGAGGTACCAAAGTGATCCCGGTATGGAACACTGGACAGCGGTCAAGAACATCCTAAAGTACCTGAAGAGGACTAAGGATATGTTTCTCGTTTATGGAGGTGACGAAGAGCTCGTCGTAAAGGGTTACGTCGATGCTAGCTTCGACACAGATCTGGATGACTCTAAGTCACAGACCGGATACGTGTATATTTTGAATGGTGGAGCAGTCAGCTGGTGCAGTTGCAAGCAGAGCGTCGTGGCGCATACTACATGTGAAGCGGAGTACATAGCTGCTTGCGAAGCAGCACAAGAAGGAGTCTGGATGAAGGAGTTCATCACCGACCTAGGAGTCATTCCAAGCGCGTCAAGCCCGATGACTCTCTTCTATGACAACACTGGAGCTATTGCCATTACCAAGGAGCCCAGGTTTCACAAGAAGACCAAGCACATCAAGCGCCGTTTCAACTCCATCCGGAATTATGTTCAAGATGGAGACATAGATATTTGTAAAGTGCATACGGATCTGAATGTTGCAGACCCGTTGACTAAACCTCTTCCACGGGCCAAACATGATCAACACCAGAACTCTATGGGTGTTCGATTCATCACAATGTAACTAGATTATTGACTCTAGTGCAAGTGGGAGACTGTTGGAAATATGCCCTAGAGGTGATAATAAAAGGATTATTATTATATTTCCTTGTTCATGATAATTGTCTGTTATTCATGCTTGAATTGTATTGTACGGAAACAGCGATACATGTGTGAATACATAGACCATAACATGTCCCCGGTAAGCCTCTAGTTACTAGCTCATTGATCAACAGATGGTCACGGTTTCCTGACCATGGACATAGGATGTCATTGATAACGGGATCACATCATTAGGAGAATGATGTGATGGACAAGACCCAATCCTGAGCCTAGCACGAGATCGTATAGTTCGTAATGCTTAAGCTTTTCCAGTGTCAAGTATTTATTCCTTAGACCATGAGGTTGTGCAACTCCCGGATACCGTAGGAATACTTTGGGTGTGCCAAACGTCACAATGTAACTGGGTGGCTATGAAGGTACGCAACGGGTATCTCCGAAAGTGTCTGTTGAGTTGGTACGAACCGAGACTAGGATATTGTCACTCCGTATGACGAAGAGGTACCTCTGGGCCCTCTCGGTAAGACATCATCATAATGAGCTCAAAGTGACTAAGGAGTTAGTCACGGGATGATGGATTACGAAACGAGTAAAGAGACTTGCCATGACGAGATTGAACAAGGTATCGGGCATACCGACGATCGAATCTCGGGCAAGTACCGTACCGATAGACAAAGGGAATAACATACGGGATTAAGTGAATCCTTGACACAGTGGTTCATCCAATGAGATCATCGAGGAACACGTGGGAACCAACATGGGTATCTAGATCCCGCTGTTGGTTATTGACTGGAGAGTCGTCTCGGTCATGTCTGCGTGTCTCCCGAACCCATAGGGTCTACACACTTAAGGTTCGGTGACGCTAGGGTTGTAGAGATACATGCACATGGAAACCCGAATGTTGTTCGGAGTCCCGGATGAGATCCCAGACGTCACGAGGAGTTCTGGAATGGTCCGGAGGTAAAGAATTATATATAGGATGTCCAGTTTCGGCCATCGGGTGAATTCCGGGGGTCACCGGGAGTGTCCCGGGACCACCGGAGGGGTCCCGGGGGTCCACCGGGTGGGGCCACCCATCCCGGAGGGCCCCGTAGGCCGCAAGAGGGAAGGGGCCAGCCCCTGGTGGGCTGGCGCACCACATGCCCCCCTCCATGCGCCTAGGGTTGAAACCCTAGGGGGAGGGGGCGCCCCCTATGCCTTGGGGGGCAAGTCTCCCCCCTCCGGCCGCCGCCCCCCTAGGAGATTGGATCTCCTAGGGCCGGCGCCCCCCTGGCCCCTATATATAGTGGGGGGGGGGAGGGAGAGGGCAGCCGCACCCCAAGCCTCTGGCGCCTCTCCCCCCTCCCGTCACACTTCCATCTCCTCTCGCAGGGCACCGGCGAAGCCCTGAAGGTTTTCCTGTTGCATCCACCACCACGCCGTCGTGCTGCTGGATCTCCAACAACCTCTCCTCCGCCCTTGCTGGATCAAGAAGGAGGAGACGTTGCTGTACCGTACGTGTGTTAAACGGGGAGGTGCCGTCCGTTCGGCGCTGGGATCATCGGTGACGAGGATCACGAAGAGTATGACTCCATCATCCATGTTCATTCGAACGCTTCTGCACGCGATCTACAAAAGGGTATGTAGATGCACTCCATTATGCTCGTTGCTAGATGACTCCTTAGATTGATCTTGGTGAAGCGTAGGAAATTTTTTGAATTCTGCTACGTTCCCCAACAAAAACTACTATACATTTAGACCTGCTTATGGCCCAATATGATTATAGGCCCACATTTTGGCCCATATATAGCGAGTTACAGGCCGGCCTGAAGACCAATAACATTGAGATCCATTGAAGCTTCCGGCCTAAATTACAGCATACTGACCAAGAATAAATCTAGACTATACAATAAAGAAATTAAGGCATATTACATCCACTGGGCAACAAAGTTCGCCACCGGTGATAATAAAGCGCAACGTGGCCGCGGATTACATACACTGGACATCAAAGGTCGCCACCAGTGCATTAAACGTGACGACAAAACAATATACAAAACTGAGAGCACTTCAGAAGGCATTAGGCCTACCTGGGCGCTGCACCGAAAGCAGCTGAACAAGCTGATGAGACCTTAGTTGTGTCACCGATAAATGCTCTAACTGTAGCTGCGTAGCAAGATAGCACGCATGGGTGTCCTTTGCAGCCTTTTTCATATCATTGACAACAAGTTGGAGCTAAGCTGAAGCAAGCCCTTCCACTTTAAGTTGAGACTGAAGAAGTCGAACTGATTGAGGCAACAACTGCACAGAGGTTGTCTCACAGCTGCTGGTGAGTAGCTTCAACTCACTGTCTTCATCAAGACATGACCTTGGGGTCATCTCGCTCTCTTCAAGATGGTTTAGCTCACTATCTCCCCTAAGGTTCCGCCTAGAATGAGAGACACGACTCTGAAAGAGAAACAAGGAGGCACGGAACAGGTTTCACAATTATATAAGCAAATAAATGGATCTGTTCTGCATAAGGAACATGTTTTTTACAACTACAATTTAAAACTGGTAGTTGTTGCAAACATCCAATCAGATGTAAACACCAAAGTAAACAACAGTGGAGGAAATGATGTCTATCCAAATCTATAATAGAACAAAGTTTGAAGGCTTGAGAAGGATGAACTTACATTACATGTTAACACAGGCTGGACAAAGCCCTTCTCCATGTCGATGGAAGGATAATTGAATAAGTTCCCCAAAGAAACTTCTTTATAAGCATTGCCTTTATTCTACATTTTGTAAAGAGTAATATAGATCAAATAATATTGGAAGAAATAGAGGATAATGAAGCTCAGGTGCAGAGTGATGATGCATAATCAAATAGCGATTAATTAAGTACATCATTACAAGGCAAAAGGTATTGACAAGAGGAGTGCAGACATTAACGTGTGAAGTGGCATTGGCTTTATTAAACATCTTGGTAAGAGTAAATGTAGATATGATAATTTGGAGAAAGTGGAGGGCAGGGCAAATAAGATGCACAGTAATGCTAGACAATCAACTATCTCACAATGCAAGTATAGTAATACTATCATCGTACATTATTACTCGTCGCTCAAATGGATGTATCTAGCACTATTAAGTTCTAAATACATCCAATTGATCAACAATTAATTCGATACAGAGGGAGTACATGACAACAGGTACTTACATGAGCAATCCAAAACTTTATAACCATTGTGTTAATTCTATATTTATCTAAAAGTAAATATAGATCTTATAATTTTGAGCAAAGGGAGGATAAATAAGCAAACATTTACAGTGATGCCACATAATCAAACAACAATGAGTGTAAGTATGCTGACAAAGGGCAAGAGGTACTAACGAGAGCAATGTAGTGCCCAGTATTGTCTTGAGATCATATGATGCTTTGAAAAAGGAGATTCATCTGAAATTAGTTTTCATACAAGAAAGACGGTAAGGCACATGCAAAAATTTAGGAGTTCAAATTTTGAATTGATATCATAGACGGCACCTGACGCTGGGCTCTCAGCAGTTCTAATAGAGGTTTGGCTGCTGATCTATCTAATTTAACAGGTATCACTACCTTTTCCAAATAACTAGTTTGTACTCCTTGGGGATATGCACTCACCCTCTTCCTTTTGGACATCTCTTATGAAAGAACAACATTTGACTGGAAAAACATAGTGTGATGTGATACGTCTCCAACGTATCTATAATTTTTTATTGTTTCATGCTATTATATTATCCTTCTAGGATGTCTTATGGGCTTTATTATACACTTTTATATGATTTTTGGGACTAACCTATTAACCCAGAGCCCAATGCCAATTTCTGTTTTTTCCTTGTTTTTGAGTTTCGCAGAAAAGGAATATCAAACGGAGTCCAATTGATGAGCCAATTTTTTATGTTTTTTTCTGGACCAAAAGAAGCCCTCGAAGCAAAAGAGATGGGCCACGGGAGCCACGGGCTACCCTCGAGGGTGGGGGCGCGCCTTGTGAAGGGGGGTGCGCCCCCCTATCTCGAGGACAGCCCAACAGCCCCCCTGACGTGTGCCCTACGCCAAAAATTCTATAAATACTTAAACCTTCAGAAATTAACCTAGATCGGGAGTTTCGCCGCCGAAAGCCTCTGCAGCCACCGAAAACCAATCTATAGCCGTTGTGGCACCCTGTCGGAGGGGGGGGGAATCCCTCTCCGGTGGCCATCTTCATCATCCCGACGCTCTCCATGACGAGGAGGGAGTAGTACACCCTCGGGGCTGAGGGTATGTACAATTAGCTATGTGTTTGATCTCTCTCTCTCTCTCTCTCGTGTTCTTGAGATGGCACGATCTTGATGTATCGCGAGCTTTGCTATTCTAGTTGGATCTTCTTCTCCCCCTCTACTCTCTTGTAATGGATTGAGTTTCCCCTTTGAAGTTATCTTATCGGATTGAGTCTTTAAGGATTTGAGAACACTTGATGTATGTCTTGCACGTGTTTATCTGTGGTGACAATGGGATATCATGTGATGTACTTGATGTATGTTTTGGTGATTAACTTGCGGGTTCGTGACCTTGGGAACCTATGCATAGGGGTTGGCACACATTTTTGTCTTGACTCTCCGGTAGAAACTTTGGGGCACTCTTTGAAGTTCTATGTGTTGGTTGAATAGATGTTTCTGAGATTGTGTGATGCATATCGTATAACCATGCCCACAGATACTTGAGGTGACAATGGAGTATTTAGGTGACATTAGGGTTTTGGTTGATTTGTGTCTTAAGGTGTTATTCTAGTACGAACTCTATGATAGATTGAACGTTACGACGGACTCTTGAATAGATCGATCAGAAAGAATAGCTTTGAGGTGGTTTCGTACCCTACCATAATCTCTACGTTTGTTCTCCGCTATTAGTTACTTTGGAGTGACTCTTTGTTGCATGTTGAGGGCTAGTAATATGATCCAATTATGTCATCCTTGTTGAGAGAACTTGCACTAGTGAAAGTATGAACCCTAGGCCTTGCCTACTATCATTGCAATAACGTTTATGCTCACGTTTACCACTTGCTACCTTGCTGTTTTTATATTTTCTTATTACAAAAACCTATATCTACTATCCATATTGCACTTGTATCACGATCTCTTCGCCGAAGTAGTGCACCTATACAATTTACCATTGTATTGGGTGTGTTGGGGACACAAGAGACTCTTTGTTATTTGGTTGCAGGGTTGCTTCAGAGAGACCATCTTCATCCTACATCTCCCACGGATTGATAAACCTTAGGTCATCCACTTGAGGGAAATTTGCTACTGTCCTACAATCCTCTGCACTTGGAGCCCCAACAACGTCTACAAGAAGAAGGGTGCGTAGTAGACATCAAGCTCTTTTCTGGCGCCGTTGCCGGGGAGGTTAGCGCTTGAAGGTATATCTTTAGATCTTGCAATCGAATCTTTTTGTTTCTTGTTTTATCACTAGTTTCGTTTATAAAAGAAAACTACAAAAAAAATGGAATTACGGTTACCTCATGTGCTTCATCTTTTTAATATCTTTCGTGAAAATGATGGGAAGGAAAATTGTGCTCAGGTACTAGAAGAAGAATTACACAGAATGCTTGGCATAAAATATGTGCATGATGATCATGATTGCAATGTTGTTAGTGTGAATCCTTTGAATATCCATGATGCTAATGATATGCAAAGCCACAAGCTTGGGGAAGCTATGTTTGATGAAGATGATATTTTTAGTCCCCCAAGTTTTGATGAGCAAATTTATTATGATGAAAGCATGCCTCCAATTTATGATGATTATATTGATGAAAGTGGATTTGGAGAGGTGATGACTTTATTTAGTGATGAATCCACTATTTCGGAAGAGGTTCCAATTGATTATGAGAACAAAGTTGCTATCTATGATGATTATTGTGATGACTTGTATGCTATTAAGAATAATGATAACCATGAAACTTGTCATGATGATTTTAGTTTTCAATTGGATTATGCTTCACATGATAGTTATTTTGTTGAATTTGCTCCTCCCACTACTATGAATGAGAAGAATTTTGCTTATGATGGGAGCAGTAAAATTTCTATGCAAGTAGATCATGAAAATAATGCTTTATGTGCTGGTTATATTGTTGAATTCATTCATGATGCTACTGAAAATTATTATGAGAGAGGATCATATGCTTCTACATATTGCAATAATATCAAGTTTCCTCTCTATGTGCTTAAAGTTTTGAAGATATGCTTGTTTTCCCTTCCTATGCTAGTTGATTATCGTTCCCATAAGTTGTTTGCTCATAAAATCCCTATGCATAGGAAGTGGGTTAGACTTAAATGTGCTAGTCATATTCTTCATGATGCTCTCTTTATGTTTCAACTCTTATCTTTTATGTGAGCATCATTATGCCTAGCTAGGGGCATTAAACGATAGCGCTTGTTGGGAGGCAACCCAACTTTATTTTTTTTTGTTTTTGTTGTTGTTAGGGAAATAATATTGCATCTAGCCTCTGATTAGATGTGTTTTCATGTTTTGTTTAGTGTTTGTGCCAAGTAGAACCTTTGGGAAGACTTGTGTGAAGTTTATATGATCTTGCTGTGAAAGACAGAATCGTTAGCGCTCGCTAAAGTAGTCGTGGGATTTTACTGGAGCGTGATCTTTAGTTTATTCTTTTTGAAGATGATTGGCAGACAAATTTCGCAAATTTACAAATTTAGTTTGAATTTTTTGGAGTTTCAGAAGTAGGCGAACTCTGCAGATTACTACAGACTGTTCTGTCTTTGACAGATTCTGTTTCTCGTGTGTTGTTTGCTTATTCCGATGCATCTATGAGTAGTATTGGGAAGTATGAACCATAGATAAGTTGGAATACAGTAGGTTTAACACCAATATAAACAAAGAATGAATTCATTACAGTACCTTTGAGTAGTGGTTTGCTTTCTTATACTAACGGAGCTCACAAGATTTTTGTCTAAGTTTTGTGTTGTGAAGTTTTCAAGTTTTGAGTATCGCTTTGATGGACTATGGAACAAAGAGTGGCAAGAGCCTAAGCTTGGGGATTCCCAAGGAAACCCAAGGTAATATTCATGGACAACCAAAAGCCTAAGCTTGGGGATGCCCCGGGAAGGCATCCCCTCTTTCGTCTTCATCCATCGGTAACTATAATCGGGGCTATATTTTTATTCACCACATGATATGTGTTTTGCTTGGAGCGTCAATTTAGTTTATTTTGTTTTGCTTGCTGTTTGAATAATATCCCAAGAGCTGAAGTTCTTAAATGTTAGAGAGTCTTCACATAGTTACATAATTATTCAACTACTCATTGATCTTCACTTATATCTTTCGGAGTAGTTTGTTATTCCTCTAGTGCTTCACTTATATCTTTTAGAGCACGGCGGTGGTTTTATTTTGAAGAAATAGATGAACTCTCATGCTTAACTTATATCCTTTTGAGAGTCTATTAAAACAGCATGGTAATTTGCTTTGGCTATAAAACTAGCCTTTGCAGGATAGGCATCCAAGATCAATGTAGTAAAACAATTCACACCAAGTGCATTGAATATGATGAGATGTTGGATGCTTGATAATTGTTTTGAGATATGAGGATAATGATATTAGAGTCATGCTAGTGGAGTTATTATGAAATTGAGAAATACTTGTGTTAAGGTTAGTGATTCCCGTAGCATGCACGTTTGGTGAACCGCTATGTGACGAAGTTAGAGCATGAGGTATTTGTAGAGTGTCAACCTTTGTGTGGAGGTCGGGGGCGCGCGATGGTTAACTCCTACAAACCGCCCCCTAGGAGCATGCGTTGATTGCTTTTTTTGATGACTCGAAGATTTTTGCAATAAGTATATGAGTTCTTTATGACTAATGTTGAGTCCATGGATTATACGCACTCTCACCCTTCCACCATTGCTAGCCTCTCTTGTACCGCACAACTTTCGCCGGTGCCACAATCCCACTATATATCCTTCCTCAAAACAGCCACCATATTGTTCCTCAAAACAGCCACCATACCTACCTATCATGGCATTTCCATAGCCATTCCGAGATATATTGCCATGCAACTTTCCACCGTTCCGTTCATATGACACGCATCATATTGTCATAGTGCCATGCATGATCATGTAGTTGACATAGTAGTTGTGGCAAAGCCACCATGCATAATTTTTCATACATGTCACACATGATTCATTGTTTATGCCGGTACACCGCCGGAGGCATTCATGTAGAGTCATACCTGTTGTAGTATCGAGTTGTAATAAAAAGTGTGATGATCATCATTACTAGAGCATTGTCCCGTGTGAGGAAAGGCCAATAAAAAAAGGAGATGGCCCAAAAAAATATAGAGAGGGGCTAATAAAAAAAATGAGAAAGCCCCTCCAAAAAAAGAGAGAAAAGAGAGAAGGGACAATGCTACTATCTTTTTCATTAGCACCATGACCTTCATTGTAGAGAGTCTCATGATTAGTCACTTTCATATACTAGTGGGAATTTTCATTATAGAATTTGGCTTGTATATTCCAATGATGGGCTTCCTCAAATGCCCTAGGTCTATGTGAGCAAGCAAGTTGGATGCACACCCACTAGCTTCTTTTGTTGAGCTTTCATTCATATTTAGCTCTAGTACATCCGTTGCATGGCAATCCCTACTCACCCACATTGATATCTATTGATGGGCATCTCCATAGCCCGTTGATACGCATAGTCGATGTGAGACTATCTCCCTCTTTTTGTCTTCTCCACAACCACCTCTATTCCACCTATAGTGCTATGTCCATGGCTCACGCTCATGTATTGCGTGAAAGTTGAAAGGTTTGAAAAGATAGATCATGAAAACAAATGCTTGGCTGAAATCGGGGTTGTGCATGATATGAATATTTAGTTCAGATAACGAGGCAACATAGCCAACACTATATGATTTTGTAGGGATAACTTTCTTTAGCCATAGTATTTTGAGAAGACATGATTGCTTTGTTAGTATGCTTGAAGTATTGTTATTTCTTATGTCAATATAGACTTTTATCTTGAATCTTTCGGATCTGAACATTCATGCCACAATTAAGAGAATTACATTGAAAACTATATTGGTTAGCATTCCACATCAAAAAAAATTTCTTTATCATTTACCTACTTGAGGACGAGCAGGAATTAAGCTTGGGGATGCTTGATACGTCTCCAACGTATCTATAATTTTTGATTGTTTCATGCTATTATATTATCCTTCTAGGATGTCTTATGGGCTTTATTATACACATTTATATGATTTTTGGGACCAACCTATTAACCTAGAGCCCAGTGTCAGTTTCTGTATTTTCCTTGTTTTTGAGTTTCGCAGAAAAGGAATATCAAACGGAGTCCAATTGACGAGCCAATTTTATATGATTTTTTCTGGACCAAAAGAAGCCCCCGAAGCAAAAGAGATGGGCCAGGGGAGCCACGGGCTGCCCTCGAGGGTGGGGGCGCGCCCTGTGAAGGGGGGTGTCAGGGATATTACCTGCAGGTATAAACCGGCCAGGAGGGTCCGGATTACACTGACAAGGTTGTATTATTACAAGCCCATTAGAATATATAACAAGAGGTCATAGCCCATAGAGGTTTAGGGCCCATGTATAAGGCCCACGGTCTGTAAACCGTCATACCATTTAACTTGGGATGTAAGATAGAAAGAGTAGAGACCGAGGCGGACACGTTTATGAGCCGGCCTCGGGACTCTGTAAACCGGACCGGGCATTGCCTCCTATATAAAGGGACGACCCGGCGACGGTTCAAGGACAAGAAACAACAGCTCGAGACACAGGCAAGCATATTCGCTCCCTGGTCATCGAAGCCCAAGCAATACCACACCAAACTAGACGTAGGCTTTTACATTCATCGAAGGGGCCGAACTAGTATAAAACTCCCTGCGTCCTTCGTCCGCTTTAACCCCTTCAAGCTAACCCGAGCGATGGCCTCACACCTAAGTCCGTTAATCCGGACATCTGCCGTGCTAAATCCACGACAGTTGGCGCCCACCGTGGGGCTATCGCATGATGGTTTCGAGTTCTTGAAGGGCAGCTTTGAAGGGCTCAAGGGTTACGCAGTGGGCCGGATGACCAAGAGTCGTCGCGGCCGGATCAACATCGACGATGCCGGCTGGGGCCCCGAGGTCGATTCAGTCGAATATGGGTACCGAGTCCCCTTCGGCGGCATCCACGTCTTCATCGGCAAGATCGGCGAACCGGGACCTGAGTCGGATATCTTCCCCAACATCGTCGAGCCGGCTCAGCGTGCGAGATCGGCCCGGTTTCAGCCCGCCAGGAAGCATGTTTTCGTTGGAGCAGTGCATGGAGTACAAGCCGAGGACATATCAGATTCTGGTGGTGAGACTGTTGTCTATTTCGACGATGAATCTTCATCCGGAGAGACTGAATCTTTGTATCTGTTGTAGGACGGCCGGTCAGAGGGTGTGTCCGATGGCGATAGTATTCCGGACCCCTTTGATCCGCCGAACATGGTTGCTATTTTCATGGCCGGATCACAACCTACGCAGCAGCCCTCGATGACCGGGGTGTTAACCGCAGAGGCAGCGGGAACCGGGGCTGGTGACCTTCCCCCGTCGCCCTCTGACATCCTATCCACCTTAGTCGACACCTTGACGGCGCTCGCGACAGCAGAAGTAGCCCCGGCCGACAAGGCGCAGCATGATGCGGAGATCGCTCAGCTGAAGAGCCGGATTGAGCAAGCTCAGCTGGATCTGGATGCGGAGAAGGCTAGGATGGCTACAAGACAGGCAGAGCTAGATTCCCAAGCCTTCCGGCTCAGGCTGGATCAGAACGCTTCTCAGGAGGTAATGTACAGAAGGCAACAAACTCGTTTACCGCCGGTTTATGAGGCGAGGAATTTCTTTGGCACACTAGGAGCGGGAGCCAGTAACCGCCCAGAGGTAAACCGGGGAGGAGTTCCGGGGACTGGCGCATCGGTTCAGCCGCCGGCCATAGAGCGGAACCGCCAAGTTGTACTGACGCCGCACGTACCCACCCCTCCCGGCCATTATTCTAACCCGTTGGACAACATTGTCGCCGCCGCTTCACGGCTGGCCGCTCTTCCCATTGAGGGGACATCCCCCATAGGAATGGAGGCACGACGGGCTAAGGAGTTGTTGGACACGGAGTTAACACAACAGCAGGCGTACTCTTATAGCTGGGAGAGGATTCATTCAACCCCCCGCCCAAGCCGGAGTTACACGAGGCACCTAGATGAACTGGCTGTACCTAGCAGCGCGCGAAGACGGCACCGACAGAGGCAGGATAATCCGACAGGAGCAGGAGCACATGCCCGAGAGGTGGTGGACCAGGCTAGGCATACTGCCCGCAATGACAGTCATCAAGCGACGCCGGTTCACCCCGCCACCACGGAAACAGGAATCATGTCCAGTTCCTTCGGGGTGCAGTGTCTCATCCCCGCTTTACGGAACGTGAAATTGCCCAAAGACTTCAAAGGCCCGCGCAAGGTACCCAACTACACGGCGGATCTGGCTCCAGAGGCGTGGGTTGAAAGTTATGAGATGGCTATGGAGATGCTTGACGTGGATGAAGCCGCGTGTGCCAAATACTTCATGATGATGCTTGAAGGCACGGCCCGGATATGGCTAAAAGGTTTACCACCTAACTCCATCGGATCATGGGGTGAGTTGCGTAGCCGGTTTATCAATAATTTTAAAGACACGTGCAAACAGCCGATGTCCGTGGTTGACTTAGCAGCATGTGTTCAAGGAGAGCAAGAGACCACAAGCAGTTGGGTACGGCGAGTGTCCGAAATCCTACACTCCTCCAATAGCATCAATCCAAGCACGACGATAGTAACCTTGGAAAACAATTGTCGGTTCGAGTCTTTAAGGCTGAAGCTGGGGCGGCTCAAGCGTGATTGCAACGACATGGGAACGCTCATGAGCGCTTTGGTAAAATATGGAGATTCTGATAACACCATGTATCCAGATGCAGACGGAGACAAGTCCGGGAAAGCAAACAAAAACGGTAAACCGGCGCAAGCTAATCTGGCAGGTACAGGTTATAATGGCAAGCGTAAAGTGTAGGGCGGCTCAGATTTTGTGGCCAATACCAAAGTTCAAGACAACGGGCAGCACCGCAAGGGTAGACCGCCCCCACGCAATGGGAGGCCACCCATTAATCTAGACCGCCAGTTGAGCTTGCCTTGTCCAAAACACGGTACAGAGGAAAACCCAGCTACACACCTCTGGAAGGACTGTTTTATTATGCAGGATTTATGAAACAGGCCAAGTATAACCACGGGCCCCCCGGCGGCGGGTCAGGTCCCGGTTTTCAGGGTCCGGGTTACCAGGGTGGTGGATCCGGATCAGGATATCACGGTGGTAACAATAACCACAATGGCAACAATCAGCATCAACATAACCAGCATCATGGTCAGGGCGGATACAATAACCAATGCAATCAACAGCGTCAGCAGCAGCAGCAATCCGGATATCAGAATAATCCGAAGGAACTAAGGAGTGGGCAATATCATGTTTTCACCACAAGTTTGTGCAAACGGGATCAAAAGATTCTGAAGCGGGCAGTACACGCAGTTGAACCGGCGAAAGTACATTTTTTACGTTGGTCTGAGCAACCCATTGTATGGAGCAGAGAGGATCACCCGCCACGGGTTGACAATCTGGGTCAGCTAGCCTTGGTGGTGGCTCCACAGGTGGGTGGCTATAAATTCACAAAGGTGCTTATGGATGGAGGCAGTAGCATCAATATCCTATACTATGAGACTTTTCGACGTATGGGGTTGACAGATAAGAAGCTCCGACAGTCCAACACAGTGTTCCATGGAGTGGTGCCAGGTAAATCGGCTTACCCAGTTGGAAAAATTGATCTGGAAGTTACCTTTGGGGATGAGCAGGACTCTAGATCGGAGACGTTGACCTTTGAGGTTGTAAAGATTAGGAGCCCATATCATGCTCTGTTTGGGAGGCTGGTTTATGCCAAGTTCATGGCTAGACCGTGTTATGTTTATCTGCAGCTCAAGATGCCGGGTCACAAGGGAACCATCACGGTTCACGGGAGCCGCAAGATCGCATTGGAATGCGAGGAAGGAGACGCGGCATATGTTAAGGCAGTTTGTGCTACGGAGGAGCTGAAGTTTTACAAGGACAATGTTGATCCGGCAGATATGTCCCCGTTGAAGAAGCCAACTACAGAGCATGATCCGGAGTTAAAATTCAAATCAGCAGAGGAGACCAAGCAGGTTGACTTTGTTCCGGGCGATTCGTCTAAGCAGTTCACTATCAGCGCTAACCTAGACCCCAAATAGGAAAGCGCGCTCATCGAGTTCATCCGTGAGAACCGGGATATCTTTGCATGGAAGCCTTCCGACATGCCAGGTATACCGAGGGAACTCGCTGAGCACAGTCTTAATATTGATCCGAAGTTTAAACTGGTCAAGCAGTATTTGCACCGCTTCAATGAGGAGAGGCGCAAGGCTATAGGTGAAGAAGTGGCTAGGCTCTTGGCCGCAGGTTTCATAGTTGAGGTATTTCATCTAGAGTGGTTGGCTCATCCGGTGCTGGTGCTAAAGAAAAACGAAACTTGGAGGATGTGTGTTGACTACACAGACCTGAACAAAGCTTGCCCAACCGATCCTTTTGCTCTCCCCCGTATTGATCAGATTATCGATGCTACGGCGGGATGTGAGCGGCTAAGTTTTTTGGATGCATATTCAGGTTATCATCAGATCAAGATGGCAGTTAAGGATCAGGAAAAGACGGCTTTCATAACTCCCTTTGGAGCCTTCTGCTATGTATCCATGCCTTTCGGGCTCAAGAGTGCCCAAGCAACTTATCAGCGTTGTGTGCAGAACTGCTTCAAAGGGCAAATTGGAAGAAATATCCATGTTTATGTGGATCACATTGTGGTGAAATCCAGGAAGGAGGAGACGCTGATAGAGGACTTAAAAGAAACCTTCTATACCCTTCGGGCTTACAAGATGATGCTTAATCCGGAGAAGTGTGTTTTTGGTGTTCCAGCAGGCAAACTCCTTGGGTTCTTAGTATCAAACAGAGGGATTGAGGCTAATCTGGAGAAAATCAAGGCGATCACATCCTTGGCTAAACCGGCTTGTATCAATGATGTCCAGCGTGTGGCAGGCCGTATTGCAGCATTAAGCCGGTACATCAGCCGTTTGGGAGAGAAGGCGATCCCGCTTTATCAGATGATGAAGAAAACGGACCGGTTTGTCTAGAGCGGTGCTGCAAACGCTGCGTTCGAGGATTTGAAGCGGCAATTGGCAGAACCACCAGTTCTTGCTGCCCCAGTTGACAAGGAGCCGCTACTGTTATACGTGGCCGCCAATGCCCGTGCAGTTAGCGTGGCCATTGTGGTGGAGCGCAAAGAAGCAGGCAAAGAATACCCGGTTCAACGTCCAGTTTATTACATCAGTGAGGTGCTCATTGAGTCGAAAAAAAGATATCCACACTGGCAGAAATTGGTATATGGTGTGTTTATGGCAAATCGGAAGTTGAAACACTACTTTCAGGGCCACCCAATCACTGTTGTCAGTTCAGCTCTGTTGGGGGATATAATCCAGAACAGAGAAGCCACTGGCAGAGTGGCAAAGTGGGCCATTGAGCTTAGCCCACACGGATTAAAATATGTGCCCCGTACTGCTATAAAGTCCAAGCACTGGTGGATTTCATCAATGATTGGACAGCGTTGCAAGCACCTGAGGAGAAGCCGGATCATACATACTGGACTATTCACTTTGATGGTTCAAGGCAATTGGAGGGCTCGGGGGCTGGAGTCGTGTTAACTTCCCCACGAGGTGATAAGTTCTGTTATGTCCTCCGTTTAATGTTCCCTTGTACTAACAATGCCGCTGAGTATGAAGCTCTCCTCCATGGTTTACGGATGGCCAAGGAGATGAACTTGAGCCGGGTCAAGTGCTTTGGTGACTCAGTTCTGGTGGCACAACAAGTATCTGGTAAGTGGGACTCTAAGGATCCGCTCATGGCGGCTTACCGGCGAGAAGTGGATGCAGTCGCAGGATACTTCAAGGTATAACAGGTGGACCACATAGACCGGCGAAAAAATGAAGCGACCGATGCATTGAGCCGGCTGGGCTCTCAGCGTAAACCGGTTCCGCCTAATACCTTCTTGGATGAATTGCATAAACCGTCGGTACAGATACCTTCAGAGGAGGATTTGGCTGTTCCTGATCCAGAAGCACAGTTAGTTGCAGCGCTTCACATCATTCCGGATTGGACACTCCCTTATTTGGCGTACTTGAGCCGAGGTGAATTACTAAAGGACGAAGTGGAGGCCCGGCAGATAATCCGGCGGTCTAAGTCTATGACTATCGTCAATGGAGAACTTCATCACCGCAGCGTCTCTGGAGCGTTTCAGCGGTGCGTATCATCAGAGGAAGGCTGTGATATTCTTCGAGAGATTCACGAAGGAGATTGTGGTCATCACGCCGGTTCAAAGTCCTTGGTAGCTAAAGCTTTTCGTCATGGGTTCTACTGGTTGACGGCTCACGCCGACGCAGAGGACTTGGTCAGAAAATGTGACGCTTGCTAGAAATTTTCACAGCGTGCTCATGTACCGGCGCAGGAGCTACGGATGATTCCAATTACTTGGCCATTTGAAACTTGGGGGCTTGATATGGTTGGACCCTTTAAAAGATCCCAAGACCAGAAAACCCACCTGTTGGTAGCAGTGGACAAGTTTACAAAGTGGGTTGAGGCAGAGCCTGTCAGTAAGTGTGATGCGGCAACAACAGTTAAGTTCATCAAAAAGGTAATTTTCCGGTTTGGCTTTCCACACAGCATTATAACTGATAATGGCACCAACCTATCCAAAGGAGAGATGGAAGAGTTCTGTCAAAGAGAACATATTCGCCTTGATGTGTCATCAGTAGCTCACCCGCAGTCCAATGGCCAAGCCGAGAGAGCCAACCAAGAGATCCTGAGAGGCATCAAGCCCCGGCTTATGGTACCTTTACAAAGAACACCGGGTTGCTGGGTAGAGGAGTTGCCTTCTATCTTATGGAGCATCAACACTACGCCGAACAGATCTACAGGGTATACGCCCTTCTTCATGGTGTATGGTGCTGAAGCGGTTCTCCCTAGTGATATCCGGCACGACTCACCACGGGTGGCAGCTTACGTTGAAGCGGATAATGAGCAAGCAAGACAAGACAGCTTGGACCAGCTGGATGAGGAACGGGACACGGCAGCAGCACGATCGGCGATTTATTAGCAAGACCTGCGCCGGTACCACAGCCGCCGAGTCAAGACCAGGACGTTTCAGGAAGGAGATCTGGTGCTCTGGCTCATCCAAGACCAGACAGATATGCACAAGCTATCCCCACCTTGGGAAGGACCCTTTGTGGTCAGCAAAAACCTACACAACGGATCATACTACCTTGTCGACGTTCGAGAACATAAGGACTCACGTACGGCGGAGGAGGAGACGAAGCGACCGTGGAACATCGCTCTTCTTCGACCTTACTACACTTGAGCCATTGGCTCCGCTTTATGTACAATGTATATATTATGATTAATACAATAAACTGGCGCCCCCGGAACACCGGGGAATTAGCCATCTTCTTCGCAAAAAGAGTATCACATGGGGGTTTCGAAAGAAGCTTTCCATGGCCTCCTAAACCGGCGCCCCTGATAGCATCGGGAATCAGTCGTGTCTTTTCTACACAAGAGTATCACATGGGGGCTTCGAAAGAAACCTTCCATGGCCTCTTAAACCGGCGCCCTTGACAGAGTCAAGGAATCAGCCGTGTTCTTCAAAGGAGTATCACATGGGAGTTTTCCACGGAAGCTCACCATGGCCTCCTAAACCGGTGCCCTTGACAGAGTCAAGGAATTAGCCGTGTTCTTCATAGGAGTATCACATGGGAGTTCTCTACGGAAGCTCACCATGGCCTCCTAAACCGGCGCCCTTGATACATCAAGGAATCAACCATCTTATCAAACAAGAATCACATGGGGGCTTCCGCGGGCAAGGGAGTTTCCCATGGCCTCTTGAGCCGGCGGCGGTATGAAGCCCATCATAAGAGCACTGCTCTGGTTGCTTCGGTAATTTCCATATGATGATGAGGGGTAGAAGAGAGTGTTGGTGCCCAACCCAGCTCAAACATATGCCTTGATGAGCAAAAACGGCTCACACACTACTGGGGGGCTCGCAGAGAGTTGAATACCCTTGTAGTGAACATGGCTTGGAAGCCCGGTGCATGCACCTAAAACCCCGGATTAACCTGCCTGCATCAAGTAAATCATGCCGTCCAGGTAAACCTGGTATGACCCATCGAACCTGCCACGAGTTACTCCTTCGGGACCTTGAACTTGGCCACGTTAAATTGACGATCATCGAGTTGATCACCTAAAGACAAAATCTTTATGAGATTTTGAAACATTGGGTGGCTTGTCATCGATGATTTGGTTAAGGATTGCGGAGCATCTTGACATGCTTTGCTAAAATGGTTAATGACAGTAGCCTGGCAGCTCATAAAAAGCCTCGAATTTGGAGCGTGGCAGCTCGTAAAAAGCCTCGACTACATGGTCTTATTTGCCCAAAAAACCTTAATTCTATTTTTTATGATTTCATAAATCTTGGTCGTCATGATCATTGGTTTTTATCCAAGTCCATTGACGCGAGACTGGACAACTACAGGGTTGACCATATATCTACAAAGTTAAAAGTCTGGGTCATGAACACCAGCGAGAGTTAAACCGGCGTTCATCGTAACCCGAATCGGCCATCAGGTTAAGCCGAACAAGAGAGCCAAGGGCTTCATCAGCGTCTGCGCTATCAATTGTTCCTACCGGGTTAAGGTTAACAAGCACACTTAATCAGAGGTATAGTATATGTTGGGGAACGTAGTATTTTAAAATTTTCCTACGATCACACAAGATCTATCTACCAGATGCATAGCAACGAGAGGGAAGAGTGTGTCTACGTACCCTCGTAGACCGGAAGCGGAAGCGTCAAGTGACGCGGTTGATGTAGTCGAACTTCTTCGCGATTCAACCGATCAAGCACCGAACGTACGGCACCTCCGCGTTCAGCACACATTCAGCTTGATGACGTCCCACGAGCTCTTGATCTAGTTGAGCTTCACGGGAGAGTTTCGTCAGCACGACGGCGTGGTGACGGATATGATGTATTCACCGGTGCAGGCCTTCGCCTAAGCACTGCAACGGTATGACCGAGGTGTGTTTCTGTGGAGGGGGGCACCGCACACGGCTGGAACAATTCAACTTGTGTGTCTTTGGGTGCCCCCCTGCCCCCGTATATAAAGGAGCAAGGGAGGAGGGCCGGCCGGCCTCCTATGGTGCGGCTAGGGCAATCCTACTAGGAATAGGATTGCAATCCTATTCCTAGTAGGAGTCCATCAAGAAGGAAGAGAGGGAAAGGAAAAGAGGGATAGGTGGCGCCACCTCAATCCTAGTCCAACTAGGATCCCTAGGTGGGGCGCCGGCCAGCCTCTATGGGCTGCCTCTCTCTTTTCCTTAAGGCCCACTATGGACCATCCCCCCTCTTAGGGGGTTCCAGTAACCCCCTCCGGCAATCCAGTTAAATCTGAAACTTTTCCGGAACACTTCCGGTGTCCGAATATATTCATCCAATATATCAATCTTTATGTCTCGGACATTCCGAGACTCCTCGTCATGTCCGTGATCTCATCCGGGACTCCGAACTACCTTCGGTACATCAAAACTCATAAACTCATAATACCGATCGTCATCAAACGTTAAGCGTGCGGACCCTACGGGTTCGAGAACTATGTAGACATGTCCGAGACTCATCTCCGGTCAATAACCAATAGCGGAACCTGGATGTTCATATTGGCTCCTACATATTCTACAAAGATCTTTTATCGGTCAAAACCGCATAACAACATACGTTGTTCCTTTTGTCATCGGTATGTTACTTGCCCGAGATTCGTTCGTCGGTATCTCCATACCTAGTTCAATCTCGTTACCGACAAGTCTCTTTACTCGTTCCGTAACACATCATCTCGTGACTAACTCATTAGTCTTTTTGCTTGCAAGGCTTATTGTGATGTGTGTTACCGAGAGGGCCCAGAGATACCTCTCCGACACTCGGAGTGACAAATTCTAATCTTGATCTATGCCAACACCACGAATACTTTCGGAGACACCTGTAGAGCATCTTTATGATCACCTAGTTACGTTGTGACGTTTGATAGCACACAAGGTGTTCCTACGGTATTCGGGAGTTGCATAATCTCATAGTCATAGGAACATGTATAAGTCATGAAGAAAGCAATAGCAGTAAAACTAAACGATCATAGTGCTATGCTAACGGATGGGTCTTTTCCATCATATCATTCTCCTAATGATGTGATCCCGTTGATCAAATGACAACTCATGTCTATGGTTAGGAAACATAACCATCTTTGATCAATGAGCTAGTCTAGTAGAGGCATACTAGGGACACTCTGTTTTGTCTATGTATTCACACATGTACTAAGTTTCCGGTTAATACAATTCTAGCATGAATAATAAACATTTATCATGATATAAGGAAATATAAATAACAACTTTATTATTGCCTCTAGGGCATATTTCCTTCAGTCTCCCACTTGCACTAGAGTCAATAATCTAGCTCACATCGCCATGTGATTTAATACCGATAGTTCACATCGTTATGTGAATAACACCCATAGTTCACATCACCATGTGACCAACACCCAAAGGGTTTACTAGAGTCAATAATCTAGTTCACATCGCTATGTGATTAATACCCAAGAGTAATAAGGTGTGATCATGTTTTGCTTGTGAGAGAAGTTTAGTCAACGGGTTTGTCACATTCAGATCCGTATGTATTTCGCAAATTTCTATGTCTACAATGCTCTGCATGGAGCTACTCTAGCTAATTGCTCCCACTTTCAATATGCATCCAGATTGATACTTAGAGTCATCTGGATTTAGTGTCAAAGCTTGCATCGGCGTAACCCTTTACGACGAACTCTTTATCACCTCCATAATCGAGAAATATTTCCTTAGTCATCCAATTACTAAGGATAATTTTGACCGCTGTACAGTGATCTACTCCTGGATCACTATTGTACCTCCCTGTCAAACTCATGGCAAGGTACACAACGTGTTTTGTACACAGCATGGCATACTTTATAGAACTTATGGCTGAGGCATAGGGAATGACTTTCATTCTCTCTATATTTTTCTGCCGTGGTCTGGCTTTGAGTCTTACTCAACTTCACACCTTACAAGTCAGGCAAGAACTCCTTCTTTGACTGATCCATTTTGAACTACTTCAAAATCTTATCAAGGTATGTACTCATCGAAAGTCTTATCAAGCGTCTTGATCTATGTCTATAGATATTGATGCCCAATATGTAAGCAGCTTCACCAAGGTCTTTCTTTTGAAAAACTCCTTTCAAACACTCCTTTATGCTTTCCAGAAAATTCTACATCATTTCTATCAGGGATATGGTTAAAAGGTATAAACCGGATATTGTAAACCGTTTTAGTTATATCGTACTTGGTTTATTATTTCTAGTAGAGATTACGGCCCATGAGATTTCAAGGCCCATGTATAGAAATACGGTTTGTAAACCGCCAAAGAGATGTAACTTGAGAGATAAGAAAGAAAGGGCAGAGACCGAGGCGGACACGATTATGAGCCGGCCTCGGGACTCTGTAAACCGGACCAGGCGTCATCTCTATATAAAGGGACGACCCGGTACCGGTTCAGGGACAAGCAACAATCGATCCGTCGAGACGCAGGCAAGCGATTCCGCTCCCTGTAAACCGACGCCCAAGCAATACCAAACCAACTAGACGTAGGCTTTTACCTTCTTGAAGGGGCCGAACTAGTATAAAACCCTTTGTGTCCTTTGTGTGCCATGAATCCTTTCAAGCTAACCCGTGCGATGGTTCCATCATCAAGTCCGCTAAACCGGACATCTGCCGTGTTAATTCCACGACAGTTGGCGCCCACCGTGGGGCCTACGCACGATGGTTTCGAGTTCTTGGAAGGCGGCCTCAAGGGGTTAAAGGGCTACGCAGTCGGCCGGATGACCAAGAGTCGTCGCGGCCGGATCTACATCGACGACGCGGGTTGGGGACCGGAGGCCGATTCGATCGAATACGAGTACCGGGTCCCCTTCGGCAGCATCCAAGTCTTCATTGGCAAAATTGGTGAACCGGGACCTGAGCCGGACACCTTCCCCAACATCGTCGAGCCGGCTCAGCGTGCGAGGTCGACCCGGATTCAACCTACCATGAAGCATGTGTTCGTTGGAGCGATTCACGGAGGACAAGCTGAGGACGGGTCGGAATCTGATGGTGCAACCGTTGTTTATTCGGATGACGAGTCTTCGTCCGGGGAAACTGAATCTCTGTATCAGTTGCGGGACGGCCGGTCTGAGGGTGAGTCCGATGGACACAGTATTCCGGGCCCCTCCGACCCGCCGAACCGGGTGGCGGTCTTCATGGCCGGTTCACAACCCCCGACGAACGGAACAACAGCGGAGGCTGGCGCAGGGGGAAGCGGTTCAAATCCCTCCATTACTGCGGTTCTATCCACCTTGATCGAGGAGTTCGCCGCTAAGGCAGTAGAGGTCGTAGCTCCAGCAGACAAGGCGCAACATGATGCAGTGCTTCTTCAGTTGAAGGCCCGGATCGATCAGTTAAAGGAGGATTTAAAGGCAGAAGGAGAGATGCTAGCTATAAGACAAGCAGAGTTGGATGAACAAGCTTTTCACTTAAGGATGGAACAGGCTTCCATGGAAGGGGTAAGAGGACGAAAATAACGATCCCGCCTGCCGCCGGGTTACGAATCTGCGAATTTATTCAGAACACCTGGGGCTGGGGCGAGTAACAATCCGATCGTAAACCGGAGAAGCCCACCGGCTCGAGAGGAGCCGGTTCAGCAACCCGCCGCAGAGCGGGAGCGACGGATTACATCGGCGCCTTATATTCCGGTCCCCCCGGGGCACTATTCAAACCCTGTGGATAATATCGCTGCAGCGGCAGCGCGGTTGGCCGCTTTACCTGTAGAAGAAACATCCCCTATAGCGATAGAGGCGCGCAGGGCCCAGAAGCTACTCAACACGGCATTAATACAGCAGCAAGCGTACTCTCATAGCAGGGAAAGGTTGCATTCAACACCGCGTCCCAACCGAAGTTACTCTAGACATTGGGAGGAGCCCGAAGTGTCCAGCAGCGAACGGAGAAGACATCAGCACAGGCAAGATAATCCGGCAAGGGCAGAGATGCCAGCCCCGGATCAAAACCGGCCTAGATCGGAGGCCAGGGAGGAAGTTCGTCAGTCGACGCCAGTTCACACAGGCATTACAGGGACAGGAGCGACAGCGAGCGATTTTGGGATACAATGTCTTGTCCCTGCCCTGCGGAGCGTTAAGTTGCCCAAGGATTTCAAAGGACCTCGCAAGGTGCCTAATTACACAGCCGATTTACCGCCCGAAGCTTGGGTGGAAAGTTACGAGATGGCCATGGAGATGCTGGACGTGGATGAATCGGCTTGTGCCAAATATTTCACTATGATGCTTGAAGGAACGGCCCGGACTTGGCTAAAGAGACTTCCTCCGAATTCTATCGGATCATGGCGGGAGCTGCGCAGTCAGTTCATCAAAAATTTTAAGGATACGTGCAAGCAACCTATGTCGGTGATAGACTTAGCAGCATGCGTGCAAGGAGAGCAGGAGTCTACAGCGGCTTGGGTACGCAGAGTGGCAGAGATTTTGCACTCCTCAAATGGCATTAATCTGAGCACAGCAATTGTAACATTGGAGAACAATTGCCGGTTTGAATCTTTGAAATTAAAACTCGGACGGCTCAAACGGGAGTGCAATGACATGGGGACTTTGATGAGTGCCTTGGTGAAGTACGGAGACTCAGATAATACCAAGTATCCGGAGCCAGAAGGAGATAAAGCGGAAAAGGCCAGCAAGACTGGTAAACCGGCGCCAGCTAATCCGATTACTTCAAGTGTGTTGGGCAAACGGAAACCGGAAAACAGCTCCGATTTTGTGGCTAATACACAGGTTCAAGGCGGTTTTCAGGGTAGTCAGCAAGGTCCTACTCGCCAGACCGGTGGAGGAAACCCGGGTTGGGAGCAGGATTTGGATCAACCCTGTATAAAGCATAGCGGGAGAAAGGGGCCTGCACGGCACACGGCAAGAGAATGCCTGAACCCTATGATAGCAGGGAACGGCCGTTTTAATTCTTTTAACCGACCCCCAAACGGCGGTTCAGGGCCCGGGTTTTACGGTTCGGGTTACCAGGGGAACAACTCCGGTTCAGGATATAGGGGCAATAATGGTTATCAAGGGAACAACGGTGGTTATCAATCCCGGCCAGGCGGACAAGGTAGTCAAGGAAACTACAATGGTCAAGGAAATCAATCACATTATCAAGGTGGTTATCATGGTCAGGGAAATCAATCGTATCATCAAGGTGGTCACAACAATCAGAATAATCAGCAGCAGGGCCAAGGGAGTCATAATAACCAAGGAAATCAGCAGCAGCAGCGTCCGCAGCAACAACAGCAATCCGGATACCAGAGTAATCCGAAGGAGTTAAGCAGCGGACAATATCATGTTTTCACCACGAGTTTATGCAAGAGAGACCAGAAGGTTTTAAAGCGGGCTGTTAACGCGGTAGAACCGGCAACGCCGCAGTTTCTACGATGGTCAGAGCAGCCCATTGTTTGGAGCAGAGAGGACCACCCGTTACGGGTAGATAATCCGGGTCATTTAGCCTTGGTGGTGGCACCTCAGGTGGGAGGATACAGGTTCACTAAAGTTCTCATGGATGGAGGTAGCAGTATCAATATACTATATTACGAGACCTTTCGCCGTATGGGTCTGACAGATAAACAGTTAAGGACATCAAACACAGTGTTTCACGGGGTGGTCCCAGGTAAGTCAGCTTATCCAGTTGGTAAGATTGACTTGGAAGTTACCTTTGGGGATGAGCATGATTCTAGATCGGAGATGATAACCTTTGAAGTTGTCAAAATTAAAAGTCCGTATCATGCTTTGTTTGGGAGGACGGTTTATGCTAAATTTATGGCTAGGCCATGTTATGTTTATCTGCAGCTCAAGATGCCGGGTCATAAAGGCACAATTACGGTGCACGGCAGTCGTAAGATAGCAGTGGAATGTGAAGAAGGTGATGCAGCTTATGCAGAAGCGGTATGTGCCACGGAAGAGTTGAAGTTTTATAAGGATAATGTTGATCCGGCAGACATGACTCCACTGAAGAAGCCAACCACCGAGCATGATCCGGCTTTGAAGTTTAAATCAGCGGAAGAAACTAAGCAGGTCGATTTTGTGCCTGGAGATTCGTCTAAGCAATTCACCATCAGTGCTAACCTGGATCTTAAATAGGAAAGCGCGCTCATCGAGTTCATCCGTGAGAACCGGGATATCTTTGCATGGAAACCTTCTGACATGCCAGGTATACCGAGGGAACTCGTTGAGCACAAGTTAAATATTGATCCGAAGTTTAAACCGGTAAAACAGTATCTACGCCGCTTTAACGAAGAGAGGCGCAAGGCTATAGGAGAGGAAGTAGCCAGGCTTTTGGCGGCAGGATTCATAGTGGAAGTGTTTCATCCGGAATGGTTGGCTAACCCGGTGTTAGTTCTAAAGAAGAATGGGAAGTGGAGGATGTGCGTGGACTACACAGACCTCAATAAAGCTTGCCCAACTGATCCTTTTGCTCTACCTCGCATTGATCAGATTATTGATGCTACAGCAGGGTGTGAGCGGCTGAGTTTTTTGGATGCGTACTCAGGTTATCACCAGATCAAAATGGCAGTTGAAGACCAAGAGAATACAGCATTCATAACTCCTTTTGGTGCTTTTTGCTATGTGTCTATGCCTTTTGGGCTCAAATGTGCGCAGGCAACTTATCAGCGTTGTGTTCAGAATTGTTTAAAGGGGCAGATAGGAAGGAACGTACATGCTTATGTGGATGACATTGTGGTTAAGTCAAAGGAGGAAAGAACAATGATAGAAGACCTCAGAGAAACCTTTGGTAATCTTCGAGCTTACAGGATGATGCTCAATCCGGAGAAATGTGCCTTTGGTGTCCCGGCTGGTAAGCTTTTGGGTTTCCTGGTCTCGAACCGGGGAATAGAAGCCAACCCGGAGAAGATCAAGGCCATCACATCTTTGACGAAACTGGTTTGCATTAATGATGTTCAGCGCATAGCTGGCCGGATCACGGCGTTGAGCCGGTTCATCAGTCGCTTAGGAGAAAAGGCGATCCCACTTTATCAAATGTTGAAGAAAACGGACCGGTTCATTTGGAGTGATGAAGCGAATACAGCGTTTGAGAATCTGAAACAGCAACTAGCGAAGCCGCCGGTTTTAGCTGCCCCTATCGACAAGGAGCCTTTGCTATTGTATGTTGCTGCAAACACACGGGCAGTTAGCGTTGCGATTGTGGTTGAGCGCAAGGAAGCAGGGAAAGAACATCCGCTTCAGCGTCCGGTTTATTATGTGAGTGAAGTGCTCATCGAGTCCAAGCAAAGATACCCTCATTGGCAGAAATTGGTGTATGGGGTGTTCATGGCAAACCGGAAGTTGAAGCATTATTTCCAAGGGCATCCGATAACTGTGGTTAGCTCAGCTCCGCTGGGAGATATAATCCAGAATAGAGAAGCAACAGGCAGAATAGCCAAGTGGGCCATTGAGCTCAGTCTGCATGAATTGAAGTATGTGCCACGTACTGCTATAAAATCTCAGGCACTGGTGGACTTTATCAACGACTGGACAGAATTACAGACTCCAGAGGAGAAGCCGGATCTCACTTATTGGACGATTCACTTCGACGGCTCGAAGCAGTTGGAGGGCTCAGGGGCCGGAGTTGTTTTAACTTCCCCCAGAGGTGATAAATTTTGTTATGTCCTTCGGTTGTTATTTCCTTGTACTAATAATGCAGCAGAGTATGAAGCCTTACTTCATGGTTTGCGGTTGGCAAAGGAGATGAATTTAAGCCGGGTTAAATGCCTAGGCGATTCAGACCTAGTGGCACAGCAAGTTTCGGGCAAGTGGGATTCAAGGGATCCCCTCATGGCGGCTTATCGACGAGAGGTTGAAGCGGTTGCAGGTTACTTCAAAGGGTATCAGGTGGAGCATATAGACCAGCGGAAGAACGAAGCAGCTGACGCTTTAAGCCGGCTAGGGTCGCAACGTAAACCGGTACCACCAAACACCTTTTTGGATGAATTACACAATCCTTCGGTTCAAGTACCTTCAGAGGACGATCTGGCTGTTCCGGACCCAGAAGCACAGTTGGTTGCGGCAACCCATGTTATTCCGGATTGGACGTTACCTTATTTGGTATATTTAAGCCGGGGAGAGTTGCCTGAGGACGAAGATGAAGCACGTCAGATAATCCGGCGTTCCAAGTCTATGACAATTGCCAACGGGGAGCTGCATCATCGTAGCACCTCTGGAGTATTTCAACGGTGTGTTTCAGCTGAGGAAGGTTGTGAGATTCTAAGGGAAATTCATGAAGGGGATTGCGGTCATCATGCCGGATCGAAATCTTTAGTGGCTAAAGCTTTCCGACATGGCTTTTATTGGTTAACTGCACATGCCGATGCGGCAGACCTGGTCCGCAAGTGTAACGCTTGTCAGAAGTTCTCCAGACGTGCCCTTGTTCCGGCACAAGAACTCCGGATGATACCAATAACTTGGCCGTTTGCAACTTGGGGGCTTGACATGGTTGGTCCCTTCAAGAGATCCCAAGATCAGAAAACTCATCTACTAGTGGCAGTGGACAAGTTTACAAAGTGGGTTGAAGCGGAACCTATAAGCAAGTGTGATGCAGCAACGACGGTTAAGTTCATCAAAAAAGTAATATTCCGGTTTGGTTTTCCACATAGCATCATCACGGATAACGGCACCAATTTATCTCAGGGTGAGATGGAAGAATTCTGTCAACGAGAGCATATTCGTTTGGATGTATCTTCTGTGGCTCACCCCCAATCCAATGGTCAAGCAGAAAGGGCAAATCAGGAGATTTTGCGTGGAATCAAGCCTCGGCTTATGACACCTTTGCAGAGAACCCCAGGGTGTTGGGTTGAAGAATTACCCTCTGTACTTTGGAGCATTAACACTACACCAAACCGGTCTACAGGTTATACACCTTTCTTCATGGTTTACGGTGCAGAAGCAGTTCTTCCAAGTGACATACGCCATGATTCGCCAAGGGTGGCGGCCTATGTAGAAGCCAAGAATGAGGAGGCAAGGCAAGACGGTTTGGATCGATTGGATGAAGAGCGTGACATGGCTGCAGCACGGTCGGCGATTTATCAACAAGATCTGCGCAGATATCACAGTCGCCGGATTAGAACCAGGACATTCCAGGAGGGTGACTTGGTACTCCGTCTTATCCAAGATCAAACAGATATGCACAAACTATCCCCGCCATGGGAAGGGCCCTTTCTGATCAGCAAAAATTTACACAACGGGTCATATTATTTGGTGGACATTCGAGAGCACAAAGATTCACGGACATCAGAAGAGGAGACGAAAAGGCCATGGAACATTGCTCATCTACGGACATATTACACTTGAGCCATAGGCTTCCATGTATCCTATGTATATATCATGAATAATGAATAAACCGGCACCCTCGGTAAACCGGGGGCTTAGCCTTTTTTCCACATACATAAAATTGGCGGCAAGTATCCATGTCAGTTTGTTATCAAAGAATCATATTTCAATGTTAGCTAGCTTTTAGAAACTAACCTTTGCAGGGTGTGTGAAGGAGCGGTAGAACTCACAGGAGCAAGAGATTATATCCGGTTCAAGAAAAGAAAGACCCCATAAAAAGAAAAACCTGCAGAGTCAGGAGGAACGTCAGAGGCCCCTGGGGACAGTGGTTCGCCCACACCCCCTTGAATGGCTATGTTACAAATATTTGGGTTCCCTGAACAGTGGGTACGCCTACATTCAAATGATGGCCCGGCCCCTGGGGACAGTGGTTCGCCCACACCCCCTTGAATGGCTATGTTACAAATATTTGGGTTCCCTACATTCAGATGATGGCCCGGCCCCTGGAGACAGTGGTTCGCCCACACCCCCTTGAATGGCTAT